>JABXJD010000002.1:562500-1162500 GCA_013375575.1 Percina caprodes | reverse complement strand
GGTCATAATTCAGAAGGAGAAATGTTCATTCAATTGAATTACATGTCAAGAGTGAATGAATAAGAACTACTAAGTCTAAGTTTTATCCCATCCTGTTCAGGTCTGTAAATGTAAGTATGAACAAAGAGCTGCTCTGACACACAGGGCTTATGCTAATTAAGGTCATCATAGATACTGGAAATAGAAGGTGCTGAGAGTTTGGGCCTCTTTTTTTTGGTCGAAAAGCTGATATTACTCTGAGAGCTGCTGCTGCTGCCGCCGCCGCCAGTCAGGCTTCCCCCTCCCCCTCCCCCTCCTAATACTCCTCCACTGTTCAAACCGAGAGACGTCCTCTTCTTTTTCTTGGGCCTCCTAGAATCTGAATGGTTGGTGCCTGTGAGAGGGACAGAAAATGTATCTAGAGACTTTACTGAATCATGAAAACACATTGAGATCAAGATCTCATTTACACAATGAAAAATCAAAAACGATCAAATGAAAATAAGAAAGATTTCGATATCAAGACAGCAGTATGTAAGTATTTCATACAAATAAGAAACACATTTAAAAACCCATTTATAAAAAAGTGCATTTTAAAGTGACATTAGTCCTGTTTCCATCTAATTGTCAAGCTAATTTTAAGAAAACTTTTAAAATGTCACAAAAAATAAGAAAAGAAAAAAGAATTAAAAGCGTTTCCATCAACTGGTTTCGTCACAAGATGACGTTACGCATGGTCGTAGATTGCAAACCGGCTTGCTAAATCAAAGAGTTTAGAAGCTGAGTTCTTTGGCTACATGGCGAGATGTAGCATTGTACAAGTTGGCCACCTGTGCAGAATACAGGGTTGTGGCAGAGACATTTGGTGTCAGCGAGACAAGCGTTCACCGCTGTGTGTACGCAGCGTGCAGGGCCGTACGATTCAAGCTGCCCGACGTGGCTGAGGCACAGGCAATAGTACACTGCAACTCCACAAGTGTACGTTGCACTGAATGGGACCCTTTACCTTTAGTCATGTGACTTACATGTTTGCTACAGCACAACTTAATCGGCAAAGCTGTTACCATCTCCCATTATGCGCATTAACTCTTTTTAGAAAAAGGCAAAAACCACCTCAAGTGAGAGTAAGTGGATAGAATATGCTGCTTGGATATGAAAGTGGAGAGAGAAAGGGGGTGGGGAGACATGCAGGAAACCCTGGACCTTCTGTGTCGAAGAATAAACCTCTACACAAATGCGCCCGCTTTGCCAACTGAGCTAACCCCAGCCACGTGTAAAAACCTTTTCCGAATTTTGCCGTTTCCATCAATATTTTCTAATGCGATACGTTGATGGAAAACATGACTACTGACGCAATTCCAAATAAATATGTATGACTGTACTATGTAAAACAATCACAGTTAAAGTGAATGAGGTCTCTAACCCTAACCCATTGGTATTAGTGCATCCAGTTTTAGATTACTCTGTAAATTATTCCAGAGAAATGGTACCCTGGAAATCCAGAGTTCTGGATTCAAATACTTTGAGTGTAATGCATGTTACTTCCTTACTGGCTTTAGATGAGGCCGAGTCACTGGGTGAAATATCAGGCGAGTCTTCCCACTGCAGGCGGCTCATCAGGGTCTGTCCGTCTGGAATGTCAAAGCTGTCGCTCTCCACCACAGCGTCTGCATCAGGCAGCGTCGGCCTGTTACATGCAACCCAGACAGAGTTACTGACTGGTTAGATGTGTGGGTGGCATAAAATTGCCTGTAACAATTATGCAGGTATCATCACAGTTAGTTGAATCATGTCAGTCACATGCTGATTGGCACAGATGCTCCTCCACTGAGACCCAATATGAGATAGTCGCAACTCTGCCTTTGTCCCGTGTCAGAGTATTTACTACTATTGACTAGCAGCACTACCGGTATATCAGCTAACACCTGCACCATAAGGGTTACTTCAGTCATGCTAATATTAAGTACAATTAAGTACACTGAGGAAGGGGGGTAAGGACACTCACGCGGACGGCCCCAGGAGGAACAGCCTGACGGCCCTCCTCTGTTCGTCCGTGTGCTGGGGACATCGATGAGACCTGGTGGGACACAAGGTGGCATTATACATCCCTGACACATTCACTTCTCGCATCACCCTGCCTGCATACACACAGCCACAGGGGACGGAGGGAGGTGGGACGGACGGACTGCTGCAGACACAATCAGTGACCAATCAGCTAGGGAAGAGGAGCAATGCTGTGTTAAACGTTGTGTTAAAATGTTACTGTAGAAGTTGGTCACTGACAGGGTCCTCCACGGTCTAATTAAAACTATCTCAAATCTAGCTCTTTGGTGTTTTGTTTTGGGAAGAGGAACAAGTCAATCTCTGGTCCAGAAAAACTTTAAACGATAAAATGCAATGAGTTGCCAACTTGTGTCCCCGAGTTAGTTCAAACATACATGTTTTCTTATGGATGAAATAATTTAGTTTTCATGACAAAAGTTTTACCAAAGGGACATAAAGACACTGACCTCAGCATTTGGATTAAATAACATGGCAACACCAACATAAGGCTAGGTGTCACAGTACCTGAAACTAATCTGCAGTATTCCAGCTATTAGGACCACAAATACGTTTAAAGAAGCTTCATCACTAGCTGTATTGTGTAGTAATGGCCAGTGGATTATACAGTAATTACCTGGTACACATCTTTTTGGTGTGCTCTGAGATCACCCCACATTGCTGTAAGAACAAACACAACCATTTTAATTAAAAACAACAGCACAGAGAAATAAGACCGTAAGAGATCATTATGCTTGGGTGCATTCATGCAGGCTACACACCGTTGTTAAAAGGGATCTGACTTCATCAGGGCCTAAAGTTTCATAACTGATGCCAGTGTTATAGTTGTACTGAAATGAAATACAGACCAAGAGCCGGTATTAATACTGTGAACAGACATGCAATACAAGATGAAAGAACTTTGAGGTGTGACAGGCAACATGAACAAAGGAAGATTTGTCACCTTGTAAGGCTCTGAATTGATGCTGCCCCCAAGCTCACCTGGGGGGAAAACACAACTGTTTATCCTCTTTATTTTTACCACATACACCAGTAAAACTATTAAAACATCATCAAAATTGGACAGCAAGTCACAATAAAGTAGCTTTCCAATCACATCCCGGTCAAATATAGAATTGATTTTACGGTAATGTTACTGGGTTTTAAGGCATTACATGGATTGGCCCCTTTATATATTGCTGATCTCCTTACTCTACCTCACACCTCCAGGAACCTAAGATTGTCTAATCAGTTCCTTTTAGCTATTCCAATGTCTCAGTAAAAACAAAGGGCGATCGTGCCTTCTCCGCTGTGGCCCAGAGAACTGGAACAAACTTCCCATTTATATTAGGTCCTCCTGTACCTTCCGAGATCTTTTAGTCTCATCTTTTTTTCTTTGGCGTTTGATTTAGTTTCGGGACATTTGTATAGTAGTATGTTGTTTGTATGATGTTCATTGTGTCTATATTTTTATTTTCTTCCTTTGTTTTCATAACATGATATAACTTTGTACAGAACTTGGTTCTTCGTAGGTTGATTTTAAATGTGCTCTATGAATAAAATGACTTGACATTAACTTATATATTTGGAAACTAACTTGCAGCTAATCAAATATTATTTGCTCCTCCCTTGTGCATAGAAAAACTCTGGCAAGAGCTTGATCCATTAAACCAGTAATTCTTTTGTTTTTATGCTTTGGTTTTGCAGGTTAATGTCTAACTATTTTATACTATTATACTACACAAATGCCAACAATAATCAAATAAATTGTTGAATATATTATTGCACATCATTTCTTTAATACGCACCATGATTTGCACACAAATCCCGATACACCAAAAGATGGACTCACCATTTTTATGTTTTAGAGATTTGGGTCTTCTTGGGGAATTTTGATTCTGCAAAAAGAAATTCATTCAGATTAGATTACATTCATACATATTAAAAGATACAAACAATCAACTAATACCGTTTGCAAAAGAGGAAACAAATGCAAAAAATACCTTATCTGACTTTCTCTTTTTAGCTGTTACATGGAAACAAGAAGTTTGTTCATTATGTGAAAGCAATCTGGAGTTTTACTTGATTATTCACTCAGCACAGTAAAAATTAATTGTAAACTATTTTTTAAATGCTGACCTTTTTTCTCTGCACCGTACGACCAGTCGTTATCATTGAGGTCATCATTGTCTTCCTGATCACTCTCTGATTTGCTCATGTTATTGTTGCTGGCTAGTCTGTGAAAAGGTAAAACCCCCAACAACCATCAAACAGTCTGATCCAATGTTCAAACCCATTTTGGATCAGTACAACAATCAGTCCTGAATAACCTTTACTGACAGACCTGCGGTTGGCGATGCGACTGCTGTTGCGTCCCATGCCGAGACATTTCTCCAAGTGCGGGGCGAAGCGAGAAGCTGCTATCAATCTTTTGCAGTTCGGGCATTCACACTCTTTGTTTTTCCACTGATTGTACACCTGGCCAAATATGTCAACACCTGGCTGGTCCACTATTTCTGGGAGAGTGATTAAAAGGCACATATACTATAAAGAAACACACCCAAGAAAATGAGGAGACAAATAGACCAGAAACAAACTGGAAGCCATGGCACCAACCAAACTCCTTCATGCTCTCTTGGTCCGTTTCATCCAAGAAGAAGTAGCCCTGTTTCACAGCACGGTGAACCTCGAAACACAGGCCCAAACAGGCATCTTCCACCAGCTCAGAGTAGATGTCATGGACCAAGGCCTATAATAAGATCATGTAAAAACAAATTCAAACTGGATGCCACAAAGAAACAGATGAAAGACCACTGGACTACAGGTGACAGTTGAAAGTTCCATTTATTACAAATTATTAGGGTTGCGTGATCTTAACAAAATGTGATATTGCGATATTGATTATGACTATTGTGATATTGATATTCATTTCTATATTTTTAAACCTAAGTTATGGGAAACTCATCAAAATGAATTCATAACAAAATAAAAAAAGTTTTCTTACAACACAAGGTTTATTTCAACTGACTGACATGAATGAATAAATAAATAAATAAATAAATAAGGACTATGTCTACACTATGTCTATATATATTCACTCACCTCCAGCCTGGTGTTGTCTGGGCCTGACAGGGGCATATCCTCCATTTTCATTTGAAAATCTGTATTGGAAATCTTGATAGCAAGGTAATGAGATGCTGACCTGAGGATTTTGAACAAAAAAACAACAATTTACAATCATTAGATGGTGATAGTCATGGTCAATGAGTAACATATTAAAAAGAGAGAAAAATGTAATCTGCCATCAAGAGCTAGGTTTATGAATCAAACTGCTAATTCAAAATACTTACTTTTAAAAGAGCTATGGACGCTTGTTGCAGATATATATTCTTTCTGTTGAAGTGAAGAAAAAATATAAATTCATTGATAAGTAAAGCCTTTATTGAAGAAATAAGTACAGATGAAAAGAGAAAGTAAGTTGAAACTATACAAGAGTAATTTATGACAACATTACAATAGTAAAGTTAATAGCAGCAAAGTCAGAAGGTCTAGTATGTACCCAGTATACATCAGACTAATATATAATTTAATGATACCTAGTGTTTGTCTGTATAGTATATAATGTAATAAAACATTATCACATATTACAATATTGCACAGCAGTGTATAATACGTATCGATATGAGATTCAGTATAAAGAGTATCAAATATAGCATAGCGTATTGATTAAACTATACTACTCTACAATACTAGCTGTATGTGTCAGATGTTGGGCGTTAAGCTAAGTTAAACTATACGTTTTAAATTAAACATTAGAGGAATCATCCATCCCATAACAATAAGTAGCTACAATTTGAGATCACACATCCTAAGTCTAGACACATAGTTACAGCAATATAATGATTAACATTTTATTAGATACAGTAAACAGTAATACGTATGTTGTTTTTTTTATTAATCTATTGCAACTTGACGCTAGCGTTGACATTAACGTTACATCTCAATGGTTCAGGTGTGGTTAACGTAATCAAGGCAAGATGCGTCTTTATTTACAGACACTGCGACAACGACTACGTTCAAATATGAAGCACCCATTTGAACAACCTCGCCAACTCTAGCTAACGTTAGTAGAGGGGAAAAGGCCAAACAAACGCAGGTAATGGCAGTTGGAAGCAAACTAACGTGACACTGTTGAACGTCAACTAGCTAACATTACTTTTTAGTTTTAGCATTTGCTAGCTAGCCTTACTACTCTATTAGCTAGCTAGTTGGAGAAGGAGACGCGTTTGTGGCTTATTGATGTGAAATACTCGGATACAATGTAGTGACGTTATGCTCCCATAGTATGTTACCCTGTCATGCCGAAAACTCAGCCTGAAACTGGCAGTTTCTCTGAGGGAGGCGACATCACCGTGTCAGTCATCATAACAAACTACGTTAATAACAAGCCTGGTCCCCAGCTACGTCCATCCTTGTATCGCCGGTGAAGAAAATCCCTCGTTTAGATTGTTTGTTGTCGCAGGTGTCGGTTAAATTAACGCTCCATGCCCGCTTGACACAGCGGAGGCAAAAACAGAGAAGGACCATAGACAGTTAAAGAAAGACCGACCGAACCACAGACAGACCGAACCGACCGAAAAATATAAATATAACTACTGACTTCCGGGTTTAACTTCAACAATAAAAGCCTTGCTTCCGAGGATTAGCGCTGTCAAATTACTCATTTCATTTTACGTTGGTAAAAGTATCAATATCACCATGTAAAAATACCATGTTACAAAATAAAAAGTAGAATTTGACTCAAGTAAAAAATATTTCAGCAAAATGTACTTATATCATATTATTTGAATAGTGGGTTAGGTTGCTAGGAGTGTGTGACACATAAGGCCCAATGGATGATTTTATTTTAAAGGTACAATCAGCATTTTTCCGGGATTACTGACAGCGTGACGCAGGTTCATCTACTTAAGACATTAATAAAGGAACATAAGATTTTTGCTCGTTTTCTGTGATCACATAGTTGTGCCTGAACGGTTGAATGAGGTCATCTCTAACAATATGCACTTTATGGCCAAAAATATGGGGACACCGCAGAACCAGGAGCGTGTCAACTGATTCGTGCTTGTTTTTTGAAAATTGGGAGAAACAATTTCTGACCTGGTCTTGGTGTTTAAAATCCTTCACTTATTTTAGTTTAGTGCCTATAGTTGTATTTTACTTAATTATGTTTCCCAACCTGGGGCCAGTAGCTCATTTTTTGGCCTTGTAGCAGGTTAATGTGGCCATACAAACTATAAAATACCAATGGTCAAAAAGGGCCATTACAACTATCCTTTGCAAAAGTCAAGCAAATTGAACTTCAAAATGTTTAATGACATTTTTGAAGTTGGAACTAGTGAATTTTGGTTATTTTTGCTTGATACAGTAAATGACAAATGATCATAAAAATTGTTTAAGAATCCTTTTTCTTTCGATCAACTAACTAATTAATCGGCAGCTCCAAAGCACACTGTAAAATATAATTTTAGGATATATTACGATTCTTCTTCATTGGAATAGCCCAGACCAAATGTACACCTGCAGGGGTGTTGACAGTGTATTTCTTCCTACACATCATTGTTCTGATCCATGTCTTGTCTGCTTGTGTAGGGCCAATACAGAACACACTCTTCTTAAAGATCCTTTTTATTTGCCCAAATACTGGAACTACAAGGACATAAGAACACCCTCAGCTATAGAAAACATCAAATTTTGTCAAGTGACCAGCAGTACAAACTTGTAAAGCTTTGCTGTCTTAGATATCTCTATAAACCAACATCAGGGAGAGAAGAAACAACTAAAAACAGGTGAATTAAATCAAAAACTCTCCCCCGTGAGTGAAAAAACTCACTAGCTTCTGAAGTCACAGATGAGGGTTTGCCAAATTAAAGCACTAACAAAACAATAAGCACTCAATACAAAAACAGTATTTACAGGAAAAATTACAAGTTTTTAACCCCAATTCCACTGGCAACTCAGTTCCCCAAATCCCTTGTACAAACTCCCATCTATCGATATCAGCAAATCACTTTTCTCATTCCCTCCCCGAATCATTTAAATCGTCCGTGCTGGTTTTAGTTTCATACAGTAATCAGATTCCAAATGGTCAAAATCAGTCCATTACTAACAGATATTATTTGCCATGTACTCATCTGCCTGTGGACCCAAAATGACAAATCATGGAAGTCTTGTCAGTCTGTTTCCAGGTAACCAATGACACAAGCGTGTCGAGCAGAAAAAGTACTAAAGAAAAAAAAAAGTAAAGATTTAACAATATCTACATTCATGGTGTTGGTATGACGTCCCTACACAGGCCAAAACAAGCCTGCTGCAGTCACATCACGGTATGCAACAAAACAGTAAAAACAGCACACATTAAAGCAAAGAAACACACACTCACACCCTCATATATACACTGTTTTGTGCATGCATGCACACAAACTCACACAGAGGGACAGATTTACAATAAGTGCACACTTTTTTGGGATTAAGCATCAGACTAAAACCCATATGGATTACAGTCAAAATACCATTCAAAATTTAAAAAAAAAAAAAACTTGACCATTCAGTTCAACATCCAAAAAATGATTCCAGATGGATCAAAACACAACTGCTCACAATTAATACAAAACAATTAACAATTCAAATAAACCGTAAACGTAAAACAACGGTTCAGAAAAGAAACATACACCAACTGTATGACATATTCTTTAAAAACACAGAATCTGATTTAACTCTACATGTGGAAAACAAGTGTCCCTTCAAATAAACACTATTACTGTTGGGCCAGAATTAACTGAGTCAAACTGAATTATATCAGACTGATGGATTAATGTGTACGAGCCATGTCAGTTAACTTTGATAAATGACACCTTTCATGACACACACACACATGGCAATGGTTCATGAAGTGCATATAAAATATTCACCTTTTTTAAACCTTTTTTGTTTTACATCGCTGAAGCACAGTGGATGCAATCAGGCTTTTTTTTTGACTCAACTAAACAAATCTTCACAAACCGATCTAAAATAAGTCCTGATCTGAAAGGAAGAGGAGAAAAAAAAAAAAAAAGGTAAATAATTGACTGCAGGAGTATTGACTGGTGCAAACAGTTTCTTTATAAGGTGAATGGAGAGATCACACTAAATTAAAAGTGTTACCTTACCAGTAAATTCAGCTGTATCTGGAGGCACCAACAACTTCTTTTGTATTAAAAACTACATTGTGAAGATAAAGAAACTCAATTAGAAAGAATTAAAGTAAATCCCCTCTAAATGTTGCAGTATAGCTCTAATTTTATGTTAATGACTACCAAAGCATCCATTTCGGTTTAATGTCTTAAAACAATAAACATAAAAAAGTCCAAGTTGGGGTGAATACTTTATACAGGCACTGTTTTCTTTTAAATGAGAACATGGGTAACAACTGAAATTTTCCAGCAACAAAAAGACATTCAAAATGGCTTGATTTTTTTTCCTGAAAAAATACCACCTCTTTAAGAACCAAATAATAAAATCTACATCATAAATTGAGAATAGAGAACAATGCGACAATGCTCTGGGGAATAAAAAAAAAGGAAAACATTCTGAAGAGTGCAATTTTTCAGTACCCTGCACACCCACCCTTTCTTCTCTCGCTCCCTAGAATGATCCACCATACTGTTCTTTGGCTCCATGAAGCCCGTTCATAATTCATGCTGCCTGTCTTCAACTCATTACCAGAGTAAAAAAAAAAAAACACTGGAAGGTTATTAATTGCCATCAACATTAAAACTCTAACCTTAAACCACTGAACCTGCAAGTCAGGACTGAAACCAGCGGCAGAAGTTCATGACATCACCAAGTCAGTGGGATGCCGTTTTTGGCATAACGTCAGCGGCCCGTGTTGTGAGATGATTGTTAAACCGGGGAGGGAATGAAACAGATTTTGGACATAAGGGCAGGGTCCCTCCAGGAGTAGGGCAACATAAAATGGGTGAGTGGATGAAGCGATGCAGGGGCTTCCTCTGGTGGTGGGAGGAGAGTTGGGTTGGCACAGTGGCAGAGCTCCCTTGACTCTTGGCTCAGCGCTGCTCAGTTTGTCTCACGTAGATGTCGGCCAGTTTCAGTCCGAATCAGAGTCCGACGACTCCTGGGAATTCGATTCGCTGCTGCTGTCCTCTGACTTGTTCTCCTTGTCTTCCGCCTCGTCGTCATCGTCATCATCCTCATCCTTCTTCGAAGCAAACAATACATTTCATTTTTTAAATATATATATTTATATTAAGCACAATCATCTTGCAATTCTTGTCTCTGCGTACTGGCAATAAGAGACGCAACTCACATCATCGTCGTCATCATCGTCATCGTCGTCATCATCGTCGTCGTCATCGTCCTCACTGGATGAGTCTGCCTCAGATGAAGCCTTCTCACGATCATCATCATCATCTTCGTCCTCATCCTCCTCCTCCGTGTCCTGTGGGATGAGAGATTTTCAACATGAGATCAATACAGCTGATTTCTGAGAAGAAGAAGAAGAAGAGTCGGTACTTACAGATTTCTTGACCTTCGCCTTGGGGCCTCCTGGTTTGGCTGGAGTTCTCCTTTTCTGAAACGTCAAGCAAGTAAACAGTTTTAAACATGCCAACTTTAGAAAGCTTAAAACATTACAGAGCTGCAATACTATTTCTAATCCAGTTTGTGACAGCACAGTGCTTATCATGAAGTGAAATAACTGACTTACTTGTGAATTATATTCTTTGTAGGTGTTTCTCTCTTGTGAAGACAAGCTCTGTGGAAGAATTAAAATGCATGTTAGATAAGTAAAGTGTCCAACATGTCTTGACAAAATGTCCTCCTCAAATAACCACTTCTTACAGCGAGCCACTGCTCCAGTTGGACTTTGTACTGTCTCTGCTTCTCCTCTGCAATCTTCTTGTAGCGGTCCTTCTCTTTCAGTGTTAACCTCTGCCAGCGGCTGCCAATCTCCGTCATCCGCTCTTTCATCGGGAGGTGATTCAGCTCTCCGTTGGACAGCATCTCCTGAGAGAACTTCTGATATCCGTTTCTAGACAATCGGAAGAAAGAAAAAAAAAAAATCACAACTTTAGGGTTTCAATAGAATACACAGAACAGGCAACGCAGACAAGTTGGACGTGACAGACTTACGATGGAGGTTTCTTGGGTTCACCCTCAAACTTCATCTTCTTCCCTGAGGCAATGGCAGCGGCAGGTGAGCGCATCTCACACAGGTCTCGCTGTTGAGAAGAGTTTTGTCAACTGTTAGCCTCATGGATACTGTAATCAGGTGCTGTGGAGCTCTTCTGGACATTGTCAGTGAATAATCACTAACCTCGTATCTTTTCTGGTCTTCTGCTGCCTTTTTGATCCACATAATTTTCTCTTTTTTCTCCATGGTGCTCCAGGTTGCTTCCATTGCTTTCTGTGCCTTTGGCCGGTCACTCTGCAAACACAGGTTCACATTAAATGCACTTGTAGAGATTACTTTATGTATAATTTCCAGCACTTAGTCAGTTATAAAATTATACAGCTGCAGTTCATTACTAATAGTATTAACCTCTTTAAACCTTTTAAAGATTCTACGTATTTACATCAGGACACTCTGTTTCAACTTTATTTAGAAGAGAAAATAAATAGTTGTAATCAAAGTTCCAATACTTTCACTTTTGTTACTAATTATTACTCCACTTTTATTCTAGTGTTATTTACCATGATTTGATGTCCGAGGTGGAGTACTAAGACGTGGTAGTGAAAAGGTAAACACTGTACACAAATTAAATGTATTCAACGTGTTTAACCTTTTAAGAATGAGCATATCCCTCTGTCTTTGTAGGACTTCCTTTTACTACATCTAGGTTTAGTATCACCCTTTAAACTAGTGTTTAGAGTGTAACATTTGTGTTCTTGAGACTAGGAGTGATGCATACCTTGAATCTGGCCAGGTAGTCTCCAATGACACTCTGCTGCCAGATGTCCTGTGCAGTCTTGGGTGGGTCCGGCAGACGACTACGATCCTCCTTCTCCTTCTTCTCCGACTCTGCCTTCAGGACCATTTCTAGGCGTTTATACTTCTCCTAAACAACAAAAAGATCATTAGGACATTTAGAATACATACATACATACATACATACATACATATTTAATTGTCGTCTATTGATCGTCTTATATTCATTTTACAGTATAATGTTACACTACCTTCTTCTTATCAGGCAGCTCATTCCACATGCGGGCAAGGAGTCTTGTGAGCTCACTGTCAGAAAGCTCTGACCGCTCCGCCTGCAGTTTGGGACGCTTCTCCTCAGAGAAGATGAACATGGCTGAAATTGGCCTTTTGGGTTTCTCTGGATTGACCTGCAGGTTATGAAGAATGGGAATATTAGAAAAGGATACGACAACACAAGTAACTTTTTGAATACCGATACAATTTTAAACTTTTACTGTTTAATAGTATGAAGAATCAAACATGTAGTGAAAGGGACTTGAGGCTTGACACTTTTAGTCTAATTTCTATGGATAAAATAAAATTGCAGTGATCAATGTGGTATACACAAAAATAAAAAATAAATCCAGCATGGAAAAACACAGTTCAATCTGAGCAAATATGAAGAGTGTATACTTGGTCTTACCTTTGCTCTAGAGGCCCTCTTTTTGGCTGCAGGACTGTTTGCTCCCCCTTTCTTAAAACCTGATTTATCCTCAGACAAAACCCGGTTTTGCTCCTCCTCTGACAAAGACTACAGATCCATAGAGCAGAGAAAATACACATGAGAAGGTATTGCATCAAAAAATATCTAATATCTAACCCTATAACACACAAATGAGAACATTGATGGCTGCAACAAAAACATATGTTGGACGTAGAAACCATATTTGTTAAAAGGAGTCACGCACACTGTCCATTACATCTTGAAAATACGTTTCCCACAGACCTTCCTCAAGTGAAAAAGAAACCAAAAATGAAGACTTACACTGAGAAATCTGTTCATATTAATTTCAAACTCCTTCTTCCTCTGAAAAAACAACAACAAATTTGACATTTTTAGATAAAATTCAAGTGCTCTGTTTTACTTCTATTTTTTGATTATCTGACATGATTCGGAACTCACCTGCTCACAGCGTTTCTGGTAGGCGTCCTTCTCATTCTGCTTCAGAAGCTTCCACCGTTGGCTACACATAACCATGCGCTCTGTGCTGGGTACATCCTTCATGCTCGACATTAACTCAGCACAGAACATTGAGTAACCATTTCTGAAAACACATATACATCATATTCAAAGTATGTATTCACTGGGCAGTGACCTACAACCAGTATCATACAGATGTGTCAGTGTATTTGAAGTAGTGACTCACGGAGGTGGTTTGTCAGGTCGGCCATCAGATTTGTCTTTCAGGTGCCTCTCAGCCTTGGTCAGGGTGGACTTGACGATATCCCCTTGGGTCATGTTTAATTCTGGGTGCTGCTGGATGTACTCCCGCATTGTCTCCTAGAATATTGCAAACACAGTTAACACTGAAAAAAAGACATTGTACGTCATCATTGCGCTTCATATTTCTACAGCCCTTCCCAAAATCCCAAACACCACTGTATGCTTACCTCATACAGTTTCTGCTGCTCCAGAGACTTTGCAATCCATTTTAGTCTCTTCTTGTCAGACAGCTGTGTCCACTGTTTGCCAAGACTCTCCTTAATGTCTTTGGTGGTTGCCTGGTGTCAAACACAGAAAGTTATCAGTCCCATCATACAAATGAGCATTTTGTGTGCTGTGTTGTGATTGCCTTAACTTACATCTGGGCGTGTCTTGAGGACGGCCTTCTTTTCATGGTTGTACCACAGCTGTTGGGGTGTCTTGGGCTTCTCTGGTGCATTTGAACCTTTCTTAGTCATGCTCTCCATAAGGTCCGGGTGTAGTTCTCTTCATTTACACAACAGTTAAGCACAGTTATCATCCTTAAATATGCTGCAGGTGCAGAACTAATATCCACAGTGCTAATAAGAGGTAGTTATGAATAATGGTAATAAGTAATCTCACCTGAATTTCATCATGCTGTGCACAAATGTTTCTTTGTCTCGTAAGAAGTCCTCAACATACTTTTTCTGTAGCCATGAAATGAAAACAATGTTTATGTTAGAAGTGAATGAGATCAGAAACAGAATCAAATTTATTATCAGATGCTTTTAACCAACCTTTTTTTTGTCAGGTAGTTCCCTGTACTTCTTGGACAGGATTTTGGTTAGGTCGAGGTTGCTCATCTCAGGGTGCAACTTTGCGTATTTGGCCCTCTTTTCCATGAAGAACCGGAAGTATGGAGTCAATGGCTTCTTGGGGAAATCTGGATGTTTCTGTAAATCAGGGGGTGTGGATTGTGAAGTCAAAACGTATGAGTTGTATTCATAACTGCTACTTGTTCATTACTCAAGTAAAATGTATGTTTTGACTAACCTTTATCTTTTTGCCCTTGTAAGGGTTCTTTATGTAGTCTTGGGCATCATATATGAGTTCTGTTAGAGTCCGGAATTTACGAATCTGTGGTTAAGGCAGACAAAAAACACTATTAAATAAAATCAAGACATTTGGCATCTAACAGTCAAATCTGACTGTTGCACAGTCCATACAAATACACACTTAAACTGGCTTACCTCTTTGGAGACCTCCTGCCACTTCTGCTTACACATCTCTCCTGTGAAGGAGTTAAAGCCACCTTCTGCCAGTCGAGGTGGGACTCTGATGTTTTGTATTTAGTCAGGTCTTTCTGAGGCAGGGCCAATTTCATGGACTCCAGTAGATTTAAGAGGTCATCCTGTGCCCATACTGTGATAACAAATAAAAAGAAAGGCTCAAAAAATTATAAATCTGCCTGCTGAATTACAAAACTAACTATACTATCACTTTGTATGTCTGAAATTATGTACAATTATTCTTCTCTGAAAAGAAAAGCCTGTTGTATTCACTTTAAAAAGGTATGTAATACTGGGGTTTCAGTGACTTAAATCATACATTTCTGGTAGGTTTTATTGTCAAAGGGCGTCACAACTTCAACTGATACAGTAACCTGTAAAGTACATCAATAAAATGTATTTTATAGGCTTAATATACAAGGTTTTCATAATAGCAGTTGTGTTGTTATTGTTAATAATTAAATGATTTCCATACTTGTCAAAATCCCACCTTGGTCTTGGGTGGTTGCCTCCATTTCTCCATTCATTGTGAGTGTATAGCCTTGTATCTACAAAAGCAACAAAACAAAAACATCTAATGTTAATTGTCAAACACATTCAATTTTATAGAGAAAACACATCGCAACCCTTAGGTTCATACTTTGCTCCTACAACAAGCTGCATTTTTAAAATCACATTTTATAATTATGTTATTTTCATGAACATATAAACGTGATTTTTCTGTAATATAAAAAGGTAAAAGTGATGTTTTCAAGTGGTGGAATTTAAAATTGCCTCGACATAATGGTTTATGTTCATTACACCGCCCCTTAAACGTTTACGCTACATGGTGAGACATAGGCTATTGCTTGTGACGGCTTCAAATCTCAAATAACACTGCAGAGGGCTCAACTAGCACAGCTAGCTACTACAACAGGAGTCTTCGTCGAGCAAATTTTGCTAGACGGAATTTAAGGTATTAGTGCTGTCCTTCAATCCGCGACCAAAGTATCGTGAATAAAGCAGCGACCATTTTCTCGCCTGGTCTGCTCGGTAATGGAGGATTTTCTGTCGAGCGGGAGGTTGGGGAGGATCCACGGAAGGAGGAAGCAAATGGACGTGGACGGACGGGCAGCTGTAGGCGACCAGCTGACCACGGACGGGGGATCTGCTTTCGGTCTCCAACAAGAGGGAATGGTGCTTGGAAGCACTGCAGCCAAATGCGCCACTCGGTAGAGGCGCCTCATCACCGATGGATGCGGATCTAGCTCCGCCATGCAACCTTATTCGCTTCTTTTCAAATGTTTCCTCAGACTGAAGCGAGAAAGTCAATATCATATTAGCTTACAGCTAATAAATGTCTCTCAAGAGTATTTACAGATCGATTTATTCAGGTTTCTGGCGTTTAATATTGAGATTTTAGTGCAAAAAACAGTGCATTCTTCAATGAGGCGTAGCCGAGCTGTGCTCCAATGATGGCGGCTGCTCTGTGTTCATCGTGTCCTTGATGGCCCCAGCTCAAAGTGGTGTCCACGGTGTGACCTAGCTACATTAAAACCATCGATAACACAATTTTTGCAACTAAAAAGCTACGGTTATGTACATCTGGAACCGTTTAAACGTCGAATTTTTCTTTAGTTTCAAGAAAATTACAACATTTGGATGATAAAAAAAAAAATTAGACATTATGGCCAAGGGCAACTTAGTAGACAAAATGAAGCTGAAATTTGACGTTTCTAATATTTACAGCCATATCTTGACAAATGTATCATTTAATACAAAACCTTAAACTCATTTAACGTAATGACAATCTCCTGTTTCCTGGGAGTAGTTACCAACAAAACATTAAAAACAGCTACCGTTAAACGTTACTATAGAAACACAATCTGTTACATTAATAACTGTTTTGTTAAAAAAAGATTTAAAAATATATATATTGTCATAATGTCCGAGATAAATCGCATGGTGGTGGGTTGTAAGGACTTGCGGAGACGCAGGAAGAAAATATTTTAAAGGCTAAACGTTACAGCCTGGAGCTTACTTTACGAAATAGTTTATTTCAACGTTAGCTGTTAACGGTTTCGGCTACAATATTACGTGGTTAAACTGTACCCAACTGTGAGCTAAACGCTCAAAAGAAACATGTTAACAACCGAGGTTGAAGAGCTGCACTGGCGCGACAACAGCTCCAGATCCGCCATGCTTCAGCTCTGCTCTAACGTTACAAGGAAACCTACCGTGACAAGGTCCAATGGCGCACTGCAAACACAGAAATACGGAGCTTAAAACTAAACCCAGGGCGTTGCAGAATCCTTTCCCTCGTTCCAAAAGCGTATAAGCGAGAGCAAGAAGGCGGGTTCTCCGAGCTCGGTCGTCGGGGCAGGTTCTGGGCTAGTCAGTGAGAGAGAGAGGGGGAGAGAGAGGGCGAGTCTATGCACGGTGAGCTATTAAACCGAGATCCCTGATGGCTAACCGAGAGAGGCGGCTGGTTGTTCCGCCAACAGCCGCATGGAGGTCTCGGTGCGGAAACCACCGTTAATTCCCCCACGCAAATACCATGGTTGCAACACAAATAGTCGAGTTTCGATGACGGGAATTCGCATACAATAGTCGCTTGATGTAAATTTAGGGTAAATACCACGTTTACCTCCGGGTTTACATCCACTTTCTTCCCCGCTGTAGAGGACAAGAAATTCGGCTATGGCCGACCTCGTCTGTACCCTGCCACAGCGGTCGGTTTGTTTCGCTACTACAAAGAGGCCACCGTCCGAGGTGCTTTATAAGTAAACAAAAGCAAACATTAAAGGTAGATTTTTGAGAGTTTAAGAAGCGTATTCTGGATTGTTTATCAAGCACTTTCACCGTGAAACCGAGCGGCTGTTTTGTTGGCTTACCTGTCTCTCGACGTGAGCTTCGGTGTCGTTGTGGAGGAAGAAGGGGAGGGTTGAACGACAGCCAGCACTGCGCCGTCGGTCCTGGGCTCCAGTCCCCGCAGAGATGGTCCTTCCCCCCCGCCTCCATCTCACTCGCCGTCTCCCTCCACTCAACGCGCAGCAGCTCCTCTCTCTCCATCCAACCAACCATTTCGCTACGCGGATACATCCATTTTTTTCCCGAACTTGCACCGTTGATTCCGAACCAAACCGAGCGATTCTTTTTTTACTCCCGTAGGCAGACAATGTCTGATCTCCAGCCGAAATTTGCAACCCGAATATTTTATCAGAAGTTTCAGAAAAGTTAAAGTTGTGCCAGTGGTTAGTTAGTGCAACCAGCTCATATCACATAGTATTAACATTAACTTTACATTTTTTTTTTTAAACTTTGGTAATTTCGTAATGTCAGATTTCCACTTTAGAGATTACTATTTTGAAGGTATTCAACGCAAGCCTCCATGTATTTCACGTTGAATCCTAAATAGTAAGAGGCTGTTTGACAGCTTCATTTTAGCCCAGCATGTTATTTCTATTCAACTCCACCTTATGTGTTTGTGGGCGGAACCCCCGCCGTCCAATCCAGTCAATCCGATTCAGGGAAAACAAATGACTTTCAGGCACTCTGCCTTGTTAAATTGTGCTGCGTTCCTTTGCTGTCGGAAATGTTGCCTTCATTGCAGAAGAGCATGCACAAACATGGAAACTGATATAGAATTTGACTGTTTGAGTGTTCAAATAAAACACACACTGTATAAAAACTACTCTTGTGGATATAGACATTATTGCACCTGAGATTTGTTCACATTATGTTGTTGCACACTAAATTATTATTTATAAGTGATAAATAGTAACTGCTTGAAAGAAGTTAAGCTGACCAATTATTAAATATGTTTACACTAAGCAGAATGAAATAGCATTCAATAATGATTAGTTTAAAAAGGTTTGCATTTGTATGATTATTTGTTTAATAATGTCCTATTTATTGGCACTTTGTCCTGCATTATATGACACATCTTGATGTGTTATTGATATCTGCAAATTATTTGTATGATTTATTTATGATTAATCTTGACAATCAGATTTTTTTTAAATGTACAGATAAACAAATTTTGACAGCCACGGCAAAAGAAAAACACAATGCTGCCTAATTTAGTTATCTTGTCATAGAATTTCTTATTTCAGGATAACAGTTTTTATGGCCACGTCTATGGTCGGTGTTTTCCAAATAGGACTATTGAGAAGTTGGGAGTTTACTTGATAACCTAGAACGCAGCATGTAGCTGAGTGGCAGGCGTTGTGCTTCAACACTCCTCTCCTGTTACTTTTCGGATACAAAATTCTAATAGTGAGCTGCCAGTGATGTGACCTTTTGTATTTTCTAATGCCTTTAATGAAAACAAGCACCTTAATAGTTGTTTTTACTTTTAATTAAGTGAAACTCCAATCAAGCATTTACCGTGTTTCAAGCACACAGAACATGAGCAGGCAAAAGATACATTTACAAATACGTTTTTCCCTCATTATATCATTAGTGCAACAATCAACTCAAACAATTTTATCATCATCCATTATCCACCCATTACTGCTCATCCCATTTTATTATCATAAAAGCAATTACACACTTTAAATCAAATATACGGGCATTACACATCTTGCTATACACATCAAATATATAAAATAAGGGCAAACTCAAGTAACACAATTTAAAACTATTTTTTGAGAATAAACAACAGCTAATGTATAGGGAAAGGGCTGGTGTGACAATCCCATAAAAAATAATTATTTGTGTATGTAAAAAGCTTAATAGGTTTACATTTTCTTAACATATATTATTATGACATAGGCAGATCTACAATGTGGCAACACCGGTATTCACTTAAAGCTATACTGTAGTTATGCACTAAAAGAAAAAGAAAAAAACATGAATGAATTTACCTTACATCTTAAGGGAAAATACTTCTCATTTAAAGAAATTAACTTCTTTTTCCTGGATCAAAATATGACTCAATAATTGAGTTGAGTGCGTTTATTGTAAGAATTCTAGAAATGAGAGCTAATTTCCGTTAAAGAGAAATAATAACAGAACAGAAAAGTTTGAAACTGTATGTGTACAAATACATATTTTTAAAGACACCTGATAATAAATGTTCAGATAATTACTGGCAGTTGAGAACTGAGTTCATTTGAACATTTGTGAATAAAACATTAAAGATATGGTGTTGTTTAAGGCAGTGGGGACTCATTGTACATATCTACCCCAGGTTCCTCCTCAAACGTCACTTTGGCACCCTCTGCATCCAGCTGTAACACCAACACAGTTACAACTTTAGACTATAGAAACCTATGTAGCAAACAACACGATACTGTGTGCCTGAGATTGTAGTGAATGTAACAGATACAGAGAGGTACTTACGCATTTCATCTCCTTGACAGTGAAGAGCCTGCCGGTCATGAGCATGCGCAGAGGGATGGTGAGAATGAGAACAAAAGGCAGCGCCAGAGATGCTGGACTCATCTTTACCACCCACAGAACAGCCAGGCACACAAGCTGGATCAGAGTGAATAGATGCATCTTTGCTGTCTTCACCTGCACAAGTGACAAAGAGACAAGAGCATTAGCGGGAGAACACAAAGCCAAAGTCTAACTTGAAAATATACAAAATGCTAATTTATGTTAGGGTAATATACAGGGAGAGTGGCATAGGCTAAAGAACACTGAAATACAAGGGTAAATAGGAATCCCTATACAATCCAATGTGACAGTGTTGTGCATGTAAGGGTTACTGAATGGGTCTACAGGCCCAAGTCCAGGGGTCCAAAAGGTCAGGGAGCACTGAGACTCAAAACAACCAGAAAGAGATGTTCAAGGACCAGAAAAAGATACAAAACGACCACCAAAAGATGTGAAATGACCACAAAGATACTCAAAACAACGACAAAAATGTCAGGTGACTTTAAAAACATGAAAAAGGACCACAAAGACAATAAGAAACATGAAATGGCCATATAGAGACTCAAAACAACAACAAAGATGTGAGATGACCACAAACAGAGAACAAAAGCTCAGAACAACCACAAAGAGACACACTCGCTCCTATGTAGGAGGGGTTGTGGGTGTTATACATGTCTGTCCGTGGCCATTATCTCTGTCCATGGTCTTGTTATATTTGTCAAGTGAGGCCACTAGATGCTAAATATTAGAAACATGTTTTAATATAAAGTATAATAGAAAACTACGGCCAAGAAAGCCATTATTCATTAATTCATTATTAGTGAATATTTTCCTATTTTTT
This sequence comes from Percina caprodes, assembly GCA_013375575.1. Taxonomy (NCBI): domain Eukaryota; kingdom Metazoa; phylum Chordata; class Actinopteri; order Perciformes; family Percidae; genus Percina; species Percina caprodes. Next base: position 1,141,561 of record JABXJD010000002.1, on the reverse strand, counting down.
CTGCAATTCTAATCTTTAAATAAATATATTGTGCAGATATATGGAACTGGCACTGCATTTTCATACTTTTTAAGACATAATATATGAATAATTACAGTGTTTGAGGAGGCTGCGTACCTTGGTGGCATATGGGTCAGCGGGAAAGTATTTCTTTGGTGTAATCAGCAGAAGTATCCTGTCCCACATCTGGATTCCACTCAGAGAGGTGATACCCATGTAGAGGAAGATACCAAACAACGCTGTCATAGGAATCATCTTCAGAATAGGTTCCATGAAAATAGAAACACCTGGAAATCACAAAAAGTGAATCATTATTGAAGTAATTTGTTATGAGCCTGCTTTGATTAAATTAACACTGTAGATGGCAGCACCTACCAACCATGATGGCCACAAGCATGCCACTTATCCTCTGCTCAAGCACCTTCTCAATCTCTGGTTTCGGGCCCTTGGACATGACAGTGAGAGCATTGGCGTGGGTGACAGATCGCACAGTGGCAGCACTCAGCCAGGGCATTCCAAAAATAGAGACAATGCCCCCCATGGTGACCAGGAGGAGGAGATCAAAATGAAAACCAGATCCTTTAACCATCTTCCTTTCAGGTTTGCTCACAATCAGCCTGGCAAACAGACAACAACAGGGTTCATTAACTTCACATTAAAGGTGCAGCAAGTAATTCTGCATGAAGATTGTTGATTTGAACTCAACTACCAAACAAATATAACCCCCCCCACCCTTCATTTGACAAAAAGTGTATTGGATTAACATCACTTACTATACCTTAAAATAATATTACAGACTCTAATGTTATTATTTATAGTGTCACTTACGTAGTAATCTGGGACTCCAGGAAGATGAGGATGAAGACGAGCAGTGCTGGCACACAGCAGGCACCCATCATCCAGATGGGGAAGGGCTTGTTCAGTCCCAAGGGGCTGATGAACCAGCCTCTGGCTTTTGGGTTGGTCACCTCAATGCCTTTTGGCACAACTAGTTTCTACAAGGGGACAGAATGATTTTCATTCAGCTCATTTATCACCATAAAAATCCCAGAAAGACAAATCAACTTAAAATCTTGCTTCTGTGTGAATAATTTTGATATGTTCCAACTGAATTTATGTAGAATGAGGATAGCATGAGTTGAGTCCAATATTAGAGAGGCAAACTTAAAGAGCATTGTAACCAGGAATGTAAACATCGTTTTTATGTGCAGGAAGTGGGTTTACAAAGATTTTAGACAGACATGCCAATAAAGTACGAGTTTACATTATAATTAGTACTGTCCCAAGAATGTAGCTGATAGAACATCTTTTTTTACATCTTTTTTTTGTCTTTTGGTGTTATATTCCAAACCTCTTTAGTGTATGAGTGTATTATAAACCTCAGTGCAAAGGTCTGTTTGTTAAAATACAAATGCACTCAACCCGCAAAATTTGGAATTTAAGTCAGATCTTTTCAAATAAAAGGCCAAGATATGACTATTCTTGATTTTAAATTTCTCGAACGCCTTGTTCTTAAATGGTCTCCCAACAATTAATCAACAACTGTCATAGAAAACCATTTTAATAGAAATATGTCCATATTTTGTCAATGACATACATTGTGTACTCTTTGAACATTTAAATATATTTTACAGAGACATTTCTCTATGAATCTAGATTGTTTTGGTGTGACTTGCCTAGTGTTGGAGGTATCAGTTGACAGATGCCTGTCAATATAATGTAAAGCAATGTCTCTCTCCAGAAATCATGACCCAGTTACTCAAGATAATCTACAGACCTGATTGTGAGCAGTTACATGTAGAAAGTAATTTCTTTCTGAGCATTGTTAGAACTTATTTGAGTTGACTTAACCCACCACAACACAACGCTTACCTGAGTGTAAGCATCCTCAATGCAGATATCCACAGCAATCATGAAGAAAATAGCAATGGGGACACCGAAATCTCCAATCAAACGACGGAGCTAGTGAAACATCAGGAGACACCATGGTTAAAATCACAGAACCTACTTAGTCTTTTCAAAAGTATACAGTCACTGGACATAGAAAGTAGATCTTACCGGGCCGGGGAAGTAATGACCATTCTTGAAACTGCGAAGGAAGTATGCAATGAAGAAGCAACCAAACATGAGGCACATAGATAGCAAGGCAGTGTTGGGGTAAGCCCTTTCAATCTCCAGCTCATGGATGGTTACGTTGCCATCGTCATGGACCTCAACGTGCTCCAAGACAATTGGGTGGAAGGGATTATCCACTGATGTGTTCAGATGTTCGTAGTTCAGAATCAGAGGGTGGGTTTTGAAGATCTGAGCAACAGGAGATGAGGAAACAAAGTATATGAAACAACACACAAGAATTTGAAGTGATTGGAAAATGGTTTCTGTGATGTGAAATGGATAGAGATAATGAGGTGGGGGAAACCTTGATGAGCTTATTAAAGGTCTCATAGATGAAGATGAGAGAGATGAGGATGGAGAAGATTTCCTGAGTGAAGCGGGAGATGAACCGGACCAGGAAGCTGCCTTCCACGGCCACAATGATGACCACAATCACTATCAGCCACATCCCCACCCAGATACGTCCCACAATGTACTCAATGCCCTGGGAATCGCAGAACTAGTATGGGATGAAGAAAAGAAAGTAGATGATAATGAAGAAAAGAAAATACATAATTAAAGTTTTTTTTCAGGAAGCTTCAACATCTGACAACTCATACGTACTTCGTGAAAAGCTTCCTCAAACACTAGCAGTGGTCCGGAGAAGCCAATGACAAGGACAGGCTGGGCGGCGATGAAAGAAAAGATGACACCCTGGATGCTGGTGGAGATCATAAGCTCTGACACGCCCATCATTTTATTTGTTTTGTCAGCTAAAGTCAGACAGAGAGAATTTTCAATAATATTAAATCAATAAAATCAAATGAATTGAGCTTAAAAAAGTCAGACACATCTCTCTATCTGGATCTCTTGTTTACCCAAAAGCCCTCCAAAAGTGATGGCTGGGGAAAGGGCAGCGAAGTAGATGAAGATGACGGCAGCGAGGACCTGAGGGTTCAGAGCGTCCGTGAAGTCGCTGATGTAGTGGCGGTAACGGCGCTTCAGATCCTTCACCATCCCACCGAAAGGATAGCCTGTACGGGCCAGAGGGTCCTCCTGAGGCTCCTCTGGAGGTTTCTCAACTGGTCAAACAAATCAAACTGACATTAATATTGATTACATTAAATGTTGTTTTATGTCTTTTCTATTTAAAGGTGTTATATGTAATGTTAAATGTTCTCAGAGTTTAGACCACATTTCCCATAAAACCTTATTAGGTCCTTTTGCAATATGTTGCTTAAGTAATAAAAGGTTGAGACAAAAAAACATTGTATTTCAGTTAGGGATGAATTTAGGGAGCAGTTGTAGTGAGGAACTGAAAATGTGTCGATCACTTTGTAAGTGTGCACGAATAGTTTGACATTTTTGGAAATATACTGACCTATGACCCTGTCACCAAAGGCAAGACGGGTGTCATTTGGACGGAGTCTGTCACGCAGCATCTTTTTCTGGAAATCTATGATTGGCTCAAGCATTCCCTTATCTTGGATGTTAGTGGGAGGGATCACAATGCTGCAATCCATGAAGTCAGCGATGGCGTTGGTCAGATCTTTGTCAGTCTGAGCCAAGAAGGCCTCCAGACAGAACACCTGTGAGAAAGCAGAAAGCTTTTATTCACCTGCACCTAACAACGTAGCCTACTTCTCATTGGTGTGTGAGCCCATTGCTAAAGCTATTTTCTGCTGAGCTATTATTTTCCTCTCTTAATACTGTCGCTTCTCCCTCACCCAGTCAGCCATCAGAGCACCCATTGCGCGGCCACTTTCACTGTAGTCTATCCCACTCTGGCTGGGGCCCACCAGCACAAAGATGAAGCGAACGGGGACAGGAGACTCCAGGGAGGAGTCCATCACCACAGAATCACTCAGCCTCACAAAAGCCACCACTGGTTTCTGCAGAATGTCCAGGACACCTATCAAAACATCCTCTTTTAGCCATATCTGCTCCAGAACCACACATGGAGACACATAATGACATCTGAATTACATGAACATACCTGAGAGGACAATTGAGGCCTCCATGTTGTCAGAGGTGTCTCTCTGCAAGAAGAATGTTATGTTGATACATTAACATGATATTGATGATCACCCAAATGATCAAGGTGGATAAGACTGTATAAAATTTTAAAGAAGCTAAATGTATACCTTCTTGGTTACAGAAAATGTCTGCATCTCAACATCTCCAGTGTCAGTAACCACAGGTCCTTCAGTCTGACTGAAAGGACAAATAAAATGAGAACAAAGTGCATGCTGGAAACATTGTGGATGGCTGACATCTTGTAGAAATGGAAGAAACAGTGGGTCAGGTGGGTTACCTGCGTCTCATGAGAAGAGCTCTCAGCAGGCCGTCCCGATCACTGGCGCGAATCTCATTCTTGTCCAGCAGCTCATCAGCCACCTTCTCAGCCACAGCAGACAGACTGCTGGCATTCAGGTCGAGGATGACAGCACCTGAGTATATTTGAGTTGCTTTTAACTGGTCATATCAAACTAGATAGATAGAAAGTTGTTTCCACAGCCTATACACACATAACAACAAATAATCACAAAAACCATAGCCACAAGTAACACAATGCATTCACAAGAACATAAGTCCATTGCGTTTTGTTTGATTTTATCCTATTGTATGTGTATGTATATTGTAATATTGTACATATTGTCCGTTTCATCTAAGGTTCCAAAGTCACCTGTGCTCATGGTCTTGCGGAGCTGGATCAGGCTCTTAAAGGTGAGATAGGAGACATGAGAAGGACCCCATTTTCCAGAGGCGGGGTTAAAGTTCTCCTCGAAGCCCACCCAGCGGCCAGTCTCCTGCCAGGTGTTGCCCTGGAGCTCGTTGAGCTCCACATAGGCCTGTGATGATGCAATGGGGTTAGCAAATAAACACACCAGTAGATAATGTTGGTTTACATGAATAAATAATAAATAAAACTAATATCTGATCAGTGAGAAGAATGTTGACTAACTTGAGCATCCCCTCTTGTGGTGGCATTGGTGTTCAGGTTCAGATAAGCTGAAATAAAGAGTCAAGAAACAGAAGAAATATTCAGATCCTTTTCTTAAAGGTCCCATGGCATGAAAATTTCACTTTATGAGTTTTTTTAACATTAATATGAGTTCCCCCAGCCTGCCTATGGTCCCCCAGTGGCTAGAAATGAAGATAGGTATAAACCAAGCCCTGGGTATCCTGCTTTGCCTTTGAGAAAATGAAAGCTCAGATGGGCCAATCTGGAATCTTGCTCCTTATGAGGTCATAAGGGGCAAGGTTACCTCCCCTTTCTCTGCTCTGCCTGCCCAGAGAATTTGGCCCACCCATGAGAGAGAGACATCATGGATTTTCAAACGAGCAAAGTGGCAGTTGGTCAAGGCCACACCCCTACCCTTCACCTTGCCCCCCGTCTCTCCTCCTCAAAAGCTACAGACTCAGAAATGGCACATACTAAGAAAGGCTCATTGTGGGACTGGCTCCAGTGGCCGTAATTCTGCACCAAGGCTGAATTTTGGGAAAGAGACTTCAGATATGGTATTAGGGGACCACTAAGGTCTATATGAAAGCATCCAAGAGCACCATGTCATGGGACCTTTAAGTAAAAGTAGCAAATTCTTTCTACAAGTAAAGGTCCTGCATTCAAAAACTTGCTTAAGTAATAGTATGTATCAAAGCGTGAAAAGGTAAAGGTATTCATTGCGCAGTAAAAGGTTTCCTGTCAGTGTTTTCCTATTTCCTATCTGATGTTTCTGGATTAATATTACTGCCGTATTAATGTGTAAGCAGCATGTTACTGTTGTAGATGTTTCAGGTTGTGTTAATTTTTACTCCTATACATAGTGTTGCGTAGTTTAATCAACAGCAATGCATCATACTCTATGGCCTTTGAGAGGAACCTACCCTCTGAATCACTGGGGATGATGATGGCCGCCACAGGTGCCTCAGCCTCCTCCTCCTCTTCCTGCCTCCCCCCCTCCAGGTCATAGAGTGGAGTCCTGGGGGGTGTGGAGAAACAGAAACACCAATAAAGACTTGGGCACGAGCGCTTCTCAACAACACCTCCTAATGTCTCACTTGTGAAGTGATTCAACTCAGCCCGGACGAGAAAATGTTGAAATTTCTTTGGGAAAATGCACTTCTATAATTGCGTATGTAAAAGAGACTTTGAAGCCTGTAATTGTAGGTAGCAAATAGCTTCAAACACATCCAAGTAAGGGTCTCAGTTTGGGCTGACCAAGTTCTCTATAATTGAAATTCTGTGTGTGCTATCATGTCTTTTGCCACAAGAGGACAGGATTGCTCAACATATTTCTATTCATTGACTGCTGGGTTTTGGTTGTATGACCTGAGTTAAGACTCATGCATATTTACCATGAGCTGCATTAAAAAATACCATTTCACCTCGAGGACTGGCTGAGCTTCACCGTCTTGGACCCTCATATATATCCAAGATTTAAATATGTCTGTAAAACTTACTCAGACAGTTATTTTCCATAATTCAATGTAGCTATACACTGATTTTATTGTAATTTTGGTAAATACTCAATATCTCTATAGACATAGATGAATGGCATATGACCTGAGATCAGGATGAACCTTACCTTAAACCTGTATTAATTCACGTTTTTTTGGCCACTTGGGGGCAGTGAAAACAAGCGGTTGTCATGACATTATCACCAATGAGTCCATCTCAATGATCTATGATAGGAAATGGAAACAGCGTTGGAGGCAGTGCCCTGCTCATTCCTATGAGATTTGCTCAGTGGCACATGAGACTAAAAAAGTTCAAATGCCATGTGTAAAAATAGTAAATAGTAAGCTATTTGATCTCAAACTTTCATTTGAATTTGTATTTTGGGACACCTGATCCAATATTCACTCTCTTTTTAGCTCTGGTTTGGTCTCCACCAACTCCTCAGGGAAATGTCTGACTCTTAAGCTGCTACATGTAGTGCCAATAAAAGGTAAGGGAACCCATTGAATTTCTCTGCATTTCTGCAATATTTAGACAGAAAATGTGGTCTGATATTTTTCAAACTCAATAATGGACAAGCTACATCTGCCTGAAATAGTAACATGAAAACAATTGTATTAACTGATTAATTATGTTGATATTTCAGGAATGTCTTGATCATTAATGTCTCTCTTCAGTTCCTGTCACAGAATCACAATTGATTTGAGGCCAGGATTGACCTTCAACATTCTGAAACTTTTCTTATGTCTGAGACATTTTGTAGTTCATGTTTCACTGGGTTTAGGGGCATTTTCATGCAACATCTCCCAACTTCTATTATCTAGTATCAGATGACTGACAACTATGCTGATTTTTTTTTCATACATTTGAATGCATTTTTTTTTCTCAATAAGTAATTGTTGTTCAGGCCCACCAGCAGGAAAAAGACCACAGATCATGTTGATTCCTACTTCATGCCTCACGTTGAGGTTGATGTTCAACAACGTGGAACAAATATAATCTATTGTTTCAGGTTTTCACGGAACAATATCCCTGTTGCATAGTTCAGGTTGACATTTTGAGATGTAATAATGTCATCAATTTATTTGAAAGATTATTTTTTGGGTACTTTAGGCCTTTACTTCCACAGAACAGATGAAGACATAAAAGGGGAGAGAGAGCAAGGGGGAATAACATGCAGCAAAGGGCCTCAGGTTGGAATCAAACCTGCAACCGCTGCATCGAGGTGTAAACCTCTATATGTGCACACCTGCTCTACCAACTGAGCTAACCCAGACACTTCCATGTGCAACATTGTTACCCTATTTTCTTTTTTATTGCTGAGACACAAATAAGACTTTGGTGACTTTGAGATATTTACACAGGTCTTTAACTGTAACCCAAGGTTTCTCTTTTACCTTTTTAAACCTTTCTTTACCAAACTGAAAACTGAAAGCACAAGGGAATGAGTGATGGTTCACATGAGCTTATGAAGAGAGTGTCTTGAAGTAGATTTTTTAGAGGTTATGAAGGGTTTCACATAGCCTACTATTTCCTATGTAGATTTTTAATATTGAGATTATTTAATTATTATTATTATTATTATTATTGTTTGAGTATTATTAGTTTACATAGAGTGTATTTGCCTATCATAGTGACTTTGATGGAAATCAGACTACATTTTATGATAAATTAAGCATAAAAGGTAATTATAAAGAGTTATTTTTTAAAGAAAGAGTTTCTTTTTCTCAGCATTACCATTATGTTCAGGGGCTAGTCTGCTGTTTAGTTCTGGACAGGGAGTGTAAAGTGGGTTTTTCAGACCTTTTTCACCTAAAAAAAATAAAGTAATCAAAACATTAAAGTTACGGCCTATAAAAACCAAAACAATGAGCCAAACGAGGCTAAAATGCTCCGGAGAGCTGGGAGGAACTGATTGTCTGCAGCTTCATCACTGTATGCAATCCCTTTCGCATTACACAAAGTCAAGAGTGACAATTATTGATCAGAGCAGCTTAACAACTATACCAGCTTTCTGAGCACTTTGGGAGGTCCACATCTTGGGAGCACTGCCCAATAGGCTCAGTGCAGGGCAAGCAAGGCCCATTACCATTGTTTTATCAGAAACATGATGCAGAATAACAGTGTACATCCACAATACATGTACATATGAAGTACTGCTGAAAAAGAGAGGAGACAAAGAACTCACAGTCTCACTGGAGAGGGAAAGACTGAGTCGTTGTCTTCATAGGACATGTCACTGCCCTGGATTAGAGACAAGTTAAAGCACAATTAAAAGAAGAAAGTTGAATGGAAATTGAACAATAAAGGATAAAGATGTGTTACTGCTAAGATTTATTGATCACATTCCACAGTCTTTCCATCCTGACCAAATTTTCAACATCCCATTCCTCTGTGTGATGTTACAACGTGTCTTGTAGCAACTGTATTGCTAAGTGTTGTACAGAATCTTATTGTTACACTGTGAGGCGTTACAGGGAAAAAGACTAACCTCAAAACTGAAATTGTTTTCCATTGATTTTTTTCAGGTGTCCTTGAAATCTCAGGCACTTTTATGCATTCCCTAAGACAGAGAAGAAGAAGAAAAATGGAACATTAAAAGTCATATTTTAGATACAATTAGAAATAACCACTGACTAAGTGGGGATTATTAATACTAAATCTTCAACTTTCTACTGGTGGTTTGTGACTTGTAACTTTTAGCAATTATGGCAAAGCCCCATTATCCTGTTGTCAATTTGGCAGGGTGTGTATGATAGATTGGGGAGATTGTTTGCCAATAACAAGAAGGCCTGCTTTGAATCTTTTAAAGTGGCTTTGATGAGGATCCCGCCATCTACCACCAAACAGCTGCTCTGAGTCTTGCTGCACTGCCACGGCTCAGGACAGATAGCCAACCAGCCGTTGAAAATGTGAACTTACTTACAGGATAGTTTAAATAGAAGACGTTCAGAGCCTTATCTTTGGGTTACACCCTTTTTCCAGCAGATACCGCTATTCTCTTCAATAACAGTACTGTGAAAAAACTGAAATACAGCTGTACTGTAACAGCAAGTTATACAAAATAGTTACATTTATACAGGAATACTAACAAAATAATGTAACATTGTTGCTTCTAATGGACGGCATTTCAATTTCATAAACAAGTGAACAAGACTGTTTTTTTGTTGCAAAATTGCAATTGAAAATATTTCTTAGCAGATAGCTTTAATAGAGGTCATGTGACTTCACATTCACTTTACACATGCACAAAATTGATAAGGAATGATGGATAGTAATGCTTGAAAGAATAACATACACAGATTAAAAGACATTTAGTAGTAACAATTCTTCCCCCTGTAACACTGAGAATAAACAGATATTTTAACACAAAACCAAAATAAGTAATAGGTAATATTCACACATTATGAAAACCGAAGATGATAATCTCACTGGACTGGACCTCAAATGATTTAAAAATGCTTGAATTGCCTTTGCAGAAAACACAGCATAGCAGAAGTGGTTTGTAGAGATTAATTATGTACCTAAAATATAATTCAAGCTCGAGAATTTTTAAAAGTTCAGCTGAACACCCAACCTAATCTTACTTAGCATGGCAACGGCATTAGGGTATTGAATATGCTCTTCTGCTAACAAGGTAAATTCAGATATATCCCTCCTATCCAACCTCTACCCTCAAGTCCACCAGTCCCACAAAGTGTGTCTGACCCCTGCCCAGAGGGGGCCACACCCTTACCTGTATGCAGGTACTGCTACCTTGTCTCCAGCGCTGGAAACAAGACAATCAACGTAGACGAGCCCGGTGATTAAGTGAGTAAGGACAAACGAAAAAGATGAGTACAGAGAGAGAGAACGAGAGGAGCGGGAACACCCATATGAAACTACGTAGACCCTAAGATAGGACGTACCCCACAACCCCTCTGGTTGCTGAGCAACCTGGCGGTGGGGGAGAGAGAGATAAGGCCTGTGTGACAGACAAACAGCCCTATCGGCCAGGGACACCTTGAGACAGGGATATCCCAACCCTAGTTTGCTCGGTCCGCCCTCTCACTATGAACCAAGGTCCGAGGCTGGACAGAGGAACCTGTTTGGACTGGCAGGCCTGACCTCTTCCTGCCTGAGGGACACACAGGGGGAAATGAGGGGAAAAAAGGGGGCAACATCCATTATCAGGAGGACAGCATCTTAGTACGTCATCTTGTTTACAGACTGGGGATTCCCTCATAATAAAGAAGGGGGGGGAGTAGGTAGTTCCTCTGCTTGTGATTATCTTGAGGAAAGTCAACACATTAAACCGTTGTTTCTTTACAGCCCTCGAGCAAATGTCATGTGCGGTACGTGTTACATGGCAGCGACAGGGTAAGACATCTTCTGCAGCTGACTGGAGGTGGATGCTGGTGGTCTAATGGTCTGATGGCAGACGCTGACACAAGGATGCAGCGCAGACTGGTGAAAGAGGAAAACATCACACAGATTATTACAACAAGAAAAAAGAACCTCAAACTAAAGAAAACCTAAAACTGTAAAACCACTGTTGTCTGTGATGACAGTTTCTGCAAGAATGGAAAAATCGTCTATTGGACTAATGACAATTCCACTCAAAAACATTTATTCGTCCCTCAAAATGACAATTCAATTATTGTTTCTGGAATAACAATCTAAGGCTATGTTAAATGTGTTAACGTAAGGCAGACATGTGTGAGTGAGAGATTATATTATATGCCTTTTTGAGGACTTATTAGGCTGCACAAGAGAGTTTCATGCTTGCCAATAATTTATGATTTGAGGTTAACGGCACCTTAGAATTGTGGGGTGTGAACCTGTAAAAAATGTAAAATAAAAAACAGGGTCAGGGTTAGGGTCAGTAGAACAGTTATAAAACATTGTCAATATTTTCTGGTCTTCTCTAAAGGAGTTTAATTGACAAAGCAGCGGAGGTGCTGCTGATTCTTTGGCATCAGATAACCTCAATTTGTCATCATCACACAAATTAGTGAAATTAATCAGCATACATAAGAGTCCAGTACCTTAAACTGGAGGTTCCCAACCGTTTTAGCTGGTTTAAAATGATGCAATGTTTACTTGTAAGGCACACACACACAGGTTATCACCCTGGTCTGGACACAAGCATTTCATTGTTCCTTCTCAGACTTAGAAGGAGTGAGATGGCTGAGAGGACTACTCTATGTTTGAATAGTCTTTCATCTTTCCAGGTTGTAGAAAGTGCTGTTTACAATATGTTATTTTGTGTGAAGGGTATTTATTTTTTTTCAATGGTTCAATTGACAACTGAAAGGGCAGAAAGAGACAAAGATCCCTCTGAGCACAGCTGAATAAGAATAATAGAAATCAGCAGTCATTGGTAAAACAAACTGGAAGCTTAGAATCAAAATGTGTGCAGATTTAAATAGGAACAGTTTCCTGTTTAAGTGTCAAATGCCCAATAATGCAGCCTATAACAAGCTAATGTGTTTCTTTCTTTAAACCTTATAATAGAAAAAGAAAGTTAGTCTCTAGGAATATATTTATTCTGTATCAATTTATCTAATCTATTGAAATATCAGCTGAACATACTATGGACTAACAAATCACAGTTTAAACCTCTTTAATCTAACCACTGACTAAACTGCAGAGGGCTCAAAGTAAAATAGGCAAACTAAATTCTTAGTGCCCAATTGCGCTGGCCAGTTACGCTTTTCTGGACATGAAAACAAATTCAAAATCCAAGTTCCAACAAGAGCTGTAAGAATTCCAAATTTTGCTGTACAATTATTTGTCTCAGAAATAATTGCGATAACAATATACTGTGATTGTCTCTTTTGGTCAAATGTATTTATGTATTTTTTTCAAACAATTAAAGTTTTGAATGAATCCTAGGATACATCTTTTGGTTAGACAGTATGTCACTGTTTTATTTTTATTTTTATTTAAAGGTGCTCTAAGCGATGTTGGGTGATGTTTCTTCTTGTTGACGTTCAAGTATTTTCAAACAAAACCAGACTAGCTTGCCCCTCCCTCTTCCTCATCCCGTCCCCCCAAGTGCAAAATGAGCTGTAATTAAGACAAAGGACATGCAACAGTGATATGGTAATGACCCAATATACATGAATAGACAGTCTATAACACTGCTGAAATGTAGTGTAGAGCCAAATAAAACAAAACAAGAACAGTGCAAATTATGATCTAGTTAGTGATGTTGAATCAGTTATAACACAATATAGGCAGTCTATGTAAATGCTGAAATGTAGAAGAGTCGATAGACAAATAGTGGACTAGGTGGTGATGTAGATCAGAAATAACATGATATGCATGAATAGACAATCTATAAAATGCTGAAATGTAGTAAAGAGTCAATATACAGTTGGTACAAAGTGTGATCTTGATAATGATGTAGGTCCATAATATCACAGTATACATGAATAGACAGAATATTAAAATGAGATGTAGTAAAGACTCAATATATAGCTAAGGCAGATTGTGGTATACAAAAATTGTGTGACAACAAAGGCTGGAGGAATGACAGTTGAGCATACCTAGGCGGATGAATAATGCAAAAGGGCGTAAACAGAATATGATAGCAATGCAGGAGAAGATGTCAATCTGTGCAAATATTCAATGGGGAGTGACTGAGGCAATGGCTTGCAGTAATGCAATCCATTACAAGTTTGAAAGCATGAGTGAAAAGGCCCTGTTGCAGAATAAGAAACCGATCCTGGACTTAACTTTAGATTGAAGGCAAGTTATGTGTTGCTGGAAGGAGAGAGAACTATCTAACCAGACACCAAAGCATTTGTACACTGCCACGTTTTCTAGTTTCAACCCATCGAGCATGGTAATGCTAATCGGGTGGGCAGGGGTAGGCAGCAAATGATTGAAAAGCATGAACTTGGTATAGCAGTAGTTGGAGATTTTGGAAGCAGTGCTGAATAGTGTTGAAACTCTCCTTGAGCACAGTGTCCAAAGAGGGGCCGGATGTGTACAGGATTGTGTTGTCTGCGTATAGGTGAATTTGAGACAAGAGCCACATCATTGATGTAAAGAGAGAAAAGAGTCCGAGAATTGAACCTTGTGGCACCCCCGTAGAGACATCCATAGGTTCAGATAGCAGGCCCTCAGATTTCAGGCGCTGGATCCTATCATAAAAATAGTTATTGAACCACACAAGGCAGTTATGAGAGAACCCAAGCCAAGGTAGTTGAGTCTGTCAATGTGAATATAATGGTTAACAGAGTCAAAGGCTTTGGACAGATCAAAGTAGACACCTGCACAGTAATGCTTTTTGTCAACGGCAATGGTGTTGTTGTATGACCTTGAGGGTAGCTGTGGTACAGCCATGATGGTAATCTGTTTATTGACAAAGCTTTTGAGGACTTTCAAAAGACAGGGTGAGATAGATATGGGTCTATAGCACTTTGGGTCATGGGTGTCTCCCCCTCTGAAGAGAGGGATGACTGCTGCAGATTTCCAATCTCAGGGAATTTCTGAAGATGCGAGAAACAGGTCGAACAGGTTAGCAATGGGGGAAGCAATAATATTTGCAGATATCTTTAGGAAATTGGGGTCAAAGTTGTCTAGCGCAAGCTGATTTGTATGGGTCCAGATTTTGCAACTCCCTCACTGCGTCAGCTGTCAGGATGGGGGTAAAGGAGAAGCGCGTTGGGGGTGTGGACAAGTAGCCGCGGGTTTTGCAGAGCAGTTTGCTGAAAGCATGACCGGCTTGAGTGAAATGCTTATTGAAGTTCTCTATTATTACAAACTTGTTGTGATATTATTACCTAATTTCAGAGCCTTGGGCAGCTGGGAGGAGTTGTTCTTGTTCTCCATCATTTTTACAGTGTCCCAGAACCTTTTTGAATTGGCACTGCAAAGCAAATTACACTCTGAAGTAGTTAGCCTTAGCTACTTGGACTGCCTGAGTGAACCGGTTCCTGGCTTCTTTAAAGACGAACATGTTATGGGGGTTGTTCCAGGCTAATGCAGTTCAACACAGGTTGGTTTTATGTTGGTTGAGGGCGGTCTGCTCTGGAGTGAAACAGGGACTGTATCTACTCTTGGTTCTAAACTTTTTCAATGGGGCATGCTTATTCAGGACAGCTAGGAAATCAGTTTTGAATGACATCCAGGTTTCCTCCACTGTCAGAATGAGATTAATGTTCTCCCAAGCTACAAGGTTCAGGTCAGTTCGCAGGAGTGTTTTAAACAGCGTCTGAGTGACATAAGTTGTGGACGTTTGAACGTTGACCCATTATGGATGCATGTAATCAGGCAGTGATCACTGAGATCCTGGTTAAATCCAGCTGGGGGTGTATTTAGAGGGCAGGTTGGTCTACAATATCTATGAATGTGCCTTTAAGGTTATATCTCGTAGGTTAATTTATTATTTGTGTAAGGTTGAGGGCATTTTTTTCTTAAATGAGCATAAAAATGACTCATTAACAGTCATACCCCTTAGGACCTAGGCTAATGTTACCAATTCATTGAGATTAAACAAAGCAACGGCAACTACTTAAAAAATAGATGCTAATATATAATTTTTACAACAGTATTCTCCCCTGTCATGTAACACTACGGGGACACTGACTAAATGACAGTTTTAATCATTTTCTTTTAGGGCCAAAACTAGTTCAAATGTAAATAATGCATTTGGTGTCTGAATAATACAGTTTTTTTTATCTCATGAATAGTTATTATTGAAGGAAAATATTACAGCTGATTTCAAACTTTTGAACGGTAGCTGTGTATATTACACACTATATGGATGAAGGTAACTGATAAGAAGGAAAAATTTGTTGATTGGGGCAAAAACTTCATTTTCTTTAAAAGAGGTAAATAAAAAGAATTTATGAGGTATATGATAACCTCTAAAGGTTTCATAAGGACAAAAACATAAATTCTGCCAGTAAAATCAAAGCCAAAATGTCCCTGATATAACTGATTTCAGCCTCCAGTCTCAACAAAGCCATCAAGTCATATGGGCTTCATGGCTATACTGGTTGATTTAACATGAACAAGTCCATTGGTTGGAGGTTTTCTGTCACACTGTAGAAGCTCTATGGCATTGACTTTATCTCTGGCAGATGTTACTTTTGGGGGAATTGCAGTTTTTTTATCGTGGGCCCCAACTTCATCTCAATTTACATCTATTCCATTTTGTCATCGAACCTCCAGTGAATGTGATTTGAGTCTCGCTTGGCCAGAGAATGAGCCTCAGTCACAAGTTTGACGTTGAGGAATTCATACTCAAAAAGAAAATGTAACGCTTGATTTCACAAGTCCTGAAACTAATAGGGAACACAAGAATGAATCGATAATTAATGTTGTTAAGGGATGTTTCCTGTATTAGGTAATTATGACAAAAATGCAGACAGCGTAGACCCTTAAAAGAAAGTGTCATTCCTGCCCGAAATTGACTTGCAATGAACTGTTCTCACCCATCGATATGCTGGTCCAGGTACTGTGAAATGTATGCAAATTGTAATTCATCTTTATTGTCATGTGTGTTGGAAACACAATAACATTATTGTGCTCTGGCTCTCTCTGGTTTAGCACAAGTGACACACACTACAGACCTACAACATAACACAACAAGAAGTGCGTATGGGTAGTAGGGAAGTAGAGTAGCAGCTTAATAAAACAGAATCAGAAGGATAAACAATGCTATGGATTTGTTACACTGCAACAGAAGATTTGTGAGATTGCGAGTGTGGGTAAACAGCATATTGCACACAGGAAGTAACTCACTGAATACATATTTAAACAATAAAAAAACAAGTCCACAGCCACAATGAGTGGGGCCCCAGCTAAAGACACTGTGGCTCAGGCCTGTTATCACTAGTCTCTGGAAGCTATCTGCTGGGCCCATGTGTCTCAACACACAGCATATACAGACACTCCCAGTCCTCATACAGAAATTTTCATCCAGACAACTTTATTATTATTTGTGGAGTTTTGTTTAATGTAAAGCAGATGGTAGCAAATTGGGATACAAAGACAGTTTTAAATCTTGCTTTATGCAGCACAAGATTTGAAATTTGTATAAAATAGACAATATAATGTGTAGGATTCCATTTACCAATCCAGTATAAAATAATAAAACATAAAATCTACAACATAAGCATCAAAGCATATTGGGTAATGTGATTTGGATATTTTACCTACTTTTTAAGAGAGAAAAATGTGAGGGAAACTTACTGTCAGTGGCTGAAATACATCATGCAAATCCCAGTCGACCAATGACAAAACATCAATTTATATGGCTACAGTTTGTATAAAAGGCATTCACTCATTCATTGCAAGGTTTATTGTCTTACAACGTTGCATCAAAGTAGACTTGATGTGGCTTAAAGAGACAGATTTCCAAAAAGTGATCTAAAATAATTTCAAATATAAAATGTTTGCACAAGTAGTGTCACATCATGAGTCAAATGTAGAGACATGTGGGTGTGTATAAATACACCTGTATCTGTAAGATCCAAACTGATTGCAACTTTTTAGGCACTGTGCATTCTGAAACCTCTAAATGGCAGACCAACTGAGACAGTACAGATGGGCTCTATCAGCATTAGAACAAGCATGCTGCTGGGAGTTATCACTGAGAGCCAGAGGCAGCACCAAAGACCCACCTAGTCACAGTGTACTACAACCTGCCATCCCTTAACAAGTAGCACATACAGCGTGGGCCATGATGACTTCACATAAACTAAATTAAAGAGTAAATTTAAACCAGTATTACAAGTATTCAAGTCAGAATATGATTTAAGACATTTCAGTGCTTCTAATTTCCTATAATCCTAAATCAAAGGTTTGTGCTCAATGGTCACTAAATATCCATCTAAAAACAATGACACACAACATTAATTTAACAATGTTCTCAGTTGAGGTTAAATTGACCTTGTGTTGCCTAAATTACAACAACTTTTGTGTTTGTAGCATGTAACCTGAATGTGAGGACTTAGTAGTATGTAATTAACTTTACAAAACTATAAAGTACATAACATTTTCTCATTATTTACTATATTAAAAAACTCAATTTGTGCCAGGAAGTTATGTGAACACCCTCCAGGGGTGTAGCAGTTTTCAGACTGCTGCATACTTACGTCTTACGTCATTTGAATTCTCTCTATGTATTTGACATCAGTCTGACGGTATCTTTACTTTGAGCTAGGGGATGCCAGAGGCCAAATACTGAAGGCGGCAATCTTTGGCGCCCCTTAGTGGAACCAACAGAAAAAGCATGACTACATGATTTGTCTTTTGCTGTACTTGATAATCAGGATGATCTCATTTACCACAAAACTAAATCCTAATTTTCATGAACTGCAACCCTTGTCCATCCGGTTTTGTTTTGGAATACTGAAAAGGTCAGTCAGTCTATATTTTTGTTAACAAGGCGTTTGTTTTTTTAATTGTTAACCTATGTCCAATTGAACAAATCAAAAGAATGTGACATACATTTTTTATAGTGAGAAATGCCACTTCTTTGTTGGTGCAGAGAGGAATTTGAGCATAAAAACAAGACTGTTGTTTATGTTCATTGTTTGACTTGGACAACTGTTGCTATGCAGACCACGAACATAACAAAGAGAAACCTGTTCAACTTGTGCTCTAACATCATTGGCGGTTGCTGGACAATATTATCGAGAGACTCATTACTCAAACGCCTCCCAAACGAGCAGCTCTATGTTAAGGCTGCATGTCATCACCATGGTTAGAAATTCTTTGATAATAGAAGTGTGTTGTTTAAAACTGTACATGAAGAGAAGGCTAAATTAAGCACACTTACAAAATTCTTGCATAATAACTCTTGGGCTGTATGTAATTAACATATGTTTGAAATAAGAAAATGCTGACATAAGGAAAAAGTGACAAAATGTACTTAGAGAACCATTATTTATTGAAAGTTTTGACAGAGTGAACAATGCAAGATGACTTGTGGAAAATGAGCTTGACATCAATTGAGTGTGCGCTGACAGACCAGTGGATGGTGGTCTTCAGAAGCACTTCTGATGATTGCTAGTACCTGACCAGTTTAAGGTTTACAGAACCTTACAGGTTACAGAAAAGGTTTAAGGTTCCGCAGTGCCCAGAGACTAACTCAACTTCTTTTGCCAGTGCCTTTTGAGGTGCACTAAGCTAACATACATGTTTTAAGTGGCAAAGGAGCCAATCATTAAAAAAATTCCAATTTGATACATATAAATTTCACTCATTATATTTTACATAGAGTGTTTGTTTCACTATTCACAGCCTTTACAGTAATCAGAGTGTTTTAATTAGTAACTAGAAAAAAATGCTTCAGTAAAAGATTCAGCATAGAGCAATGCATGACGCAGAGGCAGAAACCAAGAGGCAGTCTGTCTTTAAAAGTAAAAATAAAAGTGTAACTACGTGCAACTACTTTGCATGTTCCTTGCATTCAATGAAATTGGTAATTGTGTGTGAAATCAGTAAACAAAGATGTAAAAAAATAGGCAGTTATAGAACACCAGGCAAAGAGGAGATAAAAAAAAAAGAAAAGTGAAGTGTAACCCCTAAGATTTCTGTGACATCTTCTCCCGATCTCAGCTCCTATAATAAAGAATCTCCAGGAATGGATACATCATACTATAACCCTTTAACCATGAAGGCAGTTTAGGCTACAGTAATCATTAACAGCCCGGAGACCCACAATGAGAACTAAGAGGGGGAGCCAGACGTTTGGGGATCTGCAGCAAAGACGGCAGCTAGTGGTCATAGTGCATCTCTGTTGGCAGTAAACAGTTGCACTGGCCAGTCTTGATGCTGCAGGACTGAGGGGGAGGTTTACATGATGACGCATGGCGCACGGCTTTTGGTGATCTTCTGCACAGGTTTGCCATCGTGGGCCTGCTGGATTGCATTCAAGACCTGTGGCAGGAAAAGACAAATATAAACTCAGAGGGTTATTGTTTTGAGTTTCCAGAGGTAAAGGACGCTTCCGGATCCTTTACTTAAGGAAAAGTAATAATACTGCACTGTATAAACATTGTTACAAGTAAAAGTCCTGCATAGAGTATAATCAGGAAAATGAAGTTAGTATTAAAAGTACTCCAAAGAAAAATATCCCCTGTGAACGTTTCATCATTATTATGTTTCAAAGTTTTTATGATACTATTATCATCGGTGTCTCCACTAACATCCTCCTAACACCTTGGTTCATTGGCCACTAAAAGAAAATATTTTTCCAAAACACTGGTAGCCACTTTTGACAAAAAAGAGATAGATAGATATATATATATATATATATATATATATATATAAATAAAAATAAAAAAATCAGGGATCACTACTCAGTCATGCACTAATGACAAAGCAGAGTTTTAGTGGTCTACTTAGTTGAGGTGGAGCTCTTTTTTGAATTAGGACTTTTAATGATACATTTCACCGTGGAATAATCTGTGATTATTGTCTTCATTAAATAAAAATGAGCAGCGTACAGCCACCTCTAGAGACCCAAACGGGCCTCCGTGTCTGTCAGACGGTCTGAATGAGAGACTACCATATCAGCGGAGCAATAACATGCACAGCAGGCTATATTACAACTCTCCAAATCTCAGACAATGGGACAACAGAGATGGGAGGAGTTATCTTTTGAAGGTGTACAAAGTTGTAAACATGAGCAGAAATCTGATGAAACACATCTGAGCTATATGAAGTCCAGGAGTTTATAAATTCATTGGAATTAATGAATGTATGATTCACATGAATAAGTGCCACATGCACATTTAAAGAGATTTACTTCTCCAACAAAACACCTGAGGGCCTTATTTTTTTGATTTTTTCCAGCATATATTGATGTAGAAATGGCTAGAAATAGTTATAGCAGAAAAATATAATTCATTCAACGTTTCATAAAATGCACAAATAGTCTTTATTTTCCCAAAAAAGTAAATACAGTAAATGGGGCACAGAGGATGAGGGCCAAACATTACTGAGAAAGGCTTTGATATAACAACATGCACAAAATGAGCCATGCTGTGTCTTTTGTCTTATTTTTCAGTTTATTTTCTGCTGGACCTTGTGTTGGAGAAAGGCCTTGATTGAAGAATACATTTCCCTCACTGCCTAATCTAAAGAGGTTTGGCCACCAGTCCCCCTGGTGTCCAAAAAAATGGTTATTTTTATTTGTTTGGTTTTAAAGGATTAGAATTTATGTAAATCAGTGGTTCTCATTCTTTAGAATTTGAGTTGTCCTAGTTGATCCCTCTGGTAGACCAACATTAATTTAACTTTGGGTCCCTGGTCCCTACACTGAGAAACATGTGTGTGTGTGTGTGTGTGTGTGTGTGTGTGGTAGTCAAGAGAGAGAATGGGAGAAGGAAATTTGTGTGAGGTGAACCTGTTCACCACAGACCCAAATCTTCTCAGCTGTTGCTACGGTCATATGCTTCTGTCTCTTCATGTGGCACATAATGTTTGGCACATTGTCCGGGTCACATCTTATTTCATAACAAGGTAATACAATGTGTAATCAAGTGATGACTGATTAACATTAATGTAAATGCTAAATGCCCTAATACCTGTTGATACTACAACAATGCAAAGGCTCTTGACCCTACCGTTTTGCACATTTCATGTAAGACTTGATTTCTCAATTTCTTTGCACAAAATGCTCCAGAAAGTGCCATTTAATGGTTTATTATTTTTTTAAATATCATGGTGGGGTATACCCCCAGACCACCCTAGGGAGCGCCCCCATCCCCCCACACATAACAAATCCCAATTTAAACCCTGAAGGATAATGATACTGAAAGAGTCAAAGAAATTGCTTTGTACTAGGCAAAATTTGGGATGGCCCCACCAAATCTCAATTCCAAGGTTTTCGGAAAAGTTGGCAGCTCTGTTCATATGTTTTGCATATAATATAAAAATGTTTTTAGAGTAACAAAGCTGTCAGATACATTTAGTTAATACTCAAAGTACCAGTACCTCAAATTAGCTACTGGAGGAAAAGTACTTAGTAACATTTCACCAGTATGACTTGCATTTTCATGTATGGGCTTGTTAAACCGGTTTGTTGATGCGATGATGTACTCACGTCATCCTCATATGGAAACCCGCCCGTCTCAGTCTTGGAGAAGATCAGCTGGCCGTTGATTTCAATCTCAAAGCTGCCTTCAAAATAAAAACAACAACTACATTGACTTCAACCGTCATTCATGCTTTCTGGAACAATCTTTGCCTTGAACAGCACGGTCCTTTAAATTAACGATAAAGATCAAGACACACATAAATCGTCGGCCACAGCTATATTGCTCTCAGGGGAAATAACGTGATTACCAATACTTACTTTGTCTTCCTGTGAAGCCTGACACATCCGCATCAGGAAACTCAGCCTTGACAACCCGGGCGAGCTCCTGATAGCGGCTTTCGTAACCTCATCTACCACTACAAGGGGAAACATACATGCATTTTAAAAGCAGAATACTTGCAGTTTGCCCTAACATTAGCTAACGTAACTAATGCTGTCCAGTGACCATGCTAAGAGAGCCGTGAGCTAGCTAGCTATCGCTGCTAAATTAGTCTGTAGTGACAATGTAGCTAACTACGTCTTTAAAGTAGGATTCACGGCACGAACCCTGACACAAACAAACGCAGTTTAGCTAAAAATAAATTTACAAATTATAAATGAGCTAGCATAATAAATGTGTACATACCAGTATTCGACTTTTATTGTTACCACCCCCATTGTAGCTACTGTTTGTTGTTCCTCCGGTCTGGCAATGCGAGAGCGAGAGACTACTCCGGCTTTGGCAGACGTACGGAGCTGGGTTTGTGTTCGCTGCTTTTGTAACACCGAGACGGGCAGCCGGGCGGGGTTTAAACTGGGAGACATCAGTCAACACAGCTGAAATCATAGTCATTACAAAACCGTCTCTGTCATTATAACCGGAAAGTGATGCAATTTTATGAGTTGGCCTACATGGCTGAAATGTAATGTTAGCTAAGGACGTCTGTACTACTATAATTTTGTCCTAGAGTATTTCCATTTAATGCAACACTTCTCCCGACAAAATATCATAAGCTACTTTTTACATTCACTTTTCAGACTTCTTTTCTCAGATGAGAGACAATTTGGAAGCTTGCATGCTATCACTCCTTCTTTCTCAAATGTCTTGAAAAGGCTGTCGTTTGCACAATTTCAAATCACCGGGACTCAGGCGCGGAGGAGCGGGCTGATCCGGTGTGTTGGTGTCCAAAGCTGCGATTTGTCTGCTATCTCATTAATAAATTCACTTCTGTTACTTTTTATGCGAGAAATGAACAACGTAGAGATCAAATATGAGCGTTTTACGGAAATTAATGGCTAATTGCAAATTTGGTCTGACTGAAATTTTGCTGTTTCCTCTCCCCCCAGACTAAAAATCGTTGGGTGACCCTCCCCTCAACAAAGAATAAAAAGACATGACCCTCCGGTAGTCCAGTTCATACATACAGAACAGTCCCTAACTGTTTTAGGCCCTGGGAAATAAAATGATCCAATAGCCTATTTCACAAAAATTTAATAGAAATGTTTGTAGTTTAACATTTTCTTCCTCTTCCATTAATTATCTTATGACCTTTGGAGGGCCCAACACTGGTAGCCATGGACTACTTTTCATGGTCCTGAGTGTTTGGTTAGTGCGTTTACTATTAATTTTTGCAAAGTCACTCTCCCCACGTGTCATGTCTTTTTTTAAACTGTTTTCTCTGCTCCGCCCTGATGTGTTTCACCTCATGTCTTATAATACATAGCCTACTGTACATGATCAGCCCTCATGACACCTTTCCCTCCGGCCCTCGTTGCTTTGTGTAGCCTAATGTGCTCCCTTTGTTCCCTTTGTCTGTTGTGGTGATAGGCGGACAGATTCTTTTCACAGAATTGGTTCCTCAGGGTTAGTCTGGATCAACGGAAATACATTTCCAGGATAATTGCCTGACATTTGTTATGGCGCGTCTCAGTTGCCGCTCTCAAATTCTTCGGGAAACAAGGGTTCGAGCTAGGAAGCTACATGCTGAAAAGTTTTAAAGAAAATATGGATCGTGCAACAAGGCAGGCCTCCTTGGTTTTTTTGTGGAATGATTGTAAAGATTAAAAAAAAGAATATATTTACACCATTTACTCTCTAAATGGGATGTTTTGGGAAAAAGATTGGTGGGGATGGCTGTGGACAAAGTACACATTTTCTATTGTGGGGTGCAAAGTTCTTCCCGAGACTATTTTGCAGAGCCACTGTTGCTGCGTCCGGAGCTCAGCACTTTCAAGACGAATCTGATGGGTTAAAAAAAACAAAAACCTAGGGAGTTTTTTTTTCTTTCTCCTATCCCAGAATGTATCAGTAGAGCCAGACCTGGCTTCACAACGCTGTGAAATAAGTTCTGGCAATGCGAGACTACCTTCAAAGTTAACACATGAAAATGTATCAAACATTACAAGTTTTGATACTTTTTACAAAATATGTTGTCAGTTTCTCAGTGACACAGTCAGTAGCACACGTCGTCATGCAGGCTATAGTTATGACATCATCTTCTTAAACACAGCTGCTGCCCGCCCCAAAAACATCTCTTTAATGCATTTACCAGTCATTAAGTTTACATTAATGAAGATTAAATATATGTTTATTGCACAATGTAGGCCTAAAGCTCAGTAACACACTACAGACGGAAGAACAACCCTCAGAGGAGCACATGAATGCACCATTAACCTCCCGCGGCCAATTCTGCTGTCTGTAATGTTAAATGGGTCACTGTCAAAAATCTATTTAAGACTAGTATTATTTTAGTTCATTTTGTTCTTACAGGGTGCATATCCATAAATAAAGCTGTGTTTAATCGGAGTACCACCAATTACACAAGGTGACACACACAATGCACTATAACATTGGAACATAGAACCATGTCCCTAATTATATATTATGGAATATTAGCATCATTCAGATACAGAGCTTTGAAATGAAGATTATAACTATGCTTACTGTTAAGTTAGTGTAGCTGTTCCAAGGTAAACATGGGAGTTACAGGGTTTGCTTTCCAGCTTAAAATACATGGACAGAGGGCAAACTAATTATTGTATTGTCCCTATAGGCTAATAATTATGTATTGTAGTGGATTAGAAGATTAAAATAGAAAAGGAAGTACTCAAGTGAATAGTACGTTAAAGTGTACAGTACTTGATTAAATGTATAAATCCCACATTATTCACCAGAACTTCTAACGTTGTAAAATCCTGCTCAATCCTCTATTTTGATAGTTTAGTGTAATTTTTATTATTTCTTTCCATATGATATATCCAATGTCCTGTGATGGCAACTTCACTTGTTACACTGTAATGTTAAGTGGATGACCTGTCCTCACTATCTGTCTGTGTTTGGCACACAGTAAATGCTGAACACAGTCTTTATGTTTCTCTTCAGAGTGGACTGTCGACCTGCTGCTGAGAGGTGTGGTTGTTACTGTCCACTGCTTATGTGTCTGATTACTCATTACAACCGACCTTCAGACTCATAAACACATAAAACACAAACTTCTGCCGATATATTGCTCCTTCAGAAGGAAGCTTGGTCCATATTTTTTTTTACAAAGAACACAGAAAAACGGACGCTTGTTTTAAAGTATACTTGTTTTTAGACGTTTCAGACTGAGACATGAGATGGCAACCAGCGCGCTGTCTGCCTGTAAGTTTTAATTCTTGATGTCTCATAAAACCGCATTACACCCACGATGATCTTCGTCTTTAATTTTAATTTTCTTCCTCTGTTGTAATAGTTATGTAGTCATTATCAGTGTCATATCTTAAATATCTTCTTAGTATTACATCTATAATCTATTGATTTTTGAGTGTTTCACAATACGCTTACATTATTTTTTGTGCATTTTATTTGATTGATTAGCTCAGAATCTATTGCTTTTTTATAACAATCATATGTCAATGATTTAAATTAAAAGGGAAGGATTTAAGGTTATATTATTTGTTCAGTTTATAATATTTATTAGACCAAACAGAATCAACTATGTCATTTGGAGGCTTTTTTATCAATTAAACAGCCACTCCATATTTCAATTATTTGATTAACCAAATGGTCTTTAAAATGGCTTATGACACAAAGTGTATTCACTAAATGCTGAACTATTACTGTAACTGAGCTGTTTCTGTACCTGCAAATTATTAAATCAGTGCTACCTGAAAATGGATTGAGTAGAAGTCTAAAAAAACAATTCATTCTTTCAGGTTGCAGCCCATAACTAATATCCAAACCCAAAAAACATATACTAATTTACTATAATAAAAAAGAAAGAAAACTAGCAAGTATACACATTAGAAAAGTTTAAGAAAGTAAATATTTTGTCACTTTGCTTAAAATAAAACAATCAGTTATAAAAAATTGTTGCTCCATTATTTTCTGTCAAGTATATTCAACTCAGTTTTTAATAAACTATCATAAAAAAAGAAAGGAAATCATCAAATATTCAAATTTAAAGCCACTGAATTCTTGCTTTAGAAAAGTAATCAAACAATCGTTAGTTACACTATCATAGTTGTTGCTGCTTCACTTTCTGTGAAGTGACTAATGGATTAAATGACTTACAGTTGCATGTGTTTGCTTGTGGTCTGAATGCATTTGGTATTTTCCTCTATCAACAAGAAATTGTTTTTAGTCAATATAGCTTTGCTGCTAACCCTTTCTGTGTGCTCCTTCTTTTTACTTTGTCAGGGGACGGCTGGTGTACATCACAGTTAAAGATTATCCTTCTTGGTGGCAGAAACTCTGGGAAGAGCTCTGTAGGGAACTTAATCCTGGGCAAAGAGGAGTTTGGGACCAAAGAGAGGACCTCGTGCTCCCGGAGGCTGGGCGTGGTGGTGGGACGGTGGATCACGGTGGTGGACACTCCCGGCTGGTGGTGCGACCTCAGCTGTCAGGACACATCCAAGCTGGTGAAGAGGGAGATTGTAAGCAGTGTGTCTCTGTGCTCACCGGGCCCACATGTATTTCTAATCATAATTAAGGCGAGGTCGGGCTTCTCCGAGAAGCGTCGGAGGGCTGTGGAGGAGCATGTGACGCTGCTGGGTGAGAGGGTGTGGAGCCACTGCATGGTTGTCTTCATCTCTGCTGACTGGTCTGAACACACAGGAGCTGAAGAGATCATACACAGGGGGGGGGAGGCCCTCTGCTGGCTCAGTAACAAGTGCGGTCAGAGGTGTCACAGTGTTATCTCGAGCCATGGAACTGAAGTCACCAAGCTGCTGGAGAAGATACAGGAACTTGTCACCAGAAATGGAAACAGAGTGTTTGAAATGCAGGAAAACATTTTACAGGCGACTGCAGAGGAGAAGAGGAGAGTGGAGGAGAGGGCTCAGCAGAGGTTTGTGAGAATGAGGAAACTCAGGTCTCGCATGAGAGGTGAGTGAATCGGGAGGGTGCCTATGTTCCCACAGCCCTATGTTCCCACACGTTTTCAAATTTAAGCCCTATATTCCCACAGTTCCCACATTTTGAAGATTATTTTCCAAAATTAGGCCCTATGTTCCCACATTTTTTCATGAATTTGTATCAGATTTCATCTCCCTTTCTCCCAATTTGGGACCCTAACCCTACTTTTAAGAAAAAGCTTAGAAATGTGGGAACATAGGGCCTAATTTTCAGTGAAATGAAAATCTTAGAAATGTGGAAACATAGGGCTGACCCCAGTGAATCATGATCTTTGAAATGTTTTGCTTCGGCTGTTAAAGAGAAAATCTCCAGAATTGGGATTTTGGAGTTTTGTAGACTGCTCTTTACAGAGACTTCCTATCAGTCAAACACAATGCTGAGTATTCTGTCTTTAGATCTTCTGATCCAGGTTGGGGTCAGCCCTAATTTGAATTGCTGTTAATGTTTTTCCAAAGTATTGCAGAATTTATTCCAAAGATATTTTTGTTGCTGCAGATAATTAGTCGATTATTGACAGTTACTCTCTGTGTCCAATACAACCCAGTAACTGGTTTGCAGATGTGGAGACATCAAGTTTAAAGGATAAGGCAGGTGATATTCTTTATTTTTGTTATTGTCAAAAAATGTTATGAACAAACTGAAACTAAAATGCCTTTGTCCAGCTCTTAATACTTTACTACGCTGCTCTTGGATTGGCCGCTCCAAGCTCATTGGCTCTTGCTGACAAAACAGACACAAATATGTACTTCATTTAAAAAAGAACCCTCACTCATTTCCTAAAACAGCCGGACACTGTGGGTATTAGCAAACATTACTTAAACAGAAGTAAATAGTGCATTTGTTGGGGGCTATTTTCAGTAATAGACATTTTGGAAAATACTCCAGGAAGTCACTGTGCTCGACAAAGAAACAAGCCTGCACCGTAATGTCTGTAGAGTTACAAACTGACGTATTTACACTTTGGCTTTGTACAGATTAAACAAGCTTGATTACATTACATGTCTTGCTCAGGGACACACTGATTGATGTATCACAGTGAGAATTGAACCCTGGTCTCCCACACCAAAGGGATGTGTCATATCCACTGCGCCATCACCACCCATAATAATGTAATGTGTTAATTATTGAATTAATTACTTAAACCCATTTCATTCTTTCAGATAGCTTGCGGCCCATTACTAATATCCGGATTGTGTTGGTGGGAGCAAAGGGTTCTGGGAAAACCTCCGCTCTGAACACAATCTTGAGCAGAGAAAGCAGCCAGCCAGTGAGGAGAACTGCCCAGTGCGTGGTTGGAACAGGAGTGGTGTTTGGGAGACAGATGACGGTGGTGGACACACCGGGCTGGTGGATGAACTACTTCTGTGACGAGAGTCCTGTCTTTGACCGGAGACAGCTGGTGCTCAGTTTGTCCCTCTGCCCTCCGGGGCCTCACGTCTTCCTGCTGCTGATCCGTGTGGACAGAGCGTTCAGCGAAACCTACAGGAGGGCAGCGCAGGAGCACCTCCAGCTGATCAGTGACCACATCTGGAGTCGTGTCATCGTGCTGTTCAGTTTCGGGGACTGGCTGGGAGGCACGACCACGGAGCAGTGCATCGAGAGCGAGGGAGAGCCCTTGCGTTGGCTTGTTGAAAGATGCAACAACCGGTATCATGTCCTAGACAATAAAACTAAAGGGGATGGATTTCAAGTCAGAGAGCTGATTGGGAAGATTGAGGAAATGTTGGCCGGCTGCAACGCTGGCCAGCATTATGAAATAGAGAGGGAAGTGATGGAACAGCTGGAGGGAAAGATGAGAAGAGAAGAGGAAAGAGCCAAGGAGAGAGTGGCGAGGAAGGAGAATCAAAGGCAGATGGCGAGGTCTCAGCTGGGTGCGTTCAATACATTTCAAAGTGATGAACAATGTCAGCGTGATCTTGTCTTGCACACTATTTAATGTTGCTGTTGAGAATGATGTTGTTTTGGGTTTAGAATTTTGGACACAATTCAACCAGTAGATGTTTGTTTGATGTGTGAAACTTCTTTCCAACAGAGAAGCTCAACCCTCTTCCAGAACTGACACTAGTGCTGGTTGGTGGCAGGAAAACAGGCAAGAGCTCATGTGGAGACACCATCCTCAGCAGAGAGTGCTTCCACACAGGAACCCCAACAATTTCCTGCACGGAAAAACGGGCA
Organism: Percina caprodes; assembly: GCA_013375575.1. Taxonomy (NCBI): domain Eukaryota; kingdom Metazoa; phylum Chordata; class Actinopteri; order Perciformes; family Percidae; genus Percina; species Percina caprodes. The sequence continues at coordinate 1,112,404 of JABXJD010000002.1, read as the reverse complement.
AAATCAGCGGCAGGACGGTGGCAGTGCTGGACACGCCGGGCTGCTTCTCTGTGACCTCTGACTTCCCCGTGGCATCCTGTGCCATCCTCCTGGTTGTCAATATGAGCTCCTCATTCAGAAATAGACACATGGAGGTCATTGAGAAACAGCTGGAGGCAGGAGGAGGCCAGATATGGACCAGAGCCGTGGTCCTGTTCAGCTATGGCGATTGGCTGGGCGACACGAGCATTGAGCAGCGCATAGAGAGTGAAGGAGCAGCGCTGCAGAGGCTGGTTGAGAAGTGTGGGAACCGATATCACGTCCTGGACAATAAACACCGGGACGATGGAGCTCAAGTTTACGAGCTCATCGAACTGATAGACGGGATGCTGGTTAAAGAAAGGCTGGATATTCTTCATAGAGGTGATCACATGTGGAAAAGTGTTTCTTCACAAGACGTGGCGCTGCGTAAAAAAGATGTTGAGATGCTTAGGAGCTGCAGACAACAGCTGGCCCATGACTGTAAGTAAACCTGATGGAGTCCCACTCCCTACCCAACTGATAGGGACCCCCGATAAGAGGTTGCAAGACAATCAACAGGATAGAAATAAGAAAATGAGATAAGTGAAATTATACATTTAATCAATCTTGTCACGGCCTCTGAATTCTGGAAACAAAGGGAGGACTCGAAAGGATAAAGGGGATTTACTTGAGGCAAAGGTCAGGAACAGGATCCAAGGTTGGCAAAAGGAAGGCCGTCCCAACACTCACACAATCCAAGGGGGGCGTGACAGGTGAGCATGCCAGGGACGGTTGGGACAAAAGCTAGAACTACAACAGAATAAGGTTTAGTTGGCTGGAACAGAAAGATATACACAACATTGACAATCTGACAGAGAACAAGTGGAAGGGCGGGTTATATACTGTAGTGCAGAGCTGACAAGGGTCAAAAATATTTTAAATATATGGAAAAAAAGGTAATGTGGGGCAGGTGGGAAAGTCTGTAGTGTCTAGTGGATGTAGGGAGAACTGCAATGGGTCACAAGTAGACTTTACTTTTTTCTTAAGGAGATGCAAGGAAAAAATTCTGAAGCCACTGTTTTAGATAATCTGACATATTTGTAGGTAAAACAGAACAGATTAACCAACAATTAACTGTTATTTGCAGCCTTATTTGGCTGTGAACTGCGTTATGTTCCAGCCATTGCAATTCTAAATAAGACTATCAGCGTCACACATCTCATTGGGGAGACATGAACTAAAAAGACAAACCTATTGTTTCACTGATAACTTGAGAGAAATAGTACATTTGTAATAATATAATATATAGTTCCCACAAATTTGGATTTAAATAGCTTTACAAAAAAAGGATTGAGACAGGATGTTATTTCACAATAAAACTGAAATGACAGTAACAGCAAATTTGACTGTAAATTAATAATTATGAATAAAATACAAGAAATGAAAAAAAACTTCAAGTAACATTTTGCAAATAAAAAACATTTAGTGTTGATAATACATGAAGCCTGCAACATTTACTATGTACTGCACTGATACATCAGAGCGTTTGCTGTCAGGGCCCCGAGGCTCTGGAACAGCCTGCCCGAGGAAATCAGGTCAGCTGAGTCAGTGAACTCTTTTAAGTCCCTTCTTAAAACATACTTTTATAGGAGAGCCTTTCCCGATCTTATTTGACTTTATTTTATCACTTTTATTTTATTGCATTTTAGGAATTTTATATTTAGCTGTATTTTAGTCTTTAAATGTTTTTCGTGGTTTTATCTTTTTGTATTATTGTCTCTTTACACTTGTTAAAGCACTTTGTAACTTGTTTTTGAAAAGTGCTCTACAAATAAAGATTATTATTATTATTATCTGTGGAAAAAGCTAAAATCAGCTAAATATATTTTTTATTTTAACTTGACAGCAGCAGTGCATTTTAATAAACTTTGTTTTTTAAATGTGTAGCTAATAAATTATATTACTATTTAAATAGGATGTAATTCTGCACAAAAAATAAAGAATATGCACTATACAAAACAGCATTATGCTACAAATTAAAAGAAAAACATTAACAACCACAGAGTAAGCAACACATACAATCTAGTCATATCAGGTGTAACACGGAGAGGGATCAAATTAAAACTGGTGTATGGTGGAAACAGTGTGGCACCAATATCTGTAATAGAGAGCTGAGATGATTTATATCGGTCGTTAAAGCATCAGTTGGTATTTTTATGGCTTGCATGGAATCTTACCACCATTATCATTTCCTTTAAAGTGACTGAATCAGCCACCCTCACCACTCAAACATCATTAAACGGCTCAGGAGGCCCTGATAACGATGGTCAGGTAGTGGCACTACCAGCAGGAAGACGAGGACGGACTGGACTCAACATCCTGGACAGAGACAGCTTCATGTCCCATTTGACCTCAATGCTCTCTGGTAGAGAAGCACTGAGCTGGCCTATAACTCTGCCTGTTTGTTTTCCTGCTGATGATCTGCCCCTGAGACTGAATGGTGAACACCGTCTGTTCTCGTCCAGACATCCAACAATGCTTCTGGTTTTACCTCAAACACAACACAGGATGCGGATTGCGGAGGAAAATGGCATCAGTGTGCATTCCCTCTGCCATCCTCCACTGAGAGAGCGGACTCTCGGGAGGCTCACTGAGTCCGGAGGTCTGCAGGCGCTAATCGACCAGTGGGACGACAGCAGCCTGGAGGAGCTGGAAGCCTTCATCGACTCCTACTTTGAGAGGATTTGGGAGCAAACCATGGGGTCGTTTCAGGAACCTGAAGCTGAGCGTCCCACCGCAGAGCGGGATGCTGTCGTCGAGGAGGAGGCCGGACAGAAGGAAGTGCTCTCATCCATCGACAGGAAACTGTCAAAGCTGGAGCTGCTTGAGGAGATCAGGAGGGATCTGGCCGAGCTGAGGAGGAGCCTGGAGCACAGCTGGAAGGCCATACAGGAACTCAGAGAAAAACGTAAACAGGATGATAATAATACATGTTGATATAAAGATGGAGTATATTGTTTTCTTATACAGTGAAAATGAATGTATATGTGTTTTTCTGACTAAGACGTAAAAAGTAAATTGTCAAAACTTTACTTTCTCTGACTGAGGGAGCTACATCTTGTTATGTTTCTTTGATTTATTCATGTCTCCACAAGGGGGAGCTGTTGTATAAGAGTAGGTTATTATGTGGCCACCCAAACATCACACTTCTGCAGTAGTTGAGACAACAATTCAAGTTTAGGTAAGGCAATTTTATTTCTATAGCACTTTTTTTTCCCAAAGGGCTTTACATAAAACATTAAATACATTATTAAAAATTACACAAAAATATCTGTACATATTAATACAAAATTAAAAACAATCAAAAACAGGTTGACTACCAGAATTAAAGAATAATATTCATAGTACAGTGCAGGGCAAATAATTTAACAGGCAATATTGAAAAGGAAGGCCTGTGATGAAGAGACATACACTAAATGGTATGTGGACCCTTTTACATTACACCCATATGTGATTACTAAACATGTCACACCAAAACCATGGGCGTTAATCTGCAGTCTCCACTCTTCTGGTTTCAGGTTTGCCACAAGATTGGGGGATTAGCTCTTATTGAGCCACAAGAGCCTGATGCGATAAAGCCTGGCTGCCGTTCATCCTACAGGTGTTGGCTCAGGGCTCTGTACAGGCCAGTCAAGTCAAATCTGTACAGCATATGAGACCTTGTGTCTTCCTCTTAGGCTCAGACTCCCTAACAAAAGGAATACAACTTCAGGTGTAGAGGAGTAACAGAGGAGGAATCCCTCTTGCAATACAGACAATGTTTTGCAAGTAGACAGAAATAAACAGAATGTACAGTGGTGTGAAAAAGTGTTTGCCCCCTTCCTCATTTCCTGTTCCTTTGCATGTTTGTCACACTTAAGTGTTTCGGAACATCAAACCAATTTAAACAATAGTCAAGGACAACACAAGTAAACACAAAATGCAATTTGTAAATGAAGGTGTTTATTATTAAAGGTGAAAAAAAATCAAAACCATCATGGCCCTGTGTGAAAAAGTAATTGTCCCTAAACCTAATAACTGGTTGGGCCACCCTTAGCAGCAACAACTGCAACCAAGCTGCGATAATAATGCAATGAGGCTTTACAGCGTCCTGGAGGAATTTTGGCCCACTCATCTTTGCAGAATTGTCCTAATTCAGTTACATTAGAGGGTTTTCGAGCATGAACGGCCTTTTAAGGTCATAACACAACATCTCAATAGGATTCAGGTCAGGACTTTGGCTAGGCCACCCAAAGTCTTCATTTTGTTTTTCTTCAGCCATTCGGTGGTGGACTTGCTGGTGTGTTTAGGATCATTGTCCTGCTGCAGAACCCAAGTTCGTTTCAGCTTGAGTACACGAACAGATGGTCGGACATTCTCCTTCAGGATCTCTTGGTAGACAGCAGAATTCATAGTTCCTTTTATCACGGCAAGTCTTCCAGGTCCTGAAGCAGCAAACGGCCCCAGACCATCACACTACCACCACCATATTTTACTGTTGGTATAATGTTCTTTTTATGAAATGCAGTGTTCCTTCTACGCCAGATATACTTGGACACACACCTTCCAAAGAGTTCCACTTTGTCTCATCGGTCCACAGAATGTTGTCCCAAAAGTCTTGGGGATCATCAAGATGTGTTGTGGAGAAATTGAGATGAGCTTTGATGTTCTTTTTGCTCAGCAGTGGTTTTCTCCTTGGAACTCTGCCATGCAGGCCATTTTTGCCCAGTCTTTTCCTGATGGTGGAGGCATGAACGCTGACCTTAACTGAGGCAAGTGAGGCCTGCAGTTCTTTGACGTTGTTGTGGGGTCTTTTGTGACCTCTTGGATGAGTTGTCGCTGCGCTCTTGGGGTAATTTGGGCGGCCGGCCACTCCTGGGAAGGTTCACCACTGTTCCATGTCTTCGCCATTTGTGGATAATGGCTCTCACTGTGGTTCGCTGGATTCCCAAAGCTTTGGAAATGGCTTTATAGCCCTTTCCAGACTGATAGATCTCAATTACTTTCTTTCTCAATTGTTCCTGAATTTCTTTGGGTCTCGGCATGATGTGTAGCTTTAAGGATCTTCTGGTGGACCTTACTGTGTCAAGCAGCTCCTATTTAAGTGATGCCTTGATTGTGAACAGGTGTGGCAATAATCAGGCCTGGGTGTGGCTAGAGAAATTGAACTCAGGTGTGGACAACCACAGTTATAGTATGTTTTAACAAGGGGGGCAATCACTTTTTCACACAGGGCCATGATGGTTTGGATTTTTTTTCACCTTTAATAATAAACACCTTCATTTACAAATTGCATTTTGTGTTTACTTGTGTTGTCCTTGACTATTGTTTAAATTGGTTTGATGTTCCGAAACACTTAAGTGTGACAAACATGCAAAGGAACAGGAAATGAGGAAGGGGGCAAACACTTTTTCACACCACTGTATGTATGTAAAATTACAATATGGAGAAATAAACTGACAATGTTAGGTATTAGGAATATGGACCCAGGAAGATGTCGAGGAACTTCCAGGTTCCGCTCTACCACAAAGACCTGGAAAGGTTACAGACCACACACACACACACACACACACACACACACACACACACACACACACACACACACACACACACAATGAAAGGTTAGAGATGAATTATTAAAAGACCACAGAACAAGGCGCCTTTCGTATGTGATAAATTAACAATATTTGGCCTATATGTGTCAGAAATGGCAACACAGGCTCTGTGGAAGTAACTGAGGATAAAGAACTTAAAAATAGTGTACACAGAGGTTATAGTCTCACGGAAGTCGTGATTGTCACAATGCAGGGGCGTAAACGTTTGACCCCATGTTGGGAGCATGTGTGTCCGAATACTTTTGGCCAATATAATGTAAAATTAGAGAGGAAACAAGATCTAAATAAAAATGTTATTATCTCTTTTCATATCATGTGATTCCCCACAGCGTGCCAGCTTCCTGCACACACATTTAAGCCTTGAATGGGTGAAATGAACCTTATTCATCTGCACAGGACAGTTCACGTGTGTGTGTGCCTCTCCCAGTTTACAGCCAACCACTGACAGTGGTTAAAAACAGGATGTCGATCCAACCCACCGTTTTCTTTGTTGACAAAACAGAGAATCTGTTGCGGCTTAATCGAAAAAGCTTTTCCCTTGAATTTATCAAGAGCTTTAAAGTGAGTCACACACAGAGACACACACTACTGCAGCGACTAATAAGGCTCTGGTAGAGTAAACACTGTGAACATCCTCTACTGTCAAGGCAGGATAAAACCGTATGGTAACACCAGGAGGCAGGTGGCCATTTTGGATTAGCTAAAGCTGTTTGATCTAGTTTCCTGATCTGAATGTGTGAACAGTGAACTGATCTGAAATCTAAATGCATACATTTTCTATGAAATATCTCTGCTCAGATCTGATGTGTTTATTTCTCCTAAACAATATCATTGTGTCTCCCTTTTATTAAAGTTGCACTAGGCAGTGAGAGATAAACGCTTGGAAAATACAAATAGCCAGATATCATGTAAGCTGATGCCAATGCACAATCTGCCTGCATTGTGATGCTGAAACGTTTGGCTCGCTGCTTTTTAGGAGTTTGGATTTTTGTTTGAGTTTTGTTTAGATGCTTCCGGTGAGCGGAGAGGTGTGCTAACCCATTTTTGCCAATAAAAGAAAACATGATGACATGACATTTTATCCAAATACAGCATAGAAATCTGCTTAGAAAAATAGGTAATATTGGATAGGATAGAAAACACAATGTAATTCTGCTAAATAAAAATCACATAAAACATCACATTCATTATTAATTAGGCCCGAGCTATCATTGGTTATGGTTTGACCTGCCCCTATGTTTAAGCCACACCCTTTAATAACTAAAGACCTGCTTCTTGTAAACTATTGTGTGAGGTATCATTGAACTCAACAGAGAGTTCCCTTTTCATTTGTGACGATTTGTAGTGTTTGAGTGCCGCGCAAATGCACGGTCGCCAGGAGTGACATCCGCCGGTAACCCCGACGCCTGTCCAATGCTGCCTGCAGCTTTAATTTTGCTTGTTTTAATTTGAAAGCGCCCATATTATGCTCATTTTCAGGTTCATAATTGTATTTTGAGGATGTACCAGAAGAGGTTTATATGGTTTCATTTTCAAAATATGCAATATTTTTGTTGTACCACACATTGATGCAGATCCTGTTTTCACCCTGTGTGTTTAGGTCTCTGTTTTAGTTTTTACTATATAAACTTTGTTGGGAGTTGCACATGTGCAGTAGCGAGGTGAGATCACAGCTAGATTACTCTTTCTCCAACTTTGGTCAGTAAGGCAGGATTAGCTGGGAGACTTCTTCTAAACGAGGGGCTCTTGTGGAATACCTGCAAATCAGAATCAGCTTTATTTGCCAGGTATGAGGACACATACGAGAAATTATTTTTTGGAACATTGTTGCTCACAATGCGCTTACACATACAAAACAACCAAACAATACATGCACACTAATATATGCATACTCTAAAGAGAAACAATATAGAGGCAATAGTGCAATGAGTGTAATGAGGAGTGCAAAGTATGCAGGAGTGAACTGTGATAGTTATTATTTCAAATGTGGAGCATAGTGCAAAGGATGCTGGAATGGACATGGAAGTAGCCTAGTTCTTTTGTAGATTATGGTGAATTTGTGTGTATTGTAGCAGTGTGTTGCCACTGAGAACGAGCTAGCATGCTAGTGCTAGCATGTGCTATGGTTGGCCACCTCGTCTCGGCCAGTGACGTAGAAAGCCGTGCAGATTTTGAACAGCTCACCCGGAGACTGAAGGCAGAGGACATTCAGAAACTTGTATCTCACTCAAAACAGCATGGATAGTTTTTTTCTAAGTTTGTATGCGTGTGGAAGCACCAGAGACACAAAATAACACCCCAAATCCCAGAAAAAGTGATTGTTTCATAATATGGGCACTTTGAATATATTGTTTATTCCAATACAGTCCATATTTTCTATAGGCTCACTCTGCCACTTTTAAAAAAATTCCAGTGCTAGTTCAATGGTATTAGAATTTTGGATAGTCATCATGGACAAGGGCTGGGAAGATGGACAGAACAGGCAGCCAAGTGACAGAACTTTGATCCAATGGAAATCAAAATTGTCAGATTGACAGCACTGTAGCCCAATTGGATTGGGGGTGGTGCCTCGATTCATTTCTAAGTTGATGTGCAGTCAGTGGAAGCCAGCGAATTTGTGAGTAGATGATAACCAGGACAGGAATGAGGAAAAGAGTCAAATCTTTAATTACGGCTTTTGGTGTGTGTGGATGCAATGTCAGGGCCAGGAGTGGTGGGATTGTGAAGTGAATGGCTTCACTGAAACAGTGAGTCATTCTGAATCGAAGTGGTCTTTTTCTGCCTCTTCATTAACAGTGTTGTTTCCCTCTGACAGATAACTCCGGTGTTCAGCCCAAAAGTGTTGTGATGACTGTGATAAAGACAAGAGGAATCTCAACTGTGCGAATACAGGAAAGGGACAAAAACATTTTTAGAATGGACTTACTGGAGGAATAAGGGGTGATTTGTAGGTAATCATGGGCTATTTATCTCTGTCAGTCTTCCTCTCGAGGCTTTCTCTCTTTGTATTGTAGCTCTTTGAATATCATTACTCCTTTAATCCCCTCTACCTGCTGTCTTATCATCTATCTTCCTCTGTTGTCAACATGTCATTCACCCACTCCATTCTCCTGCCGCTCATTTTCTCTCAACCCACTCTTATTTTTTCTATCTGCCATCCTATTGTCTCCTCCTCTCAAATCAAGTCCTGAGTGCTCAGCTCACCTCCCCTTCTCAAAAAAGGAGTTCAGCAGCCCGAGAGGAAGCGCAGGAGAAATGGAGCTGCTCTCTCTCTCTCTCCGTCATTCAGGCTGTTCGGGAGACAATTCTGAGCCCACATCCATCTCCATTAGTGGGACAGAGCAGCGAACGGCACAACCCCCCACCCACCGCCCTGTATCACGTTTCACTGCCTACTATTTGTCCAGGTGGAAAAAGAAAAGCAGGCTGGGAAATGAGCAGAAGCTGGGGACATGGATGGAGAAGGGATGATTTAGACCTGGTGTAAAGGAATCATCCATCCTCCACTTCCCTTCATGCTCTGATACGACGACGTCCCCTGGGGGGTAATGTCTGGGACAGGGTACGACCAATGCACCTCAGCGGGAGGACTTAACCTTTCCACCCTTTCCAGCCCATGAAGAAATTCTGCATCACGACCTCACAGTGCTGCTGACAGAGGATACTGTACAGAAACAGCTGGCGATCAGGCCCGGTCGTGGTTGGGTGATGCATGTTATTGGAAAGTGTCACTGAGGCTGAAACACCATTTAGGTCAAAGCTGTGATGTCACTTTGGTGATACCACATGTGGTGTGGTTATGGATGCATTATTCTTCTTAGAGTAAGCTTTTCTTTCTCTTTAGGCTCCAGTTGTGTCAATTTCACATTAACAACATTTTCCAACCAGAGCATTTTGTTTATGTATCCTAATCAGGTCTCATTTAAATCAAGTTGAAGTCAAATCTCAAGGAACTCAAAGCAATTGGTCAACTCTAAGAACAGAGTCCTAAGTCTTCATAAGCAAATTACATAATTTGCAAATCTTTCAGGGCTTTGAATGTGGACCATTAAAATGAAAGAGCATTTAAAGCTTTCTTATTTCAAAGCTGTGTTAATAGTGTTTTTCTGTATAGTTGAGATTAAGTGCTTTGAGTAAACCTTTAATAAATTATAAAGGTGACCTGTTGCTGTCATTCTTTATTTATAAGTATAAGAGTGAAGTCGTACGTATGCTTCAAACGGAGTGCTTATCAGATCACCCACTACATCTTTTTGAGCTTTGTCCAATACCTGTTTTAATTTACAAAATCGACAATCAAAGCTCTCTTTTAATTTTTCACTGTCACTTTTTTGTGAATACAACCAGAGAGACTGTCTAAAAATGTGTGTTGTAATCCACTCTTGTGCCATCCATTGCATCTCTACAACAGCAGGATTTTCTTTGTATTATTCTGTTCATTTAGTTCAGCAGAACTTTGGGTCAAAGCACTAATAATGCAAGATGTGATGCTACACAAAAGGGTGGCACTATATGGAGAAAGACACCCTGTGATGGAGAATAGATAGCCAAAAGGATGGATGTAAATCAAGTCTTCATGAATCAGTCTCACAGCAGCTAAGTCAATGTCAAGTCCTTGTTTTAGTGACCTAAGTATTCAGCTCTGATTCCAAACTGTTATCAATCAAGGAAGCACAAGACATTAATGCGGGAGTGTCTGGCCTCATCGAGAACCCATTACAACGTTACGTTCAGCCTGTGGGAACAATTTTGCTGGAATTGTTCAGGAATAGTCTGAATAAGTCCAGGCTTCAAATGTAGAGGTGATGGAGGAGTGTGTGTCAGAAGTAAATGAGGTACATTTGGCTTTTGCTGGCACCTGGACTTGTCCAGCATCAACCACACACATATGCACACACTCAGGACTCACCCTCTTCCATCTTCTCAAATCCATGTCTGTCATTGAGCCCCATTAGGATATGGCGGGTCAGGGAAAACCTCAAGGGCAAAGTTCAGGAAACAATTAAGGGAAATAACTGCACACCAGTGGACCGAATTCCAGCTCCATTTTGAATATGTTTCTGTTTCTCAGAAGGTCTCACTCGTTAAATCATTAACCTCGTGACTGGAGACCACAAAAGAGGAAAAGCAACCGTTGTATGTTAAAAATTTAGACACCATCTGCTTCACAAGTGGCTATTACAAGCACTATTACAGGGAGGGATGAGAGGAGAGCCCCCTGTAAATCAATGGAGGCTTACTGGGTTTGTGGTTTCACCCTGAAGTCATATTCACCTTCAGACATTTAGTTACCAACGTCGGCCAACGAGGCAGAATGCTTTCACAGCGTTTTATTTCTGCGATATATCAAAAGCACTTAAATAAGATAGATATATCATACATAATCTAAACATCTAGTTTTACAACATGTCCACTATCTGCGTCCAGGATGTGCGTACAGCGTGGCAGCCTGGAAACAGGGCTCTGAACAACATTTTTATTTCATGATTTTTGAACTTTCAGTATGTGTTTTACAACCCGGAGACCCCGGAGATGTTAACATTAGCACTACGCTCCATTGTCCCGACCTCTCAGTAATCCCAAAAATTCCATTTGGTCCTACAGCCCACTATTCCGATGTACCTTTGTTTCGAAAAAAATAAACCCATTGTTCCCATATAAGCTTTTGTGGATCACCTCCCATAAGGTAACGTAACCCCATTTGTACAGTTTCTATCCCCTGACCAATCGGATATCCTAACCTTAACCCCTCGAGGTCAAATGCCTAACCCCAACCCAGTAGTGGAGTGCCAATCAGGAGAGTCGAGACTTCTCCCAGTGGGCCGGTAGTGTTTTGAGGCCGCAATAGTACTGCCCCTGCCCGCAACCACTGTTATGGGAGGGGATCCACGAAAGCCTATAGGGTCGGAACAATGGGATGTCAGAGCAGAGGGTTTATTTTTTTCTAAATAAAGGGACGTCGGACTAGTGGGCTGTAGGACCAAAGGGATTTGTTTTTAGGTTATTGAGAGGTCGGAAAAATGGAGCGTCGGAGAACTGGGCAGTCCCCTAGCACTAGGCTTTACAGCCTCACAGCAGCTAACATCGCTGGGGACTTCTAGTAGTTTTAATTTTCACATTGCTTGTAAAATACTGAATATTTTTTGTCTTTATGCCTCTAAATGTATTTAAATAAAAGAGTCTCTCGAGGGAAAATACATTTATGGTTGAACTGCATCCAAACATGGTTCCTCAACAAGGAGTCATAACAGGTTACAAGCCAAAAAGTGTGGCTAGAATGTGCATGAGTTTATTTGCAGTGTCACATTAACATAATAATAGTGATTTTTTTTTGATTTTTTATAAATAGCACGATCCATGAATTTATTCTGGCATTGATACAATCTTTCACATTATATTTGAGTGGCTGACTTCAATCTTCTGTTGCTAGTATATGATACTGCAGCCTGTTTCCCTGATGAAGACAATGTATGGTTGAGTAGAGAAGCCTGAGCCTCTGTGGCTTGAATGACAACAGCATAAAGGGATGTGAGGAGGTTAATGGGATGGGATGCATGTTGGATAAAGAGAGATATATGATGGTGTTTCCTGGAAAACAAGACAATGGGAAAAACACGATCAAGAAAGAAAACCAAGAATGAATACAGCTTTTATCTTTGGCGCAGTGAATTGTAGTTAATGCAATAAATACAATATACGGCCACACACACACACACACACACACACACACACACACACACACACACACACACACACACAAGGTTTTTTGTGTCTGTGTTGAGGATTTCCAGGACATTAGCAGGCAGCCATGTACGCTGGTTGAGTCAACATGACCGCCCCAAACAAGGTTACAGCCTTTGATCACTGCCAATGAGACGAAAAGCATGATGGGACAGAAACAGAACACGACTACACGCCTAACCAACATGACGCACAAATGCACCTAATACATATTGCATATAGCAATGCATTCCAATCAAGATGAGGAAATGCCAAAACCCACGCATGGATTTACAAAAAGTGATCAAGCATCTGAATTTAAGCCTTGTTTACTCAATATTATTTGGGAGTATTGAGCTGTTTGTGGAAGTCCAGAGCTCAGGAAGATTAGGAAGAGTTAAGGTTGCTTGGAGGATGGTAGAGAAAGAGGATCAGGTTATCTGTGATTCTATTCAATACCATACCATTCCCTTTCTGTGCCCTGCTGTCGATACTCATCCTCGGGTTGCTCTCAGTTGACAGCTCACCTTTTGACAACCATCTCTATTTCTCTCCCGGCCTGTTGTGCGTCCCTCTCCTGTTTCCTTCTACATGATATTCCAGGTGCTGAAGAAGTCAGCAGCAACAGCAGCAGCCTGTATGATCCCAGGATGCTCATACAGCGCAAAGGAAGCCTAAAACAATATCCTGCCTTATTCACAGACATGTAGCTCCTTTGATCCCAGGACGTCATGCCTGCGTGAGACAATGGCCCTCATTTATCAACCTAACGTAGAAACCAGAGCAGATATGAGGGCAGAAATTGTCTTACAACAGGGTCCACATGGGAGTCATGAAACGTTCGCATCACACCAATCAGACAACAATGGTCATACATTGATAAATGCAGTGGCTGGAAACGATCATAATTTAATTATCATGCCCCAATATAGTCTCGGTTTTGAGGCCTCGCCCCTACTATTTACGACACGGCGAGACATAATCTCAGGGCTTTTTATTGCAATCTCTTAGGCCTACATGTAGGTGTACCTATATTTAAATAAACACACGGTAGCAGAGTTTATGCAGAGTTTTTTTCGTGAGTCAGAGCCAGGCAACAGCTGTGAGGTATCCCCCACTTGTGGCCATTAATGACACTTTAAAAGACAAACAAAAACCTGAAGAATAAATAAAAATGTTGTGCATTGTCATGTTTCCTGTATTGAATATCATTGCCAAACATAACATAACATAATATCCTGTCTCCTTCGTATAGCCCCCAGCTGGGGCAGTGCTGGACGCTGCTCTCTGGGCATTGGGTCCATCACTACATTTATTGCATCCTGTTTTCCTGAGCGATGCAGTGTAGAACCCCACAGGCTAAAACAATGTTACAGACTTTTTCTGCCGTGTATAGTAGGGGTCGGCATACGCCCGTCCTACTCCTGTTTTAGGATGTACGCACGTTTCCCAAACGAGGGCCAATGTGTACAAGGCAAGTGAAATGTAAATGTCTCCGCCTGCAGAGGGGTATTATGCAGATGGTCTATAATTGCAATTCTCAAATTTGAATATATTTGAATCGCAATTGGGCATCACAACAATGGCTCTTCTGATTGGTGCTGAGGAAACAGCCCATTCATCTGCCGAGGCACTCGATGCACTCAAGGAGCAGGGCATAATGCCTCGATAGACATCAAGGTTTAAAATAACACCAACGCCGTCAATGCTCCATCACTGTTACCTTGAGAGAAGCAGCCCATCCATTTGGCTTATTATAGTGATTAGCTGAAGAGGGCGGAAAAGTGTAAGAAAGCAGATACGAGCTGCTTCTCACAGTAACAGTGGCTCATAAATGATCTTATCTGAGGCAGCGCTTCGCCTCACTGCAGGGAGAGGAGTAGGTGAGGAATAAAGGAACTAAAGGATGCTCCGAATACCACTTTATAAACATCTTTAGTGTGGTTTTCAAGAGGAACACATGATCAAGGCAATAACTCAGTTTTAAGTAGCCCCTCTGGGATAATAAAAGATGGGATTACTGTTAACAAGGAGAAAAAAAGTTAAAAAAAAGACAACGCAGCATCATCTGGTCCCCTGAACTCAATCAGACAATCTACATGGGAAAATGTAAAAGTCAGATAGCTTTTGCAAAACTAATGAAGCTTGTTTTTCTTGTAAAATAAGTTATCTTATCTAAATAAGGTAAAAAGCAATCTCGTTTAGAACAATGTTGCACTTAAAACAATGTTTTTCTCTTAGTCCAGTCCTGAAGTGTTTTTATTTCTAGACTTTTTTTTTTTTTTTACATTTTAGGCATTAAATCTAATTATTGGTGGAGGTCAGCTGATGATCTGTGTTGTTTATGATCCTGTAAATGGGAATAAGGGTTATGTTTGAAACTATTTTCAGTCCAGCTACAGTACAGCTGAAAGCTGAAGCAAAATATGTTATAAGGGTCAAATGAGCAGTTCACCTACAATATAATACTAAAGTACATATTTTCCCACGTATCCTCCTGATTCAATCACCTAAAGCCGTCATCTAACCATACAGATTCTGTTTTATCTGTGTTTTGAAAGATCTATATATTTCTGCTGCCCACAAAGTGTGAAGAAAAATAAATTGGATTTTGTTTGTGGTATAAAAAACACTGAAAAATGAAATTGGAAAACTCCACCCGGAGCTTTTCTTTCCAAAACAACATATCATGGGATAATCCACAAACCTCACTGTCATCATAACTATTTCTCCCATTAATAGTATTTACAAATATTCACAGTGATGTCTGATTATTCAGAGGAACCAATGCACATAATAGTTTTTAATAGTTATAATTTAAATACTACCTCAAAAGTCCCATGTGCATTACAGCTACAGTATGAGGGTATATGAGAATATGCTTTTCAAATTTGGATGAACTGATCCAATAAGTCGTATTTTCCTGATGGACACTTTTTGTTTCTAAATTCCTACCGCTGCTGTGGAAACATCTGACTAATAGAACCCCCACCCTCCTGAGATTTTACACTTATTTTACTTTGGTAAAATGGACATTTTTTTGCAGCAAGTGTGTCAGTAAAATGATCTGTAGACAGCTTTCCAGAGCATCATCACCTGTGTAACTACAACCTGTCTTTGCTGTTCTTCTTCTGCACTTTTTAGCTTCTGGTTCCCAGGTACATCAGGGTCATCTGTTCTGAGGGGTCATATGTTTAACAACCTGGTGCTTCTGCCTCCCCACCACACCGTGACAGCAGGGGATCTGAGGCTGAAGCACGCTCCGACCACCAGCCATGTGGAGACAGAAACAGGAAGAGCGCAGATGACTTTTTATTTTTACGTCTGTACAGGAATGTGACAGTGCACCTGCACAAAGACACCACCCTCTGTATGTCTCTGTCTGGGTTTGTCAGGTATGAAACGGTTGGTGTTTAGTTGCCTGTGTTCTGCCTGTGGTCAGCTGTATGAAGCTGGACTCAGATGCTTCACTGCACCTCTGTTGCATCCTGCCGCTGTCTGGGACACAGAGGGAGTACAGAACACGAGCCTCTGGGGTCTGCAGAGAATCCACCCACTCTGTCAGGAAATATAGGCTTTCTGGCAAGATATGCTTATCCTGCACATGTGGATCAGGGCCATGAGCACCACTCTGATGGAGGTGCTTATGCAAGACCTGTAATTTAAATGTCAACTGGAAATACTACAATTTGGTGCACAAAGCCTGAGTAGCTACCCAGGAAGAAGCCAATTGAATGAATGGCCTACCCAAAATTAATTATTAGGTATTACAGTTATTATGATGGCCAGACACTTGCCAATTGTGGTCCCTCATTTGCACTCACTCACAGCATTCTAATGAAATTTATTTAGCACTAATTATACTGTAGTCATATTGTAACCTTACATCGCACCAGATGTTTGGAAGTTATTTTTAATTTCCACATGAGATAAGTGAGTTTTAGGGCGCTAACATCACATTTCACACTCAGAAAAGTTGGATGCAAAATGTGTTGCTTGCTCCAAAAACAATCTTATCTCATGATAAATAACATCTGGGGCCTGTTGCACAAAATAAAGATATCAAGGATAAGTGAAAGAGCGCAGCTTGATTTAGCGTGATCCGCTCATCGCGGCTTAATCGGTGGCACGCTTGTCGAGCCAGGATGAACAGGTGAAGCTATGCTGAGCCAGGTGTAGATAGCTGGGATAAGTGCACGTTCATGGTTTTCTTAAATAGACCACGGTATCAATCACAGATTTATTGATGCAGAAATGGAGAAGACGGCATATGTGTGGCATATGTTTCACCCAATGAGCCGCAGCTTCTAATGGAAAGTAACGAGGAGGTGAAGAAGATGCAAAAAGGGAAATACAGCTCTTATCAAATAGAGAGAAAAAAGCCCAACAGACTATAGTGGACCTACTGAATGTGTAAGGATGTAAAAATATCTACTTAGCCTACTAGTCGTTCCACATTTTTACAAAGTTGTAGACTACATTGTGTTTTAATTGCTTTAAATATGCTAGTTTCATGTGTTGTTTTTATTGCTGTATCTTTTTTTATGTGATAAATGAGCTGGTTTTACCTTAAAGTGTCTTTTGTGTAGCCTACCATGTAAAGCACAATATAAATAAAATGTATTATTATTTAGCCTTAAAAGTGAGCAGAGGGAATTAATGTTCCTTGAGAAATGTACCCTAAGGACTCTAGGCTTAATTTCAAACCCTTATTCACAACGCGAGAACATGTTTTACAACCATATGAACAAATCTCTATAAGCTATGTCTAATTCTTTGTACAATTAATGTTCATAAAGAACAATCAGAAAGGGGCAAAAACTAAAAAAAGACGTAAGTGACTTCAATACACGCTGTGAGCATATGTGTAAAACAATATTCATGTTTTTTTTTATTCTTCTGACAAGTAACAGCACCAAAATAAAAAGATTAAGAAGCATTGTGGTGTTTCCGGTGTGATGAATATACACTACACTATATACGTACTGTATATAGGCCACGTTATTGGTCCAATGATGTGAGACTTATTGAGAAGGTCATGAAAACCAAAGTAAGCTAAAATAAAAAAACATTAGGCCTATATATTAAGGCGTAGCACAAACTATCTTTTATTAGAGAAGGACAATCAACAATAAAATGAAATCATGAATGTATTGGTCTCTGACTAGTGTGCCATTAATATCATCTGGGAATATCGCTGCATTGTCCCACTTAATCTCCGGAGCGTCCTGTATAAACCTGAAGCTGCACAGACCACGGACGCCGCGCTGCTCATCTCTACTTTTACAGAGAGAGTGGACACTGATGCGATGCACACGTCTGCCGGCTGGCAGCGGCCGCCGGGCAGCAGCCAAACGCCAGGCAGCCTCGAAACACTACCATCCCACCGGGAAAAGTCCCGACTCTCCTAATTGCCACTCCGCATCTAGGTGCCAGTGCAACCAATTCTAACCATCTAAACAACTGCTATAGTAGGGTTTAAATCAAACTTGTGATAACAATAGTGACAAGTAATTGTCAATAAAATGTTAATAAAAATAAAGCAGAACGCATGCAGAAGACAACGGAATAACACGTTTATGTCGGATCAGAGCGGCAGCTGATTTAACACGAGACTCCAGGATTAATCTTAGCCTGGCTGTTAGCCTGCTCTGGACCAGGCTAGCCGCAAAGAATACATCTCCATGGTTACTTGGCTGGGTTTAATACAACCTGGTTTCGTGCAACCAAGTCAAAGCTAAATTCATCCAGGATAACTTGAATATCCCGGGTTAATCCCTTATCCTGGTTTTGTGCAACAGGCCCCTGGAGATCTGGTGTGCAGTTGTGCTGGAGTAAATACATTTAGTCAAAACTGTTGATAAATGTCTGTAGCAAAAATACATTGCAACCCATCCAAAAGTGCTTTTTAATAAGACATTTTACTCAAAACCACAAATGCCATGGTGGCACTAGAGGAAAAGTCAGATCACCAAAGTCAGCGGGACTGTAGGACTAACTATCTGGGAAACAATCAAGCAAAATGTATTTATATAGCACTTTACAGCAACCAGCAGGTATCCAAAGTGCTTAACATCAGAAACCAAAGTACAAGACTAGACTGACTATATGTATATATATATATATATATATATATATATATATAGCATATATATATATATATATATATATATATATATATATATATATATATATATACACAGGTAAAAGCCAGTAAATTAGAATATTTTGAAAAACTTGATTTATTTCAGTAATTGCATTCAAAAGGTGTAACTTGTACATTATATTTATTCATTGCACACAGACTGATGCATTCAAATGTTTATTTCATTTAATTTTGATGATTTGAAGTGGCAACAAATGAAAATCCAAAATTCCGTGTGTCACAAAATTAGAATATTGTGTAAGGGTTAAATTTTGAAGACACCTGGTGCCACAAAGTAATCAGTTGATTAACTCAAAACACCTGCAGGGCTTTAAATGGTCTCTCAGTCCAGTTCTGAAGCCTACACAAACATGGGGAAGACTTCAGATTTGACAGCTGTCCAAAAGGCGACCATCGACACATTGCACAAGGAGGGAAAGACACAAAAGGTTATTGCTGAAGAGGCTGGCTGTTCTCAGAGCTCTGTGTCCAAACACATTAATAGAGAGGCAAAGGGAAGGAAAAACTGTGGTCAGAAAAAGTGTACAAGCGATAGGGATCACCGCGCCTAGTCAAGATTGTGAAAAAAGGGTGTGGACAGCTGCTGGAGTCAGTGCTTCAAGATCCACCACCAAGAGACGCTTGAAAGACATGGGTTTCAACTGCCGCATACCTCGTGTCAAGCCACTGTTGACCAAGAAACAGCGCGAAAGCGTCTCACCTGGGCTAAGGAAAAAAGAGCTGGACTGCTGCTGAGTGGTCCAAAGTCATGTTTTCTGACGAAAGCAAATTTTGCATTTCCTTTGGAAATCGAGGTCCCAGAGTCTGGAGGAAGACAGGAGAGGCACAGGATCCACGTTGCCTGAAGTTTAGTGTAAAGTTTCCACCATCAGTGATGGTTTGGGGTGCCATGTCATCTGCTGGTGTCGGTCCACTCTGTTTCCTGAGATCCAGGGTCAACGCAGCCGTCTACCAGCAAGTTTTAGAGCACTTCATGCTTCCTGCTGCTGACCTGTTCTATGGAGATGGAGATTTCAGGTTCCAACAGGACTTGGCGCCTGCACACAGCGCAAAATCTACCCGTGCCTGGTTTACGGACCATGGTATTTCTGTTCTAAATTGGCCAGCCAACTCCTGACCTTAGCCCCATAGAAAATCTGTGGGGTATTGTGAAAAGGAAGATGCAGAATGCCAGACCCAAAACGCAGAAGAGTTGAAGGCCACTATCAGAGCAACCTGGGCTCTCATAACACCTGAGCAGTGCCAGAAACTCATCGACTCCATGCCACGCCGCATTAATGCAGTAATTGAGGCAAAAGGAGCTCCAACCAAGTATTGAGTATTGTACATGCTCATATTTTTCATTTTCTTACTTTTCAGTTGGCCAACATTTCTAAAAACTCCCTTTTTTGTATTAGCCTTAAGTAATATTCTAATTTTGTGACACACGGAATTTTGGATTTTCATTTGTTGCCACTTCAAATCATCAAAATTAAATGAAATAAACATTTGAATGCATCAGTCTGTGTGCAATGAATAAATATAATGTAAAAGTTACACCTTTTGAATGCAATTACTGAAATAAATCAAGTTTTTCAAAATATTCTAATTTACTGGCTTTTACCTGTATATATATAATGTTATCAACCCACCATTAGAAGAACTACCCTTGAAATTATATTATACTGTCCGCATGAACGAGTGTGTGAGGGTCTGCTGGACTCTGCATGACGTACAGTGAGGAAAATAAGTATTTAAACACCCTATGATTTTGCAAGTTCTCCCACTTAGAAATCCTGGAGGGGTCTGAAATTGTCATTGTAGGTGCATGTCCACTGTGAGAGACATAATCTAAAAAAAAAAATCCAGAAATCACAATGTATGATTTTTTAACTATTTATTTGTATGATACAGCTGCAAATAAGTATTTGAACACCTGAGAAAATCAATGTTAATATTTGGTGCAGTAGCCTTTGTTTGCAATTACAGAGGTCAAACGTTTCCTGTAGTTTTTCACCAGGTTTGAACACACTGCAGAAGGGATTTTGGCCCACTCCTCCACACAGATCTTCTCTAGATCAGTCAGGTTTCTGGGCTACACGGAGTTTGAGCTCCCTCCAAAGATTCTCTATTGGGTTTAGGTCTGGAGACTGGCTAGGCCACGCCAGAACCTTGATATGCTTCTTACAGAGCCCCTCCTTGGTTATCCTGGCTGTGTGCTTCGGGTCATTGTCATGTTGGAAGACCCAGCCTCGACCCATCTTCAATGCTCTAACTGAGGGAAGGAGGTTGTTCCCCAAAATCTCGCAATACATGGCCCCGGTCCTCCTCTCCTTAATACAGTGCAGTTGCCCTGTCCCATGTGCAGAAAAACACCCCCAAAGCATGATGCTACCACCCCCATGCTTCACAGTAGGGATGGTGTTCTTGGGATGGTACTCATCATTCTTCTTCCTCCAAACACGGTTAGTGGAATTATGACCAAAAAGTTCTATTTTGGTCTCATCTGACCACATGACTTTCTCCCATGACTCCTCTGGATCATCCAAATGGTCACTGGCTAACTTAAGACGGGCCTTGACGTGTGCTGGTTTAAGCAGGGGAACCTTCCGTGACATGCATGATTTCAAACCATGACGTCTTAGTGTATTACCAACAGTAACCTTGGAAACGGTGGTCCCAGCTCTTTTCAGGTCATTGACCAGCTCCTCCCGTGTAGTTCTGGGCTGATTTCTCACCTTTCTTAGGATCATTGAGACCCCACGAGGTGAGATCTTGCATGGAGCCCCAGTCCGAGGGAGATTGACAGTCATGTTTAGCTTCTTCCATTTTCTAATGATTGCTCCAACAGTGGACCTTTTTTCACCAAGCTGCTTGGCAAGTTCCTCGTAGCCCTTTCCAGCCTTGTGGAGGTGGACAATTTTGTCTCTAGTGTCTTTGGACAGCTCTTTGGTCTTGGCCATGTTAGTAGTTGGATTCTTACTGATTGTATCGGGTGGACAGGTGTCTTTATGCAGCTAACAACCTCAAACAGGTGCATCTAATTTAGGATAATAAATGGAGTTGAGGTGGACATTTTGAAGGCAGACTAACAGGTCTTTGAGGGTCAGAATTCTAGCTGATAGACAGGTGTTCAAATACTTATTTGCAGCTGTATCATACAAATAAATAGTCAATCATACATTGTGATTTCTGGATTTTTTCCCTTAGATTATGTCTCTCACAGTGGACATGCACCTACGATGATAATTTCAGACCCCTCCATGATTTCTAAGTGGAAGAACTTGCAAAATAACAGGGTGTTCAAATACTTATTTTCCTCACTGTATATGTCATCATCAGAAGGTATAAGCGTAAGGTCTGAGCAGACACAAGCGTTGAGCCATTTTTTTGTTAGCATTTAGTTTAGTCCTTTTTTTCTTGTTACCTACTCAGTAATTGTTGTAATTCATGTAAACTGTTAAGCTGTATACTTTATATACTTTGTCATGTCTGCGTCCAACTTGGTGTCTGACATAAGCGGCTAGCTGCAGGTCAGATCTCCTGCTCCATCAGTACGGAATGTACGTTGGAAGTATGTGGCTGAAAACAATGCATTAACATCAAAAAACAACAGATGAGAGGAAAACTGCATGATAGAATGTCTTGAATTTTAACTCTCTGCTTTGATTTTGTGCAGAGCAGTGTTTCCAATAGATTGCTCTCGAACTGGCTTTGTAAAAATGCACAGATGCACAGTAAATATCAGTCAATGCAAAGCATTACCCAGGAGGACAGTGTTTGCCACACACACACACACACACACGCACGTACACACGCACACATGTAAAATAACATAAAGAGAAATTAGTGCTAATCCTGTTCAGGGCATGCAAACACAGTGGAAGCCATTAATCACTTACCGACTCTGATTAACAAGGGAGTTAATTTATACTTCACCAATACACTTGGCACTGCTCAGAGTGAGAAGAGCTAGTAAAAACAAAACAAAAAAACAGCTCAGTTGTGTGTATTTAAACATGTAACAGTGCTGATAGACCTGATATATCAGCATTAAATGTTGTTAAATGTAGGGAAGCCACAGGAAGCAGAAACCACTACTATTGGCCAAATATTCAAACCCACTGATTACAGCTTGAGCCAGTCTGGGGTAAAAAAAATAAAAAAAAATAAAGCTGGAATTTTAAGGTTGAAAAGGTTTGGTTGGCATGTACTGTTTTACATAAATATATGTGATATACGGATATATTTTTGCAAGAAAAGCTTTCAGGGTTCTGTAATAATGTTGTAACAGTCAGTTAAATGACTCTGATGGGATCATCTGCTTAAAAATCCATTTTTATTCTTTTCTTTGAACCTATGACATTTATGCTTAACATTCTGGGCATAGGCAATCTTTCAGAGTTAAAGTTAGCCAGGGAGAAAAAACCCAAACCATGAATATGACAACGTAAAGACAGCCTGCCAGAAGAAAAGTGTATGTTCCCCTGCAGCTCTGGCTTGGCTCCAGCTCCAGCGTGTACTTTTTGTGGTTTATATATGCAAACTATTTGTGAAGGGTGAATGCATCTCCTCTTGTTTTGAATGGGAACTATAATTCTTGTTTTTAGATGTTTAACCAGTCACAGGTGATGTCCCATCCCCTGCTTGGCAGAATGTTAAAAACATATGGTGTCCACCCTCTGGACTCAACATGCCTCCCCGAGCTGTTCTCTCAATGCATGCTGTGCAATAACTTTATACAGTGGCCTCCAACTCTTATATCAGCCCCAATCTGTCACCCCAACAGCACAAAGATAAGAAATCACAGCACCGCTGTAACATCACACTGGGGTCACACTGAAACCTCTTGTCTTGACTAGACTTCTCTGTGTCTAAACAGTACAGCATCTGTATTTTATATTCCACAAGTACTGCATTAAAGAGAAGAAATACTTTCTTACAGTTTGACTATTTCACCGGTTCTCTTTAGATCTCGAGCCATGTTTGTGTCAAAGTGCTGCTAACCTGGACCTTATTTTGTTTCACTCCTGCAAGATGCGAACAACCAAAAAGTGATTGATTAAGTGGATCATTTATTCTCTTTACATGGAAGACAATAAATACGTATTCCACACATGCTCAAGATCAACCAGAGCAGAGAAAGCCAGTCAGAAAAAACAGGCATTAAAACCGCAAATGTGATGTTTAAGGGGGTTTGTCGGGACTGATTAGAAGCACAGTGCAGAATTAAGAGAGTGTCCATAATGTACATATGTGCGTTCACATTGATTAACTATGGCCAAATGCTATGCACTAAGAGTACCTGGATGCAGCACTCCAAACACTTAAAACGTTAATTGTGGAATTTTGGATACTGCTCATCTACGATCGCCATCTTTGCTACAGAAAGGAAGCTACAGGAACACAAACGTATTTTCAAACTTGTGAAAACAGCGAGGAAGCTGTAGCAGTTGCAGTTCAAACACCAAACACCACAAATGAAATTCATACATGTTTTCTTTTTCAATAAGTAGCACTGTACTGTAGTCAGATAGTGAAGAAAAAAAAAACAGGCCAGTATGTATTTTTGCGGGGTACAATAGGTGGCAGCAATATATCATTAAAAAGAAGAAAAACAGTCATTTCCGGTCAATTCATAACAGCTGTTCGTAATTTGAGACAACACTATCCTGTTGAAGTCTACGCATTACACAAGTGAGTACATAGTATACTACATAAGTGTACTCATGGAAGTATCCGGATTGAGATACACCTCAACCACACACCACTTTCTTGATGTCATTACATACATTTCATACTTCATATTAAATTTTAATTTTCAAAATAAAGATTTTTAGCAGCCAAAACGTCTAATGACTAACAGCAATAATAGTAATAGGCCTTTTTACACGGAAGACATAGTAGCAAAAGCACAGGTGTAAATAATGAACTGAATGATGGCTGAATTCCATTTAGTAGCTTTGGGTATAGTGCATGCCTGCTTACTGCCACTGGAACACTTGAATCAAACAGAGACATTGTTATTAAACACCTTTGCTTTTCCAACTATGAGAAGTTAAAAGAGATTTCTACACATAGACTGAATAAAACCGTGTTCCAGTGACTTTCATGTGTTGCTGCCCTCGAGTTGCTCACTGTGACAACTTCCGCCGGGCAGCAAGTCATCTTCATCAAGATTGTATTTTATTAGTGACCTTGCAGCTTGACATTACTTTTCCTTTCGCTGACCAATCATACGGCTGGAAATGTGATACATACAGAAAAAAAAAATACATGTATCCTACCAAAGACCCCGGTCAGCACATATCCATATATCTATAACACTATTAATAGAGCTTACATCCGGAGGACATTTTTCTATTTCTGGCTGTTAGGTGGATCCATTTCAGCCTAGAGTTGTAGTACATCTATGTTACACTGTTGTTGGGATCAAACAATATCAACAACATGCCTGGAGAGTGTTAATATTAATAATTAGCATTTATTTGAAAAACGAGTTGGAGCCCGTCATTGACCACCTGCACGCCCAGAACAAGAGGTACAATACAGGTCCATTATTGTTTCCTAAAGTACAAACTTAGCAAATGTTCCCTTAAAAGTACAAAAATGTATCTTGAAGGTACAATTATGCACCTTTAAGGTACAATTATGCATCCACTGTACATTGTGGACTTTCTGAGGTGTAAGGTACATATTTGTTCCTTACATATTGGTGCTTTATGTTCAAATGTAAAACAGCAGGAATTAGTGGATGCTCGAAGTGCCTTTCCTCAGACTGCGGACAATAAATACTGGACTCAAAGGACTCGACATTCGAATATTAAAGAAGAGGGTATTGATGGAGAGGAGTGCTGTCAGAGTCATCAGAATGGGGGTTAGTCAAAGGTGCTGCAGGGGTGATCTCAAAAGAGGATGTAGGAAGTGGGAAAATTGATGTGTCCTGAGATCAATACTGGAGAGCATTTGGATCTACAACAGTGTAACTAAATCACCCTGTGGCGGCTGCTGCTTCAGGGACAGCAGCCTCTGATGCAGTTGATGATCGGTGTGGAGAAGGTAAAAGTAGCAGGGTCAGGAGGATCATACAAGATGGAGATCGGGAAAGGTCGGATGCAGATAAAGCCGTCAATTGTTTGGTGACTACTGCTGCGTTATCGTCACGTTGTCTTGGATCAACATCCATCAACACTGGGTTTCTTCAACACTGAGTGTAAAGGCTAAGTACCTCAATGAGCATCAAACCCGATTACAATGTGTAGATGTGCATTAGTGGTTTTGGAGTGGTCTCACCAAATTTAGTATTATCTTAACAGAAAAATATCCGCGATGCAGCAGGCAGCACTTAATGGATTAAAACCTCAACATGTACAGCAAGTTTCCAAAAAAAGTGTATGTACTACAGTATATCCATCTATCTATCAACAGAAGTGCCAAACACTGTATGGTCCATCCTGTCATGGAAAATAGAATACTTTTTTATTATTATATCACCACAATAAAATAAAAAAAATGAACGTTTTGTTATAAAAAAAAATTACAATAACTTTTCCATAACTCACGTTTGAGCATCACAGACAGATTTAAAGATACATCAAATCTAAAATGCCATGTTTTAATGGAGGCCACTGTACATGTAGAAAGTAGTAAATTGTGTAGCAGTATGTTACAGTAATGTGTGAAGCCTGAGATCAGTGATAATGAAGCCTTCATACAGGGCACATCCCTCAGTGAAGTGACTTCTCTTTAGGGAAGAACAACCTCATCCTTCATTGTTAAGCTGCTGCTGATCTGAGCTCAGCTGAGTCGCCCTCTTGTGGTGCATGACGATAATGTACCTTTGGAAGTTGACTGATGGGAATATGTTTGGACTTTGATGTTGCTCAGCAATTAGCTGAGACACACGAGCATTTGTTTTGCACAAACAAAAAAGTCACAGAGTTCATTTAAAAAGCCGGCTTTTGGACTTTAATTTTCTCTTTAGATTAAGAGAGCAAAAAATTAAATCAATAGAAAAATAAAAAAACACCTGTTATTTCTACAGTCATTGAGGTTTCTGCAGTTGTTTGTGTGCTGACCCAGTTCTCAGGACAAGTTTTGAGGCTGTACACTGCGGTGGTCTTGTTATGAAGTGCGTAAGGTGTTTCTAATATTTTGGTTGCCTCATTTACATATTTGGGGAGGAAAGAAATATCAGAAACACACGTCAAGGTAATTCAATCCAGCACAACAATGGCACAGAGTCAACAACTATTGAAAATTAGATTAGGTAATAAAGGAGTTTCACTATATGGCCACACATATGTGGACAGCCTGATATTCAATTATTCAAGTTATTGTTCAACATGTAATAGGCTACAGGGATTTTCCTTTACCTTAAAATGGAGCCAGAAATACATGAGAAACCGCTCCAGACCAAAAGTACACAAAAGTAGATGTGTCTACATACTTTTGGCCACAATGTATATAATAACGAGATAAAGAGAAGATGTTGGTCCTCATAAATGTAAATCATGTTCATATCACTTTTGCAGTTAGTCAGACCTCACGTGAGATTAAAGAAGGAGAGAGAGAGAGAGAGAGAGAGAGAGAGAGAGAGAGAGAGAGAGAGAGAGAGCAGGTTGTATGGCTAATACTGCAGAAGTATCAGGGTAATAAACTGGAGGGTGGACGTGCCCCCTCTCTCCTCCGCAGTGCACTTGCAGCTTAGCAGCACTCCGGACAGGACGGTCTTCTCCACCTCCTGCTCCTCTTCTCCTCCTCCTCTGTGTGTTTGTGTGAGCTGGTGGTGGTGGTGGTGGTGCTGAGGAGTGCCCTGACAGTCGCAGCTGACTCCAGTGCAGAGGTCCCGGACAGAGGCGTGATGGTGCGGACTCATTGATAAAAGCCGCTGCCGCTGGAATTAAAATGAGCACTCCCGCTGAGCGGCTCTCCTCCTCCACATAGCGCTGCCTTCTCTGCACAAGATCCGTTTGTGTGTTTGTGTGACTCCAGCAGGCGACGCAGGATGACTACTACCTTATCTCTGGTGATTCTGTGCGCTTTGGTAAGTAGTACTCTGTACAGTAACTAGTGCGTGCTTGCTGGAATATTCTCATAATTTGGGTTACTCAGAGACTGTAAATGAGTTTTTAGTGACTTAATGCACTTTGTGATATATATTTGTTAAACATTTCGTTTCCCTGTTTCTATATGGTAATTTGCATGAACATTATAGAGACATTTCTTAGATTGATATAACATTATTAGTCCTGCTGGGACTTCAAAGCTCTCCGTGGCATTTACAATCCCTTTTGTGATGCCTATGATATGTAACCCATACGATATTTTGAACAGGGTTTAAATGTGTAATGTATCAGTGCTGTTTCCCTCAAAAAAAAAAAAAAGACATTAAAAGGACCAATGTGTCGTTTTTTCCTCTGCTAAACATGAAGGTGCTGCATATAGCAAAACAACTGATTTGCATATGATATGCCGGTTATGTTATATACACACACACGCGCACACACGCGCACACACACACACACACACACACCCCCCTTGGCTTTCATCCACGGAGGAAAAGTTGCAGAAGACCCGGCTGGTATTAGTGTCTGGAAAATTGAGATTTCTGCTTCACTTTGAGTTGCATCCACACATCCAGAAGCAGTCTGCTGAAAGGCGCCTTGGCCCAGACTTTAATAGCATTAATGAGAAGCAGTAATTTCCTCCTAATTTTAGTCTAATTTCAGGACATTAAAATAAAAAGAGATAAAGATGCTGCAGCAAATTGATTTATGGAATCCCTAGTCAACACAAGCAGTTAATTATTTGCCTCATTTTGACGTGAAACACAAGGCTCTTGTCTTCTGATAATGTGAGAAAGTTGATTATGGGAGGATGGTGGTGGTGATGAAGCACAGAGCAGACAGAGAGGGCACATCCTCCCAGCACTCTGGTATGTCCACAGCAGCTGGTCTAATTGGGCTGCTCAGCTCAGTCATCATGTGAACAGCCCTGGATGTGAGGGGACACTCTGTTATGACAGCTGGTTTAAAGGGTGACGACGGTCGGGTGCACTTTGGTAGAATTAAATTTAGAAATAAACTCTCAAATTGACCATGAAATTGGGGAGAGTACAAACCAAGCACATCGCAGCTGGGTCACCCTACGTTGTTGTTGTTGCTGTGTGTGTGTGTGTGTGTGTGTGTGCGCATGTTCCTGCTGCTGGTGAACAAATTTCCTGCAGATTTTTGCCATTAATCTGTATTTGAGCTGAGTGATATTCCAGGGAGATGTCACAGGAAAGGGAGCTGGCGCAGCAGTCAGGGACATGAATCCTCCCCCTGCAGATAGAGGAGGGAATTCTCTTGAGATTTTGGACTGCATCCAGAATTCTTTTTTGCAGACAAAAACGTGACTTTAATCCTGACGATTTACGCAAATAAATGATTTGTGCAGAATTGTTGAATTAACAGGTTGTAAGGTGAGGAGGAGAAATGCTCCTTAAGAGCAAAAAGTGTGATGACAGAATGGGGGAAATGTTGAGCAAGAACAGCGAGAATGAGAGTTTGAGCTGCTCGCTGCTCAGTACATCTGTTTCTGAATGAAAGCAGGGAATGCAGAAAGAGGATGGATGGGAGGGACAAATGACTGAGAGCAAAGATTGAACTGATGTCTCAGCAAATGTGAATTAAGTAGAAATGAGTTTTTGCTCGTTACATAAAAAGATCCACAGAACATGAAAGTGTTTCAGTATAGTGGTTTTCTTTGTTCTAAAACGTCTGGATATACAGTTCTTTTATTAAGCATTGTTGCATACACACCAGTGGAACAAGCCTCAGTTCTTTTGCCAGTAGAGTTGCGTGGCATTTATATCAGAGGACTAAGGAAATGCAACAAGAGAGGTGGCAGAGTAAGAAGGGGATAACTAGAGTAGATTAGAAGTGATGAAAACATTCAAACCAAACCATGTACGCAAATACTTATGTGTCAGGAAGAAGGACAAACATACGCATGTGCATTTATAGTCCAATGGATGCATGCTGCAGAGGGGAAGTTAAAATGTGTTTATATGATTGAGATGCAAAATAGGACATAGTTATAGAAATAAAGCATGTATGTATACTTCTATTCATCCACTGGGAACACAAATCTGTACACAATTACATTATGGGGACTAATCTCCCATTTAGGTAAAAAAAAAAAAAGTCACCACATTCAATTGTACTATCCTAAGTTTTGGACCTTGAGGACAATTTTGTCCAGTCCTCACTTCGTTCATTAAGAGTTTTTAGAGCAGTTTGGGTTACAGTTAGACTTAGGCTCAGGGAGGGATTTAAGCATGCAGTTGTGATGGTTAAATTGAGGTGGAAGGGAATGCATTATTCACCTAAAACAGTCCTCACAAGTATAAAAATATAAGCATGTGTGTGTGTGTGTGTGTCAACGCTGATCAGACACAGGGGCTGACGTTCCCAGCTATTCTCACCTTTAGACAGTAATTAGGACGGGCATGTGTATAATGTCGTGCACACATTATTTTATGGTAACTGCCTCGGCCGGAGCGTGTCAAATGTTTACTATTAGAGTTGATGGGCCTTCAGGGGAACTATTAGGACAGTTTAGACTTGTTCAAAGTGTGTCTAATTCGGGGGGAGGCAACATGATTTATGATGAATCCTGATGGCGGTTGGATTTAAGGAACAGGTTGGACACCTGGCAGTAATTTACACCAATTTGTTTTGCTGTGTATGTTTAAGTCACAGTGGCCCTGTGCTGTGTGTGTTTGTGTGAAAGTGCTGCTCTGATGTACTTTACCGCTGTCCCAGGTGGCGTTAGCGTTGGCGTCTAAGACGGAGCGGGCGGTGCAGCTCCCCTGTGACTCCGGCCAGTACACCACTAATGGAGAATGCTGCCAGGAGTGTCCACCTGGAGAGGGAGTGGTGACGCAATGTGGCGTCACACAGACTGTCTGCTCCCAGTGTTTGGACAGTGAGTAGAAATGTTTTAATAATTGTCCTCGTGTTAAATTTTACCCCTTTAAAAAATGTCTATATCTGAAATATGGGTTTTTTTAACCAAATTACCACAAAAATGGATTGGATTCCATACAACGCTCTTTGCCAATACAACTGATCACTTTCATTCCTGACTAAACTCTTTGTTCGTTCCGTAACTATTAGTTAAAATAATTCATAATTTCTGCATTTTTAACTCAAATATTAGGTACAATTATATATAAATGAGTGTTATTGACCATGAATTCCAAAAAATAGTGTAAAACTAGCAGTAGTAAAAAAAGTCTGAAAAAGGGACACAATTGTAAAGTTTTTGTCAGTTTTTTTAACCCGGGAGGACAACACAAGGGTTAAGTTATGGAGTTACACAACATCAGTGACTGTCAGCTACTGTACATGCTGAGCAAACCAAAGACACGGGTCCCACTTAGGCCTACCATACACTAGAATACTTTGAACAGACTTTTTGACTAAAGACTAAGTCTGACATCATCTCACATCTAAAGACTATCGTCTCACATCTAACGTCAAAGACTATTATAACATATAAAGACTGGAGATCTTGCAGGATCACAAATTGCAAGACTACAACTAGATTTGTTTTAAAAGATTTATCCAAGCTGGCTAGCCACCGCTAGCATTAGCTGGTAACTCAAGGAAAGTTAGCATATTTTCTGTTCTGCCGTACATGGCAGATGAACGGCGGCAGTACTCGGAGGCCCGTGTTTATCCGCCGGTAAAACTCCCGTTGGATGACATGCTTCAGAAGGGTTGAAATCGGCAAACTTTCCCTTTTTAGGGTTTAGCTTAGCGCCATAGCAACCATAAACAACACTGGCTCTAGCGGTTTTGTGCTGGAGGGAGTGCATGTTCACGGGATTTAACTTCACTACCAAGACTTAAAACTTAGAATTATATCAAACACGTTTGATTTTGTCGAAACATCAAGACAGGAAAAAGACTGAGTTTTATGACCACCTTACACCAAACGATTGAGACGACGGGATAGCGTCCCAACTCTAGCAAGACTCATGATTTCAATGTGATATTGGAAACTAGCCCGCAACAGTGCAATCGCTTGAAAAGTCGTTGAGTGTAAGGTCGGCACTAAGCATACTGGGTTTATAAGTTGTAACAAATGGTTTCATAAATCGTTAAATAATGCTATATAGATCAGTTATTAGCCATCAATACCAAAAACGTCTTGGTATGCTGGGTTGTTAGAAGTGGTATCAAAAAATTCTCTCATTTTCTTACCATCAGTTGTCAGTTTTATGTTCTTGTGTGTCTTGCAGCATTCGTGGTGTTCAAAATGAAAAACATTACATTTAAATAAAACTCAAGAGTGACAAGTCTTTCCACAAACAATGTCCACAGACTTGTTGTCACCAATTTTCATCTTTGGTACAATATGGTTCCAATGAAATCTGCGCATAGTCGGGTCAAAATTGTTTTTTTTATTAGATTGATGTGGGTGAACTGACCCTGTAATAGACTGGATAAGTAAATCATAACACCAAAATGCTAAATGACTTAACAGAAACTCCACTTTCTAAAGTGTGTCAAATGTAAAAGGATTATATTCAATCTGGAGACAATGAAAATATGGGAAATACACATGTAAACGGCCTGTCTTTACCAGCATTACACACACACACACACACACACACACACACACACACACACACACACACACACACACACACACACACACACACACATTAATGCAATGTGTCGGCATTAACATCATCTTTATTTATACATTCACATTCATTTCTGTGCCTAATTTAATGCTTAATGGCAGCTTGGGCCCTGAAATAAAAAAAAGATTATAGCCAAAACAAACTCCTATTGTCCAATTTTCTCATTTGTATGAAGTGTCTGTTTTGCCTTTATCGAGTGTCCTGAGAAATAAGACAGGAATTCACATGTTTGATGCTTGTAAGTGGGTCCAAATGTATTTGCTGGCAGCTCTGCTCAGGCTGTGAACCATTAGCTCTCGCTCTACAGACCAGAGCTGGGAGAGGTGCCAACACCGCAGCAACCCAGAGAACGAGAAGAAGAATGAGAAGAATAAGAAGAATAAGAAGAAGAATAAGAAGAAGAAAGAAAAGAAGAATAGCCAATGCTGCTGTTTTTCTAGATTGGGGTGTCTTTCTGCATCACATTCCTGCAGCTCTCTGTGCCCTTTGAGATGTTGGTGTAGTCAGAGCGCTAAATAAAAGTCAAAGTATAGGTCACGAGCATCACCGCATAGTTCAGGAGGAGCTGAAGAACTGCGACCTTTTCTTACCG
Source organism: Percina caprodes (assembly GCA_013375575.1). Lineage (NCBI taxonomy): Eukaryota > Metazoa > Chordata > Actinopteri > Perciformes > Percidae > Percina > Percina caprodes. The sequence continues at coordinate 1,079,591 of JABXJD010000002.1, read as the reverse complement.
TTTAAAAGACCATGCTGTGTCAGTTTGAGACTTTGAGGTGACTGACATGGATAGAAATCCAAAATGAGTATTGTTTAGAGTGCACACTAATTGCATTAATCCACTCATACACATGCCACATATAAACACTGACAAATCATGAATGTAAACAAGCTCTTGAAGTCTTTTAGCACCAAAACACAATAATATCAACTGGATGTTGTCATGATAAATTCTGGAGGAATGTTTGCAGGCTGGCATGCTGGAATGTTCTATGATAAGAAAATTGATACTCTGATTATCCTACATAACGATGCTAATCTCAGCATTGTGTTATGTTATTAAGAATCTCAAGTCTGGCTGATACTCCTCCCCTTTGAAGGTATTATTCTCTGCCTAAAGGAACTCAAGCGCTGCAGCAATGGGTTCAGGGGCAGAAAGCCAATTCTCTAGTATACAGAGCAACAGTGCCACAGGGTATGAGTCAATTTCACATGAAGCGTCTCTGTCAAAAAAATCAATGTTAGGAAAGGTAGTGGCGTAACATTTGCAAATGTTTTTATGCCAAAAGAAAAAAAAGACTTCTCTTGGATTTCTTATTTGTTCCAGTCCCACCAGTAGGTGAGAGTGAGCAGGATGATTAATAGTCTTTATCAAATGTTGCATATGATAGACTGGAGCAGGAAATTGGTTGAGTGGAGGTGCTTTGAGTCTGAGACACAGGTCGCAGCTTAATCACATGGACTTTATCTTCAGTTTGACGTCATGTAGGGTGACCATATTTTGATTTCCAAACAAAAAGAACACTCGGCCCAGCCTCGAGACACAAATTCAGACAGGCTTCTCATAGGTTAATGAACATGCTTTATTATGCCTCAATGGTACAAAATTAACTAATGGTTAAAATAAAGTATGTAACAACCTGTAACAAAATAATAGCTCTTTTCAAATAAATAAATACAAAATAATGTTCTAAATATGACCCCGGACACCCCGGACAGTACATAAAAAGTGGACACGTCCGGGCAAAAGAGGACGTTTGGTCACCCTACGTAATGAGAAAACTGTCTAACACGTCACATTCCTGCTGTAAACGGTGGGCAGACGAAGCATAGATGGTAAACCACAGCTTCATTTTCCTATAATGTGTCGGCCCCCAGGACTGTAGTTTGTGTCCGCGAAGGGATTTTTTTTTTCCATTCACGCTCTCCTCCCCTACCCCTTCACACAGGCGAATCCCACCAACTCTAGTTTCACCATCCTGTACTTGCTTTTCTCAGCAAACATCCCCCCCCCCTTCTCTGTTGCTATGACTCATCGTCTGTATTAGCGGATAAAATGGTATTAGAGAGCCAAGCACCAAAGGCCACGATCTGCTCATTCATCATGCATACTGATACATCAATGCAGCTTTACTCATTTGATCCAGCTAATTAAAGCATATTGAAAAGCCTATTGTGCCTCTAACAGTGAACAATTACCATGCTCTGCGCTAGAGGAGTGGTAAACACTCAACAATTAAGATCAAACACCCAGGCGGCTGCACTCAATTTCCGGTGCAAATGTATTTCTGTTGGTTTCAACATTGTTTTTGGTTTAGCAGATACAATCTTAATGTACCTGAGGCCCACAGGAGCACATAAACTAAAATAAGACTGAGTGGGATTTATATGGAAGGTAGAGGCTGAAACATTGACCTTACTTGGAAAACTAAAGCTATGAATACATTTTCTAAAGTGCAGAAATGAATAATTGAAGACTAAAAGTCAACACATCCATTTCCTGTTTCATGGTAAACATGGGAGCATCTTTATTTACCGCGACCCCCCTTAATTCCCCACTTCCTGCCAGTGTAACCACCCCCTTCTTCGTGGCCTCCCGATCGCGCCTCGGGACAAGTGCCAGCGTCAGCAGCGCTGCAATATTTATCAGTCTCCTCCACTTTTCTCTGCTGTCATGGGAGACAAGACAACCTGACCTGCCTCACTAAGTGAACCATTGAGAAAAACTTGCCCTGCAAACATCTCAGATAAAAAAAAAGAAAAAAAAGAAGACAGAGACTCACGAGTCAACGTAGCGTTTAAGAAGAGCCCCGCTGGCCCACTGGTGCACACTAGGGGTTTATAGGGGGAAGTAGAGTAGAATCCCAGCTGGTGACGGCTGACACAGAGCATCAACAATCGCTTCCAACGCTGGATCATGAGGGATAAAGAAAGGGGAAATGGCAGGTCCTGTGTGGCATAAGCAGAGTTTGATATTTGAGAGGGAGGGCAAAAAAAAAACCTCATTGTAGCAGCAGAGACCTTTCCTACCACTTGGGGAACACAGCACAAGCACATATGGACAAAACAAACATGCTAAATAAACATGTGTTTCTATTTAAAGTAGATTTTAAATGACATTGTAACAATTTATGTAACAATTCGCCCTTATGAAATCCAATCACGGCACGGCTGTCTTGGATCAACAGACAGACGGTGGTGGAATGCCCCGACACTTAAATTAATTTAAAATGTCGCCTAACAGTGAACCATCAGTGTTTGACCTACAGTCTGTTCAGATGCCTCTTCAAACGCAGAAACGAAGCGTTATCACACCGTACAACGTTAAGGAAAAAGTAATCCCAGCAATCAGTAGATCCACAAAAAGGCTCCCGGTGTATCTCTACGCCCGTCACATTCACCAGCCAACCAGACAGGTGGACGAGGCCTCTCCACTTTGCCGTTTAAACAAAGTGGAATAAAACGTATGAAGTCCAAATCTACACAAAACGCAAAATCAATAAGTAAGCTCACAGCAAATTTATATACATGGTGTTTAGGAAACCTTTATACGTTGGCCCGGCAAGATGTCCAGACTAGTGCAACAGTAACTTTCGTTTTTGCGTCCTATGCTACTCTTCACAAAACACAGAGCCCTGACATTTTTTTTACTTTTTACTAAAGCAATTTATGAAATTAGATGTAGTACCTACCACCGTTTAGTTGTTTTCTGTTATTTAAAATAATGAAGCTTTGCTCCTACTTGGCACCCTAACGCAGCTAAAACTGCTCAGCACAGGATACAAGAGGAACTGTTGATTGTTAAATTACAACATCCCTCCTTTGGTCTCCTTATAATAGCTTTTCTAATATCCTAAAACACCTGTTTCAAATCTGAAGGGAAGTTTAGTGGACCAATGAAGCGCGGCGATAATTACACACAAAAAATGTTTCATTTTCAAAAAGACAAATAAAGCCGTCACGCAGCTTTCCCCATGTGCACAATTTATGTGCAGTCAGCAGAGGGTCAGGAAGAAAGTGGTGCCTCTGCTGAACCGGGGACCCTGACAATCTGTGGTGAGGTAGAAATGGCATTCCTCACTAAAAGCTTACACCTAAAGTGCTGATTGTGCAGATCATCAGGCAGTTTCAAGGCCGTCCAGAGCTACATTATTGATGACACTAATGGGGCACCGAACACATCAGTGTTTTGGAGGGGGGTCTTCACGGGCTGAAGTGGCACATTTTAAGTGCATCATCCCCCAATACACAGCCAAATCCCTGTTTACCAACGGCTCTTTTTTTCTTCTGCCGAACATGAAAACTCTGATTGCTGAGATGCGCCGGTCATTGCTCAATTGGGGGCAATTAGGAAAAAGGATCATATTTTATTAAAGACGACACTCTCCACCTGATTCTCGATGCCCTTTTACTTTCGTCTTATAGACCCCAGATGAAGCCGCTGAGACACACACACACACACACACACACACACACACACTTCTTAGTGCATATGGTGGCATTTAGACGTGTTTATACACACAAGGACTGCAAAGGGGCTCATGCATGTAAGTTAAAATTAGCCGAGGAAGCCTGCGCGCTGTGGGATAATTGAAATGAATGAGGAGAGCTTTGCCGGTTGAGCCTGACCGCAAAGAAAAACAAAGGCTTCGGGCTCACAAATTCAAATAATCGTTTACCTCCGAGGTCTGTCATTTGTCTGGTCCGGTCAGTCGGTGTCACTCTCTTTTATCACTTCTGCCTCTAGACAGTAATAAGAGCAAGGGTTGATGACAGATAGAGAAAAGAAAAAAAACACTGAATCTAATAGTGTGTGTGTGTGTCTATCCAAGAAGGAAACTGAACTCACTGAGTGCCCCATTTCCCCAGACCCTTCAGTCATACATCAACTCTTTGATCTCTAAATCATGTTTTGTAGACTCAGGTTGGAGGTCTGACTCACAGTCTGTGAGGTGGTCTGAGCAAAACAGTCCCGACATTCTCTCGAGCAAGTTAACCAGCCAATCTTACTTGTTGAGCCGTTTTTCTGCCTACTCCCTACCTGTCTCGATATCATTACCTGCGTCTGCCCTCTTCAGTAGCTGTGATGCTGTTTACAAGGTGTTTAGAGCGTCAGTCTGTGCCAGTGTATACATGCCAGAGCTACTTACAGCGCAAAAGACGTGCTGGGACATTGCTGCAGGGCTTTTCACACTGAATATATGCTGTTGCTTAACACGACACCCACTAAGCACTTCCCATGAAAACACACACACGCATGCACCCACACAAAAAGTCTCACACATCCACACAGTCATGTGGCTTTATTTACAGTTACACACAGTCCCAATGATTTATTTCACTGTAAAACAAAGAGCTTTCAAACACTAAAGGCCAATTTACACTCCACGCATCCAAGCATGCGTGCGCCAGTGTGACGTCAAAATGATCTCAGTGGTGCGGATTTTGAGGGCGCGCACCAATCTATTTTTTTACAGTGGCGAGCAACAAAGCAAAAAACCGTAAGCATGGACGAGCTGGAGGGTAACCCGATGCCAGGACTCTCAGTGACTACAAGTCTCTCTTGTAAACTTGGGTTAAGATGAGGTCTTTTATGGCGAATTGATCTGACAAACTAGGTCATCGAATCAAATCGAAGCATTGACGGAAATGCTGCTGCCAGTTCTGTCATTGTTTACCTTTTTTCTTCTTCTTCTTCTAGTCCGTAGAAATAGCGAAGTCAGTAGCCTTTCCTCATTAGTGCCACCTCTGTTTAGGAGACAACTGCGACTAGTGTCGCGACCACCACACTGAGTATAAATGGTAGCGGCGCTCCCATGACGTCACACCGGACATTTAAGGAGATTGATTAAACCAGTGTTAACTTGCTTTTTGCTTCATTTTGTGAAATCAAGAGTGACACAAGCAGTCATTTAACAGTTTACAAAGCCGTTTCGACTTAATTTTTTCTGATAATTTCATATTGCTGCTCCTCGCCATCACGCAAATGAATTTTTGTATGCAGCAGGCAGCAAAACGTCACACTGTGTCCAAACGGCAGCTTTTGCAAGGTGACCGCTCTCATGTTAAGCACGCCACAGAAAAGGTAAAATGGGATTTGAAGAACAGTGAAGCTGCCTCTGTAGTGAATCTGAGCTGAAGATTTATTTCCCTGTCAGCCTCTCTACTCCACTCCCGTCTCATTCAACCACTAAAACACACTCACTGTGTGCATTATTCATCAGGCATCCAATTATATTTGAAAATAATTCTATGTGAACATGCAATATTAATAAATTACTTTGAGCCCCTAGGAACTCTCGGTGTAAGAATAAACTAATTTGAGGTCATCACTTCCTCAGCGATGAACTCCTGCGAATCCTCATGATGCAAACGTTTCTGGAGAGCAAATCTGAAGTGTTTGAGGTAATTGAAAAGCAGCAGGCAATTAGTCAGCATTGCTTGTTCAACAGTGATCTCCACAACTCAGCTGTGGTCTGCTATCTCAATGCTGTTCTTTAAAATGGGGGAAAAAAAACTAATGACATTGCCTTCAGCCTCGGCTGTACTTTGTGTTTTATGCTGATTAGCTGACGTTAGCATGCTAACATGCTTAATGAAGATAGTGAAAATGATAAATATTAGTTCTTCCATAATCCTGCTGACACACAAACGAACCAACAAAGGGACAAACCATAACCTCCTTGGAGGAGGTAACAAAGACTTAAAAAAGTTAAAGACTAGTAATTTCTCCAGGCTCCATAGCTTCATCGTAACTGACTGACAAGCACAGACATAAGTATTCAGATCATTCAATCAGAAGCAAGAAGTGGAAATGTTCTACACAAGAAGTTAATAACTAGGTTAGGAAATTAAACAATACAAAAATCCTTTTAACAAATATTTATCTTTTGTATGAATGGCTCGGACAGCAGTATATTCCAGAACACAATGCACTGAGTCAATTTTCTATTTAGCAATCAATCATTATAAATTATATAATAATAATAATAGGGGCGAAAGACCTGCAGGAAATCGTCACAGGTCGGATTTGAACTCTGGACCTCTGCGTTGAGACGTAAACCTCTCAGAATATGTGCACCTGCTCTACCCACTGATCCAACCCACCAACATTCCAACAGAATTTATATGTGTTTAGATGAGTTTATATCTAGCAACATGAATAAACTATTGGCTAAAGATGTACACAAACTTAATTCAAGCAAGATAGAAATGCCCCGTTTTGGCAGAATGACTCCAACACTCTCTAAAGCCTTAATATATACCCGACTGATTGCTTGATCACTTGGGTATACTAAACACAAGTCTTTATCATCTGCACATCAGCGTAAGCATGTCGATGCACCTGCACTTTGCTCTTTGTGTACGACTGAGATTAAAGCGGTTTACTCGGCACAGCACAAACAAATTGGGATCGATATCGTAATAAGCACTGCAGGCTCTTGACTCGCTCCCCGACAAAAGCACCTTTCTCGTCCCGGAGCACAAATCACTAAGAGCCCAGTGGATCAATGTGTCCTCCCTTCTAATGAATGTGCAGTAAACATGATTAATGTCATTAGACTCACAGTTTATCTCTCTGTTTATCTCCTCATATTTCCTGCTCTTTCCATCGTCTAACCTTCTTTACTCTTCTTCCTCTTCTCTTGTTTTGTCCCTCTCACTTTTCTGTCTCGTCTTCTTTGACCTGTCCTCTCTCCTGCAGGTGAGACCTTCTCAGAGAACTACAGTCACACAGAGCAGTGCAGGCCCTGCACTGAGTGTACTGGCCTGATGCGCATGGAGACGCCCTGCACTGACTCCAACGACGCCATCTGCGTCTGCAACTACAACTTTTTCTTCAACGAAATATCCGGCCAATGCGAGCCGTGTACGGTGTGCCCAGTGGGCCAGGGTGTGTTCGCGCACTGTGAACACGATCATGACACGGTGTGCGAGGAGTGCGTGGACGATACCTTCTCTGACCGCGAAAGCTCCCTCGACCCCTGCCTGCCCTGCACCATCTGTGATGAGGAGGACAGTGAGATACAGCTGGCTGTGTGCACACCAAACAGCGACTCGGTCTGTCACAGTAAGTTTACCACACACACCAGTCGCTTTCACACCTTCAGTTCACCTAACTCGGTCCAGACCATAGAAAAGAAAGACATACTGTATACTGTTGTCTGACTTATTACAGACAAACCAAGAAGTGCAAACATGAACTTTTATGACCAACGGGTAAATCATTCATTGGACATCATCAGCATCACGTAGAATCAGGGAAGAAAGAGCGGAAATTATCAAGGCAAGGCAAGGCAAGGCAAGGCAGGACAAGGCAAGGCAGCTTTATTTGTATAGCACATTTCAGCAACAGGGCAATTCAAAGTGCTTTACACAAAATTAAAAACAGTTAAAAACAGTTAAAAAATAAAAACAGATAAAACAAGAATAAAAATACAAAAAGAAATTAAACATTAAAGAAATGAACAAAAAGAAAGGTCTTCAGCCTTGATTTAAAAGAACTGAGAGTAGCAGTGGATCTGCAGTTTTCTGCGAGTTTGTTCCAGATATGAGGAGCATAGAAACTGAAAGCTGCTTCCCCCTGTTTAGTTCTGACTCTAGGAACAGAAAGCAGACCTGTCCCAGATGACCTTAGAGGTCTGGGTGGTTCATAGTGTAGTAGAAGATCAGAAATGTATTTTGGCCCTAAACCAGTGATTTATAAACTAGCAAAAGTACTTTGAAATCAATTCTTTGAGGCACAGGAAGTCAGTGTAAGGACTTCAGAACTGGAGTGATGTGATCCAGTCTCTTGGTCTTAGTGAGGACTCGAGCAGTAGCGTTCTGAATCTACTGCAGCTGTCTGATTGATTTTTTTAGGGAGACCTGTTACAGTAGTCAAGTCTACTGAAGATGAAAGCATGGACAAGTTTTTCCTAATCCTGTTGACACATAAGTCCTTTAACCCTTTAAGTCCTTTAACCCTTTAAGTCCTTTAACCCTTTAAGTCCTTTAACCCTTGATATATTCTTAAGGCGATAATAGCCTGACTTTGTAATTGTCTTAATGTGGCTGTTAAAATTCAGGTCAGAGTCCATGATTACACCAAGATTTCTGGCTTTGTCTGTTGATTTTAACATTGTTGTTTGAAGCTGAGCGATCAGATGATTGACAGGAAATTAATTGGCAGCTATTTCAACATATGACTAATAGCGGCAGTGTTTCTACAGGCATAATTGCCTCTTGTCTTCACACTTCTTCTAAATATCTTCTAATGTTATGTTTTATGTGACAGTACTGTTGCTTGGACAAAACAAGTGACTTGAAGATGTCACCTTGGGCTTAGAAAATAGTTTATAAACCAAAAAATGGATTAAATTGAGAAAATAGTCAGTTTATGACAAATTGTTTTCTCTAGTGGAATAGGTGGTTGTAAGTATTATTAGCTGAGACTGTAACTGGACCTCACCTGACATAAACAATAACATGACATGACAAAAAACAAAGCATCTTGTACTCTAATATAATGGGGAGGGATAGTTGATTAAGTGTTGTTAAGTGTGGTAATTCCGTTTTACTTATATTTTAATTAAGTAGGTGCACATAAGCATAACACACCTCTGTGTTGACCTCTTTTTACTTTCTGGTGTATCAGTTCCCCTGGAAGCAAAGACACTCCTTTTCAAGCCATTTGGGTGTGGCTGTTTGGTCCGTATCAGAGTTTAAGTAACAGCGCTCACACAAGCCAAAACTAAATGAGCCAATCAGGCATGTGCACCAGAGTTTGTTTGAGAGGCATCAAACAGGTTAGGTGTGAAAAGCACACTTAACGAGAACAAGGCAGAGCACAGACTGCACACTCCAAGCTGTGTAGGAGCCGTCATATATGTCTCAATCACATTCGAACCAGCCACAAGTGACTCCCACATGTGTCTATGGAAACAGGCGAGGTCGGAGGTCGGTGCTGGTCATGTTTTCAAATGGCAGGAAGTTGAAAGCTACAGCATTAAAAGGTCAAAGACTACTGCAGTGCCAACACAGAGACAATGAATAATCTGCTCACCCACAAAGTAGAAGGCAACATGCAAGGAGCAGAGGCGAGCTGCTTGTATTTAAAAGTAGAGGCAGCTGTAACTAAGGAAGCAATAAATTCTTGGGTTGGATGAGGCATGAAATCAAGCTCATTGGGGGACAACAAGGCTCAAATCAGGGAGGTAAAAATGTCTTAGGTGGCATTGCTCTTTGTTTCCTTGATACAAATCTGCTATCTTCATTTAACACAATATCAGATAAATGACGACAGTAAAGTAAGGCTCGACATCTTCAGCACTCGTAACAAAAACAACCTTTTCTCAACAACGGACCCTGATTTCAGAGGAAGTTTGTGGTTATGGTCCGTCCCTGCGAAAAAGCTATTTTCATTCCACGTGAGGTTTTTTATGCATGCATTGACCAAAGAGCCACTTACGTTGGGGAGTGATTAAATGCAAGTAAGAAAGCATTTAATACCACAAGCACTTGCTAATGCAGGGAATTTATCGATCTCCCGTGTGCATTATAATTTTTTAATGAACATCCTAATTGCAGCTTCTGATATGAATGTTGGGATCTATACTCTAGCTGCAATATTCCTTTTTCTAAGGCAGGCTTGGAGGGAATTTCACGGCCTAAAACTCTGGCAGGTATTTGGATCCACCATGTTAATGAACCTCAAAAATCTGTCAACACCCTGTTGTAGTAACGAGGATGCGTTTGCACTGCAGGGCGGGTGTACATTCCTCTTTTAATAGATTGTAATGGCTCTGACACCCAGAGGAGAGATAGACTGGGGAAATATAAGAGCAGGAGTGGTAGATATGGTGGAAAAAAGGCTAATAACATTGACTAGTGGTTTCCAAAGTGGGGTTCACAGACCCCCACGGGTGCTTGAAGGAGTTCCAGGGGGTCCCAACAAAAAAATAACACACTGACGTGACTTTGTAGGCCATGGGTTAAATACACTCTGAAATAAAACATCTAAGCAAAATCCTATCAGATAGGGGGCCCCGGGATGAAATCTTATCAAATGAGGGTCCGTTCAGGAGGGCTTTTTGCACACTTACCGCCTTTCCTTCAACGTGTATCAAACATCAGAAGCGCAACATTAAAACTTTAATCATCAATACATTGTCACCACAGTTATTTGGAATACAAGACTATTCAAACTGTGTCTTCTGCTCAGCATTTTAAAATCATGTGCCACAGCGTGTATATCAACACCGTTTGGCCTCCACTGACTAACATTACCTTGTGATTGTGTGTTAATTTACACCATAGCAAGGCAAAAATCCCTGTTTTTCATTTCCTAAACCCAACCCCGTTCTTCTTTTCCTAAACTCAACCATTGCTTTCTCCTTTTACTAAACAAAACCCTGTTCTTCTTTTCCTAAACTTAAGCATAGCTCATGAAGTCATGATGCCACCAGGTAAAGTTTTGCATGAAATTTACCAGATTTAATTACAACAGGACACAAAACAGTTGTAGCAGTTTTTAACCATGATTCAAAATTAAATCAAATTCACAATTATTTTTTACAAAATATCTAATTCAGGTTATGATAGATATGAGAAAAATGGAGCACAGCAGACACAGTTTACAGTAGGTACTGCGTTGAAGCTTTGGACTTCTGAACGAGCTCTCGTTTCAATAATCACTTCGTATTTTGATTTACAACAAAAGACATACAGAGCGATTTCTTTCTCCGTCCACCTTTCTGGCCCAAACTTAAGTATCTCAACAACTATTGCCATGAAACAGACTTCCTCTAGTGCCACCAGCAGGTTGTGGTGAGTGAAATGTCTTGACAACTATTGTTTAAATTGCCAGGAAATTTCATTTCAGAAATTCATAACAACATCAGTTTTACATGATTGAGTGGAAAGATGATGCCAAGTAACAATAACAAATGGTCACGGCACCAGGCAACGTCTACAACTGTGTCCATGCAAGCTAAGATCAAAGTTCAGCCTTGTTGATTTTATGGAATAGAAGCAAGGACATAAGAAAAAAATCCCCAAACCTTCCTGAACTAATGCAACAAGCCTGAAGCTCCAGCTCCTGGAAGCAAGTGTGCATACCAAATTTCACATGGTGAGATGCTAGGAATGACTATTTTCCCTGCTGCTTGCAAACTCTGCCTTATTTTTTTTTTCCCTCAGACCCCAAATTCCACATATACATGTATCTAACAAAGACATCTGCTATACAGTCATGCAGTATAGTCAAGTAGAAAGCCATGTCCACTGTGAAAGACTCATCAGGCTGTTGTGTGACAGGACAGACAGCCATCAAAACAAACCCGATGCCCCTTAAAACATGCACAATATCTACTGTAGTCTTGACATATCTGATGCACTGTAGGCCACAATACAGCCTTTTGCTGCCCATTTAGCGCCAAACCATGCAGCTGGTCCCACCTTTGACCTGCATCGTCCTAGGCGATAGTAATGTAGTGGTAGCCGCTGGAGATAAGTGACCTTGTGGTACGTCTGTTTGAAAGGAAAGCCCTGTCTTATAGCACCAATGGGCCTGTGGGTCATGGCTCTAGTCACTTGTGGTGGTGGTGATGATGTTTCCAGGCCTTTCATGGTGGTCTGCAGATATGTTTTCTACAGCAAACAGGAAGTTGCAATCTGGGATTCACATCCCGTTTGTCTATTTTTAAGGTGAGGAAAATATATTTTTTAATCCTATCCTGCTGTCTCTTTCACTTTCTTCTGCATGCAGTTATAAAAGAAGATATGATTGGGGCATTTTCAAATCCCTAAATCCCCAGTTCATATCCAGCTGTCACCAAGTGTAAATTACATGATACAATGACAGAAACGAAACGAGGGCGAGAGATAGGAATAGAGATGAGAACAGACAGAGGGAGCTGCAGCATATGTGCTGTGCTGGTATTCTATGCTGACGGGTCGATTCGAGTCCTGGGATTTCTTCTGCTTATGCTCAGGTTTCGCTGAATGACCTCTATGAGCGCGCGCACACGCACACGCACGCACGCACGCACGCACGCATGCACGCACGCACGGACGCACGGACGCACGCACACTCATCTCCAGCTTCAGACAAACACTTTTTATGAGCATCCAAAACCAATACAGCTGATAGCAGGCTAACTCGGCCAAGTGCGCTTTAAATTTTTCATTAAACTCCGGAGCCCGCACATGTGTGAACCTCTTTGATCTGAAATTGAAAACACCTCCTGTGTCATTTATTGACAGGTTTCTGTCAGATTTCCAAAAGGTGCTGTTCAGTTTCCAGTGGAGGAGATTTACATCGAAGTGTGGAGCGTTTGGGCTAGTGTTTGGCCTCAAGATCAAAAGAAGAAAAAAACATATAATCACAAACTTCTTTTTCTCTTTATTACCCTGCTCATCACTCTCGCCCCTCGTCCCTACATTTGCTCTCTCTATCTCTTCCCACAGTGGCCCTGGAGTGGCTCGGCTAGCCGAGTGGTGGAAGGTGGCCAGCGTGCATTCAGCGCCTTCACCACTGCAGTATAATTACTCCTACTAATCAGAGCACTTTACAGCAGCTCCTCTGTTCATCTGAACCCCCTCCTCTCTCTCTCCCAACACTCTGCCTCTCTGTCTACCCTCCCCTCCGCTCTTCCTATTAACCCTCCCTAATAGAAGACAGAGCGATCACTTGAATAATTTGTAGTATGCGAGTGTGATGGATGTGTGTGCATCCGGCGACAAACACAGAGGAAGATTGAGATAGAGGCAGAGCTGAGAGAGAGGGAGTGTTTGGCGGCTGATAAAGAGGTCATTGTACATGTGCTGCGTCTGATAGTTGCTCATCTCCACCCTGAACTGGCAGAGGCCAAGATACCAACCTCTGCACAAGACCCTAGGGTTAACTTCACTATAAAGACCTCAATGGCTCATAAAAATTAATCTTTTTTTCTCCCCCTCTCGTCCACACCCCGCTAATAAACACATCTCCCTGCACACACAGCCCCACGCTCATAAAATCCCAGGCTAGTTTTATTTTGTTTCATGAGTGTTTTAAACCCACTGAAGCCAAAATTAAATTGTTAAAGCTCCACCGCCGGCTTTTAGCTCCCATTCTGTTCCAGTTGAGGTATGCAGCCTCTGGAGCCCCCGGTTTATCCTTTGGTATACAGCCGGTCTTGTTTTCTACATCAGCATTGAGAAGAAGAGGGAAAGAGGGGGAGTTACAGGAAAGATGTAATATACTGTACTTAAGCTGTAGCTCTGTGTTGAGTCAGTGTTATGTGAAGCAGACTCCCAGGAGAGCTGTCATCTTGGCTCATAATGAGGAAGACAATTTACGGCGAGTCCTCAGGTGTGACTTATGGATATAGACATCTGCATAGAGAGAACATGTCATTGCATCAAAGAAAGGCAATCACACTAGTGAAGGATAAATGATAGCCCAGTGTGGGAAAGGAAAGGCCTCTTTGACAAACTGCATGTAAAGCCAGACCGTCTGCACACTTTCACACTTTCCCATTCACAATTTATTCTATTTGCAAGCTCGTGTTGCATTGCTAACGCCATTAGCCAGCCCTGCATTAGCTGGGTGATGTATGGCGGAGCTGAGGAAACCTGACTACATCCCAGGAAAGGTCAAGAAATGCGTGTAATACAGACACCGGTGTTCCACTCCTCTGAGCGCTCCCTACTTTTAGACAGATCTGAATCAATAGCATCGCTTTAAATAGGCCTCTGCATTATTTCTGTGTTTCTAAGCATGGCATGCACACGTGGTGTATTTTTCTGTCCGTAAAAGATACTTTCTACCATTTCAGTAAACCAATTGCCCCCGGCTCTCCATGGGGCAGGAATGTCTCGTTATCAACACGCAGGCAGAGAGACCAACGTCTAGCAGAAGTTTTTAAATATGTCCACATAAGTTGCCCATCAAGGTCCCATCGGACTATTAAAGTGAGAAACTGCGTGTAAATTATGCAACACATCAATGTGGAGAAAATTGACTATCTGCCATGTCAGTGAAAAGAGAATATACTGTACGTGTAGACAGCTATTGCCTGTGATGGTATGCTGAATTTCTTCTTCCTGTAATTTGCCCTCATCACCCTCTTCAAATTCTTCATTTAAAAGTCAGAGCAGATAGTTTGCTTTTCTGCTTAGAACAAACATTTAGCATACACAATAGTGTTGCTGAGAAACAGTAGGTTTATACCATCATGCACAAAAATTAGGTGACAGCTGTTAAATGTACCAATAAAACTTTTCTTGGAAGTGCTTTTGGGTTTAGTTATTCATGTTTTGAGATATCTTTCTCCAAGATAATGAAAATGACATTTAAATTATTCAATAGCAACATGTCTTAGCAAAAAGAAAAAAAAAAAAGTTCCTCATTACTCTGTATAATCCACAGAAAACACTGTCAACAGTCTTCATACACACTATTTCTTTGGTTCACAGTAGTTCCAATGAAAACGCCTTGACAGTGAGGTCTGTGGGTTATCCAGAGTAACCAGGGCATTGTTTCTGGAAAGACACACTGCTGTAAATTATTAAAACATAAATTTTCAATCCTGTGAGAAGCACAAATAAAAAAATGTTCACCTCTTCTGGACCGGGGTAGAGGCAGAAATGTAAGAAGTGATTATCTGTGGGAAAGCTGGACAAATATGAAAATTACTTGATGTGCTAGCCTTGATGCCCGTGAATGTAAATTAGAAAATGTACATATTACTAGTCACTAAGTTTTTTAAATTTCCGCTATGATTTAAAATGACACTAATGCATATACAGTCAGTTATACCTACTTTTGAAATATGTTGTAGATTGGAAAAAGGGATCTAGTATTAATATATTTAGTAGGTGTGAGTATTAAAGATACTGAATGAGTAAATATAATGCATTAGCAATGAAGACTGAAATCTAGTTACAACACATGGCAACCAGTTTGTGATCCATTTCACTCGCAGTTATTGTACTATAGAGTTTAATCCCTAAAGAAAACGGAAGAATTGTAAAGTAGGACGACCCCTTAATAATTTGGGATGGAGCGTCCCAGTCTTTGGCCTTGAAGGAAGCCTCGGGGGTCTCCACAGGGTTAAACCTGAGCGTCTGTACGAAGCTAATGAGGAGCAGCCTGAGGTTCTGTTGGTAATTACGGGCTCAGATCTGAACCAGGCTGCACATTCTCCATCCCCATTAGGCTGCTGAGCTCAGAAGAGTTTGGGTTTTGGCTGGACAGGCCTCTTCTCTCCTGCTGTACCGTACCCTGAGGGAGCAAATAATCTGCAAACAACTCTTTGAGACTTTCTACCATCTGTCAGAATCGCAGAGTTAGTTACAGGAGTATAATATGACAGGACTTGTAGGAGAGATGTGATGGATAAACTGTGTTTTCAGGACCAGTCATGTCCATCAGAGTGGGCATGGCGCTGCTGCTGCAACATAGGAAATTACACTGAATCATAAATGAAGCGCACAAAGAAAGAGGAAATAGGACAATTTATGAAAATGACTCCTCTCGCCAGGCTTCGCTTTGATAGAAACCAGACCCGTCCAGTAGCACAGAGCCTTCCTGCCTCTCTGGCCTCAGCAAAGGCTACACTCAAAGTGATGACCTCCCTAAAGCCCCAGACTTTGTTCTTCATGGATCCATATGGCCTTGATGTCATGCAATGAGCAGAGATCACATAGATGGGGACGTGGTGAAAACAGACCTGGCTTGCAAGGCCCAGGCCTGGTGTGTGGTGGGCTAGTGGGGGACAGATATTTGTCCCCCTCGTCGAGGAACATTCCTTTTCTTTTTGCACACAACAACTCAGCCAGAGCCCATCTGTCTATCTGAAACAGCTGCTGCATGTGTGCAGTGTATGAGACATCTGGTTGGGGACTTGGTGACTAAAACCTCCAACAAACAGGCTCTCAGAGAAGATATGAAAAGTGTCACGTCATGATTTCTTCTTTTTTTAATCATGCAAGTGGCATGGCTCTGTGGATGGAAATGTAGGTTGGTTGGTTCATCACTTTCTTCCAGACTGAAATATCTCACAAAATGACTGGATTGAAATTTGATACATACAGTATATTCATGGTGCCCAGATGATGACTCATAAGAACTTTGCTGATACCTTATCTTGTGAGAGTAAGAGTTTTGACATTGAACATGAATTTGAAAATGATTTGGTACAGGTTCATGTTACTCAGGATGAAATGTCCTCTAAATTTTCACAGTAGCACCATGGCTATAGACTTAATTTTGTCTCTTTTTCAGTCGTATCTAGCCATGTTTTTCTCACAGATGCTCCCTTTTTTCCCCACACAGATCCTCTGCTACCAACATATGTCTTTCCCACCTCCGATATGGGCCTGTCTGCACCCTCCTTCACCAATTACTTCCTTCCCGATGGCTCCGACAGCCCGCTGCCGGGAGGACAGACGACCACGTCCAGTGCCGGCTCTCCTCGCTTCCTCGGCCATGGGCTCAACGAAAACCTCATCCCTATCTACTGCTCCATTCTGGCCGCCGTGGTGGTGGGCCTCGTGGCCTACATCGTTTTCAAGAGGTCAGTTAGTAGAAAAGAAAGGGATGAAAAGCTGCTTTGTGGTTAAAGACATTAGCACAATTGGGTTCTGCACCTCAGCCGCAATATAATCTAGGACAAAGGGGAGATGGAGATAGTGGCCTGCTGGATGGTGTTGGATAGAGTGACAGATGTTGCTTCGGGCTAAAAAAAAAAAAAAAAAAGTCAGGAAGGTGGTGAAATATTCAGGCCTGCCATGAGTTTTTGACCCACTTCTAGAGAATCACTTGAATGTACAACAATGAGCTTTTCAAAAAAAAAAGAAATCACAACACAAAACACAACACAAGGTCACAACACTTAATGCATTGCAAAGCTCACACACAAACACATTAATGAGGACACAAACCAGACGTATGCAAGCACTCATACAGACAGATACAAGCCCGGGATGAAACACATCTAAAACAAGTAAACAAGCTCATTAGTGGAATTGATTGTTTGAGAAGTGCAGACCGGGGGAAATTCGAGTGCCAGAGTCAAGCACACATCTGGCTAATAATCTTCATGTATTTGTCGTCATGCAGAAAACAGACGGCAAATTATGTGAATGAGGTGTTAAATATACTGTAGAACTCAATACCTAAATATAATTTAATTTTAATGAATATTTTAATTGATTCATGAGTAATTCATCTTTCAAAGAGAAGCATTAGTAGAGAATTGTTAAGTTGTGTAAATGTGTTGTGAACTTCTTATGAGCATCTTTTTCTTTATATGTAAACATACAGTTTACAATGAAAACAATTTATAATTAAAATTCATAGTAATTTCTAAGAACAGGGAGTTCCTGATGTCAGATAGAGGTACACAAAAGCAGCCTTCTCATTTTTAGCGGGTGACTGTTGATCTTGCCAACTGGCACTTGGATGTTATCCGCTGTAGTCAGCTAGCTAACTAAGCTAACGTTAGCTCCTTGATTTGAATGAAAAGAATGCAATCTCCACCTAGACTCTATGTTGTTTCAAGCTCACTTGTTTTAAAGAATCTTGTAAGAAGGTTTTTTGATATGTTCTTGAAGGCTACAGTAAATACATGATACTGTGCTAATAGACTGATGCTAAGTGGCATACCGCAGTTGAAAGGCAGCATCCTCATCTGATAGTTGATGTAGAAGACATGTTAATAAAGAAACAGCATTGTTCTTGTATTGCAGTGTGCAATGAAACATCATACTTCTACCATAAGCCTGTTTGGCTGCTTACTGTACATACTTTTGTATATACAGTAGCCTATATGTTTGTATTTTCACTTTTAATGTCAGGATAAAAGGCTTTTAGAATGAGGACTAACTGATGCATTCTGCAAACATGGAATAATCCATGTAACCCAACATAACCTGTAACCCAACAAGCTAATGCAATTAGCTGCTCCCTTGGAAACACTCTGTTGCTGTAGCTGAAATAGTTAGCCAGACATGCTAACGTTTGCAGCTTATGTTAGAGCAGATAAACTGTTGCTGTTTTTTGCTCATGTGGTTTAGTTTTCAAAAGTATACGGTTAAGATCTTTTTAGTTAGTATGACACCACCTTTTAAAATCTGAAAACAATCATTGTTACTGCTATTGTTTAATAACTTCTGTGAAATCCAAATATGGACCTACAGATAGGATCGTACCATGAATCAGATCGAGGTGGATCGCTATCCTCATTTAAAAAAATTTTAGATTACTTTTTTGGGCTTTAATCGACATGACACCTAGGTGACATGACACCGCTATCCTCCTTTGACATGCCGTTTTCCACAGGTGGAATAGCTGCAAGCAGAACAAGCAGGCAGCTAATAACCGTGCAGCTACAAACAACCAGATGGTGACACCGGAGGGAGAGAAGCTGCACAGCGACAGCGGCATTTCGGTGGACAGTCAGAGTCTGCAGGAGCAGCAGCAGCAGCAGCAGCAGCAGCAGCAGCAGGCCCAGGCTGAAGTCCAGGCTCAGCCCTCACACTCACGCACACAGGAACAGATAGGTAAGCATAAAACTCACGCTTTATTTTTGTGATTAACAGAGGTATGAATATTTTAATGATGGAACCAAGGCATTGATTAGGGCTAGGCAACCATCCAGTATTATTGTAACCTATCAAGTACATTCAATTTCAACGTATTTGCTACAATGTGATGTACACCAAGTGTCTTCTTTATTAGGTACAGCTGTACAGTGTAATGCATTCCAATCCAACTGTCTAATTTTACTAGCCTATAATGTTCTTTTTTGTCACTATCAATAAACAATATATTTTAGCATTGAGGACATACCTAGTAATGGATGTTTCTAATTTAACTAAAACTGCAGTAATAAACACATAATTAAATTCACACATTTTTGGTAAATTCACCAAAAGGTAAACATCATGAGCTTAGAAAAGATAGATGTTTTGGTGGGGCTGTTGTTTTGGATGGCGTTTGCTTGTACAGCGGTCCCTAATAAAGTATGGAAAATATTGCAATCAATATTGTTATATGGATTTCAATCAAATTGCCTTGTCCTCGCGTCAGTTACTGTATGACGCGGTGATATTCTAGTTGTCCTTATCGATTACATCAAGATACTCACATTTTGCGTGTAGTGGTTCTCCAACAGTGTGAAAGTCTTTTTCTTGAAACAAAAGACATTTCTGGGGGTTGCGATCAAAAACAATACATCACCTATGCACAGAACACCTAGCTGCCAAGAGCAGCCACATCTTACATGCATGATGTATGCATGATGACTGCAGGAATGTAGAGAATATGCACCTGTAGTAACATGAACCTAAGGTACGTACTGAACATTGGTTTGGCTGTATGCCTCCTAAACATAAATGTTGAGCTATAGCATCAGTATGAGGCTAAAGAATTCAGCGCTGACAGACACAGTTTCTATGTTAGGGTGCAGTACATTTAAAAATTGTAATGTATAAGGAAAGTACGTAACTGCATACAGTATGTTTGATCTATTCTTGCCTTTCCTACTTTCACTACTCCTCTGTATCTATATGTGTCTCTGTTTGACTCTTAAAGTATTTTGGGTGTTTGTTTGTGGGACAGACTTTACCACGTAGTGTTATACACCAGACAAAATATAAAAGGTTTAGGGAGATTAACTCAGTATATCATGCTTGGCTTGGATGAATAAAAACAATATTATGCACCTTAGAGATCTATTATGAAGCAATTTGCCATTAGCTTAATTTATTTCTTTCGGTGCAGTGCAGTGTTTTGTTGTATTGCTTTTAACTGTCCGTATGTACAGTATAGTGCACATTTTCCCAATCACTTGTCCTTAATCATATATTTGTATTTAAATGATAAGACATGCTTTATATTGTTATTGTTAAATGCCATGAAAAGACCAAAACCAACTACTCCTACAAAAAGACAATAATTGGTGAATTATGTATTCATATTTATATTTCAGACCTAATAGCTGCCCTTACACTGGGGTCCAACACATACAAAATGAGGCTTGGTGCATTATCGGGAAACTGCAGAGTGGCTACAAAAAGAGGATAACCTTTAAACAGCTTGGAGAATAAAAGAAAGTGCTGCAGGAATGCAATGTGACCTCAGAGCAGTCTACCTTCCTTCAATACTCAAATAGCACTCACATTAAAGAGATGAAACTATCGCTCTCACTCGAACTGTACACGTAAACCTGAGAGGCATTTTACCTGAAGAACTCTTGAGTTCAGCCATGATCTTGTTAATGTTATAGTTATTCATGCTTCTCTCCTAGACTTTCTCTCTACGGATCTCATATGTTTCCTTCCTAGTCTTGTTGTGAATTATAGTAAAGCCTCGAAAATGGTTACGCAGGAATAATAATGTGCTAACAAGCCATTCAGCCAGCACATCCTCCCTTGAACAATCAACACCACTGTGTCTTTTCTGGTATAACCATTACATTCTAATGATGCTTGGGAAAAGCCTATTTTGTTTTGTTTGAGTTCCTTTTTCTATTCTTTCACTCAACAAATGCAAAGCCGGCTGCACGGCAAAGAAAAGAAGGAATTTCTTTTGGGGGAACAGCTTGGGATTGGTTCATTGAGAAGATGAGTGCCCAGTTAACCCTGTCGCCTCTTTACCTAATTGTCTCATTAGCAGGTGTTTTGAGACAGGATCCAGGCCTGGACTCGCTGCTTTTCAAAATCTGATCCAGTGCCAGCGTTTAGC
Organism: Percina caprodes; assembly: GCA_013375575.1. Lineage (NCBI taxonomy): Eukaryota > Metazoa > Chordata > Actinopteri > Perciformes > Percidae > Percina > Percina caprodes. Next base: position 1,058,615 of record JABXJD010000002.1, on the reverse strand, counting down.
ACATGCTAATTGGCATTAGCGATGTCTGCGGGTACGGATGCCATTAAAATGGCAGCAAATGCTCTCGTGCTGGGGGCCGTTGATTCTTCCACAACCAACTGGTTCTGTTAAAATACGCCAGAGGGTGAGAATATGCACAATAAATCCACGATAATCGCAGGGGGCTTCCTGTTTCCAATGAACCATATTTTACTGCTGGCTTAAATATTGGGAACACCTCCAGTCAAAACAAGGGAAACAAGCCTTTAAAAACAGAAATAGAGCAATAAAAATGTCTTGTGTTTTGACTGACAACATTCAGAGAGGGTATTCCCTGCATGGTGATCACTGGTGAGGGGTGAGGGAGCTCCTACATAAAGAGTGCTCGGCTTCATTTCTGTCTGCTCATCTCCATTAAAAAGGACCGTCTATCTGTGCAGCACTCCTCCCTGCCTGCTTCCCCCTCTAAATCGTGCATATTGAATGTGTTTAAAATTTAAACAAGACTAAGCCTTTACTCCCATCTCCCATCCGTGCATTACTGTCCTGTGTTTGACCTCACAGTCCATTCAAAATACAATCAAGGCAAATGTCAGTCAAAAAGAAATTTAAAGGAGGGTTGAATCTTGATTTTTGAAAAAACATCTTGGCGTTTGCGCTTTAAAAGTGACTGAAAATCATGCAGCAGCAACACAAATTGTTATTCAAATAAACATTTCTATTTAGATAGCACAATGTAATGCATTCCAAAATGCACTGAGATGCTTCATGAATCAGGTGTATGTGAGCCTTACTGAAACTGAGCCTGAGGGAGGAGGGTGGTTATTGCAGCACTGCAATTAACAGCTATAGAAGGGTTCCAGTTTAGCTTGCATTTGTGATTTTGGACAAGAGACTGAGGGACCTGCTGGAGCTTAACAGTGCATTCATTGCGTAACACTATCCAGCATAAAGTTACAGTAATAATGTAGCTGAGTCATGTAACAACAACAATTGTGCAAATGTAACAAAGCAATTTCAATAATAGAGGATGGATGACTCAATTATCACCCATTTTAATGAAACTTCTTCGTGTGGAGGTATTCACATCATTGTTGGGTGACACCATTAGAAATACAGTAATCAGTATTATTTTGCCTTTATCATTTAGAGGTGATGGGATTCAAATGTTCTGTCCTCACTTACAGTATGGCTTACAGTTCACATGCCCAAGGGTCCCAAAGCCAGAGCTTAGTGACTCAGGAACTACACTAAAGAACTAGAAATCCATTTTGCACATTCCTTTTTGCATTCCCTGCATCTGGAGAAGCGTCAGTTAAACTGGGCAAAGTAGTTTGATAGCCGATTGATAAATGATAGCGCTGTTTGAGAAACAATTTCGTTTGTGTTTTTAATTTACAGTTACCCAGCTCTGACGGCTGAGTAGATGTAAAGCGGATCACAATCATGGAAAACATTTTTCAATTTTGTTAACATTGCCAGATAGGGCGTTTGTGCTGCATTCATGTGGTGTCGGAATAATTGGAGAAATTTGTTTCACAACTGGGAGCATTCACCCTGCATTAACATTGTGATATAGGGCATCCTCGGCGGAGTTCTGCGCTCTCCATGTGCCCTTCTAGATTTTTGTTTTTGAAGCATTACTTGTTGGAAAGCAAAAAGAAGAGATGTCCTAATTACATTAATTTCTCCTGATGCTTTAAAATCTGCAGAGTCTGAGCAGATATTTATTTCTGTTCTATTGGGATCATTTCCTCCCCCCTACATAATATAGCTACATATGCTTTAGGTAAAGATAAACTTACCCCAAATGAGTAAAGCCATTTATTATATTTGATAGCAGAAAAAAAGAATAAAATTTCAAGAAAATACATGGAGGCCTTTGGGGAGTAGATAAAAGATGACTGTTAATATTTGCTTAACAGGTCTGACAAATCAAAATAAAACCAGTGAGCACAGAGACAAAAAAAAACTACAAAAATATCTATATTTAAATAAACAAAACTAACTTAGGCAATAACAAAACAATATTGTGTTTATGTGGGATCCAATCTCTCATAGTAGAAATATAAGAAAATAAGTTTTAATAAGTTATTAACATGATATTCCATAATACTCCAGAGAAAGATGTAAATTAGTGAAAGGGTTGGATCTGTGGTGGGTAAGATGTGACTGTGCCCAGGGGCTCATTGACTTATAGTATGAACATGGAATTTGGGGTTTAAATGGAAAAGTAATAAAATAAGTTTTGCAATGAAGCACTGTTTCAAGGGAGTGATTAGTAAAGTAACAAAACAAGTAATATATTTTTCAAATTAGTACAACAATCCCAATGTCTATTCAATTTTCCCCTGGAGTTCTTGTGATTACCATGAAACCATCTCAAATTCAATACCAATCAGCGAATTTAAAAGCTTTTATTGTGGCTTAGGGTCCAATCAGGATTGCCTGAATGTGCTGATTAAAAAAAAAAGAAAGAAAGAAAGAAAGAAAGAAACTTGTAACAAAGCTTTGCTGTGAATTCACATTTCAGAACAGATTGAACTGATTTAGTGACAGACAGCTTGTATTGATTCTTGGAATGAGGTTTGACTGAAAACATCGGACAGCCATGTGGCCACTATTATCACTGCTGCCTCCAAAATGAGGTGCAATGAAACAGAAACAGTTGCACGGACGGTAGAAGTACAGGTGCAAGCCACTGATCCTGTTCCTGTGCGTTACAGATTGCATTGGCCAGCATCTGTGTCTCTCTGCTCTTCGTCACTGCTGATGCCTGTCGTGTCTGTTTAGACTGAGAGGAAGAGAGAGGAGTGCTATGGACTGTGGCCGTCACTGGACAGAATCAATGTGGTTAGAGCCAGTGAGCAGAGAATAGCACTCAAAGTGTATTTTATAACAGAAAAATGTGTGGGAGAAGATTTTCAGGAAGGGAAAAGGAATGAAAACTGAAGAAAGGTATGACATTATAAAGAATCCCACTCTTCTAAAGCTTTCAAATAAACCATCTTGTACACTTCCCTGGCACGAGGATGCATTGATACTAGAATACACCCACCAGACTCGTGGGTCCTCTCAGAAATGCCTCCGCATTCCCGAAGCGTTTCCATGGCTTCCCTCAATGGAAAACAGGTTAAGAGGTTTGTGGGAAAAGAGTGCATTTGTCTCCCATCCTCATCCGGCTAATGACTTCAGTTTAGGAGGTTCAGATTGAGTGAGTGAGTGACACCACAGGGCCCCCTGCAGGGTAAAGTGTGATTATCAGGGTTTTTTCCCATGTAGAAGGTTTTTGGTGGATAGGAAGTTATAATTGTGGACAAAGATAAGCATCAAGGTGCCCTTAATCAAAGGATTTCCCACTTACTAAGAAGAGCTGCTCAGTAAGAATATGCTTCATTGTGTGTGTAAGAAAAATGTTCATGAACCACCACTTATTTAAATATCACCACAAATCACCTGTATCCTCTCCCAGGACCTGATATCCATTTTTACTTTCTCTCTGCAGTCGTGAGGGTGGACGGCGGCCCCCAGCCTGACACGCCTTCCCATGAAGTCTAAAAGGAAGAAGAAGAAGAGGAGGCGTCAGAGCTAAGGATGGGGAGAGGAGAGCAGGGACTTGGAACTGTGGACCAAAAAGAAAGCAGGGGCGAGGACCACATAGAAAAGTAAAACTGACAGACTCATATCTGAAGTGGACAAAGGAGCAAAGACTTGTATGGACCTTTCAGCACCTTTGGGCCAGTCTGACTCTTCATCCCTGCATATAGAGTCCAACACTATCAATCAGTGTGTGACTGGACACAACTTCTACGGCAATATCAACCAATATCTGTACCAATGTGATTGCAGATACATAATCATTGATAAATGCCAGTGCATCTCGTATTAACTGACTATTCCAGTATCTAATGACATAATTCTCACTAACTGCCAACTTAGTCTCCTCAGCCCCTTCTTAAGCTTTACATTGTCCCCTTAATTCCACAAGTCCTCGCTATGAAACATATGTGCCGGACAGGTAAATAGGTACAAAGGTTCTCCATTATCTCCTCTTTCTTTTCCTTGTGCGTCAAAGAGACTTTCTTCCTCAGAGACCAGCCTTTTTTCCTCTCACATCTTCCTCTGTGGCGTTCCATTCTCTGATAATCTTCTGTCTCTCTCCACAGAATTCCCTCTATTAGACCCCCGCCATCAGCTGCGATACAAAAAGCAGCGGGGGAGCCGTGACTCACTCCCGACACTTCTTCTGAAGTTGCTTATTCTTTTATCATTTAACCACAGACGCTTTTCATGGCATGTTGTCTTGTAAAATGTGTCATTGTCTGAGATTGGCTGCACCGACTGATGCAAATGACTCATAGAGTATTTGAGACAAAGGTCAATAGCTGTGCAGCCTGCTCGGTTATCAACTATTTTTTTTTCTTTGGGTGAGATGCATCTTCCGGAACCCGAAGTTAACCCCTTCACAGCGCCTACAGGGATTGAATTTCTTGCTTATAATGTAACACACCCTAATGTTTGTCTCCTGTTTGTGGTGCATTACTTTCATTTTGTGGCTTGAGTTACACGGCTGATTCAGCAAGGTGCCTCCATGGCCCTAACATAAGAGAAACATATCCCAACTATGGAGCTCTGCTGACTCACTGTCTAATGACGTCATCAGTGACCCAGTACACAGAGCTGCTTATTAAACAGATGCTTCAATGAATTCGGTACTGAAAAGAAAAATTTACAAAAAGGAATCCCATTTGTCGTTTTTTACGCTTACTGAGTTGGAAATTGGGACACCCCTCAGAGGCACCCACCCTCTCCACACTCACTCTTACAGTCTTTTGTACGACTGTCTGCGTGATAGAGGCTGATAAACAGTACAGAGGCGCTAATGCATTGGTGGCGGCGGCGCTCATGTCAACACGGGGCCCATTAGATAGACTTCCTGACAGGCAGGTAGTAATTACCTCAGGGTTTCAGCTTCATTTACCCTCTGCTAGGCTCGGCTCAGCCACTTCTCATTGGGATTAATGCTGTGGACAACAGAGGGGCAACACGGCTCTTTTTGAAGCCTCAGCATGACATTACAGATCCCTTATCTAAGTCTGAAGCCACTGACATTTACTATATTGCCATGGTGACATAAAAGCACTTAGTTGCAAGGCAGGGTGGCACCTTTTATCACGCGGGACCACTTTACGCTGCCTCCCTCCCGGTGCTTGCAGTAACTGTAAAAGCAGTCAACATAGATATATAGTAAAAGAAGTATACTGTGGCAGAGTTTGACTGCGCTGCTTTAGAATTCATTTCTACAGAAGCGTGTACTTTCTCAGGGTACGTCTACGTTGTGGTGTGACTATAGATTATCAAGTGATCTGTAGAGGATTTCTGTAAACAACCTATAGATGTATGATAGAGTAGGTGGGTAGGTACAGATACAAAGCAGCTGTTGATGTTGAAAAACGACAAAGATACAGGTTGATATGCTAATTAGCTGATTCTGACATGATTCAGACACTGAATCAAAGACACAGTTTGACATTTTGGGGGAAAAAAAGTTATTCACTTTCTTTCTTAGACTTAAATAAGAAGATCGATACCACTCTCATAGCCCGTACAGTAAATACAAAGCTACCGCCAGCATTTGGTTAGCTTAGCTGAGCATAAAGACAGGAGTAACAGCTAGGCTGACTCTGTCCAGAGATTACAAAATCCACCTAGCAGGACCTTAAAAACTTACTCATTACTACATTATGCTTACTCATTACTACATTATACTTTGTTTAATTCAAAAAACACAAGTGTAAAACACAACATGTTTGGTGATAAGCTGGACCATAACTTGACAAGGTATATATCTTCTCATGTAACTCTGGCAAAGAAAGCGAATACCTGTACAAACTAAGATATGTTTACTTGTCAGCCAAGCTTGTAGAGTTTAGTGAGCAATGGATGGGTAACAAATGTCTGGAAGACAGAGAAAGTGAGTCATTAAATCATGTGTGAAGCTGCATGGATCGGTCGCATGGTCACCGACATCTCAAGACAATTAAAAAGTTTGTGGTCTCTTTGCTTGTGATTCATCTGGAATCAGTGCAGCAATATGAATGGAAACCAATAATGCTACACACACACACACACACACACACACACACACACACACACACACACACACACACACACACACACACACACACACACACACACACACACACACACACACACACACACACACACACACACACACACACACCCCTCTACTGAGAGAGCCGGTGTGAGTCATCCTGATCCTAGCTGTCGTAGAATTGTCATAGACATTAAAGCAGGCGCTGCTACAGTATGAGTGACCAGAGTGTTGATTTAAAGAACAGAAAGTCCTCGACTCTGTGTCCCCCGGGGCCTAATTGACCCTCGAGCAGCGCACTCATCCACCCTGAACCGACGTATTCGCTTGCTCTCTAGCTTGTGACGTGAGACACACAATGGAAGAATGTACAACCTGAATATAAATTAAATATGCAAGACACATTCAAGGATAAGGTTTATGTTTGCCCTCATTCTGTTGTAAATGTGTCTTTCCTGTTGGTTTATATTCTGTATAGTATTACTTTTTGGAGTCAGTATTTTTTCTAAATGATATGTTATTTTGTAGCACTTATTAGATGTAATATGAATGCACTCAAAGAGTGTACCACAGTTCAAGTGCCTGTGTACAGTGTCAGGTCTTTCAGTTTAGAAGTTGGACTATATTTTTTTTGGCAGTTTTTCCACTTATTTTCTGATTTTTTTGTGTGCATTTCTTTGATATGTTGAGAGCTAATAAAAGGTTTTTAGTAAACAGAATTCAGATGAACTTTGGAGACTCAAGCAAACTGTATAAACCTGGCACCAGTATAGAGAAACTTACAGTACACATAGTTTGCCAGTGAAGACATACGGTATGTTAACATGCTATATATACTTGCAACTAACAGGAGGTTCATGTAGCAGTACAAAAACATATACATGACACCTGAGACGTCTACTCTAAAACCCACATATGCTATTAGTCAACAGAATCACCTCTACTGTGCAGAGGTTTTGCATGTACAGTAAGTTTTATCATGTAACTCCAGAGGCGACGAGACAAGTAATCCGCCATGAAATGAAAATTGTTACAAACCTGAAACAGATGGATCAGAACTTGCTCCTGAAAAAGCTGAATGTCACCTGTACTTAGCTACTAATGTAAAATGCATTGTGTAAATGTGAATTTCTTAGAGTTGATACAAGATACAAAAATACACTATAAAATGTAAAAAAAAAAAAAGTGTGCAAATACAACAAATACATCTATAATACAATAAACAGAGAAATCATTGCATTATGTCTCCCATTTGTCTTTGTAGCTAAACTAGGCTGGCTATGTTTAAATGCACAGAGTAATGTGATGTTAAATGTGTTAAAGGAACAGTGTGAAGTTTTGTGAAGTACGCTTATGTTTTCTTCTCATATTAAAAATACAAAAAAGGTATGAAGAGATCACACGAGGGTCAGAGAAACCTCTGTAAGCTCGACTCTAATAGAGAAACATTTGAAATGATTCAAATTATTACCAAAGTTGACTGTAAAAACCTCAAAATCTCGAGGAAATGTCCACTGTACGTTACACAGAGACTTGATGTTAGGCTAAAGAAATGCACTTTCAGTATATTTCCCCCCTTCTTTACAAAACACCCCAAAACAGTTGTGAAAATTACCTCAAGTAAATGAAAATAAAATGCTGAAACCAGAAAGTATGGCATGGCAAAGTGGCAGCCAAACCACAGTCAAAAGCAGGAACATGTGTGTGTGTCCACTGGACCCAGAGTGTGGTTCCCTGCAGTCTTATTGCCACTTAAACATTCTGGGGTCCAACAGCGTATTTCCCTGCTACACTACATGGATATGTCACTGACCATTATTAGATGAAAAAATATCTAAGCAACATCCCCAAAGAGATGAGCTCTCAATAAGTAAGGAGTGAGACTAAATATGGAACAACTCAGGAAATCTAAAGTAACTGTTGTCAACCTAAGGGTGCCCACATACTGCTAAAACCCAAACCTACACTTAGCTCTGAAAAACAGAAAAAGTGACACTTTCAGTGCTTGATATACAGTATACATGTGTTTGTGTGGAGACCAGATTAATCCTCAGTGATAACATCTTCCAGAAATAGAAAGGACATAAGAGGATGCAGACGAGGAGTGAAGACATCAAGTACAGTCAAACATTTTGGGGATACACTACAATTCTAACAGTACTACTTCAATTTTTACTTCATTGGTTTTGTAGACAAGAGTGTCTGTAAAAGCAAAACAAAACTGGCAGTGTGAAATGTTTCTGTACAGTGTAAACACCTCCTTGACTGGTTTCTATATGAAGGGCCTGAATGCAGCGAACCACACTGAGATGGTGGGTGACAGATAGACTGCAGAATTTTAATTTGATCAGCAGGGAGCACTTATATGGAGAAACTAATCAAACTACGTTCTCCATCCGTCAAGATAAATCAAGTCAGCTGAAATGGCAGAAAAAAAAGTCTTAAATAGATAAAAGGAAACAGACATGCCTATTACAGGAAAAGCAAAAAAAAAAACATATGCTCAGGAATATAAAACTCAAACACAACTCAACCCCCCCAAAAAAAGTCACATTCAGCTATAAGAAGAGGAATGTCTGTGATGCTATTGTGGCGCTCCTTTGTTAATCAGTGTTTTTATTAGCAATTTAAAATCAGTAAATGATTGCTGGATTCCGCCTAAGACACTAGCAGAGTTACAAGAATGAACCAAAATATTGCCAAGAGGGTTGACAGCCTCTATCAGCACCTGCTGCATGGAAATTTACACGGTGTCTGATTGTTTGACAGCCCAAAGACAGAAAAACAGAAAGCAATTTTAAAAAATGAAAATACTCTCCTTGAAGATCTGTCTTTTCAGTTTTCAAATACTCAGGAAAGTTTCTGGCTTGCCACTTCATGGAGGACGACAGCTGTATTCCTCTTACATCAAAGCACAAACAGAGACTGTCCTCTCCATAAAAATAACATCATTGGTCATTGTTCAAAAGCTCAAAATCCCCATGTTTACGTTCACCTGATTAAAGCTTGTTTCTGGTTGTACAAAGATGGAAGTGGCATGATAACACAGCAAAGCCTCTTAGGGGTGGATGGACGAGTTAACAAAGTGTCTAACTTAGACAAGTGCGACTGATGTTCCCACCCTGTCTGAAAGTAAAAAGACATTGCCCAAGTCTTCTCTAGCTTTATTTCACGTTTTTGGCTAGCTTGCTTTCATCTGACATTGTCTGGCGCAAGCAACAAGCTTTTTGTTTGCTTACATCTCATATCTGCAACTCAAAAGACTACAGTATCTCAATGCATATGGGATTGTGATAGTTCTTATCCTTCCTGTTTCACTTTAAAATAACTGAAGTTACAACAGGCGGGAGGGAGAAATAGTTAAGACCCCGGAGACAGGAAGCACAAGAATTTATGGGAAATGTGGTTCTCATTTTTAAAAAATAAAACACTACAAGTCGCACCTCGGTAATCCCATTTCAATGCAGGTTAGGGTGAAATCAAAATGCTGAAACACTGACATGCATCTGCAATGACACGTATTGGACTGTGGCTCAGTCAATCTACATCTGCACACAATGTGAGCTGGCGTCCGGAGGCAGGATATTTTTGGGAAATGTGGTCTTTCCACAACGTGTACGAAGGAGTGAATCTGTCTTTCAATGCGCTCCAAATGGTTGAACTCCTCACTGTGATTTCAAAACACTTGACAAATAAATATACAAAACAGAGGAATAAAAACATAGCACGCACACAGAACAAATTGGAAACATGGGGCCATGCTATGTTTCTGTTTTATCTGCGTTTGTCTTACAGGTCTCTGCAAGGTGAGAAATCAGAGTGGGAGCTGCAGGCCTGGATACCAGCTCTGGATCATGTGCAGGGCACACGAGGAAACCATGCGGCACAGCAGCAGTTAACACATAAGCAAATCAACCAGTCCACCCCTGGCCTCGCCCATCTGCCTGCATCCCACGTAGAAAGAAGGGGACCACCCTGTCCCAACTCACTGAGCTTTACGTATGAAGACAGAGGAACAAAAGTCCAAAAAGATAGAAGTGGTGCTGGGCAATGGGACCTGAGAGTGATAGAGGCCAGCTGTGGGAGCCCCATCCTGTAACGCCTCACTCTGGTGGATAGCACGACCCACCAAGTCAAACACACCCAACCACAAACCCTCATCAGTCAGGACTTTTCTAATTTATCACATTGCACTTGTTGCCGTTGGACTTCTAAGACACGTTGAAGAGAGTGTTTTGTCACTGTCTAGAAATATGACCCTCTAGGTATCACACAGTGCCAAATAAATCTTATGATCTGTCCAAATCCATAAATCAAATCCATATGTATACAGACCTCTACTTCTATTTACACCTTTGCAGTAGATACGGTAAACATACAGTCAGCTTTAATGCCAAGTGATCAACCAGACAAATTACTTGTTAAATAAACCTTTTTTTGTTGCTTTAGTTAAATTATTAGTTATTTATTTAACGCTTACTTTTAGAGTCACTAAAAAAACTCAATTATGCTTCTGTTCAGCAACGCTGTGGATTTCCATGCATGGGTCTGATTTGCTTATTTCCTGCTTGGCTATAAAGTAGTGCGGATAGCATAGCTGACTAATGAAATGTTACAGTGAGACTCAGTGGGATTCAGTTTGCTCACATCCATTACTTGACTGTCGCCTTGCATCAAGATAGAGATGAATAATTCCAGGGTTAGGGTTAGATTTTTTTTTCTCAGTTCAACATCTGAGGGAGAGAAATGAAAATGTGACTATAATGTATGCACCATCTACTTAATGTCCAGTACAACTTTTTTTATGTAGTAGATCACATTGTTTCACAGTAAACAAGGCAGAAAGTGACAGTGAGTGTGCCATTTCATTGTGAGAAAAATACAAAACTAACTTTGCAACAAAGGGAAAGAATATAGACAGCCACCGTTTAATTTAATTGAACACATTTACATTTCAAAGAATACTTTTCATGTTTACATCTCTTTTTAGTTTTTGACCACTTCCTCAATGGGTACCAAGAATGTTGTGTTGGATGTTGAATATTAAACTAGCAAATACTTCTGAAGGGCTCTAAAATCGGCCCCAAATGTGGCTTATACCAACACATTTGAGACATGAAGCAGGCCCATTACTACCTCTTAGCTCACAGGCTACATTTTGTATCTTTACCTCTTCCCATTGGGCCCACTGTACCTTAAACTCTATTTAAAATAGGCAGCCAATGGCAGGCTTATTCCCACAGTCTACATCTGGAGTGTCAGACTAATCCTCTTGGAACCCATGAGACACATGGACACAGACAACTGGAAAAGTCAGAGCAAAAGAAGGAAATTTGTCTATAAATTACTTTTAGAAGTAGTAAATGAACCCAACCTGTGCCTCGAAGGTATGGTTGCACGACATTGACAAAATGTGATATTGCGATATCGATTATGAATATTGCAATATCAATATTAATTTTGACATTTTTAAACATGTAACAAAACTTACTGGAAAATAGATTCATAACAAATTAAACAAGTGTTCTTACAACACAAGGTTTATTTCAACGGACTGTCATATTGGACTGGTCCAACATGAATATATAAATAAGGGCCGTGTCTTCAGAACAGGACATGTTTTACTGGTTGGACAGTATAAAATTAATAAAGAGAACAGAACAACTTTTCTTTCTCTTCTCTGATTTGTTCCATCTATTTCTTCACTTACACTGTCTCTCTGTTGAAATATGCACACACGTGGTACGCTCCATAGGGTTTGCCACGTAGTGGACCAGTGCGCTGACGTGCACTACCGTGTGCAAGTGGCACAGTAACTGGCCAATGAAATATGATCATTTACTTTACTTTACAAAACCTTTATCTTTACTTCAGTCTACCTTCTGCCCATTGTCTACTGTTTGCCTGTTTTTCTTGTGTGTTTACTTGTTTGTTTGTTTGTGTTTTTTGCTGTTATGAGAATGCTACTGTAACAAAGGAATTTCCCCGCTGTGGGATGAATAAAGTATTATCTAATCTAATTATAGCGATTCAAGCGGGCTCTAAATCTAAGACAACTAAGCCGCACAGCCAATGGACGGGATGCAGCGCTCGACAAAATAAACTAAATATTGCTTTCAATATATTGCGATAACGATATTGAGTCAGTATATCTTGCACCCCTCAATATAATATTGTGCAACGTGATATTGCGATAACGAAATTGAGTCGATTTAGCTTGCATACCTTCTCGAAGGTTCATGCAACACACAAAAAGAACTCTGCAGCCGCAGCAGCTTTGACAGTGGGCTCGGTCCTTTGACTTGTGGATTTCTTAATACTGGATTTATTACAATCATATTGGGTTTATTATATTGATCCTATTGTTGGACTATAAATTGTATTAACTGTTACAACATTGTGTTCATTGTCTCACTTTTAGACAGTCTGGGTTGCGGAACATTCCATTCTGTTGTGAGTTGACTTGCTTTATATACCCAACAGATGATGCAACTAGCCTAGAACTCTTAGTCTTTGTGATGGAGTATCATTCACACAAACCACAATAACAGCACTACACCATATGTTTACCTGTGAGCCCCACAAGTGGAAAAATGAAACCATTACTACTATAAATATCTGCATTACAACAATAAATGCACTTTTTTTTCTTCCTCTAGCCTCTCTGATGCTATATGTGCAATGTTGAGACACCTGGTCTTATAAGCTCAGAAAGGATTTTTAACAGAGAGCAGACAAAAACAATCAGACAGAACACACTGTGTTAATGTTTGTGAGATACACCCCCTGTTTGATTACAAGACAAGGCATGATTTCTCCTCTCTAATCATCTTGAGAGTTTGTATATGACAAACAGATAAACAGCTCACACACGTACACACATATATTTAAGCATTTGCAGGAACAATTTCAGCCTTTTTTTCCCTGCATACAGACGGCCATATCAACCACTACCTCGGGGTACTGAGGCTGATCAGAGGCATCACACCAGTGGAGGATATATAGAAAAACAGGGCAAGGTAAAGTGATCTTACATCGTTACACTGGTCTGAGCTTCATAGAGTATTGTTGATATCAGTTACATGAAGGGAAACAGAGAAAGAGGTCTAACTCCTGCTTTCAAAACCCCCCTTTTACAAACAGAATCTGATTTTTAAGCGAAGCGAATGTAACAATCAGCTTTTCTTCATTACTTTGCCATTCTCACCTTGTAATGGACTCTATTTCTGTCAACAACAATACATCCAGGAATGTTTTCTTGCATAGACACTCAGCTGCTGCTGATGCAGCTGCAATGCCCAGAGGCTTTCAGCTCTATGCCTGATGAATACTGAATATCCAACGCATGCATTAAAAGACAGACACGTGGGATCCACTGTGTGTGTGTAGAAGGTATGTGAGCAAATCAGCAACTGGAGTGTTTCTGATAAACAAGGTGTTAAAGGTGTAAATAACAGAGAGAGCGAGAGAGAGAGAGAGAGAGAGAGAGAAAGGGATGTTTTTGTAGATACAATAAGATAGATTGCAGCCAGTGAGAAGTTGGTTTGCCATCGCCTCGCGGTTGTAGATGCTGGGTACCCACAGCACGTCTTGTCGTATCTGCATCGATCTGGCTGCGTGGGTGACAGTAGGCAGAAAGCTCGCTCTAATCCACAGCACACCTCAGTCCAGCAAATGGACCTGGAAATCAGTTTTATAATAAAGCATTATCTCCAGCATTTGTTATGGCAGAGACCATTACACTGAGACAATAAAGTACGGCTGTCTCGCTGCAGCATTTGGGAAGAAATTATTTCCATTTCTCCCTGCTCTTCTCTGAATAAACACTATTGGGGGAATTCATCATTTGTAAAGGCAGAGACTAGGAGATGGCCTACAACGACTCGCCTCCCTTAACCAATTTTTAATAAACGAAAAGCCAAGCGGAAAGAAAATACCGTGGCTTTGCTTTACTAAAATGACAAAAACACACATTTTGAAAGGCCATTTTTCTATAAAAGAATAGCTTTGTTTATATATATATATATATATATATATATATATATATATATATATATATATACATACATACATACATACATACATACATACATACATACACACACACACACACACTATTTTAATATCAACAAATAAGCCTAATGTATATTTTGGATGTGGAAGAAAGAGCCACATGTCCCTACTGGTAATAAGTCAAACTGTTTTGTCTTTTGTTTCTCTCTGTTCTAACATTACTCCAATGCTAACCTTTATTTCTGTTTCCTTTGCTTCTTAGTAAAAGAACCACACCTTTTGTCCGCTCTCAGTTTATTTCACAATTTTTCCTTTGTACCCTTTTTCTTCCCTCAACCCTCATTCATCCAATTACCCAAAACTTTGTTTTATTGAACTATTGTTGCTCCACCACTTTTGCCCAGACTAAAATATCTCAACAATCATTAGATGGATTGCCTTGTGTACAGACCATTCTTGGCCTGCAGATGATGAATCCTATTGACTTTGGAGATCATCGGACTTTTCCGCTAGACTCCCAGCAGGTTAACATGTTTGGCTTTTAAAGTAATGTGAAAAGAGAAACTTAGACGTTAGATGGATTTCCATGAAATTGTGTACAGATACTCATGGTCTCCAGAGGATCAACCCTAATAACTTTAGGGATCCCCTGACTTTCACCACCATGAGATTAGCATGTTGTGGTTTTGAGTAAAATGTCAGTAACAACTGTTGGAAGGACTGCCATAACTTTGGCTACACACATTCATGTTCCCATTAGGATGAATTGTAATCACTTATTGGATGATCCCTTAACCTTTCTTCTATTGCCACCATCAGTTCAACTTTTTAATTTCATTTAAAGTTTATGGTGTTGTTGTTGTCTTTTAGTTTTACAGAAAGTCTGACATTTTATTGTTAACATACATATTTATTGGCTCTAAAATTCCGCCTCGTCTATCCTGTCCTTGAACAGAAGAAAACTTTTTTTATTTCCTCTTTCCCTGACTTTGAGAGGCATCAGGCTTAACAGGCAGTTTCTTTAGAAGAAATAAAAAGTCAATACAAATGCTTGCCGTTTTCTCAGCTGTCATACAAAGACTGCCCTTTAAAGTGATTAATCACAACTTTTCTTTCCCTCGTTTTTCAGTAACAGCTTTAAGCATCTGCCATAGAACCTTTGAATTACAAACAATCTAAAGAATTTGACTCTTGAAGTATGTTTCTTTGGTCTCAGGTTTCTATAATGCATCAATTTTGAATTTCTGTAAAATTAGACGGCTGCCATTCAGCTAACCAAGAATGCATGACACTAAATTGTAATAGAGGAAAAAAACAAGCATTAAGTTATTGCAGAACCAATATATCAGCACTAAAAATCGCACTAGCTTGAAAAAAAAAGAGAATACAATTAAAAAATTGTGTAGCAAAATGAGTTTAAAATTTTTTTTATGTATATAGTAAAATAGAGATGAACATTATATTTGTCATACATACTAAAGCATAAATATTGATTCAAATCAAACCACTTGAGGACGGTTATGTGATTAGGAGTTGTTGTTACTTCTTACCTTCACTTAGGTCATGTATGTGTCCTCATTACCTGTCATTACGAGCTGACTTGCAGAAAAACTAAACTTAAATCCCACACATGCATTTTGGCTGACCATAAAGAGAACATCTAATAGATCTGACAGGTCTAATGGATAATTACTTCTCTTGTGAAAAACCACACACCAACCACAATGGATTTATTATTTGGAAAAGCCATGCTGAAACAATGCTGGATTTCACAATGCACTTGGCACGTCAACATATTGCCATAAAAAAAAAGCTTTATTTTCCCACTAGAATACTCAGCTGACCAATCCCTGACTGCTGACTCTTCTTAACGACATAAAGTGGTGATTAAAACAAAAAGGCTACAAGATCCATTACGGTGAGAAAGTAGACAATACAAAGTGGAGATAAGAACTGTCTCAAGACTTAGTGGACTTTTTTACTAAAAACAAAACACTTCCATACGCCACTTTTGAGGTCCCCCCCCCCCACCACCAAACTGTAAATGAACCCCAGAGCACCGGCATGGATCTGCAGTCATCAATCAGAGCTCTGCAGCTTCATCAACACCATAAGGATGTGGGTGCTGAGAAGCCTCACCCTCACCGAAACCCACTGAGTCAAACATAAGAGGTCTTAGTTAACAGAACTCTGCGTTTGACAGTATTTATAATCTGTTACTTGGCCAAAAGAATTACGTGCTTTTGTCTGTTCGCCACATGCTGCGTGACCGTGGGGTCGAGGTTTTGAGCGATCAGGTAACAATAAGCAGCAAAGTAACGAATGGTTTAAGGTATTGAGTACAGAGGACAAGGCAAACTTGAGTGCAGCAGTCTGAAAAGTTGACACAAAGTGTGTCATGTTAACTCCCAGATGAGGTCATCAATCAGCGGCACAGTGCAAGGGGGTCTGACAGCTGCTAATTTAGGGGGAGGGATAAAGGGATAGTCTGAGAGAGAATATGACTGAGCTGCAAGTCAAACTGAGAAGGAGAGAGAATCTTTTCTGGTATTACTTCTGTTTTTTAAGCCCATTTAAGCTCCACTGCTGCCTCTTGCCTCTCACAGCATCACACTGAAGATTTTCCTTTTGAGAGCTTATCAACACATCTGTCTGGAATAGTTAGTGTTCCCATCCATTTTTTAACACCATGTTTTCCTAAAGCGCCACTGGATCCCTGAACAGCGTTGCTAGTTTCCCTTTAGGCCTCCCGGAGTTAAAAAAAAACAGGGTGTGAAACAAACGACCCCTGACTGCCCACCGCCTCACATTAACCTGCAGAGACTCCCTGAACCCCCCAGTTTGATCAGAAAAAGCTTATGTTGTTACAGCATGGGAACTAATGAAGAAGGGACATGGTGCAATGGATTTCACTGTAGCATGCAGGCTTTGCATGAACAGGTTGATCTATAATTGGAGTCAAACAGCTGTTGAGTCACCAGTCCTTGTTAAAGCTCGCCACTCATTGTGGTCCCTCTTAAACATAAAGTCACCTTTACAGATGGAAAGCTAGTGGTTTCCAAGTGGCCTGACGTCATGACATTTATTTGTCACTGCACCAGTAAACTGTGAAGCATTAGTGAACGTATCAATGAGATTTTTTCCATAGCACATTCATAATGCTGTAATATGATATAACAAAAATATCTCACCCCAGTATGGGAAACCCAGGGTCTGAACTGTGGTTGGAAAAGCTGTTTTCCATCTAGAAACTGCTCCGCAGACATTGGATGAATATTTTACTTCCCTTTTGACATGTTGATGCCAAACAGCATCTAATAATGACTATGAATAGACCCAGTGATTGTCTACCCAAAGAAAAATAGAAAAATTTGCAAGCTAAGTAGACACATCCAGCAAACCTGAACCTAAGGAGCACTAACTGACACCCAGACAATCATTTTCTATGGGCTGAGGGATTGGGCAAATTCACGGATGCAGCTGTGCTTGTCGTTAGTCAGCCCACGTGGATCCACTCACCATCTTTATGAAACTGGTCCTACTAAATTGTATTATATTAGACTCCAGTGTTCCTCCCCTCCCTTCCTCTCTGGTCTCACACTCCTTTTCTCTTAGCAGCACTCCGCTGATATTAAACAGCCAGAGCTGAGAAATTGTTTCTTTGGCTAGTGGTTTAGGACACGCTCTTAGCTCCTTCTTGCCTTTGATGATGGCAGAGGAGCAGGACAACTGGACAAACCCTGTGTCTGTATCTAATCAATGGGTGTGAGAGGTTGTAGGGGCGATATGGAAGCTCCCCTTTGTTATAGTAAATATGCAAAAATACCCAAAGGCCCTGTTCATTATACAATACAGAGAGAGTTAAGTTGTGATTAGAGAGAGTCATTAAAACTGCATTATTGCTTGGGGTGTGCAATTCAGAAAATGTCACGATTCCATTCCGAATTTTAGGCTCATGATTCGATTCAATAATCGATTTTGATACAAAAACGATTCTCGATTAAAAAATTCACAGTATGTCAATGTAGTTACTTTTCCCATATATATTATGTATGTATGTATGTATGTATTCATATCCATATTATTCACGTGGATTTGTTTGTCTATCTATCATGTGATTGCAGTAGACATACAATAAAAAATAAAGGTTTAAAATAAAATGAGAATTGATTTTTGGAATTCTATGAATCAATTTTGAATCGGTAGAGCTTGAATCGTGATTCAAATAAATTTTTTTGCAGACCCCAAATTGCATTAAGTGCTGTGAGGAGAGTAACTACAAGTGAGCACTTGTTAGCTTTATGGCACTGGTGGTACTGGCATAGAGACTGAAACCACCTACAACAACACAGGCTTCATGGGCCACAGAGGTGTATGTAACAAGGTCGTTGAGGTTCTATTGAACCAACTCTGATTTAATTAATGAAAAATCAGCATCAGCAAAGAAAATACAGTCCATTTAGACTTAAGACAATTGCTACCACCAACATCTCTGAACCAAACAACCTGAATACAGCCTGAAGTGACAAAAAAGAAAAAGATGAAGGCAAAACAAAATCATTTTGTGGGAGTCTGGCACAGGAGAAAACACCGCAAAGCTGGGTTTTTGTTTGGCTGAAGACTCATGTCAATCTAAAATACTTCAAAGCTGAAAACATATCATCTGACATAGATAGCAAGCAAGATTTTCTTTGACACATCTCGCACAATGTGGCATGCATTAAAACTGTAAGGGCGCTGTTATTGCAGTGTCAGACCATTTAAACATAAATGAGGAGGTGATTTCTCCAAAATAAAGCAAGTCATTTAGACATCATTTTTATTCAGTGCCAACTACAACAACATTACGTGCTAAGAGCAGAATAATGCACCACTAATGCACAACATCGTGATAAGAGTAATTTGTTACGGTCTGGCTTTAAATGTGTCTGCGTGGAGATGGGTGGCTTAATGCACTAAAGAGTCACATTGTGCAACGAGGGCTGTTGGGCCAGATTTGACAATGAGTGTCCTACTGCGCTCCTCAACATGAAATATGAAGTGACTCATGTATGAGTGCATCTGCTGAAAGAAGTGAATGAATGCATCAGACAGCTGGGGGAAGATCAAAAACAAAGACCTGAGTTCATGTCTGCAGGGCCGTCCGGGAGAGTGGACATGTTCCTCGTAAGTGCCACCCTCAAGAAATCACTCAAATGCATCACAACTCACCGTCTCTACAGTGAGCTTGGATGTAAATGCAAAAAGTGCATTAATGGGTTTGGATGAAAGCATTGTGTGCGGCGTAGAGCCCTCTATTTCTGTATAATGAGCTCAGTGATAGCAAAGTTAAGAACATTAGTTATGTAAGCTGCACTTTTGTTCTGGCGTCACTCAGCTGTTTGTATTACTGTGAGTCTATAATTAGCATGGAACAGGCATTTGATTTGAAAAAGGAAAAGGTCACTAAGGATTTTTAGTAATAAACTTTAACTGTCTTAAGCCATAGTTGGGACTAACAAATGCTGATGTACACGCAAGAAATCTTCC
Source organism: Percina caprodes (assembly GCA_013375575.1). Classification (NCBI taxonomy): domain Eukaryota; kingdom Metazoa; phylum Chordata; class Actinopteri; order Perciformes; family Percidae; genus Percina; species Percina caprodes. The sequence goes on along the minus strand of JABXJD010000002.1, from coordinate 1,038,979 downwards.
ACTCATATGTATTCTTGCTGTTTCTGTTGTCTCCATTGACGTAGACTCTTCAACGTCTCTTTCCAATAACAACCACACCTCCAACGTGCAGCATGTGTTGCAGCTGTACACCATATTCTGTGGTTCATAACTTTCTGCATCCAATGCTCTCATCACGGCTGATGTATTCTGCAGCTTGCAGACAGCAGATGCTCTCCTCTGCATGGTGCCTTTGGGATGGGGCAAGCTCATCTTCACCTTCACGTCCATCCACTGACATTTTTCATTGACTCGCATCAACCCATGAACCAAACATTTTCCAGGTCTGGAGATAGAACTGCATTATTTCAAATGTGGAACTGATTTTACGTCTTAATCATAAAGCTACTATTAGGCTCAATCAGGAGCATGACTGTAAAAGATGTGTAACTCAGTCCTCCTAACTGAGATCTTTTGGATCCAGTGAAGTGGAAAATCTGTTGGTATAAAACTAGGGGAAAATCTATTCCACTCTCTTAAAGTTACTCTCAATTCCATCTTTACACCAATTTTAGGTATTAAAATTAATGAGAGGCGTTGCTCCAAGTCAAACTTCTTGTATGCGCAAAGTCATTCTTCCTATAAAAACAAAGGTTATTTCCATCCAGAGAAAACTACCTTCTCCTGAAGCTCCTTGGAAAAGTTAAGCGGGCTGCAAGAAAGGTACAACACCCTGAACGTGCTGGATGCAATTCTAATGAAATTATGTCAGATTTGATAATTAAAAACAATGTTCAAAATGTTTGCAGCATTATATGATTTCTCTTTGGAGCTTTCAAAGTTTAAACAGATAGTTTTTTGGCAATTTGCGGCACTTTCTCTGGTCGTTGTACATGAGATGTAATGGATGAATCATTGTTGTATCCTGGGTGTGCTTCAATGTCAATGCTATCAGTGTCAGCTCAGGGAAAATGCAAATGAACAGGCAAAGTCCTGGTCAGGGTACAAATGGCATTCTGGTGGCACAAATACCCACTTAATGTACATTTTCACTGCCTAACTTTTAAAAGGTGCCTTGCCACACATATTTTATTACTTTGTGGTAATGTCTGAAGTTCTACCATGGACTCTAACATTATTTTGTGTAAAAAATGCCTTGGTTACCTTGTTTCAAACCATTCTAGTGTGGTATAGAAAGCCTGCAGGAAGACTCGATTTGTGCCAGTTTTCATTAATATTCAAGTTGCTTTACTCTGATTTGCTTACAGCTAGCTAATGAGAACCTGACTATCAATATCTTTTACCCAGCACAACTGGGCGAGCTCATGAATAGTAATGAGCTCAAGCAACATGACGTCAGACTGACCAGCTGTTGTAATTGGCCTGATTTCTCTTCTTATTTCTTTTCAGTGGCTAGAGCGGCAGAGGAGGTAGCAGTTCATTTTCACATTCACGACATAACAAGCACATATAGATCTAACATATTTCAAAAAATGCAAGTAAAAACGGTTTGTGTGGCAGGTCACCTTTAAGAAAGAAATTGAGCTTTAAATTAAATCTGTAAAGTACATTTTATAGGTTGTGCTAAAAAAAAAAAATGGCTAAGTGTAATAGGTAAACACAAAACATACATTACCTGCAATGAAATGTGTTGTTAAAGGTCAGATTACACACACACACACGGCGGTATTTAATCAAGCGTATAAAAGAAAATATAAAAATAGGCCTTGTCATCTGTAAATGGTTTCACTATTGCCTTAGATTAACACCGTATTAAGCACAATAAAATCTCCTGACAGTTATCTTCAAAAGGTTAGGCACTGTGAACCTGCCTGGATGCAATTTCAATGAAATAGTTTCCGAATCGTTAACTTAAAATCTGGTTGAAAACATTTGCAGCGTTATATTAGTAGTTGATCGGCTAACCACAGGCCTTTCAACTGGTTTGGGGGTAGATTCTTCTTTTACTGCAGATCAGGGAGCAGTTTGTGATCCCGGCTGCACAGAGAAGTATTTACTGTGAAAGCCTAATTGAAAGAACAGAAAAGCTGCATTTGCTGGCAGAATCTCTGTCATGTTACCTTTATTATTTTCTGATCTACTTGGCCTTTTTTTTGTGAGGGAGTCTCTGTTTATTTTTTTCTTTTCCTTACTCCACTCTTTAATGCTTTAATTGCTTTTTCCTCAGCCAAACCTGTTTCTTCGTCCTTAAATGCCTCCCTGTATTTTCTCCCTCCTGCAGTAAGGTGGTTCCATATTAACTCAAAGTGGCCTCCATGTGCCTCTGATTAGCTCATCAAAAGCTAAGGGGTTTAAAAGGACAAGTTCTATTGTTTCGAAATTCTTGACAAAGGCTGGAGGTCTGAAATATTGAGCCATGCTATCTGCTCTGAGGCTCTACTTGGCCACATACTAATATCAACATGCTAACATGCTCAAAATGCCAATTTATGAATTATCTTTGTAAAATAAAATAGTATGAGGTACAATTTAATGCTATTAGCAAAATATTAGCTAACAATGCTAACATGTGGATGTTTAGCAGGTATAGTCATGTTCACCAGTCTGCACCAGTAAGTTTAGAATATTTACATGGTTGATAGTAAAAGCAAAAATTAGCACCAAATTAGCAAAACCGTAAAAGTACAGCTGAGGCTGATGAGAATGTCAGTTTTGTATTTTGGTGAACATTTCAGGATTTTAAGAATTCTGAATTGATCAGTGCTCTAAATGAAAAGTCAGGAGATCACCAAAGTGATAACAATTCATCCAACAAACCCACAAGCATCAACCTCATGGTGGCGCTAGAGGAAGAGTCAGGGGATCACCAAAAGTAATATTGGGATTCATCTCCCGGAGAGAAAGTGGGAGAAAGCTGGTACTTTCTGTCCACCCTACCAATATGGGTTTTAACTATCGAAAATGAGTCCATTCTCTATTCATGTTACACTGGGGCTCACAAGTACAACATTAGGGAAACATAGCACATACAGATGTGTCTTAACACACCCAGGCAAAAGGTCATGCCCTGAAATTAGCAGACAGGACCTGAGTCTCTGCTGTGTTGTGACAGTTGAGACAGCAGTGGGTGTCTGGCTAGACTGACTGACATGTGAACGAAACTCCACAAAGTCACAGCAGGTGTTTCAGCTCCAGTCGGGGGAGTAAAAAAACCAAACCATGTCAGGTGTCGGGCACAGACGGACGCACAATCACCTCGCCTTTTATTACAAAAGGCTAATTCATCTAATACCAAATAGTGAAGTCTCTATCAGGCCCTGCTCCCGCTGTTATTTTGCAGCTGTCCATAGTGATATATATATATATATATATATATATATATATATATATATATATATATATATATATATATATATATATATATATATAGAGAGAGAGAGAGAGAGAGAGAGAGATTTGATGTAAATAGGCACTAGCTGTCAGAAGTAAGAATATAATCAAGCTTTGTAAATGTATTTAAGTAAATCAGTATATATATATATATATATATATATATATATATATATATATTTTATTTCTTGTTACCTGAAGAAAATGCACACACCAGTTTGAGTTGATAAACCACAACCATCACCTTCCTCTCTTGCTTTACTAAATTGGAAAATACACTATCTCATTGGGCCTGTAGTGCAGAGACCAGTACATGACGTTGGGGGGGGGTTTGTTTGTGAGGCGGTGCAGAGGCTGAAGGTTATTTTCTCAGCGCAGACATGCTCTCAGCCCTACGGAGGGGGAATGCAGTGGTGTGGAATGGGGAGCTTTTTAAAAGCCAGTGAATAAAAGCTTTGACATCCCGTCTGCCCTGCGTCCCCGCCGCCGCTCCCATCATCTCTTTCCTCCAGCCGCCCTCACGCCACTGTTTCTACCAGAGCATGTTGAGATGCAGCAAACACAATTAGGTCTGATGTAATGAAACCACACTGTGCTCTGGTTAATGGAGATGTTGGTAAACAGGGTCAGTGGGTGGACTATCTGTGTGCGCAGAGAATAGAGGCAGGTGTCAGGCATTTATTTTACGATTTTCAAATGGACCACCAGCCTCACTTCTCTCAGGTTAAAGATCTCGTTTATACACTCCTATAAAAATCCCCCACTCAGATATGTTATTTAAACAATATAAAGTATCTATTTAACAGAGATATTAGGGTGGATTATCCCCAAACCACATTTTCTTGAGTAACCTTGTAAAAATGTGTTTAGTCTGGCTCATGGACAAAGTGAAGTGATTATATCTCAACCTTTTGCATGCTGCCAAGAACGACAGCTAGCAAATTACCTTGAATAAGTTCTTAAAAAGGTAAAAATATTTTTTCCACTGCACGTTAAATAATGACATCACTACCAAGCTGCCTGTGCAAGAACAGCACACTAAAAACACATTACACCGAACATAACACTTCGTTAAACTCGGTGCGACCTTATCCAACAACACCTCTGTGCAGAATCCGATAGATTAAATACTCATTGACATTTAATTCCTGCATCAAATCATAGCGAGCTAGTGACCTCCGATCAGTGAAGCATGAGTCAAAATGCCATCTTATTATACACTGTACTGTAGATGTCAAGCCCTCACACACAGGACTGACATACGCTCCGACTCAGGAATCAAACTTCTTCCTTGACCTCGGCAAATATTCAAGTGTCCCTTGGACACAGTGATCCCGAGCAGTAAATCAGCTAGATAATGAAAACGGTCCATACGAGTAGCAGCAGAAGAACAAGACCGGATTAATGGACCTAATGAGATATGTAGCACAGCAGCACTGAGCTGCTGGCTGTATGGGATCTTAAGGACATACGGTCATTCAGCATGTCCCAAAAAATACAATAATTCCTTTGTTGGAAAATAATGTGTTATCTAACAGATCTACCAGATTGAGTTATTGTTGGAATTAGAAAGTTGTTTTATTTGGAAGTGTGTTGTAGTTTTGTTCAGTCTTGAATCCATAATAGAAGCTTTTTCTATCATAAATGAATTGGATGATTCTGCAGGACAGGATTTATGTCCAATGGCAAGGTTTAAAGAAGAAAAAGAGACAAGGAAGTCTCAAAGTCTTTTACTGGAAGCAATCGTAAGAGCGCTGACAACATATTCAATGATATAAATAGCCAATCTGTAAAAGATGAGATACCATAAAAGAGTTTGACTGAAGGGGTTTGAAAATAGTTGGTACATTACAAGGAATCTTGTCTCACAAAAGTATGGACTAAATAGGTATTAAAAAACAAATAGAATGGAAATGCTAGAAATTAAAAAAGTTGAAATATAGCTAAAAAGTTTTTACAGTTTTTTAACTCGTAATATTCACATAATGATAGTGAATGGAGATCTGCATACATTTTCTTTTGCCGATTTCCGGGAGGTTCTGTTCAAATTTGCACTACATTTGGATGGAAACTTGACTAATGTCAGATTACTGTGTCTATTGCCAAAAAAAAAAACTAAGAATCACCAGTGAAAGGAAGAACACAGTAATTAATCTAGTAAACATAAAAGTACACAGAGACCACATGAGTAAAAGCACCTCCAGTGCTGAAAAATGAAGCCAATGTGGAAGTGCCAAAAACTGCAGTTCATCAAGTGGCCACTTGAGGCTGGCTCCAAAAGGGAGTCAATACCCATTCATTGAGTTACATTACCTTGCGAATAGCAAGAAAAAGGCAAAAATCTGCATAGGGATGTTGTTCAGGGTGGCAGATGGGTAAAACACGTGACTTTCACCCAGGAGAGCGGGAATCGTGTCCCGGGTGTGGCGTTTCCACCCAACCCCATTATTCTTTTCCTAAACTCAACCGTCGCTTTCTTCTTCTTTTAGTAAAGCCAACCCAGTTTATCTTTTCTTAAACCCAACCGTAGCTTTCTTTTCGCAATAACACGTTCTCACGATAACACGGCAAGGTGACGTCAACACGTCAAATGATGTGTATGTTTAGCTCAAAATCCGTACAAATAACACGCCACTTGGCTTTAGAAAGTCGGCGTGTATATTAACGCAAAGTCCTGATACCACATTGTACTTGGGAGTGTGGTGTGTAAACGTGGAAAAACACAGCAGTGCCCAGCAGTGTTGTGCACTAGTTATGGTTTATGTTCAAGTGCTTGTTGATTTTATGAACACAAATAAAATATTACAATGTATAAGAGAGAGTGTGTGTGTGTGTGTGTGTGTGTGTGTGTGTGTGTGTGTGTGTGTGTGTGTGTGTGTGTGCTGGACGGAAGTGATTTATTGTAACACACCGTTCTGCTCTCTATCCGCCCCTCTTTCCTCTTCGACCCGTCCCTCCCTGCTCACCCTCTCAGACAGCAGTAGTAATGGGCAGGTCTTTGGTTACTGGGTCCTCTGGGGTATTAATCAGCTAACGGGCTGCCATGAAGGTGGGTGAGGCACTGATGCACAGGCTTTTTAATCAAAACTTCCTGCACAAATTGCCCTTTGTTTGAAGGACTGATTAAATTACCGCTTTGATCTCTTCAAGCCAATTTAGCTTTTCCTGCCGGATTGCACATGTACGTTTATGTGCAAACAAACATCTATAAGAAGACAAATGTGAACAACGCACAATCAAGAATGCGGAGAGATGAAAAAAGCCCTTAAAAACCATACAGCAGTTACGATTTATGAATCAGAAGCATTAATGCAGCATAAAATTAAAAACTGTTTTCCCCACAACGGTCTCGGAGAATTGTTCCACCGAGGGTTCACGAGCTGCATTGAAATCCCTGTCGAAAATAATGCATTTTCATCTGCTTATGGAAAGCCTCGCTCAGGTGCATAATGCAGACATCCATCTATCAGGCCCTCTATAGCCGACACTGGCTCCAGACCAACATTATTATTGCTGTCTCTACATTTAAAGGCTCACATATGGCTTCACCCAGAAATGATTTGTGTGTCCGGCGTTTCACACTTCAGAACTCCAAATGCTTTAGCAAAGTGATTCGTGGAGATTTTTTAAAAACACTCACCTGGGGGAGTTGAACCCAGCACTCAGTGATCACACGACACCCGAGAAGCTGCAGGACTGACGGAGGAGAGGGGTAATCATGAGATATGTAAAAGGACCAAATGTCTCACTGCGTTGGCATCGCCGTGGCGTTTGATTGGTGCAATTGTTGCTGTCTGCTGCTCTGCGTGGGTCAAATGGTCATTTAGAAGTTTTTTGCATGTGTTTTCTTGGGGAACATAAGACAGCATAAGGTAAGTTGACAATGACAGATTTTTTTTGTGTGACTTTTTTGTTCTTCTTGGCAACCTCCAAACATATCTGGCAACCAAGCAAGCTCACACAAACCGCAAAATGTATTTGCAGCTCATGTGTGTTCTGTTGAAACTCATCTGTAGTCCATTAAACAGCTCATTCAGGAAGATTACTTCAGTTTCATGGAGAGGTTTTCTGTCAGGGCCTGTTTGCTGTGAACTCACTATTCCCCTTTAAGAATTATACAGATGTTAGTACAGTACAGAGTACAGAGTACATTTCAGTTATCAACAAAGAAGACAGCGGCCAAACTTCCAACAAGCAAATGGCGCATATAAAAAGTATCACAACTAAATTAGGGGATAATTTAATCCCTACTGTATAGAAGCACTTTGTACTGCAGGAATCCAGGAAGTACAACACTTAAACAGAGGAGAGAGTGAGTGAAAGGGAGAGTGGTTGGTGGGGGAGGTAATATAAGAGGAGGGAACACACTGCAGAGGGGATAAAGAGCAGTCTGGAGAAGATGGCATAGAGAGGAGAGAGGACTCTTCTTTCTCTGTGGAGGGCTGTCTGGATGAATCATGAGGTGGACCAAACGCCTTCCAGTTTAAACTAATGGGGAGGGAATTTATGGTAACACTTAAAGAATGAGATCAATAGGGCCAGCACTTGCAGCAGTGAGGAGAAGGTGAAGAGCGCTGGCACAACAGTGTGTCAATATCATCAGAAACAGGATCAGTTACAGTTCTGTTACAGCAGTCAGAGAGGAAGAAACAGAGGTCAATACCAGTTACCTGGGGCCTCGTGACAGGTTTGTATCATCACACAAAGTAAATGTTCAAACACTCTTTTACCATTTACAGTCACTTTACTTTAAGTGGCACTCAAAGCACGCACTCGCAGTTTTCTGTCTGCCTGAATTTGCTGCATCTTTTTTAAAGAATGGTCTAATGTGACTTTGGATTGTGAAAGTGGTGGAAATCTGAGTATTTTCATGCAGATGCATTTATATGTTGCCTACTCGTTATTCTGTTTCATTTTCTCTCTCGCAAGTTGGAAAGAGGTGGTCAGGGTGGAAAGTGGGCGTATAAAGCTCATGAATCAGACGCTGGAGACAGGGGTCACTGGAGTCCTGTGTGTGGTTAGGTTTAGGCAACAAAAGCTCCTAAAGTTAGGGAGAGATCCTGATTCCTGTTAAATGTCAAAAAAGTGAACATCCTGTCACACATACTTTTCAATGCTGACAATTGTTTCCCAATAACAGAGGACTGAGTGCCAAAGCATGACTATAAAAAAGTTTAATAAAGCTTAATGAGTGAATACTGTTTTGGAAGAGCAGAAATTGTGTGAAACACACATCATGTATATTTTCAGTGACCATTTTACCGATACATACAACATTATCATTTTCCAGGTTGCCAGATATGACACTTTATTTTTTATTATGTTAATGAAAATTGTAAATTGGGTCACATTAGGTTTCCTTTACAATGTGTTTGCTATTACAAACAAGTAGTATATAAGCATACTTTCTAGGAAACATGGTTGCCAGATCAGAGTGATTGTTGCGGTAAAAAATGACTGAATTGGCGGCAGGTTTTTGTTTGATTTGAAATCAGATTATCATTATATCAGAAACTGCAATTATTGGTGAAATTGTTAAATTGTCTAAAACATTACAAAGTAGGGAGGGAGGGAATGCCTAGCTTGGTCCTACCACACTCTGGTACATTTCATTTGTACAGAGAGTCTGGCCACTCTCCATTGACAAGTGCTAACTTCCTTGAAGGCGGGTACTCTGTTGAAGTTTAAAACTATTGGATCTGCCCAGAGCCACTCTGGATCTGCCGTAAGCTATCGCTAACCTTTGGTTGTGACGTCGGCTTAGCATCGCTAGTTAACTCCTTCACTACTAACGGAGCGAGCTGGATAATCAAACTATTCCCCAGCCCCGTGGGGAGGAGGGCCACAACATCCTGGCCACCAACAAAACTCTGCCAAGATTGTTCTTGCTTGGGCTTTAACTTCTGGATATTCAGCAGCGTTGCCACAACGACCCTAAAGGCTTCGCTCGCATCTACGCCATTACGGAACTGCAACTCAAAATAGCGCACAACCTCAAACGTAACCCAAGAATATACCGCAAACTCAGACGTAGTACTGAGGGAAAATGACAATTGAGTGGACGTACATACGAGGGCGGGGCCAGGCTAGGGAATGCCTCCCTACCAGAGAAGGTTGGATAATTCTGCTACAGGTTACAGCGTGTTCAGTAACAAGGTTTAGCGTCCAATGCAAACATTAAAAAAAAATTGTTCTTTCTACGGGTATCTATACATGAAACTGGTTATAGTGTTTTCACATAAAATGGATATACATAAAAAAGTATGTGAATACACCATTTTTACCGCTGTACTTTCTGCTTCACTAACTAAACCTGCTTCATGTCAGATTCACACCCCCCCCCCCCAGAGGACACCCTTTCTTTTCTCAATCAGATTTTCTCCTGACCCTGAACGCTGTTAAGAAGGTGCTACAAAACCCTCGCTAATCTAAGGGGGTGGAGGAGTGCAGTCTGTTGGGCTTTACTTCTATTAAAAACAGTTGTTCACTATGGAGACGCTGCCTTGCTCCACAGTGGAATATTTTTCTGGTTTTAACAATAATTACCCAAGGTGTTTTTTTTTTTATATTTACCACAAAATGCCTTTAGATTTACGCTTGGCTACAGTTGCAATATTACAATATTCTAAAATTGCATTTTTCTCAGGCAGTGGGTGGATGTCTTTTGAAGACAGAATGTAAAAATTTAAACAGCAAGGTAAAAGCTTTGGAGATGGCTTGTATTCATTTCCCTCCATTTCCCACATTGCTTTTCTCTTTTCTCCGTTTTTCTCTGAACCAAAATATTGAACTGTGACACAATGGCTTAAATCCCAATTTAACATGTGGCACTCATCACAATGTAGGACGTACATCCAAGATCAACTTTTTTTTGACCATTTAACCGAGACTTGAGCAAATGACAAGCGTTGATCCAAGGTCTGTCGTTCTTTTGACCAAACTACCATCTCTTTTTAGTCAGCCAATGTCAATCTTAATGAATGTTTTTAGTGTGGGAAAACTGGGGCCTGGGATAATATCCAAATCGCTGAAGAACTCCACCGACCAAGTGCCTGTGGAAGAAAGGGGCTGAGATGTCATACAGCTGTCAGACATTTTATTTTATGATTTCAAATAGACCACCAGTCAGGTTGGTAGCTAAGGATTCTGGGTTGCAGAACACTGCTCTGCCCCTTAATCCCCCCCCCAAAAAAACCCTGCTTTTAACCAAAATAATCCTCCTGGAATTTTTGTGGGCAATCTCCAGCTGTGGGCACCAAGAGTCATGACCACCATCCTTGCCACTGCCACGTGTTTGTTTTTGCATGATATAAAATGTACTTTCTTGAGAAAGCACAAAAGGAAAATTCCATTTAGAAGCCAATTCAAAGAAGTCAAAGGGTATTAAATCCTTCCATTTTTACTGTAACTTTAGAATATATAGGAAGAATTTAAGCATTTTGGATGTAATTTTCCTTTGATTTTACATGAAGCAAAGCCTTTTTCTCTATCGCCCCTTTAAATTTCTTAAATTCAAAGGAAATGTGATGCACACATGTAAAATGTCAATGTCGTGCCACCACCATGCAATTATTGTACACTACAACCACTGTGGTCTGGAAATGTGTTAGAGAAAGAATCACTGACATGAGACAAAAGGTGTGAAGCGCTAAAGATATGAACAGTATGGCCGCTTTTTCCCTCAGGACTGGTTTCAAATATTTGCACTTAACGGGTCACATGAAAAGAAAAGACCCAAGGCTAATATCGCAGTACTACATGATTGGTTCAATACATATTGGTTCTGCCTCTTTCATACAAACGTTTTTAATAATAAGTTCCATTTTCACGGAATGGTAAGGCCTTTAAGTCTGCTTGTGATCTGGGGGGGAGGGGGACACTTTAATTCATGAGGTAGTTTGATGAGAGGTCAATGGTTTCCATGCACAGACATAGTAAAGAATCCAGTAAAGTAAAACACAGTATTACCATATCCTGTGCAGGCTGGGGATGCAGGCAGTCGAGCGGTGCATTGAGGTTGGAAACAGGGCAACATATGCTGCGTATCAGAGAGGATTTACCTGTCTGTCTCTCTGCAGTTTGGCATGTGTTTGGCTTTGGTTTTGGAGGACTGGGACCTGCTGTCGGTGTGATGGAGAGTGTTGTGGTCTGGGGAGGAGAGGGTGATGACAGTGTTTAATCCCTCACTGTGGCACAGGCCTGCTGTCCACCTCACCCACACACAAAAAAAGGATGAATCAGATCGAACTCTTAACCCTGCAACCGAACACGACCACACTCGGGACACAGAAAGCTGACAAGAGGGGAGTAAAGTACATGCATGTGGGGGTTAAAGTGCTGGAGTGGATGTCTGGATGGACACCAAGGTTATGTTCTCATGAGCTGGGTCTTGAGAATTTTTTTTCCCCTACTCCTCTGCAGTACCTTTAGTCTTACTTTACTCCATTAAATGCTCACTAACTCCAATGTGGACCCGTGGTTTCGCTCTACTGTACAACATTGTGCCCAGCTGGAGGCATGGCATGTCTGCTTTGTTTTAAAGATCCAAACCTTTTATTATAAGAGTTTAGGCCAGCCAGGGACCGCTCAGGGAAAACCATTAGGAGGTGTGTGTGAGCTGAGCCAGCCTCGATGCGGTTACAGTAGTGCAGGTCTCTGTCTAATGACTGTGGTGGCCTGTCTCTGCACTGTAATGAAGGCAGGGGTTACTTAATCTTCAGCCTTACTTTATAAGGTGTCCTTTCAACCCTATTGGAGCAGGGATAAGTCTACCATGTCAGACACAAATCCTTATAAAGAACTGCAGTTTGACTGACCATACTAAGCAGAGCTGACAGCCTGCTGACGTGTAACACTCCACTACGCTTGTAAGGTCAGAGCTGCTTGAGCCTCCATTATGAAAATACTTGTTTTATTGTTGCACAAGATACTGCAATCAGTTGGCGAAAGTGATTGGGCTGTAAATCCACTGATGATGGGAGGAATGATGCAACAGAGAGGGCAGGAGGAGGGGAGTGGGAGGTGGGGTTGCAATTAGAGAAGTGAAAGACCACCAGGGCAGCTGCTGCACAATATCTCAGCTACCACACGTTTAAAGTATTCAGAAAAACATAGCAGGAGTCCCAAAGTCAGTGGCAGTGAGTGAGAGCAATAGAGGCAGAACACAATTTGAGTTGTACAAACATTTTTGGGTGGCAGAGCTGCTCTGGAGACCGAAATCATCTGATTGGCTGAGTTGAAGCTCAGTGAGTGGAGACAAAGTGACTTTTAGAAGAAATAAAGAAAACTGTGGTCATCTCATACAAAACAATAGGCACTTCAGAAATAAAAGTTTTGCTCTCAACTGTTTACTGTCATGTAGGGTTTACGGTCTGTAAACGTTACTGACAGAAACAAAATCTTAAATTTAGCCTCAGTGTTAATTACAAGTAGGATGAGTGAGTTTTTGTTGGGAGTAACTTTACAAAAATGCAATTACCAACATTCAAAATATAATCTGTTCAGCTTGTAGAGAATGAGCACATTTTGCTGCATGCTTTTGATGTTTTTCTTCAACGCTTTCAAGGATTCATAAAAATGACATATCTTGTAGACTAAAATAATGCTGACAATAGAGCCTAAAGGTAGGACAACAAGCGTTCATACCTGTAATATGTACTAAATAATAGACAGTACAATGACAGTGCCCTGCTATAAAGTATACTGTACCTGCAAAATATGCTGTACAGTAACGTGCAGGGTTGTCTTGGATATAAACAAAAATGGAACAGTAGTAGCCACCACACACAACCAGACAAAGGCAGAGGTCTGTTATGCAATCTAAAGTTAAGCGATAGAATTCATATTACGTTTAAGGTTTAGCTTTATTATCCTACAAAACAGGGTTCTACAATCCCTCCATGCTACACACACACAAAATATACAGTAGGGCTGTCTGAAGACACTCATCACACTCTTACATTTATCAGATGTGCTTTCAAGTTTCTTGGGAAGAAGTCATTCAGCATTACAAAGCATTAAAAAATGACTAATCGTCTAAAGAAATCTTAGTCAACTCAGACCAAACCAAATGATTAGTAGACTAAATAGAGGCAGCCGAAATAGGATGCAGGTTGAATAAGAAAATTCACTTTACAGAAGCACTAAAGGATGTTTATATATATATAAAAAACTGAACATATAAAGATTAGGACAGTAGTGGGAAAGTGGGTTATGCAAAGGTAGTGATATAAAGAAAAGATTGCACAATTTAAGTGAAAGTTTTTGTTTTGTTGAATAAAAGCTCATGAAAACACACTGAAGTAACAGCAGCAGCAGCTAGTGTTAGAAATTCAGAAATAAAATGGATATTGGCTGATGTCATTAAACTTAAATATGTACAAGGTGTCGCCTCATCCCAGCCAAAATAGAAAAAAGGCAACTGGGTTTATTCAATGCTGTTAGATGTATGGTATTGTTGGACAAACCGCTCACAAATAAGATGGATCTTCTTTTTGCCCTTCTTGAACTTTATTATCAAGATACAGTCTACATTCACCAACCGACAGACAGTCTTTGCAACAAAAACTAAAAACCACAAATGGAGAGCCACAGTAAATGAACCTTGAGCTGAGGGAAACATATACCTCGCTACTTCGTCTTTCGGGAGCCATTTCCATTCTAACCTGCTGTTTCCTGCCTTGATGGGAGAAGGACTGAGCAGCGTCTACATCCTGTCCATAGCAAAAGAACAAGTTGCCTTTGACAACGGTTGTACTGCTTATTCAACTAATGAGTGTGTTTATATGTGATGGAAACACTAGCTTCAGTTGGGGCTCTTCACAATCTTCTCGCTCCGAGTTGCTCTTGACCTTTTCTTTGGGGCTCCATCAGGAGAGCAGAAATCCAAAACGATTAATATGTTTACTTAAAGCAGAGGCCGCTGATTGATACTTTGATTGATTGAGTCGGAGGCCAATTACATGACTCCCAAGATCAGCGCTTTCCAAACAGTGTAAACAAGCCATTACCACTGAGCCTTTCCTTCCTTATAAAGATAGAGTACAAATACAGGTAGAGCTCCCTTTCACATTTGCAACCCATGTCCTGTTGGCTTTCCATTAGTCCAAAGTCTACCTCTGGTCCACAGGCAACCCCCTTAATGACCTGAGGTGACCTTTATAATGGGCAGGACATTGAAGAATGGACACAACCATCGGTTCTCCATCATGACAGAGAAAATAAAGAGTAAGGAAGTGACAACGTGGAGAGGGTTGATGCTTCCCATATGTCAGTGGGACTGGGATTCGTTCCTAATCATGGCATAGCCTGAAGACATGTATGGTATGACAAACTTTTAAATAAACCAATCACTGGTATTATTCCCATGATGGCTTTTAATTAACACAAGATAAGAAAAAAGATAATGAAAGAATTATGTGCAGAAGAGACGATGAGATTAGACACATAACTCTGAGGGAAGAGATCTAAGACATCAGATCAACAAACATTAGCACTGTTAACACAAGGCACACAGGTGCAGCTTTGAGGGAACACAAAGCCCTTAGAGCTGTATTGCTATTTTAAGGCAACAGTATTTACACGTTGGCGCCTGGTAGAGCGCTCGGCCATATACAGAAGTTAACTCCTTGATGCAGTGGCCACGGGTTCAACTGCAACCTGTGGCGTTTTGCTGCATGTCATTCCCCCTCTCACTCTCACCTTTCATGTCTTCAGCTTTCCTATAAATAAAGGCCTAAAATGCCCAAAAAAACAGTAATTACATGTCAAGCATGTAGACGAGTGTGAAATTGGGTGTATATGGGTTTATGGCCCTCAGAGTCAAAACAAAAAGTGGGAGAAGTCACCACAGTAACACATCAAATTAGAGAGGCAACCATCTTGTCAAACAAAGCCAGGAGCAGCGCTCTGAGTGACAAGGGTTAACCATGCATGCAAATATTATCAAAGAAGGAAAGCAAAATCACCATTAGCCTTGTCTGGTTTCTTCCAATTCCTCTTGTGTCAGAAGAACCAGTTGTGGCGAGCGTGTTTTCACAGCATCAATTTGCTCCCCAGTGAGCCAGAACAAGGAAATCACTGTTTAATAAGAAGCCACTTAGAGGACGTACAATAAGTGAGCTAATATAGACAATTCATAACAAATCTGGAAATACAACATACCTGACACAAGGACTTAATAGAAATGGGCTAAATTAGTTTTACGTTTAATATTGCCCCACGGCTTCATCGACCATATGGTGTGTGTAGGGGAAGTCATTATTCACCGTCAATAACCTCCCTTTTCCTTGCATATGTCGCTCACATCGCCATTGCAAATCAACTGCGAGTGATATGAGGCTGAACACATGTTGTACGGCTCAAACACTGTACTTATCCTCTCGCTGTACAACAGGATATCAGTCAAAAAAGCATGGTTGATTGCATTGGTTTGGGACACATAGTTCAGCACCAGGCACCTGCAGAGTTAATGTTCACTGGGCTGAATTACCGCTGGCTCAGTGGGTTATAACAGCGTTTCCTGGGACCCAGAAGCCATCAAACCTCACCTGTCTGCAGGCTGAATGAGAAAACCCTTTCAGACTGGACCTCAGGCTGTCAGTGTAGATTACACAGCCAACATGTCTGATAGGCATGGGACAGGCCCCTGCCCATTTCCTATAGCCTGGTTAATGGTTCCTTCGTTTCTGACTCATCCCCTGCCAACCAGAAGCCGTTCACACCGATCCAACCAGAGCTTGTAATAAGTAATCCTTTGTGCAGATTTGTAAAGATACAAATACTGCTATTAATTGATTGCAATTCAGAAAATAATTGGGGTAAATAAGTATTGAAACAGGAAAAAAAATTAAATGAAGAGTGAGTTTTGTAAAGTTTTTACGGCTAACATGAGCTTAATGGTAAAACAGCAATTTCACATAGCAATCTCAACATTACTTACTCATTTGTTTCAGAGCTTTTAAACATATCACAGTCTTCTTTAGCAGACAGTAGTTGTGGAAGTGCAGATATACTGTCCGTTATTCTGAGCCCTTTTAGGACAAATTTTTACTACTACTACTACTACTACTACCACCACCTTTGATTATTCATTAATATTCACATTTTGCCAATTGTTGAAATTGTTTTGCAAATGCTGTATGAGTTCTCCCTAAAGAGTCTTTGTTGCTGCTCATATTCTTCGAAAGGCCTTATAAGAGCTGAGAAGTTTCCGTAATATCTAACTGGTACAACTATTTGCTAATTGCTCATTAAAATCGCTTCATTGAGCTCTAAATGCGGCAGTTCCTTCAAACCCACAGCAAAAACAATGGCCATGCACGTCCAAACTGACAGCGGGATGTTAAACAATGTTCATGAATCGGGTGAGTGAGCGTGTTGCCAACATGAAATAAAAATGTCATCACTGGCACATGGAAAAGGCGCAACACCTGAGAGATTCTCATTAAATAGCAGAATATAAGCAATAAATAAGTTCATAGTGACGTCTGCTGCGTCTGGCTGAAATATGGTGGTGAGCCGTTAGCAGTGATCTGAGACAGGCGTTTCTGACGGCTTCATCTCGGGGTCAGCGCACTCAGCGGAGCCCAGTAAACTGTCCTTCCCACAGGCTGGGAGTTTAATGACAGTGGTGGGAGAGGCAGGCTCCACACCTGGACACCATCCAGAATGACATCCCCATCTTCTCTCTCGCCGACTGTAAAGAAAGGCTGTCTATGAACTGTACACGTGTGAGTCAATGATTTTACTGTGCGCCAGTGTGTGGACGTTTAAGATGCTCTTTATTTGTGTTGATGTCAGTGAAGCATCATATCAACACTGTCAAACATCTTTGTGTGTGTGTGTGTTTGTGTTTGTTGTTGAAACCAGAGGTGATGGTTAGTGTGTAGGGATCATCCCGCTGCAAAGCACTGTCAGAGCAAATGACACGACGGCCTCATGTGCCCAAAGACTTGCACCCACACACAAAGATAGACAAATACACACGGATAGACTACACTGCTGGTCCTCATTAGTACTCTAGTAGATATTGCAGTTGTCTCATCTCTTGTTAAATGGGAACAGAACAAAGTTGAAAGAAACACAACTGGCCAGGGACAATTTAATCAATATTTGTAAATGTGGACAAATCTCTCCTGAAGCCCAAACTTCCATGATTTACAGCCTGGAAAAGCTCCACTGACAAACTGGAGAGTCACTTGGTTGACTCATGGACAGTGGTGGTCAAGTATTTTTAAAAAGTAATTAGTTACAGTTACTAGTTACTTCTTCCAAAAAAACTAAATTAAATTAGTTACAAATTATAAAAGTAATTAGTTACTTTCAAGTACATTTTTAAATGCTCAAATGTGACCCCACCTCCACCCCTCTAATGGAACTTGAAATACATGTGCATGTTCAATTATTTATGATAAATCTGATTATGATGATGAAATGGGCACTTAATACATTATTAAAAGGTGCTCTTAGCGATGTTGGGTGACGTTACTTGTTGACGTTCAAAGTATTTTCAAACAAAACGAGACAAGCTTGCCCCTCCCTCCTTCTCCTCATCCCGTCACCTCCCCCTCCCTTCTGTGCTTCCACGCACTGACCCCCTGCACCCCCAAATCCTTCTTGTTGGTTATGTGAGAGCTTGCAGGAAGAACTTGCAGAAGAAAAAATCTGAACTTCTCAAATCTGTCAATGCAACGTCAGATATGTGCTCACTCGCATCACAAAGTGGTGAATCTGCACGCCTCGACTATCGCACACTTTTGCTACATTTGAGGCAAAACTAATTTGTACCTGTGGAGCTCTGAGCCAACAGGACGTGGAAAGCAGGGTTTCTTCGCCAGATGAGGGACAAATCTGTCCGGCTTGATTATGTAGCATGGAAGCTTGGTGGAATAACAAGCTAGCATTAACTAACTAACCAACCAGCCCGCTTCTAAATGAATACCTTTTAATTATCTAAACACTTTGCCCGGCCAAGCTCCGTGGCAAACCTGGCCACCAGGCGCTCGCTGACGAGCCCTTCATCCGGGGCTGGTTCCAGACGGGGGCCCTGGGCTTCCTCTGGGCAGGGTCACTCCATCTCTACCTCATTTTTTCTCATAGGGTTTTTGAACCATTCTTTGTCTGGCCAGTCACCTGAGACCACTACCATGGGAGACCCTACCAGGAGCACAAACTCCAGACAACACAGACCCCAGGTTCATAGGGACACCCAAACCTCTCCACCACGATAATGTGATGGTTCCCGGAGAGGTCCACCACCATTTTTTCCACCAAGCATCCATGCTACATAAATAGGCCGGACAAAGTTGTCACTCATCTGCCAAGAGAAACCTTGCTTTCCCCGTTCTGTTGGCTCAGAGATCCACAGCCTTAGTCCACAAGTACAAATTAGTTTTGCACCAAATGTATCACCAAAAGTGTCGCAAAAGTTGAGGCGTGCAGATTCACCACTTTGTGATGCGAGAGAGCACGTACGTGGAGTTGTGGTTGTGATGGAAATTAACCAGGGTAAAAAATAATATGAGTAAATTAGAAGTTTGCCGCTGTCAATGTGTTCATGCAAATATCAATCAACACATTGGTAAATATTTTTTCTGTAACTTCACATTCAGAATACAGGTTTTTCTATGAGTGCAAATTTGAACATACAAATTCAGATATTTTGTTCTGCAAGCTCTCACATTTTGCACTATATTTACCTTAATAAAAACCATCTCTCGTTGACCGACTTGCTTGTGTTGTTCATTGTGTGTCCGACTATATGCATGCTTTTGAACACCTGCCCAACTCTACCTCTGATTGGCTTACCATGAAATTTTACTCAACCAACTGTCAGCAATGCCAACCAAGCTAGGTTACCATGCTAACCAAGGAAGAACAGTAAAAAAAAGTATTTGCCTCTCAACTCAGAAATCTAGTCGGTCTGATAAAAAAAACAGCATCAATTATAGTAACGCCTTATTTTTTGGCAATAACGGCATTATTAACATGGAAAGAGTAATCAATTAGATTACTTGCCGTTATTTAGAACGCTGTTATTCCTATCACTGCTCATGGAATGTTCTGATGTTTTCTACCTAAACTGTGTTTAATAAGACAGTAGGGCACCAATTACAAACCGAACCACATTTCTGAAAATCACCATGGGTACTGTAAAATTCCCACATGCATATTTGAGCATGTCTTCTGGGCATATCTGTAATATTAGTTGTTATGCATGAAAAAATCTCTGCGATTAATGGGCACATTACTGTGAGGAGACTTGCATCAACTCCTCGCTTTACAGGGAGGTCAAAGGCCACGAAGCTGGTGAGGTTCAGTCAATTTTATTTAATGGATGGATATGTTAAGAGTTGACTGTAGACTCACTTAGAGATTAAGTTAGGCCATCCATAAACTCTTGATAAATAGATGGTAACGGTGCCCTTCTGGTGTCCTATACGCCCACCGGAACTCGAGGAGGAAAAAGTATGCTTTTATCCATGTGGCATATAAATTCACTTCCAACACTCAACTATATTATGCTATTTAGAGTAAGAACTTCTTTAATTAATCTATGGTCTAATACAATGTAAAAGTGCACTAACATGTATTGGCGTGGGGTCTTGACACATGATGAGCCTAAAGTAATGAGAAGTATAATTCCACACGTCTGTGATTAGGTGAACCCGCTACATGCAAGCACTTGACTGCCAGGAATAGTTGTATACATATTTTCAACACATGGAGATTCAACCTTATACACCAAGTGTCATCTTAAGATTAAACATTTTTTTATAAAGAAATCTTTAAAAAGTTTTATAGTTATAGTAATTTGTATGTCCTTCACACTGTGCACACACACATAGAAACACCCTCACATACCCCCCTGATAAAGGAAGACGGCTTTGAAAAAACATCTCTTCAAAAAACATCTTAATTCTAATGGACTTGTATTAAAGTCACAGAAGTACAGCTCTCTGTGTGTCTATGGGTTAAAGCTATGGAGTAAGAACACTATCAAAAAGATGTATGCATAACTTTATGTATTCATATTCGTATTTTTATATTCATATTCGTATTTTTATACATTTGTGCGTAAATTACATAGGCAAGCAAAATTATGTTTTCATACATGTGTGTTTTTATGTGAGTGTGACTCTAGAAGCTATGACTGTAAACATTCACGAGTACAACTCTGATTTCTACGACTACGAATTCTTGACTGTGAACACGAATTCAAGTTTACGGGTACGAGTAAAAAAACAGTTGAAATGACGTCACTGCCGTCACAGGCCAGGGTAATCGAACAGGCCGGGGTAATCGAACAGGCCGGGTGTCGAACAGGCCGGGGTAATCGAACAGGCCGGGGTAATCGAACCTCGATTCCATTTAATGCGCATGCGTCACAGGTGAAAAATGGCTAACCGACCGGAGGCCTCTAGCCCAGGCTCAGCACAGGTAAAGTAAAAAACATGTTTATTCAACATTTTTCATACAATTTTACTACTTTGATAGCTTTGATATACATTTCTGCAACTCATAGACGGTTAGCCATTTTTCACCTGTGACGCATGCGCATTAAATGGAATCGAGGTTCGATTACCCCGGCCTGTTCGATTACCCTGTTCGCCTTCTGTGACGGCAGTGACGTCATTTCAACTGTTTTTTTACTCGTACCCGTAAACTTGAATTCGTGTTCACACTCAAGAATTTGTAGTCGTAGAAATCAGAGTTGAACTCGTGAATGTTTACAGTCATAGCTTCTAGAGTCACACTCACATAAAAACACACATGTATGAAAACGTAATTTTGCTTGCCTATGTAATTTACGCACAAATGTATAAAAATACGAATATGAATATAAAAATATGAATATGAACACATAAAGTTATGCATACATCTTTTTGATAGTGTTCTTACTCCATATAAAGCGCCCATAGTATGCTCATTTTCTGGTTCATAATTGTATTTAGAGGTTGTACCTGAATAGGTTTACATGGTTTAATTTTCAGAAAACACCATATTTTTGTAGTACTGCACATTGCTGCAGCTCCTGTTTTCACCTTGAGTGTTGTGCTCTCTGTTTTAGCTCCAGAGTGAGGCATCTTACTTCTGTACCATCTTTGTTGGGAGTCGCACACGCACAGTAAGTACTGCTAGCTAGTCAGTTACAGAGTATGAGAGAGTGCCACGCTAGCAGCTAAGCGAGCAAATATTCTAACGTTTGGGCCGATGACGTAGACTGCCCTGCCAATTCTGACCAGCTCACCCGGTGACTGAAGGCAGGATACAATATGAGCACTTTGATGCTTGCACCGTGTTCACTCAGCTGAAGGTTGGTTTCTCTAAGAACTAGGCCACCTTTACACTTTACAGATGTCTTCACACTGGTTATGATTTGATATTTTTGTTCCAAAATTAGAAACACACATCTGAATATGACTTGAACAGGTAATATTTTCTGCACAAAGGTCGTCTTCACGTCTGGTTTACTCACTTTGGGACGGTTTTATTAAGAGTTCTTGGGACGGTTCCATGTGCATGTTCAGTACATTAACACCTGCATACTGCCCCACCGCCCTCACCATCTCCTGTCCCATAACTCTCAGTTAGGAGACGGCCACGACCAGCAGTCACTATGCAAACCTATTTTCCCAAAGAATACCACTCTATCAGTGAAAAGAAAACACACTTTACAGCACTTGACTGCTCTTTTATAGACTGTCACATGGTATGGGTCAGTTTTTCACTGGGGTCATATTAACTAAAATCTTCTAAACTGTGTCAGATATATTAGTCCCATATGATTAAGGTGAATGATGGATTATACATCCCACAAGCTTTCTGGAACTGAAGTACAAAAGGTCTTCTAATGCTACAAAACTAAAGTTTCATATCCTACGCCGGATCCCCACCAGTCTAATGCAAAATAAATGAAGTTGAACTGTGAAACATTATTGGAGTTATTTCTTTTGTCTCTTCCTAACACAGTAATGTCATTATTGAGAAAGAATTTCCCATTTGTATTTTTTGAATTAGAATGTTATGAATTCTGAAGCATTCATAGATCTCAGCCCTATACTGAATGTGTGAAATAGCCTCCCCGGGGGTGTTCCAAACCGTTTCAAGGGAGGCTCAGTGCTAAGTGAAAGGAAGTGAAAGATTACATTCATCATGACGTTAGTAATCAAACGATCATATGAAATAGCCTAAATGTGTGTGATTTGGTTACAGCAATAGTACAGAGAAACAGTAGTTTTGGGGGATTATACATGTCGTTTAAAAATGCCTTGCACTTAAAAAAAAGTCTGAAGTTACGCCAAAAAGCAATATTAGACAATCTTGGCTCAATTGTTGAGTGTATGCTATAAGTTAACATCCAGGAATTAAGCAAGATTTAGCATGTAAACCGGAATTTATTCAAAACAATAAAAAGGTAGATTACAGACTCCATTCATTCTGTATAAACATACAAATAATGTGAAATATGATTACTACTTTAAGGTTAGGGGAACTTTGTTGTCATGGTGTCCACAGTGTCCAATATTAAAGTATTTTTGTTGGATTCAAAGAATCTGAACTGCCATCCAATCTGAATATTTTTAGCCACTGCAAATGTGAATAATACTTTCAGATGTGGTGAAAGCTCATAAAAAATACAGTAATACAAGACAACCTATAGTAATAAGCATGCCATCATTGGATAAATAAGGAAAATTAGCAATGAAATATACGGGGTGGCAGTTGGTCTGCCAGCAGGGTCGATGGTTCAAGTCCCTGTATGGACCAAAGTATGGTGGTGGACTGGTAGCTGAAGAGGTGCCAGTTCCTCTTCTGGGCACTGCCAAGGTGCTCTTGAGCAAGGCACCAAACCCCAACTGCTTGGGTCACCTTTCCATGGGCAGCCCCCTCACTGGCATCTCTCCGTTAATGGCGTTTTTCCACTGCGTGGTATCTACTCGACTCTACTAGCCTTTTTGGTTTTCCATTACGAAAAAAAGTCCCTGGGACCTGCTACCAAGTACTTTTTTTAGTACTACCTCAGTCGAGGTTCCAAGCGAGCTGAGGCAATACCAAAAGGTGACGTGAAAACCTGCAGACTACTGGTTGGTCGGAGGACCGTCACTTACGACTGCGTTTTTAGCAAACAAGAGTGCGGAGTGTGTGTCCGGAACAACCGTGCCATTAAACAAATAAATCTAGCCAGACAACGACAGATTATCTACTCTCTGCACTATTCTCACTTTTCTATTCTCACTATTCAATATTAAGGGCTATTATTTTGCATGTCGTTTCCAATATTGCACACTGTTACTTTTAAAAAAACAAGACAATATATCAAAGAAAATACTTTATTTAGCTATTCAAGTATAGCGCATCAAACCCTCCTGTACATCCCGGTCTTCTTCGTCTGCACCCTGTGACAGTGCCCCCCCCCCCCGGCTCTGCTGTCCCAGCTGCATCCCAGTCATAAGTCTCTCCGTGACTCTCATAAACATTTTACAAAGTCCAGCAGGTCAGAACCAGAGATTTCACCCGTCGGACATTGAACGCCCAAACAGACGTCTGCGGCGGCGATTTTGCAAAGCGTGAAGGATCTGAAACACACACAGTACACAGCAGACATGTGTTGGTGTGTAATCATGGTTGCTAAAGTTAATGTACTTTTATATAGCGTAAAGTAAATACTGACTGTGACCCTGAACACATGCAGATGTTAGCGAACGTTACAGGAAACTTAACATACCCTTTTGTGTCGGCAAACAATGGTCATGTTGACGTCTGAACACCGTCGGAATTCCCAAACTCCTTTTTTTTTTTTTTTTTTCCAGCAGTGATTTTTGTTGCTTCCTTCAGCTTCTTTTGAAACAAATTTTCTTCTGACCGAGAATCAAAACAAACACCTCAAACGTGCTGTTGTGAGTCGCGTTGAAAATTACATCACGGCAGTTACCGGCTCGCCTCAGCGTTACTCAATCTGCAATGGAAAACGGACGCAGAGTGCGTCGAGTCGAGTAGAGCCGAGTCGAGCTGTTACCATCAGTGGAAAAACGCTATTAGTGAATGTATAGGTACTGAGCATATGTGTTTAATTCAGGCCTGTGTGTAATGCGGGATTAATAAAGTATACACTGCACAAGTAATGGCATGAAGGCTGACCCATGTATTCAAACATACATAATAAAAAAGTAAACAATTTAATTAATTTAAAAGTAAAAGCTTTTCCCTGAGAACAATAGCCACTATAAGATTCACAGAAGGCGGATTGTAAGTCTGTACAGAGCACTTATATCTTTAGAGATCTTATATTTCAAGGGGGTCTGTCTTTGTTGAAACAACCACTGTCATTAAGACAGAGGGGGCTCCTGCTCTGTGTATCCTTGGCTATAATAAGAAACAGGATGGATCTCCTGGACTACTGTTCTGTATGTATATGCAATTCATCACACACACAAAAAAAAAAAAAAACACACACACGGATAATACGCCAGCATTCCGACAGTGTCTCCTGGGTTCATGCATCTCAGCAGTCAAGTTTTACCACCCAGACAGCAGCTTTCAGCTGGTGGGCGTAGGAAGAGCGTAAGAGGAGGAGGGGTATGGGGGGGAGATAAAGAAGGAACGCATTCATCTTCTCCTCGAATGTAGATGTTATAAGAAAGACAGTAGCACATTCACCCCAGGGATTTTAGCCATTTGGACAGAGAAAAGTGGATTGTACACATGAAACATGCACACTTTTCCCTGTGTGCAGCCTTAAGTCCCAGAGCATAGTGCATTTATTTCATGTGGCTGCTGCAGATATGTGAGCATCATCAGGCAGTTGCAGTTCTTGGATGCTTCTGCTGAAACAAGTTGCTCTTCAAGATGAAGTGAAACATAATTGGATGTGACTACATATGAGGGAAATTGAGATGGATCGGGACGCGGATCAATACAAGTAAGTGGCCGGCTGTGCTACGGTGCTTCGATGGACCCGCACTCCTATCTCTTCTTCTCTCTCTGCGTCCAGTTCTCATTTTCACCACAACATCCTAACCCACTATTGGATGTCTATATAGGCTCATTAGTGGCTGATAGGGAGGGTATGGGGGGCAGAAGCCATTACAGGAACCACCTGCCCTCTACCCATCACATCACTCTGCCCCCAGCCTCTCACCCATCATACACACTCTATACCAACCTCAATACCACTTAAAAGCCCTCTCACTGACTATATCAGAAATCCACTTTTATAAGATTAAAGAGAGGGAGGCGGGCCAGAAACCAGCCCAGAGGAGATAGACGATGGAGGATGAGGAGGAGGATGTGTTGTTCGGGGTGGTTGGGTTCAGGGGAAGAGGAGAGAGGGGTTGAAGCAACACGGTCTGACCAGTCTTGAGTAAAAAGCGAAAGTGGTGAGTAGCACAGTGGCCTTGGGTCGGAAGCCCCGTCGTCTAGAGTAAGGGTGTGGGTAGTGGCAGAGGAGAAGAATGGTGGAGAAAACAAAAGAGACAGAGGGCTGATTCAACAGCTGTAAATTCCACGATTGGCCATGGATGCTTTTAAAGACGTGTGATGTCCATCCATGATTTTATACGAAGAGGGATGAAACTGCCGGGGGGCTTTTCGACTTAGAGGGGAATGTGAGACCCTACGTGTCATGAGTGGGTTGGCACAAAACTGTAGTGTTAAAACTGAACGTTGGGTAAAGCATATGGTCCACACATTTCTGGAGGTGACCATGAAACTGGTCATCAAACAAGAAAATGAGAACCCTTTTAAACAATGAGCATCCCGTGGCTATATATGGACATCCCGACCAAAGGAAGTGACTGTAAATCATTTTTTAAACAAATCTGATCCGTTATGAATTAGCTTTGCTGTCTGGTCATGATTGCGAAGTGATGCATTATTCATATCTGGCATAAATTGAGAAAATTGACCGTGACAGCTTGATCAAAGACAACAGAAAGCCAATACGTAAATGTAACATCATATAGTTGGCATGTGATTTGAATAAACAAAACAGTCAGGTGAAGGGGTAAGAAAGGTGAGATTAAATCAACATGTCTGCCATTTTAAATCCCACCAGGCAGCCACTACAATTCAGAATCATTTTGATGTGAGGATTTAATGGCCCCAACTTTGCATCTGCTCAGTGAAACCTTCTCGTCGGTCAGCACAGTATCCCAACAGTCCAGCTCCAGAGGGAGGAGCAAAAACTAAACAGCTATTTTCCAACCATACATCATGGGAAAAGATCAAGTGCCATCCAAGTATTGTTCTTAACTCCCTACAAGAACACTGCTTGAATGGAAACAGAGATGTGGTTTGACTA
The DNA here is from genome assembly GCA_013375575.1 of Percina caprodes. NCBI lineage: Eukaryota > Metazoa > Chordata > Actinopteri > Perciformes > Percidae > Percina > Percina caprodes. The sequence continues at coordinate 1,012,368 of JABXJD010000002.1, read as the reverse complement.
ACTAATGAGTAGCACACACAGACTAACCCGCAGTGCACTGAGATGCACACAAAATACACAACCCAAGCTATATACAAGCCCTTAGTGTCTCTTCCCTAAACACTATCCAATCATCAGCATCTGACATTCAGTTGATTCAAGATGTTTGGAGAAGTGATTTAGAACAGCTGCAACTGTTACACAAGCCTCTTTTTATTTTTATTTTTTTAAAGATGACAAGGATTCTCTGTGGGTAAGTAATAGAAACTATTACTACTATGTATGGACTGCATTCACATTTTGCTGATCATGTGTATATTCAGTCTAAATTAAGTCATTTCTACATTAAAAATAACATGCATTTGGATATATCTCATATAGCACATTGTCAGTTGTTGTTTTTTACAATGTTCTATAGCAGTAACTTTGCCGTGCCGTATTTGCTCATGATTTCATGAACTGCCATGCCTTCATTTAACCTGACTCTAGGTATGTTATATATTTATTGTGCTTATATTACAAATTACATGTTAGGTTATAACACTTGCTTTCTTATTTAGCTCTATTCTTACTAGTGTTCCGTTTCTGCATTTAGAATCTGTGTAACATTTTAAATGACATAAAATGGATAAAAATGGCACATGACAACATTGCACTATGACAGGAGTTTGACTTTTGAAACGTTTCAGGAGTAGTGGAAAATCCTGACTCCATTGCCCAGAAACACACCTGAAGCTCTCTCTCATCCTTACAAATGAAAAACACCCTGATTTCTAACCATCTTGGTAACTCACTATACAGCATTATATCATTCTCACAGTTGAATCCTGATGTATCACATTCATTTTTGTCACCATCACTGTATGAGGGAATCTTTACATTGTCCTGTTTTTTGAATCATTTAAAAAAATGACCTCAAATGTGTAATATATTTAAATCAGTATGCTCAAGAACATACCACAACATTTCTATTTACTGGCAGCTGGTCAAAGCAGGTCAACCATTACCAATGATTCTCACTGCTATTGAGAAAACAATCTTGTGGTGTTATATTGTTACCAATATGATCTGTATGAATCATAACTGATATTGAAAATGAATTGGATAGAAAACGTAAATGTAGGTTTGCAGGTTCTAAAGTAGCCCACGTCATTTAGAGTGATAAGTGTAATTTAGGGAGTAATAATACATCCTTTCTATGTGCAGAAAGTGTACAGTGTCCTGATCAGCTGACCTGTGCCCTTTCATCCTCAACCACTGGACCACAGGCGACAACACCAAAAGAGTCCAGAGATAAAGCAGACTCATTTCCACGGCTGCTCAGGTTGGCTGTGATGGACACTGCAAAGGTGCAGGCAATGCCAGCGCCACACTGTGATGAATGGGTCCTGCGGTGCGTCGTGACTCACTCCGCCTTCAGTGGGCACTGTGCCCACCCCCCACTCCTGGTTCCTTTCTTCCAGTTCCCCCTCTACTGCAGCAGATGAGTCAGAGAGGCTGTTACAGTATGAGATGGCTTAGCATGGAGAGGGAATTAATTAAATAAAAAGAATGAGAAACCTGCCATTAGGGACCCTTGCCGGCATGCAGTGATGGCACATTTGATTTGATTTAGGGTTTTTAATCTAAGAAGAGGGGCTATGCTTTTAGATCTCTTTTTATGTTCTTGGCAGGCAGCACTTTTTGAGCTTTCCAGGGAGTTCTAATTGTTTTAAGCGCTTCCTGGGCAGGTGTCATCCGTGACAGCCTCGCTTTGGAGGAGAAAGGAAGGGTAGTGGTCACAGGCTTGTCTTCTGCGCTTAGCAAAATGAACCGATTGTGTGTCAGAAAGTGTTATAAACCATGTGAGATGTGAGGCATCGGGGGAGGGCTAGGGGACTGTAATGTCCAACACCTGACAACTATTCGAAACAGACCAGCATCAGCCAAGTTGTCCGTTATATTCACGACTCTTCACACACAGCCACATGTCCACTTGGCTGACACACACACACACACACACACACACACACACACACACACACACACACACACACACACACACACACACACACACTTTTACTTGTGACCTTTATCTTCACTGCATCTTTCATTATGGAACAGGTGTTAGATGGCGAGCTGTGGGGTCACATTGAGGAATTTCTCATTTTGCTGGTGTTGACTGAATGACAGAGCTGTCCAGGATCAGGATCTGCCAAAAATGGAAGCTGAGGCAGTTCCAGTGACTATAATACATTAATGTTGTTGCTAGCGGCATCTATCAACGGAAACAGTGGAATCCACAAGTGATTAAATTCATATCCACCAGTCATAACCATTTTACAAAATGTAAACAAAACTACACGAGTATAAAAGGACTAAAGGATAAAGGAAATTGACGAAGCTACATCACCAACACAAACAATGCGACCAGGATGGGCTGTATTCAGTTGCATGCCAATCAGCTATTCCCTTAAACCTTGTACAGTATGTACAATGATGTTTTTTCCACCCACTTTAATATGAAGCACAAGAGGTTTGAAGAATACATTGTATTGCCGGGCAGTCCTACTGGATAGCATTACATTACAATTAAGATAATTAACTATGGTGTCATGTCCCTGTTGTCATAATCAAGTTTCCCTTTACAAATTAAATAACTGTTGCTTGTGACAGATACACTTGCCTCTTTGTTGTTACTCTTCCATGTTTCTTTTAAAAATCATTAAACCAATCTGCTGATTTCAGAACTCTATTTTTGATTAGTGTAGCTTCCAGCAGCAATCTTGTCTGTCATCTCTCATTTCTACGGTCCAATCTCTAATATCTCACCTAACACATCATGTGTCCTCTCACGCCTCATTTCTTATTTTTCATGTCTCATCTCACATATGCTGTCCCTCTATCTAATCTCATCTTTTATCTCTGTTAGTCATCTTATCTTCCACATCTTATATCATCTAAACTGTCTAAGCTCATGTCTCAGTTCTATTTTAAAAAGTATTATGGTGATACAGTATATGCCATTTGGGCTGTGACAATATCGCATCACCGCAATACCGGCGGTGACGTGCCACCACATTGTTTTTTAAATTTCATTTTTTAACTTTTTGCTGGTGAAAGTTACAGGAGAACAGATGTTATTATATTGATATTATATAAAATATGAAAAAATTAATCATTGTGTAGTTATCCTCATTGACTGTCTTCTATCCTATATTCAAGAGAATTTGGAAGGAAAAAAACCCATTGCTTTTAACATTGCTCGTCATAAGATACTGTAAGCTATATAGGGGATTTCTAGTGTGTGTCAGATTATCATAAAGCATTTCTACAGGTAAAGTTTAATATAATACACGGCAGAGAAGCCAAAGACATTTTGCATTCTCAGATGCATTCACGTTAACGCCGCAGTGTTGACCATTGTGCATTAGCCTAGCAGCAAGCGGAGATTTCTTTGGTTTATAACTTAATCCCAACAAAACCTTACATTTCAGCCTGCATGCACTTTTTGTAGCCTAAAACATAGCGCCTTGTATTGGTAGACATGGCAACAAGTTAGCGGACTACCAAGTCGCCCTCTCTGCTCTCTCTCTGCTCAGCTCTGCACTCGGCATAGTCAACTAAGTCAACTATTTTTTGTTGTATTTACTGTATTTGCAACAGAGCTTTCTGAACCGTTTGTGACATAGATCAGGAGAGAGGAGAGTAATCAAAGCGTCCATAAATGACAAAAACTCAGTAAAGACGCTCACATTGAGCTGAAATGGACACACTGTCCTGCAATCTTGTTATACAGTCTGTGGCTGCAACATATGTTGTAAGGTTTAAGCCGATGTTTTGTCGGGGGTAACCCCATTCACTTTACCGGCAGTATCGACAGTGCCTTGAGAAGATCATTGTTTTATTGTGCCATCTTTGCCATCTCTTTTTCCTCTCGCTTTTCCTCACAGTGGCACTCCTACGCTACTCTCCGTTACGCTCGCTTTCTTTGCGGGACCACACTGGCACGAACGTCGCTCATTTAAGGCACACTGGTATGCTACTCTGGTAAGGGGGTTGTGGTTAACTGCCCTGAATACGCCATACATAAAAAATAAAAAAAACTGTACCGCCACAGCCCTAATGCCATATGAACGAATGTCTCATCACTCATGTCGTATCTCAGTGTCTTTTCAATCTCTTCTCTCATGTCACCTATTATCGCCCACCTCATCTAAACTCGGTCTAATCTCATCTCTCATTTATGTTGTGTCCTAATACTCACGTTGTCTCATATCTAATGTCTTTTCACTCATTTAATCTTTATCTTATATTTCACCGCTCATGCTTCATATCTCATACTGTATGTAGTCTCAAATCTCATCTCAAATATAGTCCTTTTTGTCTTAACGCTCCTCATGTTTTATATCCTAGATCTTATCTCTTGTGTCTCATCTCAAATATGTCTCATCTTATATATTTATGTATGTATTATCGCACATGTCACATCTACCAAGTAATGTCTTATCACATCATATATCATGATAGATTCAAAACCACAGAATTAAAGCATCATACGTTCATAAACAAAACAATAGTCCTAACAGCCCTGTAATTAGGGCTGGGACGTTTCGTCGACGTCATCAACACAAATAATTTGCGTTAGGCGTTGCGTCTAAAAATAACATGGCTGCCTGCAGCAACTGCACAAGTCTGGATTCCTCGCAACAACACGTTGAGAAAAAGGCTCACACACGGCCTTCTAAAGTGTGGAATTATTTTACTCTTAATGCCAACAACAACGTGGTAGTCTGTAGACTTTGTAAAATGATCCCTGAGCCAGGATAACAGCAGAAAAACACCGTAAGGTCTGCTCACCTACGCCTCTCCAGCTTCTCCCATAGCTCACCCGTATACAGTGTGTCCTGCACTGGCGGGAGTGTGAGGTAAACTGTGCTGTGTCTCCCCCATCTGTAGCACTGTCTTCCATAATTGCACAACCAGGCCAGATTGTTTCAGATATCTCACTAGTCCTTTATAACGTCTGTTATAACATTAAAATTGATTTATTTGATTAGGACAATGCACATTAATCTACATTTCTGTAAATGCACCAGTGTTAGAACATGCAAACTCCACACAGACAGGCCCTGGCCGGACCAGGGATTGAACTCTGCAGGGCCAACTTGCTGTGACGCAGAAGTGCTTACCACTGAGCCACCGTGGCTGCCCACGTATTAAAAACTTGTCTTGTCGGGTTTAAAAATCGGGCTCACAATTTCCTTAGATAGGAGAGAGAAAAATTTCACTTTTTTACTAAGTTTTTATTTGTGTATTCCTCCTGAAAGTGACTTGAAATGTTAATTTGTTTTATTGTTCATATGTTGCAAAAATTGCACTTTTACTCTAAGATTAAAGGGTGAAGAACTTGGATGTTAAATAAGAGCTAATACATTATTTTTCCAACTACTGTTAAAAAAAAGCAAATACAGGCTACTCTTTTTGCACTTCCTCTGTTTACTTAAAGTTTTTATTTGTGTATTCCTCCTGAAAGTGACTTTATTTTGTTGGATTGATAGCCTACATCTGGCTTTTAGGTTGTACTACAAGTTCATTTTACCTGAACAGTGCAGTGTCAAACACTTTTAATAAACAGAGATTTGAACCTTATTGAAATTTGTTGTGTAAGTTGTCAATAATTGAGCAACGGGAAATTAATCGCTCATTGAAAAATTAATTAGATTAGTTGACTAATCGAACAAATAATCGCTAGATTAATTATTTAAAAATAACTGTTTGGCACAGCCCTACCTGTAATTTCCTCATCATTACCCTATAGCTCATGCAGTCACCTTAAGAACAGGGGAAAGTCTCACTGAAGTTGACAGCCAGACATGGATATAGTTAAAATTGTCCTTTTAAAGAATTCAGGCAAGACTCAGTTGCAGTAATGAGCTATCCATTACCTTTGGTCAGCTCATTAGAGTAGAGCTAACTCTGACTTGTACCTGAGCTTTCATCTGGCTGTTTGTTTAGTGTATAGCAATGTCAAGGGAGCTGAAGTGTTACGGTATGGTGAGCAGCGGTCGTAATTAAGTGTGTGTGTGTGTGTGTGTGTGTGTGTGTGTGTGTGTGTGTGTGTGTGTGTTCCCAACTGATGGAGTAAATTACTCTACGTGCAATAAAGAGAATGACAAAGTGTGCGTCTCTGTGAGCGTGTGTTTGTTTTCCAAGATGTTTGATCCATCATGTTCAATTGAAACCTGCAAACCACCAGCAAACCTCCATCCCTCAACACGTAGAAAAAATAAACCTTGAAAAACAAGAAAATCTTTCCACTTCCTCCAGGGGGCTTCACATTCTCCATTGACCCATGTCGGAAACAAACCGGGCTCGACTCGAACCTCTTCCTCCCTTCACAGCGGCAACAGATCCACATGCCCTAAATCACAACCCATGCCCTTGACAGCGTGCGATGGTGCTGAAAACATCTTTCCCAGCTTGTGATTGTGACGGATTAGGCAGCGCATAAATCCTACCCCAAAACAAAGTAGGTTGTCTGGGATTGCAACGGTTGGTAGAAAATAGGGTGTGTATTTGAACCAAATCCCCAAATGAAATGAACACGTTTTTCAGAAGAAATTACAGACTCACTATAAATTACCTCTAAGGACTCAACCCAATCTCTTAAATGACCACCTCCCCCAACACTATGCAGCTGAGTAATTCCTGATGCTCGCTATAATAAAAAATTAGATATACATCCAGGGCAAAGGTCAGCATTACATCATGCAGTCATGAAGGGATTCGTTGGCTGTTTGGCCTTTTTCCATAAATATTGTCAGGACCACAGTGAAAGACCTGTAGTGTATCCTTTGTATTGTTGAGATTACGGGACTGTGAGTCAATATCAGCGCCTCATTTGGCACCAGAGAACTGTTGCGAAGTTACTGAAAGCTAATAAATAACAACAATAGCTTACAAATCATCCTGCTTGTGTGAGAGTGCAATTGAGACCAGCCAATCTTACACACACACACACACACACACACACACACACACACACACACACACACACACACACACACACACACACGGACTGTTTTCTGTTAGCTCAGTGTTGATGCATGTAAAGTTTGTATGTACGAGACGAAAAGATGTGTGGGTGTGTGTGTGTGTGTGTGTGTGTGTGTGTGTGTCTCGCAAGCATTCCCGGAGATATTACAGAAACTCTAGTGAGACAATCACGAGAGTGAATGGGAGCAGCAGGGGTGCTGATTGGCTAAACCGATGCAGAGAATTGAAGCAGTCTGTTTCTTTAGGGATCAATTCATTCCCTCCTAGTCCCCGACCGGGCATGAAACACATGGAACCAATAAAAACCTGAGAGTCGTACGGTGTTGCTGAACAAAATACACGTACTACACGCAGGGAGGCGCACAGAAAAGAGAGATCATGGGGGGAGGAAAATAAGTCCATTACGGTTTGTCCCAAATGGTAGGATTGTCTTTCCCTTATATCACACAGCAACAATCGAGACTATTCTCCTTATCTACCAAGGGAAATAAGATGAAGGAGTTTTTGTGGGGGTCAGTGAAAGCATGACAGCTTCCATTAGGTCAGCCAATAATGTATCACATTTTACATAGAATCAGCCAATCACATGTTAACCATTAAGAGGGATGCTGAATTCATGTAGCTGATTAAAGGGTGCAATAATAAAACTTAAAGCACAATGTACTCCAAGCATTATATAGGAGTTTTCAAGCAAAACACGCAACTAATAAAAAGGCTGTAGGGGAATTCGGCATATTACTTCACAGAAAAGCTGCCATGCGTTTTCCCTTTCGCCTCTCACCCTTACAACCGTAGCAGAACGTATAAATATAAAAGCCTTTCATTGCTCCATATGGCAAACAGTTCAACCAAAGTGTGTTTGCAGAGCCTAATCAGGCTGATGTATAGTGTATCTTACCCTGCTTACACAGAGCTTGCTTTAGTCACAAATGGTGTGCTAATGCTGTCAGGGCAACAGCAGAGAGACATAGTTTATTTTACAGGGAGTTGTCGGTACCACCCGTCTGACAAGACGGAGGCATCCATCAAATCCACCTCCCACACTCATTTGTGCCAATGCGCTTTTCTGGAATCACATTCATGTGTGGAGCAGCAGAAGGTGTAGATGGGACTGGAGCAACAACAATTTATCTATGACTGATGTGAACCTGCTCCCTGGTGGGGAGGGAGCTACTGGTCCCGGCTGACAGCTGGTAGTTAACACAGGTATCGTCTCTCAGACACGGCGCTCAGATCAAACGCAGCAGAAGTGAATGGGGCGCCACCTGCCATGAGATTGTATAATACAGCCGGCAAAAGGATCCACCCTTAACCTCAGTCCTGAGGGCTTTGAATAAACAATGGCCTCAGGGTCACAGAGAGCCCAACCATCATTTTTACACAAAAAATATGCTAAAAAGCCTTTGTGCAAAATGAAAAGATGACTAATGATATCAGAAAAATAAATACATTTCTTAATTAAATTCATTGGTGTCTCACAATACAAACATTTTTGGTGTAATATAAGTTTTGAGTTATTGGCTATCTCTACCACCCTCACAATACACAGGAGGTCAATGACATTTTGCTTGTCTTACATTGTACATTCCTCTAAAAAGCAATTTTTCTTACCATAAACAATGTCCTGGTCACTCACAATAATCCAGAGGCGTCAATATCAATAAAGACTGCACTACAACCAAAAGTATTTTCAAAGAATATTTAGAGTTTTGTAAAACTGCGCACCACAAATGCAATTGTATTCATCACCCACTGTAATGGGGTGGTGGCAGAAATCTCAGAGATACTATGACATTACATTGGGGGTGTTCTAGCCTTGTGGATTCAGTGTGTTTGGGACAGAGTATTGTTTGTCCAAAAAAGACAAAGAGAGATAATGTACAGAAATGTTACGGAGAAAGTTAGACTAGCAGCAGGGAAACGGAGGGCAGTCATGGAGCGAGGATAAGTTGGTACGTGCTTAAATCCATTGTCCAGCTGCAGGGTTGGTTGCTATTGCAGGAGCAGGTCTCAATCGATGGCACCACCCTGGATTAAATTACAAATTGAGTTTAGCGGGGCTGCTTTTCCCCTCTTTATTTCTGCAGTGTCCCCCAGCGAGGCTCCACTGCAAGCTATTTACGGTGCCCTCTTCCTGGGTAAGTTAATAACGAGAGCCCAGCCTGGACGCAGCTCCACACACAGGCCCGCACTGAGTCATTTGGACTGGAATTGCTCCGACACACCCAATCAATCACAAAGTGGAAAGGGGTCATCCCCAGAGCAGCCCCACCCCTGCACCTTATGGCCTCTCACATCAGTCAATACCAGGCATTATTCTGATCATAATTGCATTAGATTTTTCCCAGCGTGCAGCAAAACGCCATCCCCCTGAACCCACTTACTGGCAAGACCTTTAAAACGCTATTGTTGACTCATGTATTTGGCCAAATTGCCTTATTGACCATTCTCATTGACTTTTTATTAATGGATTGAGTCTGTTGCACTGACACAGTTACTCTCCACAATCAAAATGTCTAGTGATTATGAAAATGAGGGATGTAGTGAACCAGAGTAGGGCTGAAGTTCAATAAGACTCTGTAGGTAAACAAACCATACATCAACGTGTCGCCACCCCCCCCCCACACACACACACACACACACACTTTGTAGTGCATCTCCATTGTCTTCTGGCAGTGATATTTGGAGACAAACAAATATGCACACAGCTTTCCACACTATGCTAGTGTAACATACTGTACTTTTCACTGATATGAGACTCAGGAGGTGGTGATGTTGGCAGCGGATGTGAAAGAAATAAAATGCTTACTGTCCTACTGCCAGGATTGTAGGGTGTAATAATGCAATGTGCCTGCTCTAAAGGTTTTTTTGGCAAACCTGTGCTCATAAATGGATGGCTGTAGATTTGGCTTACAGCTATGTGATGTGTATTTAAGATATGTGTGGGTGAGGAGTCCTGGGTGAATACTATGTGGACCTACTGGGGGCCACATACTGCAGCTGTTTATGGGCTCCACCGCAGGAGTCTAATGAGGGAGATATGCAGTCAGCGTAATTACACTACAGGTCGCGTTTCCCCACCATCAGAGTAAAAGGTATAGACAGAGAGTGGCGGTGGGAGTGGAGGTCAGGCATGAGTTGGTTGTGTTTGGCAGATAAGTGTTAAAAAAAAGTCAGTCACAAGCAGACCATTTAACAACCTTTCTTCACAGAGCCTAAACCACAGCCAACCCACGGGTTGCATGAGTTAACCCCGTTGCACCGTTTTCTTCCTTTCTGCCAACGCCCACGCTGCCTCCAGACAGGCCTCGAAATCACATGACAAGGCAGGGCCCTCACTCCCTGAGAGGATGTCTGGGGGCTGAAACCACACCAGGCCACCACAGAGTGGCGGTGAGCGCCACTCTGATCACAAACACAAAGTGATGAACAGGCGCTATGACAGCGTGAGAGAGAGAAAGGGGGAGAGATACAGCATGAAGAGATCGGTTTGTCAGAGAAATCTGGACTGCGGGCGCTCTGTACAGAAGGGGATTTTCACTGTGACGAACAAGTGCAGAGTGGCCTCTGTGAGGGTTGTGGTAATTGTCTGTAGATTACAGGACTGCACATCAGTTACTGTATGGAAAACCGCTCAGAGGTCGTGTACTCTGCCAGAGCTTTTTTTCCCCACCATGGAAGTCAACAAGAGACTTTTCAGATCAGTGATCTGAGCTGTCACATTTCACTCTTTCAGAAAATAAATATAAAGCTGTGATAAACAATGTCTACTAACCTATCAGTATTTAGTTTGGTTTGGCATACAGAGAGACATTTCCCCTAAATTCTGAATAGTTTAACCATTGGATCATCTAGATCATTTAGCATTTTTTCAGAAACTTACTTCTAGATTTTCCCATTTTTTGTTCGATTCGAATGATCATCCAGTTTACAGAGCGACTTCCTGATACAACTTTGACCCACCCAGTGACTTTGTTAAAGCACTTCTTTAATTGAGACTGATTTAAATAAATTAGGAGTTGTGCTGTGAACGTGCAACAATACATCTTTCAAGCTGAGCTGTGAATTTTCAAGCATCTCCCAAATGCGTATTTTCTTATGCAGAAAATGTCAGCTAGTACGTCTTCACCATCCAGGAGCGCTGGGACTGTTTCATGTAGGTGGGGTCTGAGGTAGTGTGAGACTGTGAATTGAGGGGGTGGAAGTATGATGGGACAATGTGTAAGCGATGGGGGAAAGACCCACAGTCTCCTCATGTCAACCACGATCCCAACCACAGTCTGCAGTGTTAGCATAACATAACATAAAGTTGGGTCAGAGGTCAAAAGTGGACACATTATGAGAGCAACCCTGAGATCTCCTAAATCAATAAGCCCCTCTCCTATCACATTCTTTGATGTTTATCTTAGAAACCCACCATGGAAACCAATAACACGCAGCTCTGCATAATTGCATGAGAAAACCCAGGAAAAGTCTGCTGATGGCAGATTATTGAGAATGGAGGGTGGGAGGGAGGTGCTTTGGAGGTGAAGGCAGACAAATTGAGCGGCAATTACAGTAATCATCATTAGAGATTTTTGTGTTTCATCTGACTAAGAATGACAAAACCTCGCTATTACAGAGACTGGGTCCAGGTGAAATGGACATGTTTGTCAGCCCACCAGGGGAAAAGAGAAGAGGAAGAAGAAGAGAGACAGCTTCATTCAAAGACATGACGCCAACCCATTTTCTATTCTTTGTCACATAGACTCCGAAAGTTAGAATTCTGCACAATGAAGACATGATCATACCTGATCCACAGCTATAATCATCACTGCATGAGTCTTGTGAGTGGACATCATGGCAGACACAGGGATGAGGCACTGCCTGCACAACACAGAGAGAAAGAATAAGTGACGCGAGAGCTGCAGACAGAAGCTTGGGGTTTCCACCTTTATATTTTCATGCAAATGAGAGTGCATGTGATTAGTCAAGCTGAATAGGAGCTGCAAACTACAAATAACATTTTGTAAACATAAAAAATGTAAATGAGAGGGAGAAGAAAAAAATTTTTGAGGAAATTACGAGTAAATACTCTGACTCATGATGAAGGCTGAGCCCAATCAGTCCAACAAATTGTTTTTGTCGATGCAAATCAGTTGAAAATTGGCTTTGGACCACAAGCAAGTGATTTACAGTCTGTCAGTACACAGTGACCTCGGAGAAGATGTGCGTGTCATTCTTGAGCTTACAATGATCTTGACCATTAGACTAACACAGTTTGTAAGTGTTACAAGAAAAGGAAGCCTGCCTCATCATTGTGATCACACCTCCAAGCTAGAAATAAGACTTCAACAACTTCTGTCATGTTGCCATGACAACATCCAAATCCAACATGGTGCATCTGCTTTTAATGCACAGATGATATTTCACAGTAATACTGTAATGTACAATAGCCACTGGACATACTTTTTAGACTGAGATGTGTTAGCTATAATTACACTGTTTTTATTTTACTTTGGTTTTCTTTCTTTCATAGTGAGGTACCCATATGAATAGGATTGGACATCAAGAACCGGTTCCAACCGAACTTCCAGGCATTTGTTGTGTTGCAGTGAAGCAGCACAGTAAGCGGCGCTCTAAAGTGTAGCTTCATGTCATGCTAAAAAAGACTCAACTGTAAATCACCAATGAATCAAAATAAAATGTTCCTCATATCTGTGAAATAAGCATGTGACCTGTTTCAACTCCACTCCTCAAAGAATCAGAATCAAAAGGAAGAATCGGACTTGGAATCCGAATTGTTCAAATCTAAACAATACCCAACCCAATAATGCACGGTGACAATTACTGTAATCATTTCTGTAAGTGATGAGGGACAAAATCCACAGAAAATGCATGTCAAAAGAGTCTAAATTGGCCAAATTTGACTGTTTTTAGTAAGAAATTCCCTCTTCCCTCTAACTGAGTTGCAGAGGAGGGAGTAGCAAAAAGAGGACATTTCCTACTGTAAAGTTGATCTGGCTAATCTGACTTATTCAGACTGCTAAAGCCTCATCTTAGCTTCAGCTAATCAGCTAAATTGTGAAATAAATCTTTGAAAAGAACGAGGACTCTGGATGTTGCCCCCCATTGCGTAGACTGCAATTAAATTAGCAAGGGATCTTTTAAAGCTTTTTTTGGGGAGTGTTTTATTGCTTCTATTTGTTAGGATAGATTTAAACAAGGGCAGGGGGACATGTAGCAAAGGGCCATGGGTTGGACTCAAACCCGTGGCCGCTGCGGTCAAGGACTGCGCCTCGGAACATGGGGCGCACGCTCTACCAGGTGGGCCACCCGGGCGCCCCACAAGGAATCTTTTACTGTAGTAAGAACAAGAGGTATGATTACATCAAGTAAAAACTGATCAATTTTGAACCTATCCTGCAAGATAAACAAAATAGGAACAAAAAATTCTACAGGCATCAGTGATAGAAGCACGTACACACAGTTCCACACAGTCCTTAAGGTTAACAATGTTTATCTTGAGGCAGAGCTCAGTGTATTAAACGCTGCCTCTCACATTAGCGCCTGCAATGATCTAATTGGGCCTCATACGTTACATTAAACACATGAGCGCTGGCACACGCCTTCACAAGGTCACGCTTCAACAACCCCCCCCACCCCTATATACACTGATGTACATTGGAAAACTACACAAGCATACAGTACCACATACAGTAAGGATACACATACTGTACACTGCAATATACAGAGACATACACATTAACAGAAGAGCAAATTCTTGGGAATGAATACAGTATAACAGAAAAACATTCATCTGGATTATGCAGTTGCGTTCACATTTTCTTCATTAATAGAAGTTGACCTAACTGCTATATGATGTAGGATACATTAAAAGCATTGAGGCCATATTATTTTTAGAGAATTTGTTTAATTATAACATATTACAGTATCAAATAGAGCTAGCTTTTCTTAATAAATCTGGCACATTCACTAAAGCAAACCCACAATTATCAAAACTCTAAAAACAATCCTCACACCACTCTATGTGACCTGCAGAAGGGGATTTCTCTAAACAATTAACTCATCTTTCAAAAGAAAATACATCTATCAAATAATAAATCATTGTTAAAAAAAAGATTTTACTATTGCTAAGACCAAGACAAAATTAGGGCTGTGACAATAACCGCATCCCCGCAATACAGGGAGTGACATTACACTTCTAAGGCGATGACATCATCACTGCACTTTATTCATTTTTTACTTTGTTCTGGCACATTGAGCTAAAAATGGTAACACTGTTCTGCAATCTTTTGTCTATGGCTTGGTCTGTGTCTTGTTGTTTTATTGTTCACTTTTAACTCACTTTACATCACCTTTGCTATCTCTTTCCCTCTCTCTTTAATACTTCTACGTTACTCTCCGTTCGTACGCTCAATCTCCTTGCACGAGCAACGTTGACGTCACTCACTTAAGGCACCCTGGCATTCTCGCTCTAACTTACACTACTCTCGTAAGGGGTTGCAGTTAACCGCCATACATAGCTTCTTCAATGTGGTAAAACAAAAAAAATAACTATACCTTCCCAGCCTTAGTCAAAATGCAAAGACATCTTGTCAAGTGAGATAGATAGATAGATAGATAGATAGATAGATAGATAGATAGATAGATAGATAGATAGATAGATAGATAGATAGATAGATAGATAGATAGATAGATAGATAGATAGATAGATAGATAGATCGATCAGTCATGGCACACACTACACTTTCAACAAAACATTTATTTCTCATTGTATGCACACACCAGCCAACCCCCAAACCATAAAGAAAGCCTGTATAGAAAAAAAGATATACTACAGCAAAATAATCTACAACCACTAATAACTACTGTAATAACTACTGTGCAAGAATAAAGAAAATAGGCTGCACTCTCCGACAAGCTTCTGACATACTTAGGCCATGGTTCATTAGATGGTCTATAATTGTTGCCTGTATGTTATTAGATATTTCTCTACAGACAGGCGTTTGCCACTCTCCTGCATGCTGCATATTTCACAGCTGTATAATTCGGTTTTCCCCTTGCATTATGCAGTAAATTTGTTTGAGAACTGATTTGTTCCAGTATGAGTTTTACCTGTCTGCTAATTTGGACAGCATTTGTGTTTGGTTGCTCTAAATTGTAAGGAAATTTAATTGTTCTAGCCTAAGTCTATCCATCTGACAAGTTTTACAATAATACCACATAACTATTATGTATCTAATATATGTGTGACAGGTTATTGTGAGTGTTGGTCGCTCTTTTTAGCATGTATTTACACAACGAATAAAAGGTATATACTTATATATACTTGCATTTAAGAATAATACCATTCAACAGCAGATGAATAAAACTATTTTGATCTGCAAGACTTCCTCATGACATTTTGTGCCAAAGCAATTATAATTGACTATAGTCAGGTGAAAAACTGACCTAATGTTCATGTAGTCATATAGTTTGATAAAGTTTAAAACGATTGTGCCTAAGCAATTTAGAAATATTGTAATATGACAATTATAAAGCACTACAATCAGCTAAATCCTGACCTGCAAATTACGTATGCAGTATATAATTTGCATGCACACATAGAACACACAGGAACAATCTTGAATGCCACTTGACTAAATGAATTTGGGAGCAGCCTTACATGTATAAATCCCATGCCACCCTTCACACACTGTATACCTGATGTGATTATTAAGCCAAGGAGACATTCAGCAGAGCACTTCATGCATGAAGGTGTGTATGGCACTGGTTCACTGTAGCCCAGATGGACTTTCCTAATTACCACAGATTAACACAGAAAAGAACTACCAGCTGAACCTCAGGAGACAACCACCCAACACAGCCAACTGCTCAGACCTGGCAGCTTCAGTCGAGTAAATCCGCAAGCCGGGGTGTAATGTTTCGGCCACAAGCAGCAGTGGTCTGAATTGCGGTCAAACCACCAGTGACAACCGTTTACATACCAACCAAATCGGCAGTCATATCAAACACACATGTTGAAACTGGACGGACGGCTGTTGTGACAAGTAGCAGATGAATTGTATAGGCAAATGGCTGTGGGTAACAATGCAAGACTATGGATGTATGTTGAAATAGAAGGCAGGATTTGATGTCAGTGAACTGCCTTTGTGTTGCCCTTTTTTTTTTTTTCATGCAGGGAAAGTGAAGTCAGCGTACCTTCCAACAAAGCCTGCTTTACATTTACACAAAAAGCACACAGAGCTTCTTAGTACAGCCACAGACTTCAGTTGATCATTTAGCAGTGCCACTGGAGCGGTTCGGGGTTTGGAGGTGTTTTCACACTTTAACTGATTAGCTGGTTCTGAAATTATGATCACTTCAGGGTTTTTTTTTTTTTTTTTTTTTTTAAACATGTCAGTTGTTTTGAGCAGTTATTTTTCTTTGAATCCCAGTCTACATTTCTAGACTTTTTCTGGAGTTCATAAAGTTTTCAGTCCTACACACAGCCTGTCATGTGGAAAACATTTCTAAACACTTTTCTGAAGGTCATCTCAAGGGCCCCCAACCCACACACACACCACCACTCCCCCCCACTCCTCCACCTTTGTCTAGAGAGCCATACCCGAAACATCCGGTTAAAAGCCCACAATTAAAATAAATCAAATACTCCAATGCATAATGCAGCAAAGCATTCACTTGATTAGTATTACACTTCAGTAAGACCGACTCACTGGCATTAAAACAGTCCCTTTTGCATAATTAATGAGGCACTTGGTTACAAGTACCAACTACAAGGGGTGCAATGGCAGAGTCCAACTGAACACTGCAGCCATCTGCTCCGGAGCTGGGCTGCCTAACCAGGAGAGAGGCATAAATAAAGCTGGAGCAGCCGGCCCACATGCAGACCCAGACCAGCTGCATCTTTGTCGATATGGAGCCATGAACAGGATGTTTCTGACTCGAATGCAGAGACAGGAGGGAAGAGGAGAAAGAAGAGGAGGAAAACATGTTGGGACAAAAAGAGGGAGGGAAGAGAAAAAATAGAGAATTAGTTACAGTGAGGAAAAGGGGTAAGTTAGTGAGAGAAAAGAAAAAGTTTTGCCTACTTGGAACAATCAGTATAGATTTGAAAATGCCATAATATTGGGGTGAGTTGCCTAAATTAAAAAGGTGATTCCTTTGAAAAACAACATTGACATTTAAATAAAAGAAAATAATGATTCTTCTTTTTATTGTAGGATGTGTTGTTTTGTACTTGGTTCCCGATGTAAAGCACTTTGGATACTTGCTGCTTGCTGTAATGTGCTATATAAATACAGACAGACAGAGCAACCTATTTGAACCAGAAAGGTACATTTGAAAATGATGTGTTAGTAAGATGCATAATTGCTTCAGGTTTTCTCAACAGCCAATCAGTGCGATCCATTTTAGAAAAAACAAACAAATACAAGGCAGCAACAGCCAAAACATGGGGACAAACACACGATGGAACAACAATCTTCAGAGCCACAGAGAGGCCACAACAGATAAAACTGCTCTTGGTTGAGAGCTGATCACAGACACCCTGATAAAGAGATGAGCCGTAAAAAAAATATATATATATATAAAAAACAAGACTGAAGCCACGTTGTTTCACCATGGCAGAAGAAGAAAGGAGGAGAGAAAATAGGAAAAATAAAAGCGTGGGATCAGTGTGTGTAGCTGGGGTTGGCTGTTGGAATGGGTTCGACAGTAAATCATTTCCTGTGAGGAAAAGTGAAATCTTAAGGGGGTGGGGGGGGCAGCTGGGAGGAGGGGTAAAGTATATACAGACATACTGTATGATAATGTTGCTGTATATGATGCTGCAGTGGTTTAAATTGAGATAATCAGCAGTCAGCTTCTTTGTAAGCACAACTATCAAGCAGGCGTCCTAGTCATAATACTGCTAATCCAGAGCAAAGACAGCAGCTAGTTTCAATCAGCACCTAGACCCGAAAATTAAACAAGAAAAGCCATAAAATCTATTATTTCGTAGCAAACTCTGACGGCTACAAGCTGTAGCTCCATGCTGAGGATGACCGCAGTAAACAGACCTGCTAACAATTACAACCATCCCAAGCAGAACTCTAATGTTGTGTAGCATCAGATATGAAGACCCAAAGTGAGCTTATTATATAGATTACAGAGAAGGAAGTATGCCGGGATGACTTTTCACAAAGACAAATGGCTGCACAATAGACATTGCTGTCTAAGGTTTTGTTTTCTCTCCCTTTTCTTTTTCGTTCTGTTGAGTTTTGGATGGGCGCCTTGTTCTGTTTAAACCGAAACTGAAGAGTGTAATGGAAACTGTCCGCTTTCTCCTAAACAAAGGCATGCCATGAAAATTCTCTTATGTAGAGTGAGGAAAATAAGTATTTGAACACCCTGCTATTTTGCAAGTTCTCCCACTTAGAAATCATGGAGGGGTCTGAAATTGTCATCGTAGGTGCATGTCCACTGTGAGAGACATAATAAAAAAAAATAATCCAGAAATCACAATGTATGATTTTTTTAACTATTTACTTGTATGATACAGCTGTAAATAAGTATTTGAATACCTGTCTATCAGCTAGAATTCTGACCCTCAAAGACCTGTTAGTCTGCCATCAAAATGTCCACCTCCACTCCATTTATTATCCTAAATTAGATGCACCTGAGGTCGTTAGCTGCATAAAGACACCTGTCCACCCCATACAATCAGTAACAATCCAACTACTAACATGGCCAAGACCAAAGAGCTGTCCAAAGACACTAGAGACTAAATTGTCCACCTCCACAAGGCTGGAAAGGGCTACGGGGAACTTGCCAAGCAGCTTGGTGAAAAAAGGTCCACTGTTGGAGCAATCATTAGAAAATGGAAGAAGCTAAACATGTCAATCTCCCTCGGACTGGGGCTCCATGCAAGATCTCCCCTCGTGGGGTCTCAGTGATCCTAAGAAAGGTGAGAAATCAGCCCAGAACTACATGGGAGGAGCTGGTCAATGACCTGAAAAGAGCTGGGACCACCGTTTCCAAGGTTACTGTTGGTAATACACTAAGACGTCATGGTTTGAAATCATGCATGGCACGGAAGGTTCTCCTGCTTAAACCTGCACATGTCAAGGCCCGTCTTAAGTTAGCCAATGACCACTTGGATGATCCAGAGGAGTCATGGGAGAAAGTCATGTGGTCAGATGAGACCAAAATAGAACTTTTTGGTCATAATTCCACTAACCGTGTTTGGAGGAAGAAGAATGATGAGTACCATACCAAGAACACCATCCCTACTGTGAAGCATGGGGGTGGTAGCATCATGCTTTGGGGGTGTTTTTCTGCACATGGGACAGGGCGACTGCACTGTATTAAGGAGAGGATGACCGGGGCCATGTATTGCGAGATTTTGGGGAACAACCTCCTTCCCTCAGTTAGAGCATTGAAGATGGGTCGAGGCTGGGTCTTCCAACATGACAATGACCCGAAGCACACAGCCAGGATAACCAAGGGGGGGCTCTGTAAGAAGCATATCAAGGTTCTGGCGTGGCCTAGCCAGTCTCCAGACCTAAACCCAATAGAGAATCTTTGGAGGGAGCTCAAACTCCGTGTAGCCCAGAAACCTGACTGATCTAGAGAAGATCTGTGTGGAGGAGTGGGCCAAAATCCCTTCTGCAGTGTGTTCAAACCTGGTGAAAAACTACAGGAAACATTTGACCTCTGTAATTGCAAACAAAGGCTACTGCACCAAATATTAACATTGATGTTCTCAGGTGTTCAAATACTTATTTGCAGCTGTATCATACAAATAAATAGTTTAAAAAAATCATACATTGTGATTTCTGGATTATTTTTTTTTGGATTATGTCTCTCACAGTGGACATGCACCTACAATGATAATTTCAGACCCCTCCATGATTTCTAAGTGGGAGAACTTGCAAAATAGCAGGGTGTTCAAATACTTATTTCCCTCACTGTATCTTTTGTCGCCGTCTGCTGTGAGTGTGTGGATTTTTGTCTGTGCATATGTGTATCGGTTTGGATGATGGCATTATGAGGATGATGTGTATATGTATGTATGTATGTGTGTGTGTGTGTGTGTGTGTGTGTGTGTGTGTGAAGATGGAGAGGACCATTAGGTGCTCTAATGCGCGTCCTAAACCTATTGTCTCGGCCTGAACATCGTTCACTCTGATAGCCCTCAACAGCAGAACCCTGTGAGCCTTTAAAAACAGATTAATAAAAATAAGTTTCTCCTCCCTCTGACAGCAGGCTGGAAGACATTACAGCCTGCAGGGAGGCAAGCAGACCTCGGACAATTTCCAGGAGCAGGATTAGAAGCTCTAACCAGACAAATTAGGCCCTCTGCTCCTTCACAAAGCCAAGAGAGAAACTCCCTGACATCCATAAACAAATCTCCCCAAGTTGTTAATCTAACTGCTATCCCACTTTGAAGGCCACCCGTGCTCAGCGTGCCCTTAACCCCCCCTTCCCTACTGGCCACAGGGCACTGCATGTTGGAGTCAAGGCCGATTTCAAGAGATGGAAAAACAAATAGGTGAGCATAAGTGTATTGAACATAAATGGGTGTGAAAATAAACGACAATAACAGACATCATGCGCCTCGACAGAACAGTGCTTCATTTGTAGCCAAATTGCACTCACTCTCGCAGCCTTATTTACTTCATCAGTCTCAGTTTAAAAAAAACTCTCCAAGCCTTCACAGATGTGACATTGATACATTTTAAGCTCAGGGCCATTCTCATTTACATTTGCAATAAAATGTCCCTGTGAGTAACAAGAACTTGAGTTACCACCGTGTATCAAAGAACATAGCAAATGCCACATCACAGAGTAGATTTCTGGCGCCGGAGAAGCAGGAGGTTTGTTTCAGAGAGGTTGTGTGTTGCTGTGGATCACAATCACAGGACCTGTGCACTATCCATCATGGGGCAGGGCAGTGAGGCTGCCAGAGCAGGACAGAGGCCCCGACCCAAATAACATCTGATAAGAAAGCAGAGGGAGAGTCACACATGATGCATCACCTTGGTGAAAATCTTCCCCTCTACCTACAGGAAAAGGTGAAGAGAGTAGGTGGGGCTGTAAATACAACACCTCCCGACTGGTTTCACCAACATGCCTCCATTCCTTTAGCTCATTTGTCAAATATAGACTCTTTGTGCGAATACAGTGACCAACTTTCAGTAACTGGTTAATATAAGAGGAACTGCTCTGACCCAGTCAGATCCCCATGCCACATACCTGCAGCTTGTATTCACACTGCACACTTTAATGGTCAAGTTACAAATTGCTGTTCACATTATGAATAGCACATCAGATATTCCAGTCTCTAACTCCTGTCTGATGCCAATACAAACATTGGAGGTTTTGTATCATTTTTCGTCGTAGAGCCCGACCGATATATCGGCAGGCCGATATTACCAGCTGATATCAGGCATTTCCCAATCTATCAGTATCGGCATTTTATTTTTTTATATTCATTAATCAGAATCATTTATAATGACAAATAAATGATTCTATACAATAACAATACAAACTAACAACATAATGAGAGTTGGTGTTTCATAGTTTATCCACCAGATGGCGATCTACAACGCTCCTGTTGGCAACAGTGATTATTTCTTTTGTTAATGTCTTTTTGTTCAAAGTACATCAAATCTCATATTAAGTAAGGGTGCACCGAACCAGGATTTTTGGGGCCAATCACCAATTGCTGAAAGCAGTATTGGTTGATACCGATCCCCAGTCACCGATCACTGGGTCTATTAGAAGCCTTCTATTTGTCATGTCATATTAAATTTTAATAGTTTTAACAACAATGTATATGTATTAAAAATAACAGATGATAATGTATTGTGAATTGTCAACTGTTTACTTTTGACAGGAAACTTTCAACATTCTACTTCCTGTTAGAAACACACCTTAGTAGCTTAGAGCTTAACAAATAAGCCTTATTGCGAAATAAATTACAAAAAACAAACTGTCATTGTTAATTTACACAAACTTAAAGTGTACTTAAACTTAAAGCCTATGTTGCAGGTTAACCACCACTATTGATTATTGGGTACAAAAAGCACTCAAGATATGTATATCATTCATTAAAATGTCTCCAAATAGTGTTAGTCAGTTTTTGGTCATTTTTGGTATTCGCTGGTTTATCAGAATCAGCTTTATTTGCCAGGAATTTTTCTTCGGAGCATCGTTGCTCACACTGTGCTTACACACAAAACAACCAAAACAAAAATATACACACACACACACCAATATATACATACTCTAAACAGAACAATATAGAAGCATGAGTGAACGAAGAGTTCAATAAAAATTATTTAAATATGGAGCATAGTGCAAGGATACTGGGATAAATAGTATGTTATTATATGAACATTATGGACAGTTCTGAAATAGGAAATAGAATGATGAATAAATAACAAATAGAGATGTGAGAATGGGAATGATGAGTAAATAGTAAATAATAAATAAGTGAGATGAGAATGAGAATAATACTAAATAAAGTGGAATAATAAGTGGAACCAGTAAACAGGTGTTGTAGAGACAGTGATTACTGGGTTATTGACTAGAATTGAACCTGACACTGTGGGTAAGAAGTCAGCTGTTCATCAGAGAGATGGCTTGTGGGTAGAAACTGTTCCTGAATCTGTTGGTTTTGGCGAACAGTGCTCCGTAGTGCCTACCAGAGGGGAGAAACTGGAACAGATTGTGGCTGGGGTGAGATGGGTCTGCAGTGATGGTTCCTGCACGTTTCCTGACTCTGGATGTGTATAAGTCATGGACGGAGGGCAGGTTGGCACCAATGATCTTTTCTGCAGTCCTAACTGTCCGTTGTAGTCTGCTCCGGTCCTTTTTGTGGCAGATCCAAACCAGACAGTGATGGACGTGCAGAGGACAGACTGGAAGATGACTGTAGAAGTGGATCAGCAGCTCCTTAGGCAGGTTGAGCTTCCTAAGCTGGCGCAGGAAGTACATCCTCTGCTGGGCTTTTTTGATGATGGTGTCTGTGTTGGGCTCCCACTTCAGGTCCTGGTATATAGTGGATCCCAGAAACCTGAAGGATTCCACAGCAGACACAGGGCTGTTGAGTATGGTGATGGGGGAGTGGGGGTCTCTTCCTGAAGTCCACGATCATCTCCACAGTCTTGAGCGTGTTAAGCTCAAGGTTGTTCTGACTGCACCAGAGAGCCAGCTGATCAACCTGCCGTCTGTAGGCCGACTCATCACTGTCCCGGATGAGGCCGATGACCGTTGTGTCGTCAGTTTAACAGATGGGTCTCCTGAGGTGCAGTCATTGATGTAGAGGGAGAAAAGCAGTGGGGAGAGCACATACCCCTGGGGGGCGCCAGTTCTAATAGTCTGTGTGCTGGATGTGATGTTCCCCAGCCTCACCTGCTGCCTCCAGTCAGTCAGGAAGTTTGTGACCCACTGACAGGTGGAGGCTGGCACAGTGAGCTGGGAGAGTTTTGTGCTGAGGATGTCCGGGATGATGGTGTTGAACGCTGAGCTGAAGTCCACAAACAGGATCCTTGCATAAGCCCCTGGAGAGTCGAGGTGTTGCAGGATGTAATGCAGTCCCAAGCTGTGTGCGTCATCCACCGACCTTTTAGCCCTGTAGGCAAACTGCAGGGCGTCCAGCAAGGGGACTGTGATGTCCTTCAAGTGGGCCAACACCAGTCTTTCAAAAGGACTTCATGACTACAGATGTCAGGTAGTCATTTAGTCCAGAGATGGAGGGTTTTTTGGGGACTGGGATGATTGTGGAGCGTTTGAAGTAGGAGGGAACTTCAGATATCTCCAGAGATCTGTTGAAGATCTGAGTGAAGATGGGGGCCAGCTGGTCTGCACAGATTTTCAGGCAGGATGGTGACACACCGTCTGGGCCAGGAGCCTTTCTGGTCTTCTGCCTCTGGAAGAGCTGGCGCACATCCACTTCACAGATCGTGAGTGCAGGTGAGGGGTCAGAGGGGGGGAGGTGACTGACTGAAGTGTGAGTTGGTAAGTTGGTGTGGGGGAGGGGTGTGACTGTGGTCTTTTCAAACCTACAGTAAAAGCTGTTCAGCTTGTCAGCCAGTCGTTGAGGACCAGCAGTGTTGGGGGATGGTCTCCTGTAGTTAGTGAGTGTCTGCAGGCCTCTCCACACTGACCGAGGATCGTTGTTTGAAAAGCTGTTTTCCAGCTTGTTAGCATAGCTCCTCTTAGCTGCTTTGATCTCTTTGGTCAGTGTGTTCCTGGCCTGGTTATACAGGACTCTGTCCCCACTTCGGAAGGCTTCCTCTTTTGGAGCTGCCTGAGTCTTGCTGTTGTTGTGGAAGTTTCTGCACAGCGAGGGAGGAATTTCAGTGGCAGCTGAGACCTTGTTGGAACAAAATAAAGACAGGCTGCAAACTGGTTTAAAGGTTTTAGGAATTCGGTGAAAAGGTTTAATTATTTTCTCGAGAGAATAAAATGACAAGAGCAGTTTACACAATGTACAGTTACAGAGTGACTACCGTTCTGTGCGCTTTGCCCAGCTAATACAGTCCCTTATATTTCTGTGCCCCCAGCAGAAACCATGCAATGTTTGGAAAACACTCTAATCTTAACCCTCATGTTGTCCTTGGGTCAAATTTGACCAATTTTCAGTTTTTTCATCACAACAAATGGGCCTTTGAAATAAGCTGAAAATGTCAACATCAGAAATAATCAAATAACTTTGGAAAAAAACATCAAAAAAAGCAGCCACAACATTGAAAAAGTGACAAAAATGTCAGAAAAAGCGATTATTTTTTTTCATGGTTGACGGGAAGACAACACAAGGGTTAAACAAAACACTTCATCTTCTCCCTCAGACTGTTGGAGCCAACATGTCCCTGTAGTGTGTCAAAAGCGTCTATGTAGTGTGTCAAAAGTGACTGTGCCAATCATTCTGTCCTTAGAAGACAGACACCTATCTTGTCTTTAGATTGGTGCCTGGCTCCAACCTAGAACCTTGGACATTGTAACCCCAGCATATCTACGAGACACTTGATTTCATGTGCATTGTCCTAAGGGGAGAGATGCCGAGAGACAACATTTTTAGCTGTCTCCATAACTGGAAGGACTTACTAGTAGGATATATTTTAGGAGACATATTTCAGCAGCACACTGGAGGATTTTACTTATTAATAGTAAAACTAATCAATCACTTAAGAAATGAACAATTATTAAAAATAAATCATTGTCTATGTAATTTTCCCATTACACTGTGAACCAGGGTTTTTGGTTGTTGTATGTGCAGAAGGTTTAAGTCGGCACACATTAAGTCAATTCGGCGATGACGTCACAATGGGGAGCGAAGTCTTAGCCGAGCACTAGAACTACGGCGACTGACTGGTATGTGGAAGAGGTGGAAAGGCCAGCAGCTGTATAATTATGAACCTGCCAGATGTGAGGGCAAATGAGGAATTGCCAAGATTTTGGGAAGTTTCCTTCATTTATCTCCTTCATTTGGCAATGCAACAGTGCATACAATGACTTTACTTTTTACTATCAGTGAATAGCACCGAGTGCGTCAACGTTTTCTTTCTATCTAGTGACAGTGATCATGTCGTTAGTTCAGATAAGTACTGGTACACTTTTCAAGATATAGGAATAGAAGGCCCCCCCCTAGTGTTATTTCTAAGCGTTTACCTCTTCCTCCGGTGAAACGTGTCGCTGTTTGGCAGGTGCTTGTGCGCGTGGTGGCGAAGCTGTGGTGGAGAGCGAGTGCGTTAGAGCCGCCAGTCGAGCAGCTGCCCCCGCAATCAGCTGATCTGACGATGCCTAAATCCGTTTGTGACATTTCAGACAAGATCATGGTCCTCTCCAACCAGCACGCACCATATTTTAATTCTTTATATTAACTTTACCATTCTTTTTAGACTGAGTCATATGCATACATACAGGCTATAAAAAATAAAAGTTATATGACAGTATCAAGACAATCATTATGGGCCATTATAGCCATTCCCCTTGATATCATATAATCTAAAGAAAACAGAATAAGATGGTGATACCTCATAATAGCAGTGTTAGAAATGATACAAACACCAATCCACTAATACTATTACCACTGCTACAGTACGTACTAGTACTGAGCATCTGAGCACCTCAATGACAATATAGCTTTACTCCAGATGTGGTGTAGGAAAGAGGTGACCAGTATTACTGTGCGGGGTACACAGTAATAAATATTGAATTATATTGTTATTAGGACGTGGGTTATAGGAAAGACATGTATTTTCTGAAAAAAAATAAAGTTTGGTTAAACAACAATGAACAGAGGGTAATTTAACATATGCTCTATTTATTGGGGCACAAAGCGCATCATTTTAAAATAAATCCATATGGAAGTTTTTAAGGAAAGAGCAGTTTGGAGCAAAATCAATATTTTACAGATTATGATTAGCTGAGAGCTCCATAAAACATTTTCACAGTATACTCAACAGTACACGTATTTGTACACCGTTGTATCCTTCAAAAGTTTTTTTAAAAGCTTGTCCGAGTCCGTTGTCTGTGAGGTTGAAACATCCACACCAGTCCAGGCTTTCCATGAATCATGGAGCTCAGACCTGGTCCCTGAGAATCTGAACGTTATTCCCCTGGTCTGCAGACTGCTCGCCGCAGATGTAGCTCGGCTTCCACACTGACTTGTGGTCGGACGCGTCTCTCCAGGCCGTGCACACTTGAGCTACGCTTCCTTTGCCTTTAACATCATAAATGAAAATGTCCTGGATCTCCGGGAAAAGAAACGATATGCGTGTCTCCATTTAAAACCTCACCGCAGGTTGATTGTGGGCGACA
This sequence comes from Percina caprodes, assembly GCA_013375575.1. Classification (NCBI taxonomy): domain Eukaryota; kingdom Metazoa; phylum Chordata; class Actinopteri; order Perciformes; family Percidae; genus Percina; species Percina caprodes. Next base: position 985,536 of record JABXJD010000002.1, on the reverse strand, counting down.
ACGCTGTCGTAGTTAGCTTACCAAAACTCTACTTCCGAAGTTGCTGGCTGGCTACACAACGTTAGCTATATCCGCTAGCATACGTACAGGCCAACTATAGCCAGTTAGCTTTGTGTGTAACGTAACAAAAACCCACCCATCTCATAGGAGCAAAGCTTACTATTTAATTCAATACAGATATGGTATAAAATGTGCACTAACGCCACAGGTATTATGTGGACAATATGGAGGCATATATAGGCAACACCAAAGGCAGTTGTAATATTTACCTAGCAGGCTAGGCTAACGCTGTTGCGCTAACGTCCGGCGGCGTTAAAAGCCGAACAACATCCCCATCTAAGCTGTTTTTCACTTTCCCTCCAATATTATAATAAACATAATGAAGTCGCCTGGACTCAGTCGAGACCATAGACTGTTAACATTAAAAGACCAAAAGCCATATTAGGCCAGACCAGTGGCAAATACAACGCAGGTTGCTCTATTATCTCCCTAATGTGACGTCATGCAATGCATTGTGGGGGGGAAAATATAACACTGTAAATAGTGCCTACTTTTTGTATTATATTCAGTTTTGCGATATCCAACACCATCAAATACAATAGATAACAGTTCAAATATTTACTTCCCGCAAGCAAATTCGTTGCAAAATTAAACCTGCAACATAGGCTTTAAAGTGCAGAGCAAATAATACAAAATCACATATCTTGGGATGTCAAGATAAAAAGGCATGAGGAGTAAAGTATTTTAGGCTTGTCCTCCATGCTGTAATGAACTGAAAATAGGAACCATGACCAAACAGTCACACATGTTTAGAGAATCTATCAGTAATTGTTTTGGCCTAACTGTAAATGTTCTTTGAGCTCCTTTAAATCTAGATAAATTTAAAGTACAATGAGAAAGACAGAAGAGAAAAAGAGATTAGTAAAGCCTTATCTCTTAAAGCTTACTTGTTAAGCATCAATGGCAGATTTTTCTTTAGAAATATCAGCATCTCTGCATTTTTGGCAGACAGCTTGTTCCTCTTCTCATCTACAATATTCCATGCTGTGCTAAAAAGTCGCTCACTATCTACACTTGTGCATGGTGCACAGAGGTAGGCTCTTGCTGCTTGCGCGAGAGCGGGGAAACGACTTTTGTCTTGCCAAAAAACAAGCGGCTGTCCACTCCGTGGAATGACTGGCTCTGATGGGTAGAGGTTCATCTGCGATGATGTTGAGTTGCTGATGTCACCGTCACCATGTTCCCCATCTTCATCCAACAACTCCGCATACATAGCGTGTAAGGAGCCAGCTCGTGGTACTTTTTCTGGGGGCTCAGTGCCAGTTGCTTCCAAACTTGCCTCACCATTTTGCTGCTCCTTTAAAGTGGCAAGGACATCAGAAAGCAGCCCGCGAATCTGGGGCTTGAGTGCGTCGGTGAAATATCTGTCTTCATACCTTTTTTTTGGTTAAAAAGAAAAAGAAATTAATGGATTTACTTCAGTTACAGTCTCCTCTCCAGGAACCATCACCTTATCGTGGTGGAGAGGTTGTGTGTCCCTATGAACTTGAGGGCTGTGTTGTCTGGAGCTTTGTGCTCCTGGTAGGGTCTCCCATGGCAAAGTGGTCTCAGGGGAGGGGCTAGACAAAGAATGGTTCAAAGATCCTATGAAAGAAAACTACGTGGCACCTCTCCCTCCAGTCCAAGGGCCCACCACCTGTGGGAGGAACCAATGGGGTCGGGTGCGCTGCTATATGGGTGGCAGCAAAGGTCAGGGGCTTCAAAAGACCAGACCGGGGCAGCAGAGGCTGGCTCTGGGGACGTGGAACGTCACTTCTCCGTGGGGGAAGGAGCCGGAACTTGTGCAAGAGGTGGAGCATTACCAGTTAGATCTGGTGGGGCTTACCTCTACGCACAGTCTCGGTTCTGGAACCATACTCCTGGATAGGGGTTGGACTTTGCACTACTCCGGAGTTGCCCATGGTGTGAGGCCTTCTTGGAGACCTTGAATGGAGTCCTGTATGGGGCTCCAGTAGGGGACTCCATAGTTCTGCTGGGGGACTTCAACGCACATGTGGGTGATGATGAAGAGACTTGGAGAGGCGTGATTGGGAGGAACGGCCTCCCTGATCTAAACCAGAGTGGTTGTCTGTTGTTGGACTTCTGTGCTAGCCATGGATTGTCCATCACAAACACCATGTTCAAACATAGGGATGCTCATAAGTGTACGTGGTACCAGAGCACCCTAGGCCTAAGGTTAATGATCGATTTTATAATAGTTTCATCTGATCTGAGGCCGTATGTTTTGGACACTTGGGTGAAGAGAGGGGCAGAGCTGTCAACTGATCACCATCTGGTGGTGAGTTGGGATAGGGGGTGAGGGAAGACTCTAGACAGACCTGGTAAGCCCAAACAGGTAGTGCGGGTAAATTGGGAACATCTGGAGGAGGCCCCTGTCCGACGGACTTTCAACTCACACCTCTGGCGGAGCTTTTTGCATCCCTGTGGAGGCTGGGGGCATTGAACCCTTGTGGACAATGTTCAAAGTTTCCACTGCTGAAGCTGCGGCGGCGAGCTGTGGTCTTAGGTGCCTCAAGGGACGGTAACCCTCAAACACCCTGGTGGACACCGGTGGTCAGGGAAGCCGTCCGACTGAAGGAGGAGTCTTTCCGGGATATGTTTTCCCGGAAGACTCCAGAGGCACTTGCAAGGTACCGACGGGCCCAAAGGGCTGCAACCTCTGCCGTGACAGAGTCAAAGCAGCGGGTGTGGGAGAAGTTCGGAGAAGACATGGAGAAGGACTTTTGGTCGGCACCAAGGTGCTTCTGGAAAACCGTTCGCCACCTCAGGAGGGGGAAGCGAGGATTCATCCAAGCTGTAAGGATGGGATGTTGTTGACCTCAACTGAGGAGGTAATAGAGCGGTGGAAGGAGCACTTCAAGGAACTCTTAAATCCAGCTGACACGTCCTCTGTGGTAGAGGAAGAGCTGGAGGATGATGGGGGATTGTTGTCAATTTCCCTGGTGGAGGTTGCTGAGGTAGTCAAACAACTCCACAGCGGCAAAGCCCCAGGGATTGATGAGATCCGTCCAGAAATGCTGAAAGCTCTGGGTGTAGAGGGGATGTCTTGGTTGACACGCCTCTTTAACATTGCGTGGAAGTCTGGGAGAGTGCCTAAGGAGTAGCAGACCGGGGTGGTGGTTCCCCTCTTCAAAAAGGGGGACCAGAGCGTGTTTGCCAATTACAGGGGTATCACACTTCTCAGTCTCCCTGGTAAAGTCTACTCCAAGATGCTGGAAAGGAGGATTCGGCTGATAGTCGAACCTTGGATTGAAGAGGAACAATGCAGATTCCGTCCTGGCCGTGGAACGGATCAGATTTTCACTCTCGCAAGGATCTTGGAGGGGGCCTGGGAGTATGCCCAATCAGTCTACATGTGTTTTGTGGATCTGGAGAAGGCGTATGACCGGGTCCCCCGGGAGAAACTGTGGGAGGTGCTGTGCGGTGCTTAGTATAGGGGAAGGGCGTCCCTTCTCAGGGCCATCCAATCTCTGTATGACCAAAGCCAAGTCGGACTTGTTCCAGGTGAGGGTGGGCCTCCGCCAGGGCTGCGCTTTGTCACCAATCCCAATAATATTTATGGACAGGATATCGAGGCGTAGTTGGGGTGGGAAGGGGTTGCAGTTCGGTGGGCTCAGGATTTCATCGCCGAGTGTGAAGCGGCTGGGATGAGGATCAGCACCTCTAAATCTGAGGCCATGGTTCTCAGCAGGAAACCGATTGAGTGCTTTCTTCAGCTAGGGAGTGAGTCCTTACCCCAAGTGAAGGAGTTTAAATACCTTGGGGTCTTGTTCGCGAGTGAGGGGATCATGGAGCGTGAGATTGGTCAGAGAATCGGAGCAGCAGGTGCGGTATTACATGCCATTTATCGCACCGTTGTGACGAAAAGGGAGCTGAGCCAGAAGGCAAAACTTTCGATCTACCGGGCAATTTTCGTTCCTACCCTCACCTATGGTCATGAAGGCTGGGTCATGACCAAAAGAACAAGATCCAGGGTACAAGCGGCCAAAATGGGTTTCCTCAGGAGGGTGGCTGGCGTCTCCCTTAGAGATAAGGTGAGAATCTGTCATCCGAGAGGAGCTTGGAGTAGAGCCGCTGCTCCGCGTCGAAAGGAGCCAGTTGAGGTGGTTTGGAATATGTGGTAAGGATGCCTTCTGGGTGCCTCCCTAGGGCGGTGTTCCAGGCACGTCCAGCTGGGAGGAGGCCTCGGGGAAGACCCAGTGCTAGGTGGACAGATTCTCTCTCCAACATGGCCTGGGAACGCCTCGGGATCCCCCAGTCGGAGCTGGTTGATGTGGCTCGGGAAAGGGAAGTTTGGGGTTCCCCTACTGGAGCTGCTGCCCCCACAACCCGATACCGGATAAGCGGATGAAGATGGATGGATGGATACAGTCTCTCCTGTCAAGAAAAGAAATATCTAACACCATAGACAATGTTCTATTATTTAATGCATTTCATAGTTTATGCTCTGATCTTGTTTTGATTAGTGAACTAGTCTTGGCCAAATAGGCAATAGCATACTCCAAATTTGCATTTTACTATGTAGTCATAACTCTTCTTCCAAATGTGTATTTTTCTAGTAAATTTGAAGGAAATGCCAGCCAGCCTGCCTACTAAAAGATTAGCACACTAATCATTTCAGGCATGTATTAATCATTTGGGCCAAGTTAGATTTTTCTTGCAAGAGGAATTGGGAAACCTACTTAAGAATTTAATATTCAATTAACATTGACACTATTTAAATATAGTTTTATTCTCTGACAGCGACACAACTGTAGAGAGAGAGAGAGAAAGAGAGAGAGAGAGAGAATGTGTAAATTAAGTTCTTACCTCGGATCGAGCACTGTTGCGATGGTATACAGGCGCTTAGATTGAATGTAACTGAATCTGTTCTAGACCACTTCCAACAACGTGGCTTTAGAAGTTTTACAGCATGGTCCATCTCAGCAGTTTTCTCCAGAAGACGGGTTAAAGCTCTGATGCATGACATAACATCTGCAGCCGATGCAGTTGATGAGCTGATCTGGTCCGTGAGCTCTTCAAGGCAAGTAGAGAAATCGTATTTTCCACCAATTTCCACTGGCTGCCAGTGAACATGGAAGGCAAGTCATAGTCAGTTCCATAAGCACATAGGGCATGCTTCTGTTCCATCAGACTCTGTAGTATATTAACTGTACTGTTCCACCTGGTAGGTACATAGCCTCTTAATAGGTTGGCCAAGTTGCTTCTGAATATTTTTAAGTCGAGAGTAGGCAAGCTGGGAATTTTTTAAATGGCCGACGATGCGTCTTCCACAGGCTGTTATATCAGCGATGTTGGGTTGTGATGAAACTCCGTCGGCAATGGCAAGCTGCAGTGTGTATGAGCCATGCACGGCAGGCTGGGTAGATCTGCATTCCTTATGGCCTTTACCATGTTCTTGGCATTATCCGTTAGAATAATGTGCACTTTGTCCTTTGGGATTCCCCATGCGCAAAACATGTCACTGAATGCGGCAGCAAGAGCCTCTGCGGTGTGTGACCCCCAAAATTCTTGAGGATGAAGCAACCTTGGTGAGGTAAATCTGGTGCTAAGGATGCTAACAGCAGTTTACTGAACCGTTACCCGAGTAGGAACAGCAGCCACTCGTAACGTTAGCTACACCTCCGTTAGTGTAACCAGTGACCCCTCTTTCACTTTTAACCTGCTGTACAGTTAGCTAACCTTACCAGACAAAACTGGGATAAGGCACCAAAAAGACAACTAGACAACTAATAACTTAACCCTCATGTTGTCTTCGGGTCAAATTTGACCCGTTTTCAAAGTTTTATTTTAATCTCCTAAATAAAGGAAGTCGAAAAATTTTGGAAAAAGCGGCAAAATCTATGTAAAAATAAATAAAAATACAAAAACTTCATAAAAAACTTTGTAAAAAGCAACAAAAACGTTGAGATAAGGGAAAAACGTTTTCAAGGTCAAAAGGGAAGACAACACAAGGGTTAAAGATGTGTTAGCACTGGATATGGAAGAGAAGGCTAATTCTGGGAGTTGGAAGGGGTGTGTCGTGATTCTGCCCTCTCCCACCACAACACGTTTGTGGAGCTGAGTGTTGCGATTTTGGTTTTATTTTCCATATCGTTACAGCCCTACAGCACACCATTTTGTATTAATCAAAACAAATGTGGGTACACTGTTCAGTACCTGTAGACAACAACTTCCTGTACTGAAGGTAACAAATTGTCATATTAGTCCTATGCTATTGTTATGATCGTACCTGGGGAAAAACGCAAACACCTCACTGAAAATTCAACATCTCTCTAGCTGGCTGATCCATTAACTGAGTTATTTGTGTTTGAAACTGTTGAAATCATTAGTCAAATGAGAGCTGGAATGTAAATAAAGGGTTCATCATAAACACTCGAACACAAAAGGGGTAGATGATACTGAGTCCAGATTGAACACAAAGACAGAATTGACACTAAGGGCAGCAGATTTCCAGTAACCTGATACAAGTAGAGATGGTCCCTGTTGACTGGCAGACAGAATCAAACAAGAATAGAGAATAAAGTAATCGTGATGAGAGAGCTTCTACAAGGTCGTGGCAGAAGCTGGTGCACTGGGGTGCGAGTGACGCATCTCCTGCCAAACCAGAAGAATTACGTTGAGATAAGGCTGGCCTGCAGCAATAAACCGGCCCCGTGCCCTGCATGAAATCAAACAAGGACTCTAAAGCCACCTCATATTCTTTAAACATAGCCAGACTGGAGTTGATTTTCGCTATGAGGAATCAATCATACGTGCAAGTCATCATCAGCATCATAAGCACCTAATGGATCTAGGGGTGACAAAGTGCCTCAACAACAAATTCAACTCCCATCAGACAGCTACTTACGTACGACTTTGTCATTAGTCACCACGTAGGAACAAAAAACAAACAAACACACACACACACACACACACACACACACACACACACACACACACACACACACACACACACACACACTTCAAATATATAAAAGAAAGTGCACTATCATATGCTGAATTGCATCAATAAATTATTTTATTATTAATACATATTTTAGCTCCAAGGTTTAAATGCAGTACCAACAATGGATACATTGTGCTTAGAGGTAAAGACATGGGTAAGGTTTCTTTTACCACCTTCAGAGTTGATGATCTACAGCCACCATGGTTACTAGGGGTGTGACGAGACGCTTACTCCACGAGACGAGACACATCACGAGATTGGGTTCACGAGAACGAGACGAGACGATATTTTAAAAAAAAGAATTTAAAGAAATCCTCGATGAAATATATGAATAATGGAAAATAATTTTTTTATTCAACTGAAAAATCACAAAATGCAAAACAATTTAGGTGCATTTTGAAATCAACTATTACTGATGAATGTTATTTAACTTTTTTTTTTTTTTTACTATTTTAATGAATTATATGCAGTAAAGGACGTGCAAACACTGCAAAATGTTTTGTATAAACTCTACCAACTGGCTTCTGACCTGTACAATTTCACACGAGAAATCTAACTCCTTTCCACAAACCGAACATAAAAAAATAAACAGTATAAATAAAATAAATGTGTAAATAACAGAAAAATAACACTTTAACTTTAACTTTAGGAAGTGTATCAATAACCAAAGTACTGCTCTCTCAAAACTACAAGTGCAAACAGAAACAATTTTTTTCTTCAAGCTCCATCACGCTGACATCACATCGCCTCACGAGACAACTTTTCACCTCGACGAGAAATCTCGTCACGTTTTAATCTCGCGAGATCTCGTAAAACGAGATCTCGTCACACCCTTAATGGTTACCAAACATTTTCACTCCTGAACAGATTTCTCAAGCCCAAAACAGCATTATTATGGCATACTTAATAAAAGATACAAAGGTGTGGATGAAAAACACATTCTTCATTGTAGATGGATGCAAAGATAATCATCCTCGTATCCTCAAGTTATCTGAAATGTCAACCTCCTGGTGGCACTAGACAAGAGGGAATATCAGGTGATCACTAAAGTCAGTAGGATTTGTCTGCTGGGTACCATACATGTTTGTACAGACACGCTCTTGGGGTTCCGTCTTTCCCAGCTGTATGGCAGTGCACTTGATACGACCAATAGGAATTGTTTGCATTTAGTTACAACGCGTAGGTACAACAGTAAGTCCCGTGCATGGACTGGTCGTCGGGAAGGTAGGCTAACTATTCACTCATTTTCCCTTCGTCATCAATCTGCCACTTGTTCAAAAAGTACCTTCTCTCTTTCTTTACTTTGCCATCAACAGATACCGCTGACTCCGCGGTGGGCCTCTTAACACCGGAGATATGTTGCCACATTTAGTGTTACCGATAATTTTCCCTTACCTCAGCTCAACTACATGTCACGGACTACCGCTGAAAACCACTCGACAAAAGTCTGGGGTTGACGGAAATATGCGTGGTCAAAGCCCCGGCTGTAAATGGTTTAATTTCCTATAAGTTCTTCACAATAAAGGCCTGCCGTTATTTTGGTATTTGTATGTTTTTATTATGAAGCAGCAAAATCCAGAAATGTTGGGATTAGCAGTAACGTAACGTGACTCCATTGTGCATTATTGTTACTTAGCAACAGTACTCTTTGACAAAAGCTGTCCAATCCGTTACAAGGAATGTTTTACAATCCACCCACCACTGTGGCTGGTATACAAGGCAAAGTCACCCGCCACTTTGAAAAAGTACACGCCATTGGAAGGTAGCAGGTGCCAATGTCCTACCCTGTATCTGAAATAAGCAATAACATATAGGGACAAGCTTCTGTTTTTCCGTCAAGTTCTCCACCATCATTAGTAAAAGAAGAATTAATATCCCTGGACTGACATGTGTGGTGCAAGAGTGATGCATTTTATATGTTATGTTGCTCAGCAGGTAATCCACCTGTAATCTAGTGGCGAGAGCCATCAGGAGGACCTCTCTGCAGGTTGCTTCATGCTTTACTTTATCCTTCAAGCCAAATTTCATGTCTGACATGCCTTAGAATGCAGTGCAGCCCGACGCTCCAACCATGAGGCAAGACCTGTTCTTCTGACCACATTAGAAAGTGTGAATTATGAAAATAAAAAAATTAATAACGTTGGAGAATAATACCCGCTCTTTGCTGTATTGATTCCATATCCTCTTTATCTGTGTCAGTGCTGGATTAGTTGTGTTTACCCAGGAATGGTCCGAGTACAACCCAAGGGCAAAGGTTTAACCCTTAAATACATTTGGCAAACATTACTAGATACCTTAGGTCTTCAGTGATCTGATGTGTGTATGAAAATTAAGCCATATGATGAAATGATATTGCTTGTAAACTTTTCTGAATGTATTAACAACCAAAAACACACAAAATGTTTGTTTATAAAAGATATGCAGTAAAGGGTTAAAACAGCTCCCAGATATACACATGGTCAACATTAGTACTCTGAGAATTCTGTGTGTAAAGTATGTGTGTCTGTGTGTGAATTTGTTTAAGAGAGGGAGTAAAATAAAGTAGAAAAGAAGATGTTATCTTGAGAAAATAAAAGGATGACATACTGATGACAATGTCAGGAACAGGTACAGTAAGAGTTTAGATCTTTTTCTTTGTTTCCTGTATCTGATTTTTGTTCTTGATTTATTGTTTTATTCCTGCAGTTGTAGCACAGTGGTGGGAAACAATATGGAATCTGTGCACAGAGTTAAAAAAAGAACACACACACATTCATACATACTTATAAATCTACACCAGTGCCAGAGAGAGGCTGAGGATAGTTTGAGGATGTTGTGCTGACCGTAAAATCAACAACATGATATTTAAACTGTACTGGGCAACATTGCATGTCAGCACCTACAAGTGGTAGTCATGTGCAGCGTTCTTAAAAGCAGTTTGAACTTCCGTAGGACTTATGTGATGTTGTGTCAGTAAACTGCCAATAGTATGCTGATGAATGTTCCCATGATCTAACTATAAACAGGGGAATGTGTGTGTGTGTGTGTGTGTGTGTGTGTCCATTGTCTTTCAAATATCTCATGAACCCTTCATCCGATCAACTTCACACTTGGTTTCCTGAAAAAACTAACAGCCAAATAAAGGTTGAGGAAAAAAGGTTGAAAAAGAAAATGCTGTCATACTGCTGGCTCTTCCATGTCTACCCTTCACAATAAAAGCCCAACCCCTGCTTCACTTATGGCGTTTTTCCACTGATGGTAACAGCTCGACTCAACTTGCCTCGACTCGCCTCTACTCGACGCACTCTGCGTCCGTTTTCCATTGCAGATTGAGTAACGCCTCAGCGTGGCTGGTCACCATAGCTACGCAGCCGGTAACTGCCATGATGTAATTTTCAACACAAGTCACAACATCACGTTGGAGGTGTTTGTTTTGATTCTCGGCCAGAAGCAAATTTGTTTCAAAAGAAGCTGAAGGAAGCAACAAAAATCACTGCTGGAAAAAACAAACAAAAAAAAAACAGGAGTTTGGGAATTCCGACAGCGTTCAGACGTCGACGTGACCGTTGTTCGCCGACACAAAAGGGTAAGTTAAGTTTCCTGTAACGTTTGCTAACATTTGCATGTGTTCAGGGTCACAGTCAGTATTTACTTTACGCTATATAAAGTACATGAACTTTAGCAACCATGATTACACACCAAAACATGTCTGCTGTGTACTGTGTGTGTTTCAGATCCTTCACGCTTTGCAAAATCGCCGCCGCAGACGTCTGTTCGGGCGTTCAATGTCCGACGGGTGAAATCTCTGGTTCTGACCTGCTGGACTTTGTAAAATGTTTATGAGAGTCACGGAGAGACTTATGACGATTACTGGGATGCAGCAGGGACAGCAGAGCCGGGGGCACTGTCACAGGGTGCAGAGGCAGAAGACCGGGAAGTACGGGAGGGTTTGATGCGCTTCTTGAATAGCTAAATAAAATCTTTTCTTTGATATATTGTCTTGTTTTTTTTAAAAGTAACAGTGTGCAATATTGGAAACGACATGCAAAATATTAGCCCTTAATATTGAATAGTGAGAATAGAAAAGTGAGAATAGTGCAGAGAGTAGATAATCTGTCGGTGTCTGGCTAGATTTTTTTAATTTTTTTTTAATGGCACGGTTGTTCCGGACACACACTCCGCACTCGTTTGCTAAAAACGCAGTCGTAAGTGACGGTCCTCCGACCAACCAGTAGTCTGCAGGTTTCCACGTCACCTTTTAGTATTGCCTCAGCTCGCTTGGAACCTCGACTGCTGGTAGCAGGTCCCAGGGACTTTTTTTCGTAATGGAAAACCAAAAAAGGCGAGTAGAGTCGAGGTGAGTCGAGTAGATACCACGCAGTGAAAAAACACCACTAGACTCAACGTTAACAGTCAAGCCACTAAGCCCCGATTGGAAACACTATTGCGGAAGTGTTAAATTTATCAACAATAATAATGACAAGATGAGACAGCACAGCCGTCATTAAACACTGACTAACGCTGAAACATGCATTGTTGACAAAAAAGACAACACTATGTATTATGTATTTAAACAAAAAAACTCTTTCAATGCCTTCCACCTTTTCTTCTGCCCCCAGAGGCATTTTGTACATTTGTAAATGTACAAAAAGTACATTCAGGGAGGCCTGGGACATGGAATTGATTGCTCCGGTGTCAGATGAATAATGGGAGGAAAGCTTGTTCAGTACACAGAGCTGCTTAGTTCTAGATACAGATTAGTGATATCCTGCAAGACTGGAAAGCTTGACAGGCGTAGCAACAGAAACTAATAAGGGTAGGGAGTGTGGGGGGGAAAATCGATACAGCATAGTATCGCAATATTTTCCATAGCAATACTGTATCGATACACAGACGCCAATTATCGATATTTTGTGTTGGTCAGTTTGTCTGCTTGTCATTTTGCAGCAATAAAACTGAAGGGAGATGAACAAACAAATATATCTTTTTAGATAAAAGAGGCGACAATGGTTGACAACCGACGTGTCAATGTGTATGTCTCCCCTCTTAACTTTGTTAGATCCGGAAATGCCTGATATCGGCCGATAATATCGACCCTCCAATAGATCGGTCAGGCTCTACTCTTTATTAACTTACTGTGCTTTAGCAATGCTGTGTGCAAATATGGTCATGCTAATAAAGCCTCTTTGAATTCAACGGTTGTCTTTTGGGGACATACTGTAATTTCAAGTTGGGAACAATTTGAAGTAGTAAAAAAGGTTATAAATTGCAATATATCGCAGAATATTGCAATGTGTTTAAAATCACAATAATAAGTATCGGGACAAAAGTATTGTGATGATATCGTGACGCTTCTGGTGAATGCCACCCCTAGTAACTAAGGGGGGCGGGGCATAGCAGACTTAAAGGATCAGAATTATGTTAATTAATTGTATTATTGATTTAAGTTCAGGTTTATTTAACATTAAGGCATTTGCTTGACAGATAGTTATGTTTGTATACTGAACCATGAGTAAAAACATAACTCATCTCACCATTGGTCAGTTGCCAGCATCATGTTGTGGTCCGGGAAGTCGTTCAGGCAGATGGAGGACGTGTCCTCTCTACCACCCACAACTCCACAGGACTCAGTGCACAGCGTGCTGGGACACAACTAAAGGCCCGACTCTTTTGAAAACTTTGTAAATTGTCTCACTCTCTGTGTGTTTTCTAACTTTTTAATTTCCAGTTCCTCTCCCCAGCCTTGTTCTGTTTGGCTGCTCTGCCTGCAGAATAAATAAATACACTTCAGCGCTATCGGTTTTCCATACTGCACAGCTCCCCCAGTCGACAGAAACATGTCAAACCGGGCAAATAAATAGCTCCCCTGTAACCCAAATAGTGTAATTGCTCAGATCCTGCGCCCCTGCCTGCTCTCTTCCTGAACATAAGAACCAGCCCAGAAACTTCCTCTGCACAAACCTGGGCCTACGAAAAGGAGACTGTCTGCCCAAAGCATTTTAACACCCTCTACCGCTACCTCCACCCAACCATTTCTGGAGCAAGACAGGGGGTCCAGTTCACCCATATTCTCCACTAAGTTGAAACACTGTGCAACATCAGTTCAAATGAAAATATAATGAAACCCACTAGGCATTAAAGGATCACTCTAGAAACAGATAATACGATATAGCCAAAAAACATATACATTACATAAGCAGAGCAATACCTTTCACAACTAGCCATTTACACTGTGAAATGAAAAATAGTCAATAAAACTGCACAAATTAAATAAATGTATGATATAAAATATGATGTGCTAATTGGCAGAAAGTAATGCTACATGACAGCAGTAGCCAGATTTGAATTAAACACCATGAGAAAATCCATGAGAATGTATGCAGCAGGACAAATAAATAATACACATTTACAGTACAAAAGTAAAAACAAAAACCCATTAGAACTCACTAAAAACAATCACGCCTCATACACTACAGCAATACATCATTTGTTCATAAAGAATTTGCAGATTTGCATTATGGGTACTTTTACGAGCTTGTCAGGTGCAGTTTAACGTAAATACACGCGAGTGAAGACACTTAGTGGGGAGCGTAGAAGCAGTTAAACACACAGACCTTTAACCGCAACCTCTTTAACTCTGACCTGTGCCTGAACCCAAAACCTCACACCTTCTCCCCAAGTTGCTGCTTTTACCTCTAGGTGCAGCAGTAAACAGAGGGATGTTTCCCCCCTCTGTGATATTCAATAGGTCCAGTGGAGAAAAACTGTGGGGCACAGTAGTTGTACGCACCAGGCTCAGACCTCCTCTATATGACCCCAGAGGTTAGGCAAAGCAGGTCTGCTCCACTGGACTTCTGTGAGAGAACAGGATCATTTACCTTCATATGGAGTGTGTGTGTTTGTGTGTGTGTGTGTGTGGTGCTCTCCAGTTCAAGCTAAGGAAATGAAAAGTGTTTTCAAATGTTTTCACAACCTGGGGGAGTTTAAGGACCTTGCTAATCACAACCACACGTCGAAGACCTACTTTGACACAATCCCACACAGCTAATGGATAAACACCTACACAGTGGATTACAGTACAACCTGTACTATGTGAAACCATAGCTAACCAATGCAAAACAATTTCATTCACAAATCTGGTTTCAATGAATAATGGCTTGAATTTCCTAGCTGGGGCCAGTAATGTAATATGAACTTCTGTACAGTATGCCAACGGGCAGGTAAACATAGCTACGCGCATTTCCTCCATCACGCAAACCCCAGAATCCCATTTATAGCATTATCTAATCCGGCCAGCCCCTGCCTCTTATGAATATTTATGCTTTCCAGTGCATTTAGGTTAGAGTCGTACACAGTTATCACTGGGGGCATGTCCAGACATGTAATTGTTTCCATCCATGCTCATGTTGTTTACGTTGCAGGGTTTTGCCAGCAAAATAAATGTTTTCTAGATATGTAAACACAGCAACCAATGACAACAATAATGTTTCGGCAGCAGTATCATTACATGAGGTATGTTTACAGTAGCAGAATAATTTGGTTAATTAATCTAAATTCAGGAATTCCAACTCACTCTAGTTGCCAGTGGACGCCACAATGACCTCTTAGTAACATCTTTTATAGGATTAACTAATACATTTGCTGAGGTCATAGTCTGTGCTGCAGACAGCCTGAAGCACTTCCACATACCTCTTTACATCAGCATGAATTTCCTGACTCTCTACAGGTAATTTACGCTAAAGAAACCAACAGCACCACAGAACTTGAGGATTTTGTTGCAATTAAGTTGCAAGAGACAGAGAAAGTTGCAACAAAAAGTTGTGATTTTTTATTGTATAGTTCTTTAAATTTAAAAAAGGAAACTTGTTTTGGGGAGAATAAAATTACTCTTGGCTCTTTTTTCCTAGTAACCTTACCAAAAAGGATCAGGATGCTGCAAATGTTGGTATAATATGGATTTAACAAAACAAATACTTTAATGAATGAATCAAATTTGAACATGTGCGCCAGTGGCTTGTTGATCTTTACATTGTTGGTTAATTTCCCATCCTGGGCTGAGACACACATAAATATGGTTTGATAAAGTACTAAGTACTTACTGGACTTATCATTGCACTTACAATAACAAGTGTAGCGGTCTTAAATTAAGGTCATTGTGTCGTCTCATCTTTGGTTTTTCCTGCATCCACCGTGTGTGTGTGTGTGTGTGTGTCTGTGTACATATGGCCATGTTTGTGTGTGTGTGTGTGTGTGCGCGTCTGTCACAGCGGCAACTGAGCAGCCCCGCCCGCTGCAGAGAGCCGACAGGATTGAAACAGCTGCCGAAGAAACACGTACGTGTGACATCAACTCGTTCTCACTCCAGCTTGGTCATTGGCTTTCAGAGTCACATACTGTTACAAAGTCTGGCATGTGTGACTGCTGGGATTGGTTGTAGTCGCGAGAAACTCCGGGTATTGGTCAAATTTGCGAAAAAGTTGTGGTGATTGGTCAAAATTGCAAGTCTCACCAAAGTCACAGTGAATGGTTGAATTCAAGTGAATTGGCGCAATCGTGACATCGCGAAATCCTGGAGGGACTGCTTTATGAAAGACGGCTGTCGGTGTTTTTTCTTTTACTGTATAGACAATGTGAACGGGGTCGTTCATAATGATGAACCTACAGGGAATTATCGCCATTATCTGTAGCTCCCCTCAGCTATACAGTGCTTTATATTGAGTGTCGGCTGATTGTTTGAACTGTACGGTCCACATCTTTACAGTTTTGGTTCAGTCTCACTGTTGTCACAGCGTACTTTTCGGCCCTAAAAACCCACCTTACACTACCTGCTGTACAAACAGCAGACAGCTGGTGAACGTAGTGGAGCATTTAGCAGCTAAAGAGTCAGATATTTCCCTCAGGAGGTGGTAGAGACCTAGGCTGTGTCTCAAATCGCGCACTTCCGTTAGTGCACTTACAGACAGTACACTTCGTGCACTACGTACTGTCTTGCATAGTGCGTAAATTTCGACAGAGGAGTGTTGTCTCAAATTGCGCACTGCCATGTGCACTTACCGGAAATTACGTTCACATTTCATCCCTTCTTCTTCTGTACAATTGTGAATTTCAAAGGAGAGCATTCCAGTCTGCTATTGTTTTTCGCTAATAATTCCTGCTTTGTTTTTGATACTTTAATAAAAATAAATGTGATTTTGTTTTTATTTGCTCCGTGTCACGCCAGGATGACGATTGCGACGCCGCCGTCATGTCCCCCCCCCCCATTAGCTGAAAACAGTACACACAACAGTATCGTAATATTCGTTCTGGTTACTGCACTCTTTTCAATCCATTAATTATACCTATTCTTTGCAGACCACTATTTTATGTATATACACGTATGTTTCTGCTCTAAAAATAAGTAATGTTAATATATTACTGTTCATTTTATTGCTCAACGGTTTCATGAGGACATCCTTGTGGCCCAGAGATAAGACTGTTGTTGTGAAGCCATACCCTTACCTAATAGACAAAACATCATTACATCTTTTATTCTAAGTTGTATTTTTGTTCTAAATGGTCTTCATACATGACAATACAATAGTGAAAGCAGAGGTAACAGCCCTGACATGTAATATAGCCCATTCCCCTATTCTGTATGCTCTAACATTATATGCTTGCAACAGTCATGCAACGTGTAATACAAGAGATAACAAAGTTAAATACTTTTAATATAGTTTTATTTTAAAAATGTGCTTGTAGTTTTGCAGGCTCCCCCCAGGCCGTGGCTAGTTTGATGGGGATAGGGAGATGAGGGGGGGCTTCAGACTCTCCAGGGGTTCCTTCTACGGTCTGATGGCCATCGTTGCCCCTAAATGACGGACCTCTATTCCTTGTTTGTGTTGTACAATATATACATCAGGTGGATGCAGTAACAGCGGATACGTTTTAACATTACGCTACTGTTAACTTTACCGGCAATCAGCTGATCGATCGGAATATGTACAACTTGTTAAGGTCACACACATCTTCTACAGTGGGAATACAACAAACACACAAATAACAATATACTAGCTACAACACATGTAACGTTATCTTATAACTTATTTGCCAATCTGCTTAAACTGCCGCTGTTAGCTAGTTAAGGTTGGCTTGCTAGCACAGACTGTAAAATTAACCAAATATACATATACAGGTGGCTTATATGTTATAAGTATAGCAAAAAGACTCACGTTCAACTTACATTAGTATTGCTCCATCTGTCTCGCTATTGCATCTAACTGTTAGCCCCGCCCCTTCCACTACGTAGCCAAGATGGCAACTTTCTGGCCGTTTTGAGTGCACCATCCGGGTACTCTAAGTGCACTTCATTTGACCGCACTTCGACAATATTAACGCACTCAAATAGTTAGTATTTAGTACACAAGTGCGCGATTTGAGACACAGCCCATAACAAGAGCTAAAAGAGAGTGAATATTGGACTTTCATCAGGTAGACACAAACAAATAAAAGCTAATGTTCTCTAACTTCCAGATGTGTAAAAAAAAGTGTTTGCTAACAAGTTTGCATTATAAAACTTGAAAGGTGATGTCAGTGTTGTGTTCACAGTTTGTTTCCGCTGCCCCAAAGTGGCCAAAAATGAGTTATTGCAGGTTTGAGTAAAGGCTCTAAATACTTTATAAACCTGAAAGCAGTAGTCTTAATATTTTAACATGAATTTTAAGAAAAAACAACTATGCCAGTGCTTAACACCTCTGAGTGGGTTTTTAAAATTTCTGCCATCTTTGCAGTATGCCCGTGCACAACTAGTCTGTTTTTTGGCAGGCGGTTGTCCTGCACTACTCACTCTGCGCCTCCAACCAGCCCAGCACCACCCCCACCTTGCCCCCTTTAGCGGCACACCCTCCTCTAAAAGCTTTTTTAATTATGGCAGCCATTAAAGCAGGTCTGGCTCTGACTGATGGTAGTGTATGAACCACTGCTCCTCTGAGCCAGCACTTATGACCACAAACACACACACGTATGTACAGCATATACAAATGCACACGTATATCACATGCGCACACGTGTATTAATGCACTAGACACAAAAATGATTTGACCAGACAATCGAACTGGCTCCATTGGCATTAAATCTGTCTAATCATCTTTTTTTAAGTCTGTGATAGTGGCATGCCCTCATCTACTCAAGAGAGAGAGAGAGAGAGAGGACATCAAAAAAAGAGCAGGAGAGGAAGACAGAAGAGGAAAAAGGACATGAGGGAGCAGAGCTATAAAACAATGTTTCCATGTGTCTCCCTAAAGAGAAGGAGTGTGTCTGCTGCTAGATTTTTCAAATAAAAAAAAAACTATGCTGAAAAATAAATGCAGAGCCAAAGATAGACAGGGCAGCATGGCGGACTGGATGACTCATCCATTGAAAACAGATAAGTACACTTTCAATTATCAATCCTGTATCATAAAACAGAAATGAAAATGGTGACATCATGCGCTTGATGAGCTACACTGCTGTCGCCTGAACATAATGAAGAAACTTAAAGAAAGCTGCAGTTCCTCAGAGCCAGGTAGCCAAAAATAAGATGTGTCTTTAGGATGTACAAGTGCAAGTGTAAGTGCTCCCAGGCTACTTGTACCTGTGTGAATGTGTCTGTGTTTATGGGATCCAGAGGCCGTCTGGTCTACATAAGACACTAATCCAATTGTCACTGTTATAAGAGACGTATTCGACCCCAGGGCTTCACAGGGTCACGCTTGCTTCCTGTTTGGACCAATGGGGAGACTCCATCAGTGGTCTTCAGGCTGCTACAACCAGTCTCGAATTACACTGCCTGGGTCTGGGAGTCACAGTGCTCCCAGGGGTAGTTTTGGGAGGTGTCCATATGTGATATGTGGAAGCTGGGTGGGGTTCTAGCTAGGCGGGTCACGCAGTCACAGAGTTGCAACCCTACCCACTTCAAAAGGGTCCCTGTCCTTCGTTTCCCTGAGGGCACCCTGCTGTTTTCCCTCTGTGGCACCCCCAACCGGCTGGCCCACCTCACAATAGAGGATGACGCAGGGCCCCTGCTCAAAGGCCTTGAAGTCGGACACCTTCCCAGCAGCCCCGCCTCATGACCTCCCCTGTGTGTCTCATGCTCAGAGCATCCCAGCTGATAGTGGCTGCACTTTGATCTAGCCTAAAAAATAAAAACAATCTGTGTAACTCGAGTACGCCACATCAGGACCTCAAGACTCCCTCCGATATCACCATATAGACCATATGGAGCGACCTGCTGTGGCTACACTGTCTTTAAAAAGGAAGCACTTATGTTATATATAGGTTGATACATATTGCAGGCCACCATGGTATCAGGACAGAGGACAAAGGAGAAGATACAAGAACCACAACAAAGCCTCATCTTTCCTCTGGGTTATAATTATGCATGCGCGAAGGCCTGGTGACGGATAAAAAGATGAGATGAAAGATTTCCATTATCTGATGACTTTTAAGGATAACCTGTGGATGTTAAGTGTATATGTCCTTCTCTTCATTGCATTTTCCTGATTTCCTGCAGCCTCGTACAGGATGAAAAACAACTTCCAAT
The DNA here is from genome assembly GCA_013375575.1 of Percina caprodes. Taxonomy (NCBI): domain Eukaryota; kingdom Metazoa; phylum Chordata; class Actinopteri; order Perciformes; family Percidae; genus Percina; species Percina caprodes. The sequence goes on along the minus strand of JABXJD010000002.1, from coordinate 965,992 downwards.
CATTGACTGCAAAATAAAGTCCTTATTTTATTACGTCAAAGTTTGTTTTATTGCTATTTTACGGTGTCCAGTGACAGCATTGCAAGATAAATGAGGAACATGCAGACCACATTTACAAGTTAATGGGCCATAACTCTAAAAAGAGCTCATAGTGTCCTTTAAACTCAAGTTGGGCAGGCCAAACCACCAAAAGGCTCCTTCATTAGAGAACACTGGAGCATGACCTTGTGACACAGCTTCTATTTTTCTTCATTGCTTAACCAATTGTGATGGCCATCACTCACGCTGATTAAGTAAACCCCAGTGTTAATAGATTTCCTATGAAAGGCCTTCTGACAGAAGTACAAATGTATTCAGGCTGAGCCCCTGAGGCACTACGCCGTGATACATGGCTCCAGTAACTGCCCAGGAAATGTTTCAAGTGGACCAACTGGCTTGTTTAAGGTCAAAGGTTACATAAAAAAACAGATTGGTTTAAACTGTGTCATTCGATTGACACTAGAGGGAGTTTAAAGGAAACCCATCATGCCTCACAGTGGGAAATCCTAAACCTGCTCCTGAGATATTTATTTTTAGTATTAGAGGGAGGTTAAACATTATAGGCAGTGGAGAGGTGCCAAAGCTGAAATCCACTGGTGTCAGGACTGAGGCACTCTCACCCCCCATGTTGTCAAAACCCAAACAAACAGCAACACTGAGTCACTAACAGTTTTTGACACCCTGGGACCCAAACACAAGCTGTGGGCAGGTAAGCACTGCAGGCAGAAACTCACGTCTGATCAGAAGCACATGGGCAGATGACAACTTATTCTGGCTGAACCTGTGAAAGTAGTTCATGGATTATTACGGAGATCAAGTTCAATTCAATTCAATTCAATTTTATTTATAGTATCAATTCATAACAAACGTTATCTCGAGACACTTTACAGATATTGTAGGTCTAGACCACACTCCAGCAAGGACCCAACAGTTCTAGTAGTTTCCTCCAGAGCAAGCAACAATGCGACAGTGGCGAGGAAAAACTCCCTTTTTAGGAAGAAACCTCGGACAGACCCAGGCTCTTGGTAGGCGGTGTCTGACGACCGGTTGGGGTTAGAATGAAGAGTGGCAATAACAGTCACAAAAAATAATAGTTTGTAGTAGTTCTTTGTAGTAGTTCATGGCATAGCAGGGCACTGTGCGGCATTACAAGGCACAGCAGGACAAGTGTCATCATCAAGTGTCATCCAGATACTGTACAGTCTCCTTTAATTAAAACTACTTCCCTGCCATTTTGATTTTCTTTCATTACACTTCACTGTTTATATCTTAATCCCAACAAAACCTCACGGTAAAATTTCAGCCTGCATGCACATTTTGTAACCTAAACAGAGCAGCTTATATTGGTTACATTAGAGAGAGCAACAAGTTAGTGGAATACAGAGTCGCCCTCTCTGCTCTCTTCTCCCTGTCTGCTCAGCTGCTAAAACAGCTGTGCTGCAAGCGTCTGCCTCGGGATTGTCGGCAATATTTTTCTTTTTTTACTTTATTGACAAAGTTTTCCTGACTGAAGATAATTAAAAATATAAAGTTCTGTCTGATGGTAGACCATGTTGTTATCTAAATCTGTATTGTGGCCATTTATGGACATCTCACACTAAGCTAGCAAGTATCAGCAGCTTGACTTTGTAATTGGCTTTACCCCGTAAAGCTTTGGCAAAAATTACATTTGCACACCTGCACTTATGGAACCATTGTTTATCCTGCACTTGCTGCTATTGCACTTCTGGTTGGACCTAAACTGCATTTTGTTGCCTTGTACATGACAATAAAGTTGAATCTAATCTAATATATTTTCTGTTATTTGTTATGCTCTAATCTTCTTCATGACACATGCTATTTTACACTGTGAATTCAGACCATATCTGTAAAATGATCTTTCAGCATTCCTGGAGTCTTTGGCTGCTGTTCTTTGAATGATATTGCAATCTTTTAGACCTACCTACTACAGCCCACCACCTCTCAAACACCATGGCATCAAGGATGTTCTGGGAAATTTGTCCACTTGCTGGTTTTACTTCATAGCCTCCAGTATCTAGTCTAGCTGTCCTGTAAAACACATGCCTAAATATAATAACAATGTGTGTGTTTTTACTAACATGCACCTTGAAATGAGGGCCTGCACATGCTTCAGTGAGCTGAAGACTGTATATGTACTGTATGCCTCACTGTGTACTAAAGCAATACAACATTAACTGCAGACACAGTACTATGCATACAATCATTTACAGAAATCACTTTTTGTAAACAATAAGCCACACAAAAGCTATAAACATGTCAGAAGTTGTAGCCAGCACATAACTACTACTATAGTTTAGCACAGCCCATTGTGCATTCTTAGTTAGCTAATGTTTTTATTTCTGTGTGATGCCAAACATCTGGCTCATCCCACATGGGATAACAATACAGCACTATTTTACAAAGCATTCATCATCTGGTAATACATACACAAAGAAAAAAAGCACACCAAATATTTTTGATGACACATTTCAAATTAACTCTACAATGAAAAGAACTGCTATAGCAAGTTTATCCTGATAAAGAGCTTTTTCTCCTCATCTCCCAGACTTTCATATGTTAACAGCCAGCTCAATCTTTGTGCATCATTACAAAATCAATATCTGTTTTTATCACTACAAGGCCAGACTGCACTAACCGCCCACATGGCTTATTAGCATTAGGCCTACCAATGGTCAAAAAGAAAACATATTTGACATGAGCTGGCATAAATAAGGATGACAGTACACAAATTGTCCAAACACTAAGGTACTTAACCAACAGCTAAAAGTCAATTTAAAGAAATATGTACTCACGTCCCGTTCTTTGTTGGTGGTTGTCCCATCACCACACCTGTTGCGCTTCATTAGAGTGCTAGTGCTCCTCATGTGTCTTTAGCCGACGTAAAGCAAGAAAAGCTCCGTTCATATACAGCCGAACAAGCAATGTCGAAGAGATACACAACAGCAAGTACGGGAAAGCATCCGGATACGGCCTCGATAACACAAGTGTATCACGCACGGCGTTACTTGGCAGTAATCCCATACAGTTTTAATTTGCAATATGGCGTTTTGCCAGGTAGAATTCAGCAGACAGCTAACGTTAATTTAGCCTTAACGTTAACTAGGCCTACTTCATAATGTTGACACTTTTCGGCATTGTCAACTCCCACCCTCTCTCATTTTAACGGAACAACAACCCGGTCCATAACACAGAGTCACAGCACAAAACGTATTTTATACTCCTGGCTAACGTGTAGCACAGCTAGCTAATTCTTCCAAACTTTGCTAGCTAGCATTGCAGCGTCTAATCCCTTTCTGCATTGGCCCCGAGAAGGAGCTTTGAGCAACCAATTAAAAGATAAGAACACTTATTTTTTTTTATTTTTTTAATAAACTAAAATTGTTTATATTTTAATAGGAATAAATACTGTTGGATTCATGTTCATACAAACGTTTGGTTAAATAACAATGTATTAGTAGCCTAAATGTTATAGCCTACAAAGTGTAATTACAAATGTTGGGTATTTTTTGGGGGAGCCGCAACCCTCGCCGCAAAGCCTGCCGTGCGGACCATGTCCTGTCACTTTTTCAGGGTCTATGCTTTATGAAGATTCTTCACATCTATGAGGTCTTATTTATAAGTAGGCTAGGTCTGTTTCTTTGCTACTAACCTCATGGTCTTTCCTTTTGAATTATAGTCTGTCGTTAAACTGAACTTTGTCAGCATCAGCTGTGCTGAGGCTCAGCTACATGCTGATGCCTACAATTGACATGTTCATATATTCATAATGCTGATGTGTCCTTTCATAAACTGAAGCGTTGGGAATGGCTGACCTGTTTGTGAAAAGTAAAGGCAAAAAGTCTTCATCCCCTGATGCCCATGACAACAACCCATTTGTTGTAAAGATATTAAAGTGTTGGACTGAAAGATTTGGAGTAGCATTTGGATGGAACCAACCTCTGTGTCTTGGTCTCCCTGTAAAGGTCTGGAAGTAATCCACTCCTCTTCAATGAGGAAAGAAAGAGGGAAAATTATAAAGCTGACAAGTCCCAAATGTGTATCATATACCTCCTTTAACTCAATTAACCCTCTGTGGTAGGCTACAGTTAAAGTTTACATCAGATCCCAAGGCAAAGCTATAAGGAATATACTCAACTTCTGAAAATCTTTTTAGTGGGAACGAGGAAGCAAAAATATACACAGGCATTAAAATACAGACGCTATGTTCCAAACTTAATGATTAACAGTTGATAAGAGAATGTTGTGGACTAAAGTATATCCAAACAAATGGAAAACTAAAGACTTTCTTTTCTTTTTCTCATGGAAGAAGGAGGAAATGAAACATAAAGAAAAGGGGGATATGTGCGGGATTAATGGATCTCGGTGTGTAGACCTCCCCAGAGTTGGAGATTTAATTCTCCTCCACATTTATCCAGACCTCTCTTCATCCCCCAATCCACATTTAAACCTCCCCTTCTTCCCTTGGTCCTCTATATTTCTAGTGCCAGCATCTGTCATCACTCCTACTTCCTCCCTGACCTGTTATCTTATTGTGCCCTGGCCTCTTTTCAAGAAAGTCATTGATTAGTAGCGGACACCGTGATTGACTGCTCTTTCACAGAACAGCTCATGGAGATTCAATCAGTCCATTGTTATCTTGAAGTGCCTCATTTATATCTCTGGAGAATAAAGATTAAGACGGCGAAGGGAAGTAGGGAAAAAGGCTGGGATGTAGAAAGACAACGTAACTGCTGGTGTTAATCTGACATTTCTTTACAGTAAATTCCCCCTATCCTGCTATAATTGTGATATACAGATGGTGCAGTGCATCAGATTAAGTCACAATGAAACAAGATAGATATGTTCCAGACTTGAAGCTTGATACGATCTATATGTCCTAAACCAGGAACACCAGCCAGAAATAGATTTCTTTCCTTTCCGCTAATGTGCTCCTCACAACATCTTGTTCATGTTGTCAGACATCAGTCTCCCGTGTTTGATGGATGGTTATTGATATCCATGCAGGGGCAGTCTGCAACGTAGCCAGAGGTGCTCATTAAAACTCCAACGGGTTTCCTTTGATTACAGCACCCCCAAGCGGCTGCACAAGCTCAGAATTACTCTTCAATCACATCTGGATACATTTAGTACAGTTCAACAAGCACATCTGTATCACACTTGAATTGGCACTGTGAGATCATTTTTGCAAATCTAAACATAACCTGCAACATGAGGAAACATGCAAACAAAAAGAAAATTAATAATACATATATGTCTGATTCATTGGGCTCATTAGGTGATGGTTATTTGTGGTATTTAAAGGAGCAGTTTACCCAAATTACAAGAAACACATTTTTTCACTTTCTGCCGTCATCCCATAAAAATAAAAGTGAATGGAACCATGTTTGTTCAGCTTTTTTTTTAAATGATGCTGTAAAAAAATCAACATCAAAGTGACTATCAACTTCCTACAGAAAAAAAGAATACTTTCTAAAGAAAAAAGAAAACTCCCAATAAGCCCTAAATCCTCACAGACAAAATGTTCTCTTGCCAACTCCTTCCATGTGTGTTTTTTCAACATTAAAGCGCAATGCATTGTGGGGTTTTCACTTAAACAAAGTCTGCAGTGTTGTGGACTTCATGAATGTGCGTGTGCTCAAAAGGTCAATCAATCAATCAATCAATCAATCAATCAATCAATCCATTTATTTTTTACGTAAAATCATATCAAATACACTGTCAGTGGAATGCATGTGGGACAGTCCTGATCCCTCTTAGACTTTAAGGTGGATTATTGGAACCGGGCCAAATTACCATCATACCTAAGGAAAAGTGTTGAATGTGTTTTCTGTGGATAACGTAGCGTACCAGGGAAGCTGGAAAGGTATGCTGCGTTAACATTTTAAATGTAAATGTGCAATGCTGTGGAGACCCCAAACTAAACTAATTTGTTTTCCTTTTCCTGGCACAAAAAAAAATCTCAATCAATACATACTACTTGTGGTATTTTGACATTTGGGTGAACTGATCCTTTAAATGACCTCCATCACCCATTAGTACAGCACTGCTAAAGCTTTTCCTCGATCCTCAGGGGTGCAGCAGAGATAATAGACACTAGAGGGCAGCCAATACTCATCTATCCACCCTGCAGTCTGTGACATCTCACCAGGGTGTCTGTTGCCTGCAGCTCCTCATTCAAACCGAATTACACTGTGAAATAGGATTACGTGTCAAGCAATGCAATGATTGAGCACATTGTTGGGAGTTTGGCAGGAAAGCGGAATAAAAGGAAAATATACAAACACGCATTCCTATTTGTCATGCTGATGTGAGTCGTCTGTGAAACGACATTAAGATAAGTCGGTCCTGGGTGTCAAATGATGGGTATCTTTGCATCCATACTGTTTTTTTCTTTTTTCAAGTGAGTAAAAAATAGCAGCTGCTTGTCTGGCTGTTCTCCAGAGAGTATACAGACTGAGTTATGGACCTATAATTATGTGCAGGAATGAAAGTGTGTGTGTGTGTGTGTGTGTGTGTGTGTGTGTGTATGAATGAACGTGCTCCGTTTTAAAAGGCGTTTTATTATTGTTGCCGTTTCTTCAGATTGTGGGCTAGGGATCGGCTCTCCCTTTATAGGTTAGCTGTTTCCTCTCCCAAAAAGCTCCCTGATACCCTGGGCAACTGGAGAAGCTGTCTCACATTATACAGAGACATGTTTGGCTTCTGAAATAATCTAATAAAAAAGAAGGAAAGAGAGAAAGCGAGAGAGAGAGAGAGATCAAGCAGTCTCCTAAGTAGATGAGCTCATTCCCATCTTCCATCAGCATCTCCTGCATCATAATGAGCAGTGAATCTGTATGTGCACACAGTCAGATGGGTGCAAGAGAGCAGTCGTCTTACAGCCAAACTCTTTGATGTCTCAGTCACGCTGGATTGACAGGGCCTCATCTCCCCTTGGTGACCACCCTCAGCTCTGACCTGGCACCTCCAGAGGTCAGGTCTCTCAGCGTTAGGTCCGTCGAGCCAATTAACCCTAGAACTGAGATCAATTAACCCTTTTACACCGGCGCATGCGGATAACACCCCATGCATTATTAGCAGGTGCAGAGAAACCAACAGATCAAAGGGTTTGAGATGGGCTGATCCAAGACAAAATAACACTGATAGAAAAGGTTCTGACCTAGTGACAGAGAGATACAGACCAGGTCTTGCTTGTCAGATTGAAGAGAGCTGGAGAGAAGGGAGAGCAAATGGAAAGACTCAGCGAGATGGACAGAGCGAGAGAAACTCATCTCTAAGTCTAATTAAGCAGAAATGGAACCGTTGTGAGCCAGGGGGCCTGCGTAGTGATATTTTGCCTTCTAGGCCATTAACCTGCTCCTAATGAACTGTGTGTTATTAAAGTCTTTATCAATAACACCCCCCTGAGGTGACGGTCACTGGTTCATCGATGCTCACACAGTACGTTGATTTGTTTTCAGCGGGGCTCCGGATCACCGGCTGACCTGTGGGGAGGACATATAATCAGATTGTAACATGCATGAGGTGACAGCATGCTCGAGGATCAGGCTTTGTGACAAAGTCATGTAGCTGTGCTTTAACAGCCTTAGTTACTTCATGACACAGGAGTTCTTTTTGTTGTGACAAGCACAGTGTGAAAACAGACCCAGTCTTTTCCCAATCAATGATTTTGCCCACCCACAGTGATGATTATACAGGCTTGGTGATGAGGAATGCCCACAATGTTGTCAGCGGATTAGCGAGGCTGGGTTGTAGTTTGAAAAAAACTGATGTCACGTATACTGGTTATGGATTAGGAAAATAGAGGCTGATACACTCGCACAAGTGGAACAGATGTTTATTGCTGCTATTGGTTATTATTTTTAATTGTTTTTTATTTGATTGTATGCTAAATGAACTGAGTGGATGGGATGAGAGAAAGTGGCTGAAAGAGTGAAGGAGGGAGTTGCTGGATAGGTGGAGAGAGATAGAGATAATGGAGGGGGAAAGAGAGCGGGAAGGGGGGAGAGAAAAGAGATTTGTGGCTGAGAGAAGAGGGGAGATGCAGAGAGCGAGAGAGAGAGAGAGAGAGAGAAAGAGAGAGAGAGAGAGTGTGTAAAAACTGTAAAACGTGTGCTCTCTCTTGCCAGTCTCAGCTGCAGGAGGCTGCAGCTCCATCACTTCAGGATCTTCACTGGCACCGGTTACCAGCTATGATCTGCCCACTTCCCAGTCAAGCCATTTTATTCTGAACTGGGATCCCTTTATTTGTTTGCATGGAAGATAACATCCTACCGCATATTCTTGGATTTCTCATACCACAACTAATTTGACTCAAACCCGGGATTGGTGAAAACAAAAAAAGACAAAAAAAGGGGTTACTCCAGCGATTGTTTTTAGGTTTGTGGAAGCTGCAGTTCAGCCTGTCTTGGACATGGGACCGTGCGTCAGCCGAGAGGGATCCGGTTCCTGAAGGAGGAAAAGCCCGTGTGCGGGAGTTTTTTTCATTTTTGTTTTTTGTTACAGGGGAGGGGGAGCTGTGGGTTTTACGCGCCGAAATGATGCGTCCCAACCGCGGCTTCATCCTGCTCCTCCTCAACGGAACCGCTTGTTTGGTAAGAAAAGGCTGGCAGTGGGGTAAAAGTCACACTGTAGGCTAGTCTTTACGCATCTTGTTTCAAAATGACCTTTTATTATACATGTAACACCTTGTACCTGCGTCACACGGTAAGGTGTCTGCACCCCGTTTGCACCAAAAACTTACAAACTTGCGAATATAAGACTCAGATTATGCAGACAAACATGTGGAAACGGTAACGGAGAGCTGGGATGATGTTGGTCTAAATGATACATTACCAGTGCAGGTCATCTGTGTTTCTTGCAGAGATGCAGAGATAATTCTTGCCCGATGTGCTCTGTTCGTTGCATCCAAACGCATGTGTGCTGCTGATGTGTATTTTATTTTGGCCTAGACTTATAATGTACATAACATTCACTTTGACCCGGCTGCTAGGCTCGGGTACGGCGGGTGCACTATCACTATACCAGCGGACACTTGTGCTGGCAGCGTGCCGAGCGCACAGTGCCGCCGGTACCCAACATCAGTGTGCGTAATTGGAGCAACGTCAGTCTTTTAACATATCATTTAATCTATATATTTGGGTCACTTCAAAGTATGTAATTGCCCATGAAAGTCATAATTTTCACCTGAACAATTACACGAGAAGTGCACATGCGTCCTAAATCAATCAAACTGCAGGCAGGTGTAACGTTCCACTTTTAGCCAAAGAGGCAAAACAATCTAAATAATTTAAAAGCTTTCACTAGTTTAATATGTAGACAATGAGTATACTTCATCACAGACTGTCAGCCAACATAAACGGCAAAACAAAATGCATGTAAATTGAAGAAAGTCGGTTTACCTTACAGTAGCTCACACACCTGGCTTAGAATTAAGACCAGACACAACATATTTGATCAAATGTTTATTTATTTTTTTATGTGACATTTCTTTGCTACAAACAGCTGCACCACAATGTTGTAGGCAATGTGGTTATACTGTATGAGACTTAAGGCAGATGATGTCCACAGAAAGACAAGCTGCTCTTTATTCTGAGGACTTACCTTCTTGTCAGATATGATTGCATACAGAATTTATACTGTGGGTGGTGAGATAACTTTGAGCTGAGTGAAATGTCTCATTAGAATCTCTCTTCTCTTAATTGGGAAGTAACACTGAAAATCTCCAGTATATACTATGTCTTTCCTCAGTTAAAACAATACCTTCCTTAAGGACCCCCACTGACCTATAACACCAGGCGTGTAAACACTATTTCTGTGGTCTTAATGAATTCCTCAAACATTACATAACCTATACTATCACATTTAGATCACCCACTCCGCTTTCATGTATGCTTGCAGATTTATTAAAAAGCAGCCTTTAATGAAAAATCGGCTCTTGATTCACATGAGAAAACTTGAATACCATTCTGCTCGGAAACCCCTGGGCTAGGTAGCACAGGGCCCAGGAAATGAGCAAGCTCCCCCAAAAAAACAGTACAGTGGAAACACTCAAGTGAGGTTCAGTGCTTGTTTGATGCACCTGTTTGTCTTGCATGCCTTTAAGGATGACCTTGTGGTTTTCATATTAAAGTATTATTTAGGTGCTCACAGGGAAGTAATGGCCCTTTTGGTGATTTGAGGTCTGACAGGCAAGGTTTGTGAAAGACTGAGCACACACATTTATTTAGTTGAGACAGAGCTGTTTCAACAGCTCTAAGAGAGAGAGAAGAGACCACACGCTGACTTTAAAAATGGGGGATGAGCGCCTTTTCAGCCGTTGTATAACTAGATACAAGAGTGTGGGATAACAGGCTTAACACTCACTCTTGTGTTGTCTTGGTTCTGGGAGCATATTGGGAGCTGCAGGGCTGCAGCCAATTGCAATCCTAAAGGTCTGTGGCTATTGATAATATAATTCATTGGGGCTTTTTCTCCCTCTGCTGATATATCTATGAAAAACATAGATGATATCCCTCAGCAGGAGAGCTTGCGTAATTCATTAGTCCTGTGACATTGATAAATTATATTGCAATTAATAAATGAAGTAAATTTTTTATTAAGCAACTGAGTCATGATTAATAATCGTACACGCCTATTATGCATTAATATTCGATTTAGATGATTTTCTGTTGTAATAGCTCTGCAATTCTCAGAGCGGGTTGAGGTCTCAAGGGGCCTTTTCTAATATAGACAACTATTAACACAAGGTGCCACTCTGGTTGTTTATGTGATGAATGATGTGTTTCAAATGTTAATTATTCTTGATTTCGAATGGAGGGCAATGAATAATATAAACCATCTCAGTTGCATAATGACTGCTTGAGAAATTATGTTTATTTTTGGCAGCGGTAGAGTTATTCTTCTTTTATGATGCTCGGCAAGCAGACTGGATGTGTTTCAGTGAACTGAGTGGCTGATAAGCATGTATCACGAGAATAATCTGTGGAATATTTGGGAGGATATATTGATATTTCGTGTCCTTTCACTGTCCTTGTGATTAGCCATCAGCTGTTGGTTGAGCAGAGCCAAGATGTTTAATAGATCTGCCACTAATTATTATTTACATTACTGATTAATCTGCTTTTTAATTTTGTAATTCATTGATTCGTCGTATGATGCGTAAAATTTAAAAAATTAATTGTGAAAAGTGCCCCAATTTTCCCATTTAAGAAGCTGGACCAATCAAATGTTCTGTGATTTTTGAAAAATTACCTCAACGATTAATCGTTTTATCAAAATAGTTGCTACAGTTAATAGTCGACTAATCCATTAACTGACTAATCGTTTCAGTTCTAATGAGAAAGCCACAAAAGGCGTAGTTCATCACTACTGATGCAGCAGGCGTGAGGTGAACTGAGCTCACACAGTCCGCCGAGGAGAGACAGGTGGCTTTATAGGATGAGTTGACACATTGAAAATCAACAGAGCAGGTACAGAGTGGTGATGAAGGAAAAAAAAGAGGTAGTGAGAGGAGGTGTAGGTAAAGTGCTAAAAAATTGGAATTTGTTAAACATCTGCCTCAGACGTTTGTACACCTCATTGACAGTCATACCATATTCTTGCTTCCCTTTGCACAAAGCATCCAAGAAAATAATCCACATATAATTACAACTGCAGCAGTGTGGCAGAACCGTGCATATCACAAAGTTGACAATGTCAATCCCCGGACCAGGCGGAGAAATCTGGGAGGGGCGAGGTCAACAATCTGAATAACTAGCAGTGAAGAAGAATGAAGTGCAACAGAACGGGGCATTGAACTCAACTGCCACAGTAAATGGCAGACTCTCTCCCCTGCGATTACTCCAGAATCACTCCACTTTTCATTAAAAAGTAATTCATTACAAATAATTATGTTTTAAACGTACACTACCGGTCAAAAGTGTGGGGTCACTTACAGACTTCCATTCCACTCCATTATTGACAGAATACCAGCTGATCTGAGTGGGTGGCTAATCTTTAATGCAATATCTACATTGCCCATTATCAGTAACCATTCATCCAATGTTCCAAAGGCACATTCTGTTTACTAATCTGATATTTAAAAAAAAAACTAACTGAGAAAACATTGGAGAACCCTTTTGCAATTATGTAAGCACATAATGAAATCTGAAAAATGCTTCCCTGGTTAGAAAAAGCAATGCAACTGATCTCATGTTGTATTCTGTCTATAATGGAGTGCAATGGGAATTTCTAAGTGACCCCAAACTTTTGACTGGTAGTGTAATTATAATTTAATTCACTTAGCACTCAACAAGAAAACAAATGTTGGCACTTAAAACACGTGCACACCCAAAAAGGAGGATGTACTGTAACCTTCATGTGGTAAAGATCCCTGGCAACGCAGGTGCTCGGCTCTTCATAAATGCATGTTGAGCTCCCAGCTGCTCTTTCACATCAGAATATTCTGGAAGGGATGAGCCTCAGGTAGCCTCTCTCTGTGGCCATGAGAGACAGGACAGCTTTGTACCCCCTCTGATTGCTTTCAGTGCAGATGCAGATGCTGGCCACCGTGCTTGATAGCTGGATTTCACCTCTGTGGCCCTGCACAGAATGTCACTGTTTGCAGACTGAATTTTGATGAAGACATTCATACATATTCCAGGGTTTCTGTGCATGGAGGTTATATGAAAGTATAAAGAAAAGGAAAGCGCAAATAAGGATCTTGTGCCGTTACAGTATGTTTTCCACTTCTAAACTTCTATTATCACCCTCTATTTGACATTCCCATCAGCAAGGAAAGACGTACTTATCTAACACGGCAATTAAAAAACAAATTATGTTCTTACATTGAAAGCCTGGCAGAGCCAAAATCCCTTTCATAACAAAGACAAGATTGTGATTAGGCTGTACAGAGAGCACCACAGCAATGGGACGCTTGAATCATAACATAGCAGTACAACAGCTGAGACAATCAAAGGCATACAAATCTAAGCAAAACTGCCTGCAGTTTGCCTGGAACACAGCATGGTGTAACAATGCCTAAACACACCGGTATGCAAACTTGAATATGTGTGTGTAAGATTAAAAAGCAGAGGTTGCCTGGCATTAATTCTACCCACATCAGACTCCTCTTTCCGTTTTTCATGTTTCTTAGATACCTGTCCGTCTTGCAGGGCCGCTAACCTTGTCCACCCAGATACATCCCTGATTAAGAAGAAATACCACCTTAATCCTGAGAAAACAAATAGAAAAAACTCAGTGTTTGATAGAGCATATATTGCATGCAGACACAAATGTGAGTGAATACAATTTTGTTTTGTTTTAGGGTCTTCCTCTTTGCCATCACTGTTGCATACTGTATGTCAGAGCTCATAAGCTTTGACCACCTCTCATCCCACACAGGCACAGGAAACACAAAACTCATTCATAATTGTCAAACTTGTATTATAAGGCTGCAGAAACAAAGTGGAAGCAGACGGAACAGTTTATTGTGCTCATGACATCTGTAAGGGGGCAATTTAAAAGGGACAATTATGAGCAAAGTAATATGCACTCCCCTTGTTAGCCATTGTTAGAATGATTGCAATATATCTTGGGTGAGCACACGCCATATACAACTGCAAAAATCATTTACAAAAGATATTTTGTATAGTGTGTGATACAGGAACCAAACTGATGCCTATAGCAGCAACACTTAGTTCCATAAACAATTAGTACGTAAATTATTCAGCAACTATTTGGTTTTTAATGACATCTTATAGATTAAATAAGTAAAATAAAACGCTTTAGGTTTTGGCTTGTTAGTGGGACAAAACAAGGAAATGGAATGCAGAACATTTTATAGATCAAACAAAATTATGTTTATTGGTCGGATCCATTTTACAAGTTCTGCCATGGCCACTGCTTTCAACACAGTGCACATTGTTCAGTTTTACTACATAATTATTTCAAAAATACTCCACTTCAGCTTTGTTTGCACAAATAACTGTCTCCCTAATTTTGATGTGTACGCGTTTGGCTCTGCCAACACATGTTCTGTAATTGTTTGACTCCTTCCTCGTGTTTTAACCTATTTTGAATAAACATTTTACATTAATTTGTATTTGTGTATTGATCAAATAAATAACCCAACAATGAGTAATCACAAAAACAATAAATAAAGTGTTTGACTGAGTGCTGACTGAGCAGCTGGCATGATAGTGGACCTACTGTGGCTTCCTGCTGTAGTGTAAAACAGCCTTGAGTTATACACAACCACAGCAAGGGTGAGCCCAGAGGTGCACCACTTCCCTCCTGACCACCCGTTAAGGAAGCCATCGGGGGACCATCTGTCCCCCCCTCCCCATTCCCCCTCAGACTCCTAGCAGCCCCACAGCAGAGACAGACAGAGAGAGAGAGCTTGAGAGGGACGGACAGAGAGAAAGCACGCTCCCTGACACACTGACAGCCCTTCATAGTGAAGCACTGAGCTGTCCTGAAACAGAATGTGTTGTCTGCTCAAAACCAGCGCAATATATTGTGGCATTGCTCTCTGGGAGACCGCAGGGGAAGACAGAGCAGATCTTGGAAGAAAATCTTTAGGTTTGTCTGCTGGTTTGAATAGTGAAGGGTGGATTACAGAGCACAGCTTAAAGACAAATGACTCGTAGCCTTGGGTAGAATGAGTGGGCATAATTCCCAGGGGATCCAGATAAAGACGCGCTTGACTTTCACACAGAGGAATAACTAAGGATGACAAAATCCATAACAGACGTTTTAATTTCAGAGAGCGTCTGCTGGAACTGACAGTAGTAAAAGCTGTTGAAATGAAGTGAAAATGTTATGGAAAGTGTCAGTACAGAATGAGGTTTTCATCGTTTCAAGCACCCAAACAATATTAGAAAAGGCGGTGTGGAACCAGGGGACGTGGGTTGATTTGTGAAGTTTAACACGCGAAGAAAACTGAAGCTTTTCTGATGCCCCAGGTTCTGAGGTTCATGCTCACCTCATCATGGTGTGACTTGAGCCGCTGGATACCACATCAGAATGAGACCGGGGAGCAAAAGCCCATTTATATTCTCTCACAATCTGTAAACAGTCTGTTCTGCCTGAATGAACATGTAGTGTGCAGTTCACCAGCATGCTGCCCAGTGACGGTACAGTGATTTTCAGGGTCAGAGTGGTGCAGATGTCCAGACAAGGCCCGCTGAGGGTCTTTACGGGGGTTTCCAATTAAAGCAGCACGCAGCCACAGGGATCAGGGAATTTGGCTGAGCTCGATAGAAGAGTGTTTCAAGTATAAAAAATAGGTAATAGAAACTTTTTTTGCAGAGTATAGTGGTTTTGTATTGTTGTGGAGTTTAGGACAGCAGTTATTTTGAAAATTATTTGTCCAATTTGAACAGTCATGCACTTATCCATCCAAGGATCGCTGACCTAATGCACAAATAGATTGTTGTTGGTTCATTAAAAAGTGACATATGACTGTTTTCTCAACTACTCTCTTTTCTCAGTTAATGTCTGGATAGTTTTAGGCATCTAAAGTTGCTTATTAAAGGTTAAGGAAAGATAAAATTGGTTAAAAAAAACAACATTGACTTTTGGTAGGAGACAGACTAAAGTATGCAGTCACGTTCTTTGTATGTCCAAACATCCACCCCAACTTCCTCACTCTAGCTAGCCTGGAAATCCAGACCTGAATCGGAAAGATTAAGGGTCTGGCATCTAGCAATGAAAGTCGCCCCATCTTGAGGGGCGGCACCAAGCGTGCATTTCAAAATCTCCAATTGAATAACACTACGACCAATCACAACAACACACAGGATGTTGTATCCAAAGCACCATACGCTTAGCTACAAGCAGAGCTAACTGGTAGATTAAACTGTCCTCATCTGTTCAGCTCCCCCTGGCCCGCCTACATCAGATACACCGATATGATTGGAGCAGCTAAGCTACAAGGGTATAGGTAATGAGCAGCATTACTCGATGCCAGAGTAACCCGGTGAGCAAATTCAAATTGTGCTCCGGCAAGAACTCTGGATTTCCAGGGTACGCTCTAGCAGGATAACAACAACAATCTTCTTTGCTACGGAAAGTTACCAAATATCATTTGAAGAAATGCTGTCAATCTTCTAGAGAGGGCAGTTATTATTTGCCCAACTGCTAGAGGTCACTTAAAAACGAGGTTGCTTTAAGAGATCCAACAATGTCCATTCCTCTGGTGAATTCTAATGCAGTTGCGATGGACTGCGGTTCCCACCTGTTGTCAGGATGCAGGTCAAATGTTTCACAAGTAAGCACTTGTGATCAGATTTCACTTCCCCGCTCACTTTTGCTTTTATCCGTCAAAGACTGCTGCTATGGGGTGGCCCTTTGCTGCGTGTCATCCCCCATCTCTCTCCCCCTTTCATGTTTATCCACTGTCACTATAATAATGGGAAAAGCCCCAAAAAATAATCTTAAAATAGAAAAAAAAGACTGCTGCTATACAGAAAAAGAGTTTGACTTCAGCTAAAGAAGCAGATTGCTGTGGCAGTTTGGTGCTTTGCTGTTGGCCGAGCTGTGTTGCATATCTTGTTACCTTGCCAGAGCTTCCAAACAAGCCCTTTAGTGCAACTATAAGTGTGGCTGGAGACCGCTCACACAGTTACACACATTCCCAGGTGGGAGCTGCACAGTTAAACCATTGTCTTCGGATATGACCTTTACTGAAGTAATTAAATGAACAAAAAATAATAATGAATTAGCTTTTTTGTTGCTGATTAAAACTGGCAAATGTTCAGGTATTAATGCTTTTGGTAAGCACTTTATGTTTGGTTACGTTGAGCAAAAATTCCATAATAATCTTTCAGCATATTGTAATTCATGTATGGTCTGAGTGAAAACTATACTGCTGCACCTACTTTTGGCTCTGTATTTAGGCTTCAGAAAATCTAGCCATCACGGGAGACTTTGGTCAATCACATGTCACATGAGAGAGAGAGAGAGCGTTCCTATAGGCTGTTCTGCACATGCATTTCCATATTCAAAGAGGGGAGAGGGAGAGCTGCAGAAAGAGGTCTCATTCTACTCTAGCCTCTGTAGCTTTAAACAAGGCAGGTGTTCAAAATCTAACAAAAAGACTGGAACATTAAGTCAAACAGTAGGCCTTGATAGGACGGTATTCAATTGAAACTTTTTACACCTGAACCACCATTAGATTTGTAGAGTCCTTTCAGCTTTTATCAGACAGGTGTGAATACTGGAGCAGCACATTATTCAGTTTTGTTGTCCTTGTTGTCGTCATTATGTCAAATTCTGTGCAAGTGTGTCAAGAGTAACAAAAATTGGACTCTAATTCTTTGTACACTCTTACTTGGCCAATACCTGCTCCCTGGGGATAAACTGGGTAGAAACAGACCTTCTCCACCCTCCTTGCACTGCCAACTTGTCAATATCTTATAATGTAAAAAATATGATTCAGATTCCAATTCAGAGCCGGCTTCTCTCTGAGCATACAAAATGAGCCCAACTCCTCCGGGACCACACAATTGAGCCTGTCCAAAATGAGTTGGGAAAGCGGGTGGAGGATGCAGGAAGAAAGAACAGATAGGGGAAAGAGTTTAGAATAAAAAAGATTCAGTGTAGTGAGTTTGTTCACCCACTGCAGATCTAAACTCTAGTGACCCCAAAGAAGTCGGAGTGAATTATTCATTAGGAGTCAAATGGCTTGTTTCTTGTGAAATTACCTTTCCCTTCTTCACCTCTTCTTGGATCTACACTAGCCAGAAGAATAATCAGTTATAAGGTCATAGCCATTTGCAGATTTTAATCAAGTAATAGAGAAGTCTCCTGCAGTGAGCATAATAGATCTGGAGATGGTGAGAGCAGAGAAAATAATAATATAATAAAGCATCGATGAACACTTAAGAAATCTGTGCTGCCTTGTACTTTAATTAAAAAATGATGTCATGTTAGAGATGAAGATTTCAACAGTCAGAGGGAAATGGAGTGTTGATTGAATGTGTCAGCTTCCACAGGACAAGTGCATGCTGTCAGTCCTGCTGGGTGGCTCGACAGGAACATTCTCTGTATCAATCAATCAATCAATCAATCAATCAATCAATCAATCAATCAATCAATCAATCAATCAATCAATCAGTGTACTTCAGATTATGCATCCATAAAACTACAATTTCAAAGTCATAATTGTACGTTTGCCTGCTGGTTTTGAATAGTAGAGTGGTAACAATGCACAGCTTAAAGAAAAATATATGTCCTAAATAATCATTGAAAAGCTGTTGAAACAATTATATGTTGTATATGTTACATGTTATATAGGTTATACTGTATGTTACCTAAACATTTTAATATACAGTATATAGGTAACCTTATTTGTAACCTAGATTCCTAAATGGAAATGGAAAATCAGTGCTTACTAGGATACATATATAACAGTAAAAATGTAATAAAAGCAATAAAAATAGCTTTTATACAATAGCAAAACCAAAGAATTAATGTTGCAAAACTGCAACAAAAAATTATTTTCAGTATTTGCTTATTTTCTTGAATCAATTGATCAATTACTTAATGTAAAATACCATTAAAGGTACAAGTCACAATGTTATTTAAACCTGCAAAAGTTGACTATTTGACCACTTGGGGGCAGCAGCAGTAGGTGACTAGTGGGGGGATGGGGTGGTTACCATCTTATCAAATGACCAAAATGCATGTCCCTTGTTTTTAGTAAACAGTTGCCTATTTACATATAGAGCAGATACAGAGCAACATTATTATTCATCTTTCTGGCCACCTGATGAATGTAAAATCCAATAATCACTGTACATTAAGCTCTAGGTTGGTCTCTACCAACTCTTGAGGAAAATATTTGATTATTTTTATCCATTGTTATTATAAATCAAAATACTGGTTATAGCTGCTTAATTATTTGGTCTATTAATTTCAATTTCCTAATACCTAAGTCTATTTATTCAAATTGCTTGTTTTGTCCAGCCTGAAATATAAAAACCATATATATTTGATTCACAATGACACAAAACAGGCAAAACAGCAAATCCTCACATTGAAGAAGGTGGGACCAGAGAATCTTTGCAAAAAAATGACTACCGACCAAATAAATGATCAACTAACTGATAACTGACCAATCTCTTATTGTTTTAGCTCTAGTCTCCAGGTAATTTCTGAAGTAAACATGTGCAGCTCTTGGTAGGATATGTGCAACCCTTGTTCATTTCCAGGAACTCAACAAGTAAAGTCTGAATGTGCAAACTCAAGTGGGAGTCTAATTTTGGAACAATATCCGTTGGTTGACACACTGGTCTGTCGCCAGTCCTCTGCCCCTGTGAGACTGTTGGCATAGATTTCAGTTAAGTGGCTCCCTGATCTCTCAGCGGCCTTATGGCCATAGTGTGCTTCTGTCACCCGGGGAAAGGGGTTAAAACGGTGTACCTGTCACTGTAACAGGCTGATTATTGCCTGTGGAGCTGGCAGGCTTGTGAGGATCGCTCCCCCTGCCCACACTCCCTGCTGGGAGAGAGGCCTGGGGCCTGTACTCACTGAGGCTGAATGACTCACAATTACCACAGCGACAGCGCCTGCAGCCACCTCCTATTCTCTCCAGCCGATTCACTGACTCACTTAGCGCACATGACAAATGACAAATCACCCCGAACCTCCACCCCCTCACTAAGACCTGATTGTCCATCGCCCACACTTTGCCTACAGTACTTAAAGGTGGGATACATCTTGACAAGCTTCATGAAACAAAACAAACATATTCTGAAAGTAACTTGTTCTGGCCTTTGACAGTGACACTGTATGGTGTCACACTACGTAGATGGTGCATATTTTAGTATGAAGTGAACAGTAAACCTTTGACATTAAAGCTGCAGCCCTGGAAATACTCCAATTTTATTCAAACTCAACGAAACACTTCTTTAATGTTGCCACACAGGTCGCTGACAAATCATTTGTGGTGCATCATCAAAGAATGATTTCCTAGACTGTGTTTTCAATATGAAAGCAAGTGAGTGTTGTGAATATCCAAAACAGACAGCATTAGTGCTCAACTGCTTTCAAAACAATGTCGGTGTGTGCATGCGAAAATGTGAACATATTCCACTAAAGTGAAGCAATGCATATATCTTTTAACCTTGAGAAAACAACAGTGGACTCGGGGGTTTTCCTACATTATTTTAAATTGCTTACAATGCATAAGTCAAAGTTGGAAGCATGCTGATAGTTAAATCTTACACCTCATATACTCCCCTAGTTAAAGGCAGAACGGCGCGAGAATTGTAGTAGTATGCAGTTTTTCAGAATCAGAACAGAGTGTGTAAAAATACTGATTGTTATAAAATTGAAGGATTAAAAAGATGTGCGGCAGTGTAACGTGTGACCTCTGTTACCATTGTTCACCAGCTCTCCTCGGGTTTCAAAACACTCGAGTAGTAGCCTATGTACAAAGCGATACTACAGAACATTAACCAACAGAAATTAAACCACAATTTAAAGGCATCATGGTGGTGTGTTGAAAACCACACTGCATCTGTTCTCTCACTGCAGTAATAATTGCAGCTCTGGCTCAGTAATTTTCTTCTTTTTTTCCAAAGCCATATTAAGCTCATTTTAATATTTGTCTTTGACAACGATACTGCACACTGCATGTGACACCTCCAGCAGTGCCAAACACTTACATCTTCTGTTTAACAAAAGCACAAGGCTCACTTGAGCTCCCCTCCTGCAGCATTGGCCTCTCCGGCTTTTTAATGAAGACTGTGCAAGAGATAGGGAGGAATGCCTTAAACAATATGTAGGGTAAAACAAAGCATTCTGCAATTTGTTAAAAATACGAGTTTGGCGCCGTCTGAGAGTCACTTTAAACAGCTGGCAAAATGATCAGTATCTTAAAAGCAAGGGGAAATTTTTTATAGAAATCAAGAGTGACATATTTTTCAAGAACGCTAAAGGGCCTTTTTGTAGGACACCACGGGGGCTCTAAGTGCTATCTGGGGAGGCCGGCAGAGTGCTACGCTCTGTGCCCGGCAGCCAACAGCTCATTGAAGAAGAGAAATCAAACACAATCAGTTCAATATGAGCTGTGGGGAATGGTGTATTTGTCATCAAAGTCATTCGGTTTGACCTTAACTTCCCCCTCTGAAACAACATAGATACATCTGAAAAGATTTATATCAATATGTCTTCTCAGCTCTTCCAAATTTGTGTTTATTATTTATGAGGTTCAGAGTATGGGACCCTCATAGAGCCATCAGAACTACCTGAATCAAGAGGAAGGAGTCCTTGTCAAGGCAGTTACCGGTCCCCGTGGGGGGGCCGAAGGATCTGAGCGGCAGTGTAGCGTAGCAGCAGACAGGTAACTAGAGGAGGGTGTTAGAGGCATCTGGCCTCTAACACCCCCTGTGGTAATAGGGCCAGATAAGGGAAAGAGGGGAGTCCTCTCACCTGAGTCTAAACACCAGACCACAACCACATCAGCGGGAATCCTCGCAAGGCAGTTGAAATGCGATACACGTTGTTATGAAAGGAAATACATGTTTTCAGGGAGACAGAGAATCAATATTGCTGACTGACTGCGGCGCAAGTGAACAAATGTGAGCGAGCTTGAAAAACCTGCATAAAATGGAATAAAAATGAGTCATACTTAATAATCCTGACTAAGCCTGTATAAGGAAGCCCTGGCAGTCAAGACAGTAGATGGATCAGAGCACAGACAGGAAACCATGCATTATGCATCATTGTAAAATCTCTCCGGAAAGAGCGCGCATACACAAACTTAACCAGTGATGCATTTGCATCACTTATTGTTCACGTTTACAACTCAAAAATCCACAAACAAAGTGTGTGTGTGTGTGTGTGTGTGTGTGTGTCTATGTGTGTGCGTGCATGCTGGTGACTTCCATAGTGCATTAGACAGAAGCTACCTGTTAATAGATTGTTACTGTTGAATAATTAGCCATTACATTGCACTCACATTCACACAGTCTTCACAAAGCTACTGCTGAGCACAGCAGCACCATCTTATCTCCCTCACTCTTCTTCCCCTCACCTCAGTTGATGTTAACATCTGACAGCTTTGTGTGTGTGCCGAATTCGATACAGTTTTTTTTCTTCAATTAAAAAACTGGAAGTCTTAATTGGACATTATACTTTACTCTCCTCCCCCCAACTTGCCCAGCTCCCCTTCTTCAAACACTTTGATCTTCCGACCAAAACCTTCCAGGCAATAATAGTTTCTCCTGTTCCCAGACTTACACCGCAGTGCTTAAGAAGCAAAAAGCTCACTTTAAAACAAGAAACATGGCTTAATCTACTCTCCATTTCAACTTTCTTCCTTTAAGATTTTTAAATTTCTCTCCAATTAGATGATCTTCAGGTGAACATTTGAACAGTGAAAATGAGATGAAATATTACAATAACACCTAGGATAATGTTTTGGCAATGTAGAAACAAGCGTTTGAGCATGAATCCGGCTCCTTTTGTTGCATCCAGATACTTTAAAGGGACATAAATCAACCTCTATTGTCAGAGAAACAACTGTAGAACGCATTTCTTAATGACAGAGCTTTATTGTTTAACAGGATTATAGACTTTGTAGAAAATTGTCCACCCTCACAAATATTGATTAAACTGCCCACAGCAGTAACACACTTTATGTGAATTCAGTTTTGGTGTGGCATTTCTGTTCTTTGATCCCTCTGGCCTCAAGTAGCTTGAATGAGGTATGAGGCATATGAGCCCATTACTAGGGAGCTTAGGGAATTACATTGGCTCTGCGAACACTAGACATGAAGGAGTATTTTCTCTCACGGCCGGGTAAACAAAAGAATGTAATAATAGCAATACCTGCAAAATTCCAACCATTTATTTATATATATAGCATTGACAGAATGTCACGGTTACTACCACTAGAGGTATGAACGGTAAATTAAGTATCGATTAAGCCTTTAATTTGTTTTCTGTTCACATTTCTTTCTACCTTGCTGATAACTGCCTATGTTCTTTCTCTGTTTTCTCCTTCTACCCCTACCTCCATCTCCTCTCTCTAGGTGGCCCTAGGTCAAGAAGACGACTCCTCCAGCCCTAAGAGCTCTTCAGACGACTCCCCCAAGACGGTGGGCCTCCTGAGCGGGCAGGCTCCCCTTTCGCCCCTGAGCCGCTGGATGCTTCACAGTAAGAGCAGAGCTGCTAATACCACCTCTCTGGAGCTGCCCTACCGCTCCCCAGTCCCTTTCTCCAAGCAGGAGTTTTCTAAACAGGAGTTCTGGGAGATGTTAGGCAGTGACCTGCTCAAACCCGATGCATCCAGCTCCAGGGTCAAACGGCGGCCCATCGTTAAGACCGGCAAGTTCAAGAAGATGTTTGGCTGGGGAGACTTCTATTCCAATATCAAGACGGTAAGGCTTAACCTGCTGATCACCGGCAAGATTGTGGACCATGGTAACGGCACGTTCAGCGTCTACTTCCGCCACAACTCCACGGGTCAGGGCAACATCTCAGTCAGCCTGGTGCCACCTGTCAAGGCGGTGGAGTTTGACCTGGAACGCCAGAGCGTGGTCTACCCCAAGGACTCAAAGATCTTCAACTGCCGCGTGGACTATGAGAAGGTGGATCGCAGCAAGCGCACCTCGCTGTGCAACTACGACCCATCCAAGACCTGCTTCCAGGAGCAGATTCAGAGCCACGTGTCCTGGATTTGCTCCAAGCCTTTCAAGGTGATCTGTATCTACATTTCCTTCTACAGTACAGACTACCGCCTGGTCCAGAAGGTTTGTCCGGACTACAACTACCATAACGAGATGCCCTACCTGCCCTCGGGCTAGAAGACTTGGAGGGGACAGGAGAGGTGGGAGGGGAGAGGAAAAAGGGGGTGAGTAGGAGTGACTGTAACACATGAGGAGGAAACCAGGGCTGTGAATCGTCTTTAATGCCATTGTGGCAGCAAGACACCTAATAAAAATAAACTCTCTGTAGCCTAACTATTGTAAAAACATATATGCAAGACAAAAATTACAGTATGCATAATGACAGTGAGGCATTTGGAATGCGTAACGGCAGCATTCATTAACTGGACTGGTTGCGAAAATCAAACATGCACATTCTTACCTCAATTCAGTTTCTTAATGCCAACTCCTCGCCAGCTAATTCTCTCTTCCATTAAACCACTTGTGAATGTGAATGTCCTTTTCATCACCCTTTACTATATTTCACTCTTTTGCAAAGTCACAAGGCAGCATTTCCAGGGAATGGTGCGACACGATTCACTGGAGAGTATACAAATTCAGACTTTATTACAAACATCATGCAGGGTGCAAGCACCCCCACCCCTCCTTCGCGCAGTTGCTAGTAGCCAGAGAGGACACGGAGTATTAAAAAAAAAACATAATGGATTTATCAGAAAAGGCAATTATGTTCACTCGAGCTTCTGCGCGGGAAAGTCACCAGACGCCCCAATCTTCTGAACATAGCCATGCTGAGACATACCAAGAGAGTTGTGTGGAGCTGATAGTCTTAATTAGCTTTGTAGCAACTCATCTGGCAATGGTTTGAATGTAACAGATGTTCAATAATATTAAAAAGTTACACACTAAAGCTTTAACACTCGCACACTGTAAATGATTAAAAAGTTACCGGAGGGAACACAAAGCATTGTTTTCTCACTAATAGCAGATTAGTGTAAAGTGTAACCAACCACTGGATCATTTAGGTTACACTCAATTCAAAGTCTCTTCAAAGGGCATGGACTTTAAGTCTGTACCAAAAAAAGCTTCTTTTACCCCGCCCCCGTCCACATCCTCATGTGTAAGCATCCCACCACGGCATTGTCAATGTGTAGTTTATGTTTGCAGCCTGCCAAATCTAATCACAATACATCTCTCAGTTATGTCACCTCTATTTCAATAAAAGAGGAATAAGAGGGGGAGAGGGAGAGAGAAAAGATAATAAAATTTGCAAGAAAAAGCAATTGCTCAACAAAGATTCAGGGCCAGGGCTTAAGACAAGTTCAGTGTGGGGGGGGAATAACTAGATTCTGCATAGAGATAGAGTTGGCCCTCCTCACTTAAGAGAGAGAGAGAGAGGGGAGAGGGGGGAGGAAGAAGGAGGTGGAGGAGTGAGAGAGGGGAGGGATTCAGTGAGCTGTTTTAATTAAAGTGGAGAAGGAGACTTAGAGTATGCAGCTCCTTCTATTGTCCCCTCTGTATGAAAAAGATTACATTTTGTTGCCGTCAGGATTCCTGATTTCACGCCTTGATAACTTTGACTGTGTGAGGCAGATTGCTCTCTCCCGACAAATTCTGTGTTCACTAAAGTCGGCCTGTTATCTTGAATAAATGAAAATATTATCATAATAATTACATATAATTTAATCTTCTTTAGAACTAATTAAGGTTTCAACGAGAGGGCAAAATGTATTCCTAAAAATCAAGTCAGCGAGTAGGAGGATGAGAGGACGTTCATGGGGATGCTTGTGTTTTTTGCGCTGAGCCCAGAGCTGACTGCTCTCATTAAGATAAATGGCTGCTGGCTGGCCCATTTCATGTTGCTTTCTGTATACAGTATCAGCGGAGAGAAGTGCACAGTGGAGCTAGGAATTAGGTAGGCTGACATTTTGTTGTCACCAGCAGTCACCAGCCTGGTGTGAAGAGTCATTAAACAGTGAGGTCAGGTAACCAGTTTGATGCTAATGTTCTGTGAAGCCAGGGATTTAACTCAGATTGGTGCGTGCTTGGCTGGAGCTGTGCAGCGATGTCCCACGTGGACCCATGCAACAGTAAGCGATCCCCATGAAGCAAACCTCCAGTGTGTGTGTGTGTGTATATGGGGGGGGGGGCATAAAGCCAGACATAAATGCTTTGTCTGATAGGGCTAAATATAGTGGCAAAGACCTGTAAATCTGCACATTAAAGCTCTGCTTTGTTTTTATTTCATCTTAATGGGGGGAGTAGCTCCTCTCCATATGCGACCTCATCAACTTGTGGCCGCAAGCAAATAGCAGCAGTGCACGAGCGATCCTGCAGGGAACAGGCAGCTACAGCATACGCAACATTGATAAAGGCTGTTCATCTTGCAAAGTCAAACTTCCGGGTCCTCTTGCGTGCGATTGTTTTATCGAAACAGATATTTCAAACATGCACCGATATATGTTAACAACACCCATGTCTGTGTCTCTACTGTGTCTCTCTTCACAGAGGGGATATTCCATCAATCAGAGTGCTAATTGAGAAAGCTTGTATGGACAGATTCTGATTCCCGCCACATCACAGAAATGCAGAATTAATGTGAAAGCATGTAGAAAGAGTCAGAGTGGAACATGCAATATAGATGTAGGTCCTGTCTGCCTGATGAGATACAAAGCTTGTAAAATGCATATCAACAAGCATGAATGAACCACTGTCTCTGCTTATTCATTTCCTCAGCCTCCAACTCTCTTCATCCCGTTCCTCTCCAGAAGTCTGCATGTTACTCAGCCATATGCCCCGCCATCTTCACACTGTCCTCTCCTTGTGTGTGACCCGGCTGACTGGCCTAAGCCTCCCTACCCTCTCTACCTCCCTTACCCTGGCGTTGAACCCTGCTGTGAGTAGTTCCTCATTGCTGCCCTGCCCGCCCTCCTGCACACAGCGCTGAGCTGAGCTGGCTAATCTCTGTGAGCTTAATGCCATGCCAACGGAACTCCCCTCTCTTCTTCTCTATCTATCTATTTCCCTCTATATCTATATCCCATCAAACAAATGCGTGTGCACACACAGTCTTAAGATGTGCTGGTTTAGGTATTTCCTCTCTCCTGTTCAAAGCATCTTACATAAGCCCCTGGATTGTGAGGACATGAAATCTCCTCAAGAGCATGCCAACGGAGTGCCCGACACAGATACGCCTCAGTAACCCCTCTCCCCGCCTCCTGCAGGGCGTCCAGAGAGAAGCTGGATACTCACACATGTTGGAATCAAAGCTGGTCCACATGAGCCCACAGTACTGAGCTCATTTGGAAAAAACAAGGACATATCTTGGCCTACATGCTGGGAAGAAGCCCCTCACTCTGCTCCTTAATGACCCTCTCAGATTTACAGCAATACTCTCACTGAGACTCCACCCTCTCCGCCTCTCTCCGGGGCGAGTTAAAAAGGCTTGCTGGACTAAGTTTAAGAGACAGCCATATTGCTGTGGGATGGACGGTGTTGTTACGGCAGCAGCCTTACTGTTGACTCATCTAATGCCAACAGGCGTGGATATTTGGCCTTAGAGACTGCAAGACAACACTGGTCTCAGCTCAGAATAGTAACAAAAACATGTATATATACATATAGATATAGATATATAGATATATCTATATCTATATATATATAGATATATATAGATATATTGATATAAAAGCTAAGAGTCCTCAGATCTGAATAAAGTTGTATTTAAATGTGAGTGATGCAGTGGAGGTTGTCTGTTTTATCTTTCTGTTCCTCATGGTTTTGTTTCTCTGTGTCATGTGGATGATATACTGTATGGATGATATGATGGCATTTACTGTGGTTTCCAACATTCTAAAAATCAATAAAGTACACAAGTACTTAAGTAGTACTTAAACCACTTCCGTTGTAGAGAGCAGACTCAAGTCGTATATCTGGTTGTGTTTCATGTGTAGGAAGAGTGTGTCAACAGTGCTGAAGTCTCTATTTTCTCATATTTGCGTACCCATACTGTGTGCCAACGGCAAAGAAAAGATGTGACAACATTTTTTGCTGCGGGCTCTTGCAGATATACATGCAGAGAGAGAAATAGAAGGGGAAAAGGGAGCAAAGAGGAAAACGGGGTTAAGAGGGAGAGGAAGGAATTGTTTCAACTGGAATGATGCATGAACACAACCCCCCACCACCACCACCACCACAATTCTCTCAGTCTTCGTTTCTTTGTTATGCATCTTCACAATTCCTGATCATTTTAAGATATAATTGACATTAAATTAATTCTACTTTTAATTAAATCCCTGAAAACAGTTAACGAGGGGATGGGTTCAAACATTCAGCTCACAACATCCCTTTAAACTAGATCGATTAAGGCATGGCTGGCGGCAAAGCCAGGTCCTCCACCCCTCCTCTACGCCCCCTTGTTCCCATAAAAGTGCTACTTGCCTCAGGATAACCTTGCCAGAGATGATGAAAGGGAAGCAAATAAGTCAACACGGAGACAGAAGAATAGAAATCTAATTTGGAAGAAAGCAGGATTGAGGTTAATGTGAGAATCTGTGAGAGCAGCATACTGGGTCAAATATGCACGTCCTGCAACAACTGCAGGCACCAATCACTGATAATAGACATAAGGTTTTAGATGAAAGCTTTTAGTTGTCCAAAAAACTGTGAGCCTCTCAGAGAGGAAAGGGCATTTTAGCATGAGTAATGGGAAGCTGGACGATAGTCAATTGACAAAATAACTAGTCATGGCAAGAGGAGGCGGGAGAAGGCGTGCAAAGCTTAAAATGATAAATTGACATTCAGAAAAATAATCTTGAGGTATGAAAATGTGTGTCTGGTGAAAAAACTAGACAAGGAACAAGGGACAAGGGACAAGGAGAGTGAGAGAAGACAGCACTGACTCCTTGTTAGTACTTTTTTTTTAAATAATAAGGCTATCATGTGGACATTTTTGTCCTTGATAAACTCATTATTGTTAATATTATATCAAGTTTGCAATTTTATCCTGCAGAATAATAGCCATGTGTCATTTTCTTCCATGACATGTTACACCACAAAGTGTAATATTGCTCTGCCGGGAGATATTGCACTCTGCAACATCATCCCCTCGCTAACAGTGTTGACAAAGCCGAAGCTCAACCGCAGCACTCTCATTTCTTCACACTTTGAAAACATCGGCGAGGATTAGGCGGGTGTACCAGTCTGATGATATACAGAACCAAAATGATACTGAGGTCTTATTAAAAATCCGATTTCATCAGTCATCTGTAACTAATATGATACAGGTTTCCCTGTCAGCCTGCTAACGCTGAAATAAGGATAATCTTTGTCAAATGATTCAGTTTTTTTTTAATCTTTTTTGTAAATTATTTTTTTCATTTCAATGACTAATATATCCCCAAATCTCTTTTTTATATTAAATAGGTGTGTTGGGTCAGCCTGCTTATTTATCTGAAAATTTCATTAGTATGGAGTTTCAGAGATTTTGGTGTATAATTATAGTGGCAAAGTGTTTTCAGGAGCTTTTTCACCCTGAGAAGAATTAAATTATGGGCATATATTACATATGGAAAGCATATTGCCATTAATTGTACATGGGTTAAATTTAAAAAAAAGTATCTCTCTCGCTCTCTCTATCTCTCTCTCTCTGTAATCTGTTTCCACACCATGTTGCACACAGGACTGCAGATCTTATAGAAGCTGATTACGGCTTTTGTTACCTGGATACCATCTCCATCCAGATGCAATTTATTACCATACCGTACCACTGCACTCTGGCTGAATTCAAACACACTTGATGTTCTTTGCTGTTCATTGCTGGTCATGGTCACACTCTTACTACAGGCAGAAATGTGTAAAAGCAGAGGTACACATGCACTAGCTGCACACACACCCCCACCCACACACACACCCACCCACACACACACTTGGTTTCATGCTTCAGCATCTTAATAGTCTCTCTGCCCCGCCATGCCAATCATGGAGTAGAGTGAACAAGCAGGTGGGCCAAGTCTCAGCCGCACATCATCATGAGAGACAAGTTACGAATAGAGGATCAACCTCTCAACCCCTGCAGCTCCTTTTATGATAGAGCGCTGCTGTCCCTATCACTGTATGTCCACACGTAGTGGACACGCGACACAACACAGGGCTCACATGCTTGACGGAGGCTGTGAGAAAGACTGGAAAATTATAGTGCAGCAAAAGGGTTGAGGAAACAGCGGGAGGGTGGTGGAGGAAGAGCTTGCCGTAAAAGAAAGCACAGATGGCCTAGGGCTACAACATGGTGGGAAGAGAAAAGAATAACTGAATAAACTAATTAGAGGGGCAGAATTCCACACACCTCAATCAAATTAGCACTCACACCCTCAGCTTGAAAAATATGTCTTATCTATAAATCATTCTTACGCACAGAAAGCAAGACTTTGAGATGGAAATACTAATATCTTAGCTGAGGGTTTTGACGCTTTGATGGATCTTGTAACACAATAACAGGAAAAGTAGTGTTTGGAGTAACAGCAAATAGCGTCACACGTTGACGCCAATATGGAAATTCAAACTGGGCTTCCATGTCATGCAACGTGGCAGCATCAGCTGGAGACCTGATGAAGATAAGAACGTTCAATGTAACCAAAAACTAATGTTCCCAGAACGTTAAACCAACTTTCTTATGCAACCAAAACACAACCAAACCTAACCTTTCCCAGAATATTCTAGGAACCAAAAACTGTTAGGGCTGCTGGGTTAGGGGTGTGATTTCTGTATTAGCCCGAAAAGGAGGACATTTCCACTTAACTAAGGGAAGCGCTGGAGGGGAGGGGTAATTTAAATTCAGTGACAAGGCTTTAAATACCAGCCAGGGATCACAGTTGTGCCCTTTGGCAAAGTAATTATTCACTCCCTTAGAAGACAATCAGATGTGGATGTGTGGTCATGTAAGTGCTATGTGTTTCGGCATCTGTGTGTGTGTGTGTGTGTGTGTGTTTGATTGCACCAGGAGGGAGCGATGGAGGTGTGAAATGTTACAGTTTCTCTTCTTTTCATGTAACTGAGAAGTGTTTATGCCAAACTCTTCAGAGGAGAGAAAGGGTGCTCAGCTCAGGGCTCATATCAGGTGATAAACATGAGAAGAAAGAAAGAGGAAGACATTAAACAAGAGCTGGTAAAGGTTAGCTTTCCACCTCTCCATCACTGTCTCTCACCAGGTTGTTCTCTCCTCCTGTTCATTTTTATTTCCTCTTTAATAACCTTCAACAAGAAGCAGCGTGATCTCAAGAGGAGGAGTTCTCCCCCGCCAAGGCCAGACCGAAGCGCAGCCCAGGGGCTGACAGGGTGAGACTCTCACTGGGAAACTGTCCTTCAAAAACTGCAGCCTGATGGATTTTTTGGCCCTGGTTTCGCTTCCATCTTTCCCCAACCACATCCTCAATGCTTTGCTCCTGGCAATGCGCCATATTCCTCTAGCTCCCTCTATTGCCCATAAGTTACCAAGTAGCCCAATACATACATACACATTACCAATTAGCCCCAACACACACACACATACACACAGGTTTGTTTCTGCTGACAGTTCAGTCCTTAGTACTATGAAGTTGTTACTTGATAAGTCAAAGGTACAGTTGGGGTGTTTAGAGGGAACAATCCCCTCCACACACACACACACACACACACACACACACACACAAGGCAAGGCAAGGCAAGGCAAAGCTTTATTTGTATAGCACATTTCAGCAACAGGGCAATTCAAAGTGCTTTACACAAAATCAGTTAAAAAAAACAGTTAAAAGAAAATAAAACCGATAAAACACAGAAGAAACCGTTCAAAATAAAAACATATAAAACATAACAATAAAAGTTACAGTGCAGTATAAGAGATTAAACAGTAAAGAAATGAACATCATTTAAAGAAAGGCAACATCAAAAAGAAAAGTCTTCAGCATTGATTTAAAAGAACTGAGAGTAGCAGCAGACCTGCAGGTTTCTGGGAGTTTATTCCAGATATGAGGAGCATAGAAACTGAAAGCTGCTTCCCCCTGTTTAGTTCTGACTCTAGGAACAGAAAGTAGACCTGTCCCAGATGACCTTAGAGGTCTGGGGGGGTCATAGTGCACTAGCAGATCAGCAATCTTCCCACCCCAGGCCTGTCATGGGAGCGTGTTGGGCTCACATTGTTATCAGCAATCCTGTATGAGTTTATCACAAACCCAACGATGTGCAGACTCAGCCACAGACATTCACACAACACCTCAATCAGTCTTCATTTGCCTCCTCTTCCTTGTAATATCTCACCACTTTCCTAAAGGAAAAGTGAAACAGGGAGCTCTCAGGTGAGAAGCTTTATTCGCTCCTTCTCCTTAATGAACAGTTGGATTTTCCCAAAAGGCTGATTGTGACACATGTATGAGACCCGTGTTGTGCTGGGCCCAGAGGTTCTCTAAAACCAGCTGCAGGCACTTGAAAAACAGTCACCTAAGAGCAGCATATCCCCCTTCAGGCACTTACTGCAAATGACACATTGTTCGGCTGTAAAAGTAAAGCTCCCCTCACATAACACTAAAATGCATTTGATAGACAAACAGTTGGCTTACCTCAGGAGTTTTTCCTCCAAAGAAGTAACAACAAATGTTATCAGATTTTCTTCATGTGAAAGTCTGGCCATGGTCCCTCGGTAAAATGTCTGAATAAACTTTGTGCTGCAAACACATCCTTTTATTGCTTTGAATGAAGTGAAATCGGTGGCTGGGCCCTCCCGTTTACAACTCAGTAAAAAGAGAAAGCTCTGATGGAGAGCAGGTTCATTGCAGGAAGGTAATTGGAAAACTAGACTTTAATGTGACCTCTCAATGACAACGGACAGTCATGCAGTAAGTCTCAGTCTGACATTTTGGCAAATTATAAGAGTATCACAGCCTGGTGGTGATTAATTATTTCACATTTAATGTTAGAATGTCTCAAATGTTGGCCAAAAAAGACTTAACGGCACCTCTGCAACTCCTCCAGCGTGAATGATCTAAAGATAGTGGTGGTAGAAGTATTTAACTCCTTTACTTAAAGCTTTAGTGCGTAACTTTTTGATATTAATGATTGTCGCTTACATTCAAGCACCTGCCAAACGAGTTGCTCCCAAACTAATTAAGACTATCAGCTCCACACAACTCTCTCTGTATTTCTCAGCATGGCTATGTTCAGAAGATTGTGGCGTCTGGTGACTTTCCCGGGCAGAAGCTCGAGTGAAAATAATTACCTCTTCTGAAGAGTCCATCATGTTTTTTTAATCTTGTCTTCCTTGGCTACTAGCAACTGTGTGGAGGAGGAGGTGGGGGTGCTTCTAGCGTGTGGACGCACCGATAGTGTTGTTGTCATTACTTAGAATTCCTCATGAGGTTTAGAATCTGACCTGCGGCCCTTTGATGAGTGTCCTCCCCCATCTCTCTCCCACCTTTCTGTCACTCTGAATAAAGGGGGAAAATGCCCCAAAAAATAATCTGTAAAAAAATAATTCCTCATGGGGGTGACAGAAAATACGCACTTTAGCATTATGCAGCAAAACTAAAATTAAAATACTTTTTTAAAGCATACAAATAACTCAGCTATAGTTACAGAGGGATAATAATAAACTCAAAGATGACAAAGATACTGCAGCAGAATTTCCGGTATAGATATA
Source organism: Percina caprodes (assembly GCA_013375575.1). NCBI lineage: Eukaryota > Metazoa > Chordata > Actinopteri > Perciformes > Percidae > Percina > Percina caprodes. The sequence continues at coordinate 932,611 of JABXJD010000002.1, read as the reverse complement.
CTGTACTTTTCTCAACATGCATAATACTCTCCACCTGACAGATATATTTTAAGTGTTTACAGCTGAGGTAGATTTGCCATTGTCCCTCTCCTCAAAGAGTGTTCTCTATAATGTGCTGACACCCTGCTCATTTCAATAATACATATCTCTATTCAGCAAATACTTCTTGTTCATTACCTGCAGAATAATGTCAGCATTGCTGCCTGTACCTGCTCAGACCCCATCTTACTGTAAGACAGGATTGCAACTCTAACCCAAATCACACTGGTCCTTAACATGACTTCCAAACATGACTTCATCCGCTTCTCTGTCCTGAGTTTCAAACATGACCTCAGCAAAAACTCTCTGTGCAATACATGTCTTGACGTTAGTTATGAAATACCACCACTGGGGAACAACAGCCTACCAGGGAGCTGATGCCATTTTCCTTACTATGTTGTAATATGTCGACCTTCACCTTAAAGATTTTACCATTTTACTATGCCTTCTATTTTGGCTTTTTAATAATTGGATTATTGAGGTTGCATGGGCCAGGGGATTCTAATTCATCGCTGGTTGCCTCTTTCGTTATGAAGATTAATGGCTGAATCTGCAGAGCCCTTGTATTGGCTTCAGGTTGTCTTTTCAGACACATACATATAAGCTGCCTGAAATATTTTCTACTATGATATTTTCAATTCTGGATCAGTTTTTGAAGATCTAAATCACGGTCAGAACCCCTCCTCCAGGTATATACACACACACACACACACACACACACACACACACACACACACACACACACACACACTGTGGAGCTGCGGGGGGGAAGGCAATTCCTTTCACACTGAGGGATTTCTTTCTGCATCAGACAAGTCAGGCAATTGGAATTATGACCAGGGTCAATGCTCCAGATGAAACAGCAAGTCTTCCCTCTCCTGCTAAATTTCCACCTCGTGCCTTGTCACTGTCCTTGACTCCTCTTGACCCTCCCACCTTGTAGGGAATTGAGTTATTCAGTGGTACAGCTATCGCCCTGCAGCCAAAACGTTAAAAGCTGACCTTACTGCTTCTCACAAACATGGTAGCAAGAGTGCTGGCTTATTGATGGAGGCTCTTTAACATGGTTCCTTTGTCTCTGCCTGGGGTGTGAGGAAATAAATCAACTTTACCAGTGTCTTCTTAATCCCCTCCTACATCACGACAACCCAGTAGGAACTGACATTTACCCAGGGTCAGGGGAAAAGGGGCCACCACGGTCACTGTATATACACACAGTGACATATCACTGTTGGAAACTGCCATACAATCTGATCTACGGATCTCACAGACGTCTGATTGAGGTTGAAGGTGGTCCTTTCTCCTGACTCCATCCATCACCACTATCACACCACAGGAGGGATGTGGAAGGAATATCTGATGCACTTAAATACAATCATGTTCACACAAACACAAGCACAAATGCCTACACATCTCTACATTAACAGTCGGAGTGTTAAGAAAGACACAGTCACAAACAGAGACACTGGAAGGCGACTGATAAGTCAGCGGTTGCGTGTGGGTGGAGATTTAAGGAGTGAGGGAAGGGGATTGTGGGAGGGAGTTGTGTGGGGGATGTGGGGGAGGGCAGCATTGGACGAGGGCGGGGAAGTGGATGTTTTATGAGGCCCTTAACATTTACTTCCCCAGCGTTTCAATCCGCCGTGTCTATTAAGGACGGCTGCTCCTCCTACGTGTTCCCCATCCATCAAAGACCAAGAGACGCGAGGCCCCACACTGACGGACAGCTCGATATGATGGAGGGAGAGAGAGTCTGCATCAGAGAAGGGCGAGGGGGAGTGAAGATACAGAGAAATGAAGAAGGAAGAGAATGAGAAAATAAGGGTCACAAAAGTGGGATGCAGCTGAAAATACAGTCACGGGCAGAGAATGGCGACAGAAAAAGGCTCTGAGATGCACACAACAATGGGCGAAGATGAGTTCCGCGCAAAGAGCTGAAGCAGCATTTTGTCTCGTTGAATATGCTTTGTTCAAGGTGGACTGCCACCCCTTTGCAGGCACAGTCTAAAGTGCTACAGAAATGTTGTGACTCTGCACAATAAACCAAACGCACACAACGTGCCGAACAACATTTCTCAAGAAGCAGTGAAGTCCAAACAAGCCATGAATAAAAAGGGGGTGTGGGTCAGGGAGGTGTCCAGCTCTGTTCAGGCTTTAGTAATACGTGTAGCCCCGGCAGGTCACTGCTATTAATTACAAACTTAGCCAGCTACCCTTTCATTAATCTAAATTCATAGTCTAGACTTAACTCCTGCTTGATGCCGCCGCTACAGAGAGCTATGCCAACCAACCAATCACATAATAGATTTTCTGCCCTCTGGCCGACCAAAGACAAGGTCTCTCTATCTGCAAACTAATCATAGTCATAGACTGACACTCTCAACCTGCAGCCAAGGTCAGTGGACTACTGACCACCAAACACAGACTTGAGGCGAGAATTCCTGCTAATCACAGTGGGAGACATTGTGAGGCTGAACATTTTGATCACCTGAAACACATAAAACCAGTCTTGTTAATGAATACATGAAGCTAATGACCGATGCTGTGATGAACAGCTGGTTTGCGTCTGCCTTCAGCCTTCTATCTTAATTAACGGCACACATATGTGCAACGATGTTCCCATCTGAGGCAGCCCCGGACGGCACTTACCGCCAACATGCGTAGGTCAGATGAGGAAACATGGGAAATTTGCTTTACAACAGATCAACAAGGAGAGAGGGGAGAGTGTGAGGGCAAATGAGACATAGATGAAGAGAAGGGGAAAGAGGAAGAGAGGAAGTTGCTGAAGGAGACAGAAAGAGAGGAAAGGAAATGAGGATGGGATGGAGAATGGAGGGGGGTTATACCATCCTGTAACCTTGTGTTCCCCCGGCCATGCTGCCCCTGGGCTGCTGTACCCCCCTCCAGCAATTAATCATCTGATACTGAGCTTGCTCAACCGACAACCAGCTTCCCCACATCCTAATTAAGCCAGGAGAGGAGAGGAGAGGAGAGGAGAGGAGAGGAGAGGAGAGGAGAGGAGAGGAGAGGAGAGGAGAGAGGAGAGGAGAGGAGAGGAGAGGAGAGGGAATAAACAAAATATCACTAAAATCGGAAAAAGGATGGACACTGACAATTCAGAAAAGGAGAAACATAGTAAGCTGGAAGCCAGAAGCAAATGAGAAAGAAGAAAAAGGGAAGAAATCCAAAACTCAGTTCCTATGGATTGTGAACATAATGAAAAGCCTGTGCCAGCCTGCGTCGAAGACCATCTATCTACCAGACTGGCGAAGCAGGCACCATGCTGGTGCCAAGGTTATCCTGCAAAGCTCAAAGACTGTGTGTGTGTGTGTGTGTGTGTGTGTTAGACTAAATAAAATAGAGAGGAGAGAGGGTGTGCATGTGTGCGCTTCTTTTGGGTCTATGTGAGTTGAGAGCAAATGCTGCAAGATGTGTGATTATATGTATGTGTGTTAAGGTTTTTTGTAATAGGAAAATGAAGTATGTATGTGTGTGTGTGTGTTGGTTGGTACGTATGGATGTCCGTCTGTGTGTGTGTGTTATGTGCATGACTTGTTTTTATTCTGCAGAAGCCTTTTCATCTTTAGTCCAGGACACCAGGAGAATTGATGCCCTCGATCTTCTTCTTCCTGGCTGAGACACACTTGCGTTGTCCCGGCCACCTGCCAGCCAATTAGCTGAGCGGGCAGAAGCAGCTGGCCGGTAGCAGGTGGACGTCCATCCCAACATCCCTACCACTTGCTAATGCTAATGGGTCTGATCTCAGGGACCACTGGAGTGGACCGCTGGGGGAAGCAGGTTAACTGTGGATAGAAATCACTGAGGCACAGTAGAGCCCTCTAGTGGGAATGTCAATTAAGCAGCATGTGCTGTAATTTTAATGCTAACTGCTTGGTATCACTTTTTGTGCCTGGTAAAGTTTTTCTATGTGGCTGGATATTTCAAAGTGTCTGTTAGCTATCATACAACCATCTATTGCCTTTTTTATCAACTAAACTTGGCCAGATTATCCCACTAGGGGTCCTTGTCACAAAATTTTGTGACAGGGACCCAATCCAGCTCCCCAATCCCCACAGTTTGGGATTATTTGTGATAATGTGTTTACATTAAACTTATTTAGGAATATGAACGCTGTAAACACAATACCATCTGAAATCATATCCTTCACAAGAAAGAGCCTACAAAAAAAGGTTGATATGCAGGAGTCACCATAACGGCCCATACCAATTCAGTTTATATTGTGCATTAAAAGTGCAAATTATCAAACAAATTTGTAGATTTGCTGGAAAGAAAATTGAACACAGTGAACCTGGAGCCTTTGGGGTAAATGTTGGTCTGGGGTAGCCTGGCTTCACCCTCCTACGTACTTCTGCTCAATTTTCATTTTTCTTCAGTATATCGTCTGGGTTTGTAGTATATTCTTGGGTTTTCTCCGGTCAAATCTTTACCGGTCCAATCAGCGAACAGAGGGAGTGGCTGACAACAACGACGTTGAGGTTGTGCGCTAGCCGTAATGGCAGCAAGAACAATCTTTGCTGAGTTTTGTTGGTGGCTGTGATGTTGTGGCCCTCCTCCCCACAGGGTTCGGGAAACATTTCCAGCTCGCCCCATTAGTGGTGAAGGACTTAGCTAAGGCTAACGCTAGCAATGCTAAGCCGACGTCACGACCAAATATTAGCGATTGGTTATGTATGAGAGTCTGGTAGGACCAGGCTAGGTCTGGGGCTCTGGGGATGCTTGTTTTGCCCAGTTGGTCATTCAGCCTTGTAACAACTTCCAAGTTTTAACTAGTGTTTCCTTGTCTCTTGCTAGTTCACAAGATTGGTAGTGTGATAAGCACACACAGTATGATACCAATACTTATAATATTTTTGCAAACAGAACGCCTTTATTCAACTTTGATGTACATGCTGCACATCCAAAAAGGATGTTGGATTTAGAGCCTACTTGTATCTACACCTTTGACATGATAATACATATACATTACAATACATTGCACATTTCACAACATTATGTATTATTTTAATATAAAATTGGTTAAGTTATCCTTTTTGCTCCTTTTCTGTATTTCTATTTATCTGAACACATACTTGTTGTTAGTGCCTGGGAGGTTATTGCATCACTCTCTGTACAGCATTAGTAGCCTATTCTTTGGAACAACCCGACAGACATGGACAGACATGAGCAAAGTGGATATTTCTTCACATAAATTTGTGTTATTACTTGAGATAAATGTGCTACAGACATGCAAATATTTCATTGATAGTTTACGACAATTTTTTTACTTCTCCAAGTCACTGATACAAAAAAAATGTCACCCTGAGTCTTTCTATCTGCAGCCTTGTACTCTCCATCGATCCCTCTTTTCTCTCCATCACTCTGCAAGGGGCATAATTAGCTCAGTCCACAGGTGGAGGCAGTGATGAGGTGGCTTTTTGTGATCGGACCCGAAATAGGTCTGCTCCTCTTCCCCTCGTAAAATGCCTCGACCCTTTTTCACTTTTATAGATGGAGGAGTAATATATGGCTTTATTTACGAGGACAAGCCCTGACAGATTTAATATTTTAATTTGGTTTTATGACCCGAACATAGGGCTGCGCAAGACTCTTTATGAGCCACCGGCATGGAGGGAAGAAGCGGCGGGGACCACCGGGCGGAGACAGGGGGCAAGAAGTGACAGATACAGCCATCCCTCATTTAGCTCTGCCTAAATACCAAGCACATCTCTGCCTGCTCTAACCATGGCCCACACCTCTTCTCCCTCGCATGTCTCTATCATCCGCCGACAGTCCTCCCCCCATCTCCACTCCACCCATAACTCCAATGAGAAGACACGGCCATGGAGCAGACAGTGCAAGTCTAATAGAGGGGAAATTGATGGTTCAAACGATTCAGGGCTGCTACTGAAGGGAGATTCATGCCCGAGACAACTCTGAGCTATTGGTTTAGAGATTGATGAATCAGAAGATACAGCCCTAAACTTTCCAAGCTATTCACGGCTTCAGCGATACCCTGCCAATACATTCCAAGTTCAGGGTTCAGATGATTAACAGCTGATATTGGAGGGAGGCATGGGAGAGCTGATTGATGAATGTGATGATTCAAACTCTTCTTTGTAGATTGGTGGTCATTTCAAAAGCAGAAGTCAAATAGTTTTTCACAGTGGAAAAAAAAAAGATTCCCACACCCATCTAGTAGCATGAAAAGTTTGATTACTTTTAATGGAAATCAATATGGTTTCAGCACTCGCTCTTCGAGGGAATTTTTAATCAAGTGAAATTCATTATTTTACCGTACACACACACACACACACACACACACACACACACACACACACACACACACACACACACACACACACACACACACACACACACACACACACACACACACACACAGCTACCAAGATACCTTCTAACACAGACACTTTTGTTCCAATTCTACTGGCAATTAAAGCTTTTACCGTTTGCCACAATATTAACGGTCATCAAAAGTTGATGGTTGAAACTTCCAAAATAGAAACTTTGAGAAAAAATCAAGGAGGTCCACATATCCGGTGGGACTCAGAGCAGTTCCCATGGGAACTGGCAAATGAGCGTCGACCCTCAACCCTCCAGCACAGTGCCAGGAGAACACAGTGATTATCGATCTGTCTGAGGGGCTAACAGCTCAACCAATCAATTCCTCTTTGAGTCCCCTAAGGATTGTGGGATAGAGGAGGAACAATGTGCGTGTGTGTGAAGGGAGGGGGATTGAAGTGGCTTGAGTGATTTCTATCCAACACAAATCACCAGCTTAATTGACGGGTTTGAAATTGGTTTAAAAGGCCTGGTGCCCCCGCCGCCTCCTCCCAGGCTGGCATCAAGGCAGAGTGCCGCTTACAGGTAGGCCTATTAGGGTCATTATCCCCCTTGGGGATGGAGGTGAGGAGCCGGTCAGGGGCAGAGCAGACCTGGAAAGCAGCAATCAAAACACTTCACAGCCTGTTATGTACTGTACAGTTCATACATTACACCCACACATTGCCTTACTCATGCATGAGCAAGTCTCTATTACTGTTAAGTGTGCAATCATTGTTGAGTTGTTATAAGACAAAACATACTGACACAAAAGAGACAGAAATAAAGTATATTTCTAAACAGTGACGAGTAAGACAAGTCCTGGAAATATTAGACTTCATATTTGTGCTGAAACAAATCACTTTTAATTAGTCAATTAGATAATTGACAGAAAATCAACCGACAACAACTTTAAATGTTGTTGTCGGTTCAAATGAGATGACTTTTAACTATTTCATACATAACAAAGCAATATTATTATTCATTTGGATCTTTTTTATTTTTTCAATATTGACTCTCCTTTCAGCTGTTTTTGGTCTCTTTGGCCACTGTACTTATCACTAATTGCACTCAATTAATTAATGAGAATTTAACAACTTTGCTAAAAATTATTTAGGTCCAACAGGTCAAGAATCTTTCATTACCCTGTGTGTGTGTGTGTGTGTGTGTGTGTGTGTGTGTGTGTGTGTGTGTGTGTGTGTGTGTGTGTGTGTGTGTGTGTGTGTGTGGTGCCTACACATAAGTAATAAAATGTTTAATCACTCTTTAACAAGTGGATATTATATTGCAAGAGCAGATATTGTAGGAAAACAAATTAAATTTGGTGTCAGTGAACATTTTGTAAAGTGACACATTCGTTAATTAAAAACCTTTTTTTAAGCTGTTATTTTTCTCTACACATGTTTTCAAATTAGTAGTTTATGAAGATAATTTCAAAGAGTCAGAGAAGTTTTTTTAATTTTTTTACAGGGTTTTATTATAGTTTCGTGCTGGCGATGATTCCTATCTGTAATAACACCTCCTTTATTTGATCTCTTATTTTATTAAATATGGACACCACAGAAGCATTACAATTGTAACTGTGTTCAGTGTTTGTGAAACACTAATTTACAACACCAGTCCACAGGAGGCTTTTGTTTTGAAAATGTACTTGTATTCACCAAATTAATCGGGAACTATCAACCAAAAAAAGTTAAACGGGGAGCATATGGTCATAGATGTTGTTTTAAAAAAAAAGTAAAAAAGGTTAGCATTCAGAAAAGAAAATGAAGATCTGTAAGCCTCAACCACAGTCAACAGACCTTATGGTGTGACTTGCTGTACTTACTTTACTTCCCCGACATTTCTTTTAGCGATGTCACCATTTTCATACTTTGGTCATTACAGTAAACGTTTAAACCTGTAAACCCTGTTTGAATTTTTTTTTAAAAATCTACAAATTGATCAGTAATGACAATAATCATTAGTCGCAGCCCTACTTAAAATACCAAAGAATGAATGGGTTTACATTGTGTTCAGTCTGTGGAGAGTATAAGCTCAGCGAGTAACTGATGTTTAGCTGTAGGCCTTCATCGACACTCACAAGTCACCCGCTGATCAAACTGAAGGCCAAGGATGGACTCGCCACCCGGAGCGGACTAAATAATTAACGGGCCTTTAATTAAACCTATAAGCGAGCAAATGACCCCTAGGCCCCGGGAGAGCAATGGGGGGTGGAGGGAGAGAGATTTAAAGGGGAGGATAGAGGCGTATATGAATGTGTGTGTGGTTGATATAAGATAGCAACAAACAAGCAGGAGAAAGTAGCCTGATGAGCACATACGGCAGCACAGCCTGGCCAGCTCATTTACTTTGACATTTGAGCAGAGGCATCGCCACAGGAAGTGACTGTAAGGAGGCATCTGACTCACAGGACTGACTGACACTCAGAGGTCCATCAATCTGAGCCCAGGTGAATGAGACGAGAGAGGCCGATCAATAAGGCAATGGTTTGATAGAGTGTTTGTGAGTGGCTGCATTTCCAGCTATTGAGCCTTCTGCGTTTCTAATAAGGAGGAAGATTTATAATGGCAGCTAACTAATGACTGAACACTTGAATGGTGAGCTGACAACCAGAATGTGATATCCAGTGGAGTCTCACATTGGACAAATGAGAATCTTAAAAGGCACTGTACGTAAGCCATATGTAAACCAGAAGACTGGAACCTGCTATTCCTCTCACATTAAATGGCTTCTCTTTCAACACAGTGATAAAGATAAAGATTTAGTTAAAATCTTCAGTTCTTTCTATTAAAATATTTCAACTTATGTATTCTGTTGAAATACTAGACACTAGGCTTTAAACATTATTTCACCTTTTTGAATTATATTGTAGATGATGAGTAAATGCAAATACTGCAAATCCAGTATATATAACTACTCCGTTTTAGTTATATAAAGAGTTATGCATAATAAAGGGAATTCTGGTTTGTGTGACAGGTGGTTAGCAGTCATAGGAGGCGAGTGTTGGGACCAAGCAGTTGTGTTAAAATTGATTTAAACAAAGAACTGGTTTTGTACATGGGACAGATGGGGTCAACATGCTCTGCGAAATAAATACGCTGAACCCTCGCCCCCATCCCTCAGCTTACCCCAGTGGCTTCGGCTGCTGACAGGTTTGCAAGAAAGCACTTGTACGAAATAGCTCCATTTCCCAAGAAAAGTGGATGTCTTTTGGTGTTCTTGCAAACATCTTGGATCCTATGGAAACATGCGACCAGTGTTTCAAATCTGCAGAAGAGAGAACCACGCTTTTCTTGGTCAACACAGACACTGTTTTTCTTCTCAAAGTCGACTTACATGGTCTCAAGAGCCTCTGGAGTAATCAGGGTTTTCTCCGTAAACCGCTGTTTTAACGTGGAAAGGCTATGGACACCAACGGACTGCACACAATTAAGAAGGCTTTTGTTCTAGGCAGAGAGATATACACTCACCTATAGGATTATTAGGAACACCACACTAATACTGTGTTTGACCCCATTTCGCCTTCAGAACTGCCTTAATTCTATGTGGCATTGATTCAACAAGGTGCTGAAAGCATTCTTTAGAAATGTTAGCCCATATTGATAGGATAGCATCTTGCAGTTGATGGAGATTTGTGGGATGCATATCCAGGGCACGAAGCTCCTGTTCCACCACATCCCAAAGATGCTCTATTGGGTTGAGATCTGGTGACTGTGGGGGCCATTTTAGTACAGTGAACTCATTGTCATGTTCAAGAAACCAATTTGAAATGATTCGAGCTTTGTGACATGGTGCATGATCCTGCTGGAAGTAGCCATCAGAGGATGGGTACATGGTGGCCATAAAGGGATGGACATGGTCAGAAACAATGCTCAGGTAGGCCGTGGCATTTAAACCATGCCTAATTGGCACTAAGGGGCCTAAAGTGTGCCAAGAAAACATCCCCCACACCATTACACCACCACCACCAGCCTGCACAGTGGTAACAAGGCATGATGGATCCATGTTCTCATTCTGTTTACGCCAAATTCTGACTCTACCATCTGAAAGTCTTAACAGAAATCGAGACTCATCAGACCAGGCAACATTTTTCCAGTCTTCAACTGTCTAATTTTGGTGAGCTCTTGCAAATTGTAGCCTCTTTTTCCTATTTGTAGTGGAGCTGAGTGGTACCCGGTGGGGTCTGCTGCTGTTGTAGCCCACCCGCCTCAAGGTTGTGCGTGTTGTGGCTTCACAAATGCTTTGCTGCATACCTCGGTTGTAACGACTGGTTATTTCAGTCAAAGTTGCTCTTCTATCAGCTTGAATCAGTCGGCCCATTCTCCTCTGACCTCTAGCATCAACAAGGCATTTTGGCCCACAGGACTGCTGCATACTGGATGTTTTTCCCTTTTCACACCTTTCTTTGTAAACCCTAGAAATGATTGTGGGTGAAAATCCCAGTAACTGAGCAGATTGTGAAATACTCAGACCGGCCCGTCTGGCACCAACAACCATGCCACGCTCCAAATTGCTTAAATCACCTTTCTTTCCCATTCTGACATTCAGTTTGGAGTTCAGAGATTGTCTTGACCAGGACCACACCCCTAAATGCATTGTAGCAACTGCCATGTGATTGGTTGATTACATAATTGCATTAATGAGAAACTGAACAGGTGTTCCTAATAATCCTTTAGGTAAGTGTAGATTAGTGCTGTCAAACGATTAAAATATTTAATCGCATTAATGTTATAGTGAACTCTCAATTATCACACATTTTTATCTATTCTAAGTGTCCCTTAATTTTAATGCTCTAATCAACATGGAAAAGTGGATTGGCTTGCTTTGTGCAAATGTTTTTTTTATTGAAAACAACATTGACATATAGCCTACTGTAGTGTTCAATTTCACACGTAAGATTCTCACTTGGACCAGTCATTCACACTTGGAGCAAATAATCTCTCACAAAATGTAACACTGTCCATCAACAAAGGGTGAAAAAAATACTTTGACGAGGGGGGGAATTGGCATCAGCTGTGTGCTTGGCCATTAGGTGGTATTTCAGACTGGACGTGCTGCGATGATAGCTCAGTTCACAACGACAAAACCCACAGATCACTTTGGTCTTGTCAATGGAACCATTTGGTAGTAAACTTTCCATCCAGACTCTTATTGGCATCCGTAATGTTACTACTCTTCAGCCGGCTCGCAAGCCCAAACAACTGTATGCGGCGTGCCAGTTGTTTTGTTTCTGGTCTAGCTAGATCCAGTGTGGTGTTTCTAACGTTACTAGTTGTTGCAACAGCATTTGGAAAAAAACTACAAAGTTTGCTAGGCCAAAAAGTACGGCACCGCGGAGGCTTAGCGCACTAGCTAGAATCTAACTAGCTAGTAGCAGGACATGATTACATCTTCTTGGTTGTTTAAATACATCCAACGTTTATTTTAATAAGAATGACTAATTAATACATGTCAAAGTGAAGTGTTATAATGAACTTTGTTGTTGACTGCTGACTTAGTAGCCAGCTAGTATCTAGCTAGTAGCACAACATGATTACATCTCCTTGGTTGTCTCAATACATCCAAATGAATACTTTAAATAGCAGTTCTTTGTGATCATTTGTGTATCTATTGTAATAACAAGCTGGTTAAACAGGTCTGTGCTCGGATTCACCTTTCTTTCGTTCCTTCAAAGATACCAGATAGATTAAACTAATGAATTAAGATCTGTATTTTAAAGAAAACCCCACCAGAGACTTTTTCACAGCTCAATTATTGGTCCCTTATTGCAGGGTGGTGCCACGTTTTCATTGTTTGTCAATGTGGTAAAGTTATTAATACACATATTCATATCTTCATTTATATTGATAAAACATCTTTGATAATTTGTCAATAATTGAATCTGCACCCATACCTATTCCCAACATGAGCATTAAAGACTGTAGGCCTCATTGGGCACGCCTCAGCTCCATCCACGCTCCACCTCTTTGCCCATATTTGGATTAGTCGGGAGTTAGGCAACGTTTAGTCTATATCCATGACGTTCGGCTTCTGGGATCGTTCTGTTGGCAACTGAATTTCCGCCGGATTTCACTCATTTAGGCCGGCTATCCGTTGCTTTGGGCTCTCTTTGTATTGGCTTTTTTAAACTTTGGTTTCAATAAATGCCAATAAACCATCCCGGAATGCTGTGTGGACTCACCAGACCCTCCTCAGCAGAGATGTGGTGGTAGGTCTGGCAACGTCATGCACTGCAAAGATGGCAACGACTGGAGCCACACGTCACGAGACTACATCCATATTGTCATTTATTATCTGTTCATACACCAGCTTACAATCCATATTCTTGTGACAGATTCACACATCAACTAAAATAAACTGCATGAGGATACCATCCTATAGCGTCAAATTAAGTCCTCCAGTTCCTACATCTCCAATTAGGTCCCCAGTTATGTCAGACTTCTCTGCTCTAATTTCACCAAATATTACAAGACATGGAGCATAAGATCTAAAAACGCCATCACTTTCATCAGCCTAATATTGCAGAAACGGGAGTAAGATCATCTTTCTCATTGGTTACAGTGACAGCACTCTGATTTAATCAAATTAATTTTCAAGAAGCATGTCACGGCACACACCCCCCTACACACAGACACGCACGCACACGCACACACACACACACGGCACACACACACACACACACAGCACACACACACATTTCAATCTTCTTATATGCGTGTACACTCTTAGGTTCTTCCTTTTGCTTCCCAGTGGCACAAACACTCAGAGATCCAATCAATCACATCTTTGCTCAGACACACACAAATACACACACAGGGCAAAGAGTGCATAGGCAGACTTGCTCTAAGTTCACTACCGGACCAATGACATCCATTGTCTTACCCATCAGCCCCTGTGGCATGCAGCAGCAGAACAGATCCCACTCTCTTTCTCTTTCTCTCTCTCTCTCTCTCTCTCTCCATTAAAACAACTCCCGACCCCGATGCATGCACCTCTGATGGTAATGGTGGTAAAGAGGAAATTAATCTCTCCCTGGGCTGCCGTGGCAGGATATTAATCTAGCAGCTTCACTCATCTTCTCATCTCTTCTTTTTTTGTCTGATAATCCCCTCCTCATCAACACCATATGCAAACCACAGGTGAATGAACAGAGTCATTGGTTAGGATGTGAAACTCCCCTCGCATCGCTTCTCTCCTCGTCTTTTTCCCTTTTGTCAGTGCCTCTTCCCATTGTTGCAGGTGTATCAATTGCCCATCAGTTACAACAAGATATTGATGTGACTTTCTTTTGTTCATGTTAAAAGGTTTGAGGTTGACTGCAGCTGAGTTTCAACCTCAATTTAACATCAGTTGGTCTTTGTTAGAAAAAATTATGGCTGTAATTAGGCTAAATGACATTCATAATTAATCACTATCTGTTATTACCCCCACTTTACTTGCTTACCAATCATCATGGACATCTAAAAACAACTACAAGACAAAAATAAACATGTTCCTTACAAATAAGGCTGTCTCTCTGCGGGCCAGTCTGTAACAATACGCCACCTTGTTTTGATCTGTGATTATAGCTCCCCTCCTGGGCCGATCAATATCATTTTGAAAATGCCCCTACACCACAGTGGGAAAATGTAGCAGTGAGTCAGACATCACACAACCTAAATAAAATACATAATAAATACATTTGTGGTTAGTGAAGATGTTGAGATGCTGTGAGATGTGGTGAGATATGTCCTTTCTCTACATTTCAATGAAATCAGGGCTGTTTGACATGTTAACAAATGAATGGGTGTAATTGTAAGAGACAAATTATCATTTTATGAATAGTGTCATTATCGTTCCTAAGTGCATCTTCGCACAGTATCTGCCCCCTGGGTATATTTCTTCCAGAGCATCTCTCAGCTGAGGAGCCTCCAGTGAGAGCCGTCGAAGCAACATGATTCTTATCCAGAGCATTAACCCCTGTACTGCTCTCAGAGTTTCCACCGGCCTGACGTAGCAGGGTGAGGTTGCTCTGTGGACCCTCAGGGAAATGAATGGGGCTGATAAAGCTAAGCTCATTATCTGTTACTGACACATCGGTCAGGGGGTCAGTCCTAATCTGAGCCCGGAGGAGCCCATAGGAGCCCAAAGGCTTGGCCACTCCGCGACCTGGATCTGTTACAGCCCTTAATCGGATCTGAGGTTAATGTGCTGCCTCTCTATGACAAAAGCAGAGGGGAGAAAGCAGAGAAATAAGCACCCCTTCGCTTTCCCCGGAGATCTGACACTTAGCCCACACGACTGAGCCATAACTGAGAAGAGAAAGAGCACAGCGCAAAATAAATATCATTAACCCACAATTAAAATCCTGTTCTCTGTCCTGACATCCTTTATTGTTCTCATATCTCTGTCCAATTACAACAAGCTGGAGTAATTACGGCTGCATTAAAAAGTAATGAAGTTATATGAGCAGGACTGCTTCCACAGGGCAATCTGACAGAAGTAGAGCGAGGAAGGAAATCACTGAAGCTGGTAGAAGACCTGGTGATTACTGCACTGTACAAGAGGTGAAATGTCAAACAGATGACTCTGCAGCATCCAGGATTACTCACAATGCAGCTGACTCTCCTATGTGGCAAACTGCAATCAATCACTCTGCCTCCCAGGTAGCCATAATTTTTGTAGCTTTTTAACTGGTCAACATGATCTCGTAGCCATGGAGACAGGATCTTGCCCAGAGGGCATGGTATATAAATGGCTTTGTAATGTGTGTGTTAACAGATTTGAGTCAGTAACAAACCCCTGCACTGGTCAAGGCTTTGACAGCTGAATGAACAATAAATCTGTTATGTAACTCTTGATTGTGAGCATTTGAATGGAGTGCGTATTTATGTGTGTACATGTTTACACATGTTTCTGTTGTGTGTGTGAATGGGCAGTGGATTGCCCAAGGGAGGCTGTTAAGCGAGGGTCACAGATGAGAGCAAGGCAATTTGAGGTTGGAAATGAGCGATGTCCTTTTTCATTTGAGCGCCACAGAGGCCTCAGCCTCTCAGACGCCACCTCCTCTTATATGTCAACAAGCCCATTGTGTTTCAGCTTCCCTCTGCTGTGTTTGTCTCTCAGTACATTGAAGAGAGGGGGAGAAAATCGGAGAGTGGTAAAACAACTGTGAGCCACAGTGATTTGGAAATGAAATATCAGCCCCGGCCTGTGAAGAGGAGGTAATCTCCCTTTAGAGGAAACGACAGCACATGAAAAAGACAACGAGGCGGGAGGAAGAGAGGGAGACAGAGAAAGGCAGGATGAGGAGAGGAGGAAGACAAAAAGAAACAGAAGGAGAGAGGAAGGGAATCAGGGTGTTGGGATAAATTGAGCTTGTGTCTGAGCTGCTCCACACATGAGTGGAGATCTGACACTGACACAACACTGGTCCTGCTGGTCTGAGAACTGTGGCTCTGGGGGAAACTCTCATATTCACATGGACGGAAGATGGATAGATGGATTGGGGGGGGAGGGGGAGAGATTTCTGGAGGAAGAAATCATAAAATGACAAGTGAAATGTAAAGGATAAATCACTGAGTGGCCAAACAGGAAGAAGGATTAAAGATGTTACGTTTTGTTGTTTAGCTGTATAGTATAAAGCGCAGAGAGTCAGTAAAGAAGGAAATGTCATAGGTCAAATTTGAACCAAGAAAACTAAAGGAGCATTTAAGGTGCTTTAGCTTAATTTCCTTTTTGGAGGTATTATCATTCATAATGGGAATTTGTGGGGCAGCATGGGGGAGAGTAGCAGGTGACAGAGGGACACAAGGGTGGGGGAGGGTGGATGTTTTTTTCTTTTTGTAAAAACCTTTGACTCTAACATCTCAACAAGCATTTTGAACTTGGCTTTATCCAATGTTCAGATCTCTGTTCTGGAAATGTATGCAAAATTTCACACATTTATTAAGCAAATGCCTCATTTGCATATTTAAACATAACATATCAGAAAACTTGTAATACAAAATATAATGATCTTAATGTGAGTAATCAATTAGTGAAGTTTCATGTTGCTATCTATAAGTTAAAAATGTCACCCTATAGATTCATAAACTGGGTTGCATTTGGACAGTATAAGAATTAGACAATAATTGCATTCCAGAATGATATATGAGCAAATATCTATCTCTATCAGTAGTATGACATCAGTTGTGAGTGCCTTTCAAAACTTATGAAGTAAATATTTCTAATAAAAACCATTTTCTGATCTGCTAGGTAAGGTTTGGTAATCTAAAAGCCCTAAAACGTCTTGCTTTGGTTGGGGAACAAAAGCTGTTGGTCGAAAACAGAAAGCAAACAACAGATCCCAATTCAAAGTCCAATATTTTGGTCACTCATCCAACCACCCCAACTTCCAACATGTGCAGACTGTGCGTCTCAATAACAACAACACACTATTTAATTTCACCATTGACACAAGCATCAATTCCTCCAGCTGCTTGAGGGCTTTGTCACTTACACACATGTTGTTTTTGGCCATTTGCTGAAAATATCGAAATAGCCTTTTTTCTTTGGAGGACAATCTTGATTCCCATACAGTTCTGTGTCCAAATAATTGAAATCCAGGACGGACATTCAGAAAAAGTTCATATTATATGTATTTTTCTAAACTGTTTCTGTATACCTGAAGCAGGTCAGCAATAATTAAAAAAAATTAAATAAAATAAAAAAGCCAAGCTAATACATAAATATGAGCACTAATTATACATACACAGATCATCAATTGCATTTACAGGCTGACTAGCGTACAAGCTAAAAACAAACAATTACATAAATGTTCTATCTGTTTTGATTCCCTTGTAGCTTTAATGCCAGTTACCCTTTCTGTCGCTTCTGTAGGTCTTGCTGCAGGCTCCATCATGGTGGATTTGAAACTATATTACTGAGGTTTAAATGAGGGAATGTCAGCTAGACCTGTCATGGCCGTCTGACACACCTGGCACTATACTTATATAATTGAAGATTGCTTGAGATGGAGCAGAAACAATACCTGGCTACAACGATAAAATACAATGAGAGACTTGCAGTGACGGCAAGTACATGATGACTGGGATTGGCAACACAGGGCAACAACAATGGATTCTTTGAAAAGCATCAATCAAGCAGCCGGTCCTCTTGGGGCTTTGATCGAGTGGTTGTGTGTTGTTATTAAGAGGCTGGCTGGGAATGGAGGTTGGCAGGGAACTGATAATGGGCTTCAGTGAATCACAAGAGATGAACCCCCGTTGAGAAATGGGAAGAGAGGAAGAGGATGGAGGAGAGAGCAGCAGGGCAAAGGAATAAGAGAGGAGAGAAAGGGAAAGATGGAACGGGTTGGATGAGGAGGAAGGCTTGTCTGGGTTCTGCCCGCCTCCTCCACCGCCCATATTCCCCCAGTCCCCCTCTGGATGACCAGCACACAGACAGCCAGGCACCATGACGGACACTCTCCTCCTCTAATGAGTCCTAGTCACAGCTGAACATACCGCTGTGCTTTACAGCACCAACAGAAAGGCCTGCCACCATGAAAAACTGACTGAGTGCTACAGTCTCAAACACCACAACAAATACACAGAGTCAAATACGGTCTTCCTGCACTATATTTCCAATGTAATTATGTTTGTTTGGGTCTTTGAAGGTGTGTAATGGCTGCTTTTTTCAGCCTCTTGTCATTGCAGGCGACCAGGACACCTGCGGCGTGTTCGCAACACGCACTTGCTCCTCCTTGCTTTCGCCTCTGTGCCACCTGTCTTCTTCCCAAATGAGCCAGCCAAGTGCCTACGCCAGATAGCAGTATATCACATAAGCAGGCTCCTTTGGCTCCAGGGAGGAAAAAAAAAAAGTTTGTATCATGGAGCGTTCACTCACATTTCACATTCACTAAATCCATTCAGTAATCTCCTTATGCGTGTGACATGGCAGTATCAGAGGAGGTTTGTTGAGGTAACTGTCAAGGAATTTGAGACGAGATCCCTTGTCACAGTCATTTTGACTCGCTCCTGTCACTTAGCTCGCCGTGCCCTGAGGGGCTGCTGACACGAGCAGTATCGGCAGGCGGCGAGGATGTCCTACAGGGCACTTATTTCAGACACAGGAGTCTGGATGCAAAACTGCCAGTTCACATTGCAAAAGTATCCGTGCAAATTCTGCTCTGGCTTGTGGAAACACTCTTCCATCAAATAAGTGGCATTGATTTTGTGGAGCCCGAGTCTTCGTTGCTCTATGTATATTGATTTTGTCCATCTTTGACATGTCAGGCAGGGGGTGAGCAGTAATGTGAAAAATGACCCCCCTTCTGCGCCAGGGAGCCAATGAGGCAAACACAAAACACAGCAGGAAACCCAGCCATTAAAGCCATGCCCTCTACCCAGCCACATTACAGTCTATTATTTTAAAACGGGGGTCTCTTGATGCACTTGTTGGCACTTACAAAAAAGAATGCAGCAACTGCAACTCCCATTTTTCTAAACACCCTTTATAGCTCAGGCCCAAAACACACACACACACACACACACACACACACACACACACACACACACACACACACACACACACACACACACACACACACACACACACACAGCAAAAGCCATCTGAGTGTAATCTAGTCCTCACTCTGAGTCTCCTGTGGGTGTCTGTGGTTTGCTGTGCCAGTGAAATGAAAGCAGGCCTCTCTAATAACAGCGAATTTAATACCAGCTCTAGTCCCTTAATGAGAGTGCCCTGTGTTTGCTCTAGGCTCATATCCGCAGCACCAGTGGGAGAGGAGGTGAGGAAGGGAGGAAGGAGGGAAATGTAGTTAAAATCTCCCATTAGCATCACCTCCAGGCCAAGCAAGCACGCTCCTCAGGCATTGGTGGGGGCGGCGCTCTGAGTGTTTGAGCGTAGGGTGGGCACGGGGGGGCCACAAGATGCCTGTCTCTGCCCTGCGCAGCTGGAGCTGATTGGATGGAAGGTGTGTGCCGCCATTAATAACATCGAGAAATTACTATGGCACTTGAGATCGGGTGAGAAAAAAAACTTCTACAATAGCGAAGAGGATGGGAATGATAAATGATGTAAAACATGGAAATTGAAAATAAATTCTATGTTCCTCATATCATCTGATTGCGGGTGAGGACCAAAAAATAAAAGATCAAAGAAGGAAGGGTGTGGGAGTGTGAAATCATTTTGAGAGTGAGTACGTTTATACGTGGTGGGTGTAAGAATATTACATTACATGCAAATGTGAGAGAGGAAATAAACAAGGGCAAGAGAAGGAAAATTTGCAGATGAAAGCGTTACATCAGGTGATGGGATTATTTCCACGATGGTCAAACAGTTAACTAGCAATCATTTAGCAATTAGCATGTCGGCCATATGAAAGAACAAAACTAAACAAAAACAAACCATTGCAATCATCTCTGCTTTAATAGTCTTGGTGAGGTCCCCTGAGTGTTTACTAAACAGAGTGATTGCAATGGAGATTTGAATATTTAATAACAGGAAGAGATTGGAGAGGAGCAGCGTCGGGGGAGAACAACAATCCGTTTGGACTCGATGGGCAAATGAGGGAAAACTAGGCTGAGCTCATTGAGTCTGTCCCCGTGGTATTAATGAATTTTAAATGAATTTTATGGAATAGCCATAAATACACTTCGAAAACAGTGAGCATGGAGTGTTTCTCTGCTTTATATGCAGACAGAATATCTGTCTCTTTACAATGAAGGTGCCCTGAAAGCACAGATTTGGCTATTAGATTGCAGACAGACAGATGTAAGGCTTATCAGGATTGGAGAACTCTCCGAGGTAGATTTGATAGAGACATTTATTCCTCGCCAGCTACAGTAGAAAATGCTTTTCCTTTGGGACACATGTATTTTAAACTCAATATATTTCTTAATCTAACACATCCATCATATTGTGCACATATAGGACTCAAACTCACCTACACATGTATATTGGGTTTGTGTATGACAAGACATCCAAAAAAGTTTGTCTTTGAACCCTTTTAGCGGCAGACTCAGCGCACCTATTAAACATCAAAACACCAACAGTGTACAACCTCAGCAATTGGAGGAACACCATGTATCTTCAACCTCAGTCCAGGGAAGTGCATGTTGCCATAGAAACTGTTTAGATATTTTCTAATTACAAACCAACATGGGCAAACATTTTTCAGCTTTTAATAAATCACTTAATAAGTAGAAACCACCTCACGGTTGTATCCCTCCGCCGACTAGTCAAGTGTCAGTTTACATCCATGTCTGTCCAGACTCATATATTATACTGTATGTGGTGAAAACTTTGAATTTGAATTTAATAAAAGATATTCTGGGTGAAACGTGGATGCTTCACACACATCTACAACCCAGCAGCACAGAAGATCTAAACAAACACCACAGCTTATGATTAGTGTTACCAATTCAGTATCTGACCAAATGTCTCCCCTTCTGTTCCTGAGTTATGGAGTTAAATAATGGCCACAAAAGCGATTTAGCAGAGCATTTAGATGTTACAGTCATCTCTTCAACGTTTCATCCTAGACCTTTGTTGACCATTGATGTCATTATTAACGTATGACTTCTTGAGTTATGGCCAAAAACATATTATGTGAGGTTACAGTAATCTTTGACCACCAAAATCGAACTGGTTCATCCTTGAGTCCAAGTGGACGTTTGTCTAAAATTTGAAGAAATCCCTCCAGGTGTATCTAAGATATCACGTTCATGAGAATGGGACCCCAAAACATAATGCCTCAGCTATACCACAGTGTAGCATAAATAATAAATAACAAAAGCAAAAGTCATTTTTAAAAATTTAAGTAAAAGTACTATATTATTAGAATAAAAATATATGATAATGAGAATATACTAAGTGATAATTGATTGAAATAGATGCTTTCATGTGTTCATCGATTTAATGTTGCAGCTGGTTAATGTGGAGCTAATTTTAACTATCCCAGTATACTGCTTCTGAATTCCCCCCGGGGATCAATAACGTTGTATCTTAACCAATAACAATACATCAATATGTATTTTTTGATTATATTTTGCATTTATAATCTGAATCTGCAAAGTAAATTAAATGATCAAATAAATAAAGTGGTGTAGAAGTGTAAAACAGCAAAAAATGGAAATACCCAAGATAAGACGTACGGCAAAATTGTACACAGTACTCAGTAATAGTACAAGTACCTTTGGGAATAGATAGTTTTTGGCCTTGCTAGGGTTCATTGAAATCTTACAGCCACACTCTGGGGTTTAAATAACACAAATTCCAATAGCACTTACTTATTGGCAACAGCATTGACACAGCAATGTTGGCTACATGAAAAACACTCATGGCCATATGTACACACACAGACACACAGACACACACACACACACACACACACACACACACACACACACACACACACAGAGTGTGACGATTTCTTGCAAGCCTAGTCCAGGTCTATTAGGCAGGCATCAGGCATTCGCTGTGGGCCAGGTCTGGCTGGGCTCCCAGGTTAGAGGACGTCTCCTCCTGGCCCTCTCTTACCATCTGCTCCGTCCAGAAGGCCTGCACCACTGGGGGGAGGAGGGGGGGAGCTGGCCAACCAGATACAGCCCAGAGGAGAGGAGAGGGAGGGGGAGGGAAGGGGGAGACACTGAGGAGCAGGGAGGGGTTGGAGGGTGGCGTGCTGGGGCTGATGGAGGAACAGAAAGGGCTGGAGGTGTTCAAAGGGCTGGGCGAGAGGGGGGCAGGGGATTGGTGGCGGGACAGGGAGGGGGACAGAGGGGGGACAAGCAGGGCAGGGCAGGGCTCAGGTGCCCTGAGCAGAGTCACAGGGTCGTCTGTTACCTGTCCACCTCTGACCAAAGCCATCTGCTGCAGGGAGAGGAAGAGGAGGCGGGGGGGCCAAGGAGCAGACGCTTGGAGAAAAAAAAAAGGAAAGAAAAAGGTGCTGATGTGAGATCTAAATTTGTGTTCTGCTTCTTGGTTTAAATTAGTATTTCATTTTGTGCTCAGGCATGTCTGTTTTCCAAACAAGGCAGAGTAATTAACAAAGAGAAAGGTAATTGAGAACGAGAGGAAATTATATTAATGATGGATCAAGTGGGTGAAGGAGGGATGGAGAGTAAGAAATGATTTTTCTGTATGGAGTTTAATTGGACAGTGTGCTTTCGACTAGGCGGATGCAGGGGCTGCTGCTGACGCAGGGAGTTTTGGAAAAAATTGGGTTTGAAACAAGAGGGACATTTCCTCACTACAATGAGAGATGGAGTGATATGGCCAAGCTAACAGGACAAAGGAACAGGTCAGGCACTTCAACCAAACAGTACTTTCTCCCCTCTGCCAAATCCCATTCCAAATATAATATACCACAGAGTCGGCAAAAGAAATTCATCACTGCGTTGCATACAGCCTTCTGATCTCTCATCCACTGGCATTTTAATTGACACTTCAAGAAAATGCAGCGAGGATGCCCGAGGATATAGAGAATGTATATCCCTGCTTGTCTATCACAGCTATGTCCTCATTGTGTTCTGCTCAACAGTGGCTTCTTCTGAGCCAAACACAAGGAAATGCAGACTGATGAAGGTGAGGGAAGGAGATTCAGCAGGCGAGACAGTGCTGGGACAGAAGGATGGACAGAGCTTAACAGTGGATTTACACAGAGGGCAACTCCCCCATCAAACGCTGAAAGAGTAACGCTTTAGCTGGACACTGAGATCCCTGTATCTTTACGAAAAAAGAGCAGTTTTTAGACTTTTCTTCAAGTATTTTCATTTTACAGAGTTCAACACCGACTGTATTTTAAAGAAAATTATGTTGCAAATCAAAACATGTATCATCAAAGGTTAAAAAGAAAAAGTCATATCAACCATTGGAACGTAAACATCTCCGGTGAGATCTAAAATCTTAAAAGCAAACACAGCATGACCGTGTGACGCTTAATAACTTCCTAACTACAGCGGCAATCTAAATTACTTTCATCTCCACCAGCAATTCAAAATGCAAACACAGACTTATTATTGTATACAATTTATCAAACCATGGCTGCACACATCATCCACATTTGTCAGAGAGCTGGAAGCTGTCGGGGGGTGTGCTACACCTCCGGCCCTGACAGAGTGATGACAGGACTTTCACTCACCAAGCATGTCACCACGGGCACTACATCCACCAATTTCTCTAAAAAATGAACCGATATTGATGGCGCTCTTTGAAAGAAACTTGTTCATCACATCGTCCTTCATCATATAAGGACAAAGTCAAATCCCTCAATCCCTCAATACACAAATCTATATTTCTTGATAATTGCCATACAGATAAAGGTTGTTTTACTCCTCTTTAATGATGACAGAAGCACATACAAAATGGATTTAAACTGTAGCCAGTTTTTCTATATTTGCTGCTCTAAACACTCAGTGCCGGGCAGTTATTTTGTGAAAATATTGATGCATTTCTTCATCCCAGCAGCATCAGATTTTTTGTTTGGAATACACAAGAAACTCTTCAATTGCTGCTTTAAGTGGTTTAAAGTATGTTTGTCACAGAAAATTGCTTCAAAAGTTGCATCTCTTCAATAATCCATAGAGGCTCAAACTGCTTTTGAGCTACAGTGCCTTTCTCTGAGGAATAGAAAACACTAATAATTGGATCTGCATGTATTATGTCTTCATTAGACATTTTTTCTGATTTAATCTCTAGTATGAAAATGAGATTTTGTTGGTTTGTATCATTTAAAGGTGGCCAACATTTAGGGGAATGATGGAGGTAAACTATGATGTGTAGGAGATCTGTCCATGTTGGTCACCAATCAAAGTCAATAAAGGTAATGAGAACAAGAGGATGGACTTTCCAATTATTTTATAATACTGTATAGATTCGTTGTACCAGTTTATTTGTAGCAATTTAGGGTTACTCCAGTGATTTGGTGTTGTACATTCATGAAGTTGAGGGACTCTCAAAAGCTGAGGGGGACTCATGAAAGAACAGATGAAATTGAAGCAGCAGAATTCTGCAACTTTTGGTGCTTAGTGAAGGTCAAGCTCTAACCCTAACCCTAACTCAGTAGTGTCTCCTCAGACAACTTGCTTCCTAAATGTCCTATTCTTTAGAAAAATCCACACTTCCAGTTTGTAAAGCAGACTTTGTACTGTGTGTGACTTAATCTTTTGTATGTTTGTGTGCTGCTGTGCTTCCCTGTGCGTGTGTAACACGCATAGTGTCCATGCGCTGTGCAGAAGTCTAGGCGCATTTTACTAATGCGCTGTAAAAAAAACAAAAAAATTAAAATGAAATGCTGTGCTATTGCGTTTGCTATTTAAACGACACGGACGCTGGCTTAAACTAGCAAAGACACTTGTGCTGCGCCGGGTGCAAGATAGGGCCCTCTATGAGCCATAGTAGCTGCTTTCACAGGCTAAGTAGTACTTTTGTGAGTGAAGTAAAATAACCGTCTTGTTTGAAACTGGTGCAGTGCTCTTTTAATTTTGAGCGCAGACGCACAGACAGTAGCATGATGTCATCAAGTGACAAATCCTGCTACATAGACGGTGAATGATGAAACAACATGGGAAGGTTTTCTGATAGATAGTCACCTGGAAACCCAACAGTTATTAAAACTTATTATACTACTGATTATAAAAGTTTCTTAGACAATAATTCTGCCATTCCCAGTTCAAGTCCACAACCTTGAGGTGGAGGTGAAATCTTGATGCTCTGACTTGTATGAAATATAGCGGATTAGAGGTATAAAGCTGAAAAAAAAAACACTTAGGTACATCAAAATTGTACTTGAATACAGTACTTGAGGAAATACTTTCCACCACTGCTGATGTCAAATTTATTGAGAAGGTTTCATACTGGTCAAAATCATTATGAAGGCCTATTGCAAACTGTTTTAGTGTGAATTATCCCTTTAAACATGGTGATGTAAAAATAGTTTTTCAGGCTGCTTTCCCAAGCACACAGAAGTTGAGTCGACTTCCCAAACGATGTAGCCGACAGATGAGAGGCCACCAGCCTCCCAGCCAGCGGGTAGCCACAATGCCAGGCATGGCTGGAGATATCCAGTTTTTATCACTGCTCCCCTGCCGTGCCACAATTAGCAGTCATTAGTAGCTCTGGGGAACATGGGAGCGTTGAGGTAGGGGAAACACTCCAACAGCATGGCGAGAGCTTACAGTGCTAATCAGGTCTGCTTCTCTTTCCCTTGACTCTACTCATCCACGCCTCCACAGCAAACACAGTCCTTTTGATGTGTGTCATGATTGTGCACAGAGGAGCACACAGAATACCACTTACATACACACACTGGCTGTCATGTAGAGATTGAAGCCAATGAGAAAGAGAACTTAACACAGTCTAGAAATCCCACAGGATCAATACTTAGCCAGAGTTATTAACTACTGTATTACATTTATATTGGCACCACAGCTCTGAAAAGCCACCCACGATGAACCACCTGAAATTGATGTCAGAGGTGACTCCGCCCGAAAGGAGCATCAAAGATAATGTGGAAGCAAAACCAAATAAGAGCGGAATCCAGACGGCAGGTTAGCATCCTAAGTACGCTGGAGCAAACCTATATGGCCGTTTTAACAGATAAAGACCAGCTGTATGGCCATAGACAGCAAAGTGGGCCGGTTGAAATGACATTGATGCATAGAGAGAAGCTACAGAAGAGAGACTTTTTTTTCTGTGGCGGCAGAATGACAGCTTGTGCTCTGCTGTGGCTCTCCCCAGCTCTCTGAGCGGCGGGACGGCACCATCTCATCTCTACTGCTGTGATTTGTTCGTCCGATCACAGAGGAGACCACTTTTACAGCTGCTATATTGTCAGGGCTAAGCAGGATGTGGCATGTGGAGCTAGTTCTGTGTGTATTTGTGTGTGTATGTGGGTTGAAAGGAAGACATTAATTTGCTGTATCATTTTCATGCTGGGACAGACACACACACACACACACACACACACACACACACACACACACACACACACACACACACACACACACACACACACACACACACACACACACACACACACACTCTAAAGCTATAGCTCTATTGCTGGCCTGTCTACCATAATAAACAGCTTGTGTTAGAGAACTGAATTTAAACCAGGGCCATATCGCATATTTCTGTACATGATGGGGGCTGAGAGAGAAACACATCAATAAAGATGACACCGTTTAAGAGGCAGACAACCTTTACAAAAGAGCGCCGGGTTTAATGGGCCGGCCGCCTTGCTCATAAACCACAACTGCATCCGACTGAAACGGAGACCGAGAGCCAGCTTTACTCAAGGCTGCTGCAGAGAAATGTTACCATTGGTCTTGTTGCATGAGTCAGTCACAACCGCAGGAAATCAAACAATCTAGACCCAAGGACTGCAGAGCGATCAGCAAGGTTGAGGAAGCGATGTGTGAGGTGTGTGCTTTGCGGTGTAGCTAACAACCACAGTTGATGACCACAATACCACAGTGCTAGAGTTGCACCCATTTCTCAGGGCCAAATTGTTAGCGTGGCAGCCTTTTTTTTAGGCTTTCATTACTTGTTTTATGCTTTTGTGGCTACAAGCATGATGTTGTCTCATGAATCTCTCCAGGATTTTGCCCAATCACCTTAAAATGGGTGCGACTCACAATTTTGACCAATCAACGGATTTTCCCCGACTTCACGGCAGTCCCACATGCCAGACTTTGAGTCAGTATTTGATGATGAGGACGCGACTGAGAGCCACTGACCAAGCGGGAGTGAGAAGGGGTTGGCGTAACACACGAGCACCGCCTAATTCATTTCCTTGTTTCTGATATGAAGACGAGACGTGTGTGACTTGAACATCTCACGATTATTATCAAAGCGTACAGCGAAAGACTGTCTGTTTCAATTCTATTGGTTCTCTGTAACGGGCACACACACACACACACACACACACACACACACACACACACACACACACACACAGGAAAACCGGAGATGAGAAGACACAATGACCTAAATTGAGGACAGCTATGCTCGTTATTGTAAGTGCGATGATAAGTTAAACCACAATAAGCACTTTATCAAACCGTGTTAATGTGTGTCCCAACCCAGGTTAGGAAATTAACTAACAATGTAAAGATCAACAAGCCACTGACACATATGTTTAAATTTGATTCAGCCAATAAATGAATATGTTTTGTCTTCACTCCACAAGCCATTTTCATATTATACCAACATAATACAAAAGACAGTTAAGGAGCCAGTTGAGGTGGTTCGGGCATCTGGTAAGGATGCATCCTGGGCGCCTCCCTAGGGAGGTGTTCCAGGCACATCCGGCTGGGAGGAGGCCTCGGGGAACACCCAGGACTAGGTGGAGGGATTACATCTCCAACCTGGCCTGGGATCGCCTCGGGATCCCCCAGTCGGAGCTGGTTGATGTGGCTTGGGAAAGGGAAGTTAGGGGTCCCCTACTGGAGCTGCTGCCCCCGTGACCCGATACCGGATAAGCGGACGAGGATGGATGGATGGATTGATGGATGGATGGATGGATGGATGGATGGATGGATGGATGGATGGATGGATGGATGGATGGATGGATGGATGGAAGGATGGATGGATGGATGGATGGATGGATGGATGGATGGATGGATGAAATACAAAAGACATCGCAACTTTTATTGCAATCTGTAACAATAGTTCACGCAAAATCTGGGATTTTCGGCCACAAAAAAGGCCTCAAAATCCTGGAGGGACTGCCTAATGGTGAGCATTCAGAAGGAAACAAGCAGTTGCGGTACTTATTCCTCACGTGACTTTATGCTTTATTGCACGACATTTCTACAGGAAATATTGTACCTAAAATCTGACAGCTTTACGTTGCAGGAAAAGATGTTTACATACAAACCATTCATTATAAACTCATAAAAAACTAGAATAGAATCTTTATTGTCACTGTTTCACAACAACAAAACACAGTAATCAGCTCTCAGTTTGACAGTATAAATGAAAAAACAGACAAAAATATAAAGTAGCAACATTTAAATAGTAAAATATAAGAATAAACCAAAATTTAAAATAGCAAAATTTGAATACTGAAATATAAAAATCAAGACAAATAATACGGTAAGGTAGCACTATTAACATAGAAGGTTATTGCACTTATAAAAAGTATAAGGTTATTAGACTACAAATGGGGGGTTTGTTGCAAATAAGTCTTACAGAGGGAGGAGATGGAGCGAAGGAGGGTTTGTGCATTCAATTGCCAGAGGGAAAAAAGCTGTTTAGTTGGTCCTGGACCTGACTGTCCTGGTTCTTTTCCAGAGGGCAGCATAGAGTTTTAAGATAAGCACCGCATTATGTGTGCTTCTTTGCATGGCATGCTAAAGACATATTTGGTGTCAAATGTTTGACTGCACTGCATGAGTCTGCAATAACTGGATAACTGGCAGGTCGGTGTGGTTAAAGAGGTTTTACCACAGCGTAAAGTGAAGTGGCATATGTCTAATAAAATCATATATCAGGACACCAGGATGTGTTGGGTCAACCGTGTAACTGTTTTGAATCAAGGCTGAAGTCATAGTGACAAATATTCATAGCGACAATACTAATGCTTCTAAATATCCAGAAAAACAACTCATGCTTACTCAAGTATAAGTTGCCAAGATAATACTCTCTAACACGAAAATGATGGACTCGGCAAAGACAATGGTACTGTTTGCCTCTATATCTCCATCATTTTTGTTTTTTATTGTTTATTATCACTTAATTTAATGTATCAACAATAAAACACATTCATGCCACTGCTGCTCAGTAAAAATCCATGAAAAATCCTACCCACTATGTTTTCATATTGTCCTACATGCCACCAACACTATCTGCAAATGTAGATAATATTTAGTTAAATACCAATTCTACTAAAATGACCACCAATGAATCCAGCCTCTCTGAATATTATCAGAAACTACCGCATCATGTAACTAGCTGTAACTTACAACTGTGATACCAGCTTCATTAATCATGTACAGTCATTCATTCAAGGTTAATTGCTGTAACCATTAGAGTAGGGAAATTGTTGACATGCTCAGTTACATTGGCCAGGGTCAGTCGAAACAGCCTTTATGAAAAATATACTTGTGTACCTCTTGAAAACAAACTCTGCTCAGGAATCTTACAAATGAGTGATCAGTGTATAAACTATAATAACTGAACAGGGGACAGAGGATATACACTGGAATATCTACAAGCATATCACATAATTTTGATATACAGTAAATATGTGCAACTACACGCAAAACCAAACACTGACCTCAACTTGCCAGACATAAGAGCAGTAAATGTCTAAATTCCAAAGTTTTAACCATTTCCTGTTTTGCCACCTGCCAAAAATACTCACATTTCTTCCTCATTAATATGCAAATGTGGTGAATCAGATTTGTGTGTTGGATTGAATTAATCCTCGCCACTCCTTCTGCTTATGCTGTAATCACAAATTACAGACAGGCGTCTGACAGTAGACTAAATCCTTGAATCCTGTCAGAGGGTCTTTTACCTCAGGGGAGAAATCCCAATCAACACAACTGGTCAGACACACAGATACCGCAGCAGCATAGTAATGTGGCACATCCGCTGTCAGTTTCAAAGGGATATTAATTTTCCCTTTTATTTTCTCCTTATCTTTCTGTTCTTGTAGCGTCATTGTAAAGCAGCTACAGCAGGCCCATGCCGTGGCCAGTTTCCTGACATGTTAATCAGCGGGCAATTTGTTCACATTTAACAAGGGGGATGTTTGAGGAGATAAAATGGCTCCATCCTCTCTGCGTTATTCCTTTACAGTTAATGAGGAGCGTATACGTGAAAACTTAAAGATCAGAGGAATGCCACTGCTATTCATCCACCTTTAAACTGAACATACATCATGATGATGCTGCTTTAAGTCAACTTGGAACAAAAGCTAAATTTTGAGATGCAGCCGGCATCCATTAAACTGACTTTTAACAAGCTTGCAGAGTGCAAATAGTTTTGATAGAACACAACAGGCTGTGGTTTATCATCATGTATGTGTAATGCTCTGAGGAGACTATTTCAGAAAGCACTCGTGATAGGCCTGCAGAAACCTCCCTTTCGGTTCTCACAGCTGTAATATTATACTGTAATTGTTGAGTGTTTGCCTCTGTATGCATGTGTGCACATTTGCAGTTGCAAACCTGTTTACGTCTGCACTACTGAATCTTGTGTAAATCCTAATTCAATTGAGCATGTGTATTGTGTCTCCTCAGCAGTCTCTCCCAGACCCAGATGGTTGCAAGATGAAATAATAAAATGACATGAACATTCACCTGTATGATGAGTGTCTGGTAAGCTGGGCAGACTGATGAGATATTCATAAGCAGAGTCACAGTGTGAGCAGAGTGAAAGTGTGACGTCCCCTGTGAACAGCATCAGTAGTTACATCTGTGAGAGAGGAGAGGCAACATGAGAGGAAATATAACGGGCCTCATTCAGATGACAAAGAGGGGGAAAAATGGGCGTAGCAGCATTATTTAAACTCCCCTCTGACAGTACTCTAATTTAATGAGGCTCACTGTGAGCGCTCGGGTGAGTCTCTGTCTCACTTTGTCTGGAGCAAGGTCAATCTGCAAACACTAGGGCACGCACAGGAAACAACAACAAAACAAAGCAAGGCCTTGTAAAGAAAAAATGAGAAAATCAGATTACAAACCACCAACAGTGTAAATGAGAAAGGCCACGCTGGCAGCCCAAAATATCTAAATAATTAAACTACAACATAGCAGACATGTTGTAAACAATGTTTGCTGTGCACAGAGTGGTAAAAGCATTTTACAGAGGAGAGGACCCTGCCAGATTATTAAATGGTGTTGCTCACCTTCCCTGATGCGCTAAAGTGCGACACTGCAAACATAGTCGCAGTGACGACAGCCAAACAACAACAGCGAAAAACAAACACACACACACACACATAGACAGACTATAACTCCAGCCTCTTGGCTTCACCACTTCCTTCCTCTCTCCATCTGTCTGTCACTACAGACACACACGCCATTCCAGGCAGCAGTCGCCTGGCAACATGGCTCATCCTCTGAACATATTTCCCAGTTCGGGTAAGATATACACTTTCAGCTAGTAGTGTTATTTCATTAGAACAGAGCGTGTGGGTTTGTGTTTCTGCATCTCTGTCTCCAGCCACCTGCTTTTATTGGAGCCTACCCCCGGAGTGTTTGCTGGGGGAATATTAAAAAGACGACTGCCGTTGAACGGGATATTATAACCTAATTAGCAGGGGTTCCGGGCTGGCACACTGCAAGAAAACAGATGGCTGACTAATTCTATTAGCAGGGCAAAAATGGCCGTATATAGCTCTTAACGCTGGGTAGAGTGCTGTGACCTTCAAGCCCCTAGAAGTGGGCTGGTGCACAGACCCCTAAACTATTACACCATACTTTGACTGACCCCGGACACTTGCTATTAGAATTTTTATGATTTGGCAAGACCTGTACAGTGGTCCCACATTATTCAGTTTCCATGTTTTGTTCTCAAATATATGGATGTTCAGATTAGAAAACCCACACAATAAGTCTAGTTATGGTGAAAAGCTATTTATTGAATACATCTGAGCACTTCAAAGTACCTGCGCTAGAAAAATAACAATAATGGACCCTGATGGGCAGAAAATGGCCCTTCTCACAGCAGACATTTTGACTTGTCATGGCAGAAAAAGCTAAGGTGTTAATAATCAACAATAGCTATTCCAGTGTCCCAGTAAGCCATAAAATGTGTGACAGTGAGCCAGCATGACCAAAACCAGGATACTGAATCAGCTTAATGAAATCCAGCCATTATCAATTTGTTCATTTACACCTGAGTTTTTTCTACCGTGACATGTCAAAATGTCTTCTGTGAAAGAAGCCAATTTCAGCTGCTGAAACTCAAATTAGTTGCGAAACTAGGACTTTCCAGAAAAACACAAAAAAAAAGCACACAGGTGTAACTAATGACGTTAATCATGGCTCTGCTGCACTGCTAAATGCCAGGCAGCCACGGATAACATTACTAGTTCACACCGGAGAGTGGCTAAACATGAAACGTAATTCACACACCCTCCAGGAAGTAGGTGGTGCAAGAAGTTTAGTGATATTGTAACTATTAGCAGGTCCTGAAAGGTGACTGTTGGTTGTGGCTTCATTTGTGCCAAAATGAATACAAAGAGGAAAGCTTTATTGGTGTTGCTTCTCATTCAGCAGTGCAGGGCTACATAAAATCAAATCATACCACACAGCTCGTATCGTATGATAGCTGTTACTTTGGGTAGACATTTCAGTGTTATTAATTGTGGTGTGATCAAGCAAGGTGGATTTTAAGAAGACGCAAATGGGTAACAGGAGAATATTTCAATATATTTTATCACATTTGGACACCAGACGGATGTATTGTACGCAAACAGGTTGCATCATACTTTAATTAGATACCTCACCATAACTGTATTTACATTCATTTTATTCACTTTGGGGTACAAGCAACAGTATGAAGGTCTGCCGTGTTTCATTACTGAATATGGGACTATCCATGCAGTGTATGCTAGATATGTATTCCTGGAAAGTAGAAGATAACTGTGGCTTCTTTGGACATGCCTGGTGTCTCCAACAATCTACATCGGCATTGGGAACTTGAGTTCACCATGTGGTGTCTTTGTAGCTGCAGTAAGCCAGACTTGAAGTTACATTTTAGGACGTGCACATGTAAGTCAAATTACTTTTGATCATATACTGCATATGTATAAATGGTAGAAAAGGGAAGATAAGCTAAACACCACATGACTTCATCTATTTAGCTTCAAAATGGGCAGGAGAAACTGTCATTCCTGGTCCTTAATATATTTTCATCATCTTTCTTTTAGCCACAGATATATTAAAAGCACTGTTTGTTATCAGAGCATAAACTGTTACAGATATTACATTTTGAAATATTAAAAGTATCATCTTTTATGTTTTTATTGCAAAACCGCATTCAAGACCAAGTTCCCATTTTTTATTTTTTATTTTTTAATCAGGACTGTCTGTGATTTTGATTCACCTGGTCGAAGCAGTGTGCTTAATATACTGAAAGCATTGATATACAAATAAAGATACACCGTCAGACTGGCCACATCCAAACCTCTGCTCTGCCTCGAACACTGAGCTCACACCCACTCACTTTTCATCCTAACCCTCTCCCTGGTCTCAATATGCCATCCTTTATTTCTCAGAAGATTCCATTTACCTTCTCTATACATTTCACTGACATTTTTCAGCCCTTTTCACTATTTTAGCTCCCCCCCTCCCCCCTCCATCCCTCTGCCGTCTCTCTCCCTCTAAAGCAATCATCCTTCTTCCTAGTGTTACCCTCTATTTACATGACACCAAGGTTTTTCTTGCAGGCAGGTGCAGATGGCAAAAGGCAGGCTTTTACAAAATGGTTCAGGTTTTAATATCTTCCCCTTGCTTTTCATCACAACCCAAGAGCTTCATAGCAGAACTAACATTCCTTTCATAATCACATTGTCCTTCTGTAAATATCATAGGCCCAGTCTCATCTTTATTTTATTACCACCTCTATCACTAAAGAAGCCCGGTGTGGACCAATATAGTTTAGGCTTTAGGGCCAGCCAAAGCCAGTCGCATATCCTCCACCCCTGCCCTGCACAAAATACTGCACACACAGTATGGCATAAAATCCAAGGCAATATTTAGATTTACATCTAATATCACGTAATATAATACTATTTTAATGATTATAATACTGTAGTCCAGTGGCAGTTTTAAATAATAAAAACATTAAAATCACAATTTTATTTCAGCGTCACCTGCATGCAGTTCATTTTCAATGCTGCGGATAGATATAAAGAATATTCTTGCCACAAGGACACACTTCCAAAACAAGTTAAATCAAAACAAATTCAATGAAGAGTGTAAAGAGTTTCGGCATTCAGAACATTAATGTAGCAGTAAACACTATATATGTATAGATATAGTGGAGTAATGGCATCCTTAGCGTAGAATGAAGTCACACGCCCTCTGTGTGTGTTGAAACTTTTGTCCCTTCCCTTCATGTTGATGTCTCACTGGCTGGCTGATCGCAGACGACTCACCGTCTCTATGCACTGCGCGCTAGGC
Source organism: Percina caprodes (assembly GCA_013375575.1). NCBI lineage: Eukaryota > Metazoa > Chordata > Actinopteri > Perciformes > Percidae > Percina > Percina caprodes. The sequence continues at coordinate 898,106 of JABXJD010000002.1, read as the reverse complement.
CAGGCTTCTGCGAGAGATCGGTGCTCATTCAGAGGCTACCCGCTAATAACACCGGCGTCCTGGTTGGGTCGGTAAACGTTACCGCTGATGAGCACCGATCCCCATGGAAGCTAGACAGGGAGTTAACCATGGAGCTAACTAATGTTCATTTTTTATGTTAGCCATTATCCCAGTTAGCGCTCCCTGCTCCTCCACCCTATTTCTTCCTATGTTATCTGCTGATCAGCGGTATGAGCTTCGTTTGAGCATCAATGTCGCATGGAAGCCCAACCCAGGTAGTGCACATCTCAGTCTGGTAAGAGATGTGTGGAGGCAATCCCAGCACAGACTGAAGTCTTTTCAGTATTTCAGGTATAGTACTGCAGATGGAATGGGTAAATGCTGGCTCGTAGTGTAAAGTGATTTGAGTGGTCGCTAAGACTAGAAAAGCTCTGTACGAATGCAGCCCATTTAACATTTACATATTGTATAAATTTGACAGCAAGGAGATGATTAGCGCATAGAGGTCGTGGCGAAATCTGATTGATGAGAAACGTGTGAGAGCCCTCAGTAAGCTGATTGTAAGTGGAAAAGGCAAAATATAAAGTAAGCAGAAGGCATGAAGGATAGTTTTCCTTTGACTTCAAACTGAAGACTCGCAGAGGTAAACCTTAATCAGAGGTGTCAATGATGGTCTCACTGACTGTATGTACAGTATATACACTAAAAGTGTGGGGTCACTTACAAACTTCCATTCCACTCCATTATAGACAGAATACCAGCTGATCTGAGTTGGTGGCTGATCTTTAATGCAATATCTACATTGCCCATTATCAGCAACCATACCTCCAATGTTCCACATTCTGTTCACTAATCTGATATAATTTTACTGAGAAAACATTGGAGAACCCTTTTGTAATTATGTAAGAACATAATGTAATCTGAAAACCGCTGCCCTGGTTAAAAAAGCAATGCAACTGAACTAAGATGGTATTCTGTCTATAATGGAGTGTAATGGAAATTTCTAAGTGACCCCAAATCGGTAGTGTGTGTATATATACACACTGTATATGTACTGCATATACACACATTTCCTATCATTGGTTGGTCTAAATATTCAGACTAATAATATTTATAAGTGCAGTGCCCGTTCAAAGTGGGCCTGTGGCCCTCCGTATTGCTGCTCAAGAACCACTCATCCAAACAACGTCACAGTTGACACTGTGCTTCCTCAGGTCCTGAGCAATAAACCTGCAATGACATAGTTGCGTCCTCTAGCAATGCTAGTGTATGCATGCCATTTGCTAACAGCTAGCTATTTGGGAGCAGGCAATTCCCAGGAACAAAAGAATCCATTTTAGAAGTTACATTGCTGATTCTTTACATTTTTGAGTTTACTAAAATGTAACATCGCTGGTCTCTCATTCTTCATCATTTCTTGAATGAACTGTAGCGAGCAATAGTGAGTGAGCTGGTGGTGGCTGTGTAACAAATAATAAGGGTCGTGTCTACATACACTACACAATGTGTATATAATGCGCTACTAATACATAGGCCCCGTAGATTTGGAGAGCTCACACTCAACAATGCACTTCCGTTGGTCCTCAGCAAAACAGCCGCCAAATGGAAGTCGAACGGTTAAGAAAATTGAAGGATAGACAGAAAGAGACTTCTTACATTTTGATTAGATAAGCAATTCAACAATGAGTGACTCATGCATAAAAATCAGCATGTGACAAACATGCACACACAAGTTTTACTTCACACTCTGCCTGAACTTCCTCAGAGGCTGAACAGATGTTTTGTCCAACAGAGATCTGAGCTGCATCTTTTTCTCAGCCCAGAGGGAGAAAAAAAAGGGAGAGATAATGGATGGAACAAAGCAGAGAATCCCCATCAGGCTCCATATCAGCTGTTGTAGACAGTCCGTCAACAACAGCCTCTCATATACTGGCATCCTAAAACACAGTGTGAAAAAAAACTCTTTACTTTTCAAATGCACAAACATGCGTTGCATGTGTGCACTCATGAGAAGTGTCCGAAATTCTCTTTGTGAGAGTCCATTATAATCAACCAGCACCGTCTCTGCGTTATAGTGTGCCTCATGTTGTCAGCTGTTTATCACTGGATTCCCACTGGGGCATCACGTGCAACTCACAACTCACTGATTGCTGCAGCACAGGAGTGATCAACCTACTTATGCGCGGCCAGTTTATGGAAGCTTTCACACTGCTATTGACTCTTTTCTGGGGAAAATGCTCCCTGTATGTGCACAAGCAATTATGTTGTGTTTAGAGTAAAAGTAGAAATAATGAGTTTGCATGGCTTAAAAAAAGCTGCACAGAAAAGAAACTTAATAATGCAAAAATTACATGTCATGAGAAGTTATGTTTTACAGCTTTAATCTATAATGAAATATTTGTTTAAGCTTTAGACAGACTGCAATTATACACTCCAAATTAGTAGCAATATGGCGCGCTGCTACATACTGTACAAGGCATCATGCTCATAGTCATTAGCTGGAGCGACAGCACATTGATGATTATTATTCCCATCACTGCACATGCACCTTTGTACAGCTACTGTACTCCATTTGTTTATTTATTCACTTTGGATTTCATGACAACGTGGTCAACAAACATCATCTTGTGTCACTGTTTTAGGATTCTGCATTATTACTGGTGTCACTGCGTCAAATACACATACACACATGCATGGCAGAAAAGTCAGTTAATTCTAATGAGGAGGTACTTGAAGGAGGAAGGACAGTTGCTTTCATATTCTGCTGCCTCTGTTGGAATATTTATTACATGCTGTTTTGTTTATTGAGAAACACTCTGCATCTTATTTTTCATATATAGTTTATTATTAGTGTCTTAATGTACCATGTCTGGAAATACATGCATGCAATTTAGTTTCATATAAAACCATCAGTAAACAGAAAACACCCACGCCATGCTACTCCTGAGTGATATGGCTGGTTGTTTATTATCATTTAATCATTCTAATTTTCTCTTTATCATAATCCTAAAATTAAAAATGAAATGTTAACTTTAAGGTTAGGCGTTCTTGGTGCAGATGCTTATAAGATGATCTACAAACAGAATGAATGACTGACTGACTGTTTTAATGCTAAGACAGAAGCAGCCAGGGCGACTAATTGGCCTACTGCAGAAGAGATATTTGTACTTTCCCAACTGAGAAATAACCGGACATCGGAGAGAGAGGGAGAATAAGTGAGGAACAGAGTGAGAAAAACTTGCAAAGCCTTACAAGTAAAGATAATTCTCAAGTGCAGAGGGGGGGAAATTGGCAGATTGAGGAAGAATAAGTGAGAGAGGCAAAAGTCCTTTGCATTTTAATGAAAACTTTGACTTGAACGTAAATAAAGAAAGGAATACAGAAGTACATAAACAAAAACAGCTAAAGCAAAACAGCATCAGCTTTAGGATTTTGATGGAATTCTTAACCACGCGCGTGTGTGTGCGTGAGCGTGTGTGTGTGCGTGTGTGTGTGTGTGACACATTTGTGACAAGGAGGACTGACACACAAAGTCACCTCACTCAGGTGTGAGGAGAATGTGTGACAACTTCAGCTCACCTGAGCGATCGGGGACTTCAGTGGAGGATGGCAATCGGCCATTTGAAGAATTCATGAGTTCCTGAAAGAAACGTCTCATAAGCAGCGACTTTTTCACGGAGTCAGCTGGACAGAGATCTTTTACAACTAATGAAGGGTAATAGCCAGTGTGATGGCCCAACATTCCTCACAGTGACCTTTCAGGTATGCATGGGGCTTGTTTGTGTGTGCCTGAGTGTGATTGTGTGTGCGTGCCTGCATGTGTGTATGTGTGTGTTGAGGGAATGATAAAAGTGGATAGCGCAAAGCTTCTTGAAGGACGAGTGACCTCATACATCATGCTGGCATTTCTCTGCCCATTGGTAAAATGAGGGATTTTCTATCACACTCCCTTCTCTCCTTACATTCAAGTACACACACACACACACACACACATACACACACACACAAATTACAACACCGAAAAGTGATACAACAAAAATACGTATTAATTTAACATATATTTTTTTCAAGTAAGTGCTGTAGTACAACTAGCAGAAGACAAGTTATAATTGAGGTAAATTTGGAGACATGACTTTATTACATTAAATATATATTTTTGTTGTGTCTTTTCGGTGTTGTAATTTGTAGACGTCCCTGAGCACTCGTCTTACTGCCCGGTAGTAGAAGCCAGCAGGCAAGTGTTATTTAAATAAACTCCTGTTGTACTTATAACCATCGTTTTATGAGTACATAACCTATTTCTACTACTGTAGAAGTTTGATATCATTTTGGGCATTATTAGTGGGGTAATTTACAAGATACTGTACACAGTTGGTTCCATTAACGCCTGCACTAAGCTAGTCAGCTGATAACGCTAAAGGCCTTTTTTCAGTGGTCGCAGCCGAGCTGGCGTGCGCAAATATAACATTATGAGAGCGCCCTAACTGCTTATACTCGCGTCTGGTGGTCGCGACTAGTTGCAGTCTTCTCCTGAACAGAGGTGGCGCTAATGAGGAAAAGCTACCAACTTCGCTATTTCTACAGACTAGAAGAAGAAAAAGGTAAACAACGGCAGAACCGCAGCAGGATTGAATCAATGCTTCGATTTGATTCGATAACCTACTTTGTCGGATCAAGCCTTTCATTCACCATAAAATAACTCATTTAACAAGAAAGGCTTGCAGTCACTCTGAGAGTCTTGGCATCCAGTTAAGCTTCCTGTTTCTGCTTTGCTGTGTGTATTTAAAAAAAAAATGAAGTCCTGGTGCGGCAGTGAGAGCTAAATCATTTGGATGTCACACTGGCCCGTGCCACCTACGGTGCGGCTAGTATATCGCACGTTTGACTCGCCCAATGTTCAACGCAGGTGGAAAAAGCTTCTCGGGTTGTTTGGCTCGAGGTTGTGGTGAAATTACTCTGAACCATCACTTTAACCCAAACTCTTACCCTTAGTTTGACTTATATGTCTAACCTTATCACCCAAACCAAAGTTTAAAGCTGTACCAATCCTAACTTATTTTTATTTGAATTACAGAGGGGGTATACAGTTTTGTGAAAAATACAGCCCTCCAACTACAGTTTTTTCTGTCCTAAGCCCCTCCCTTCATGCAGTAACCTGTACAAGTTTGAGTCATTAATTTAAATCAACCCCAATCGTAAGTGTGATCCTGATGCTGTTATATAGTGGCGGTTCAATGAACATGAGCGTCCACTTCTTCGTAAAGCCTTGTGAGTTGACATCCGCAGCCATGAGTCTTTGGCTACAGTTAGCAGAAGGCTAAACAGACTCTTTTTTATGTGTCTGTCTTCCTTTTTGGGGGTTGCTTTGCTGTGTAGGCAGTTGTTGCCAATGCTGGAATAGCAACTTTTTCTGCAGGATGTTCACCATTGAATCAGGCTTCCACCATGTGAAGGGACATGGAGGTGCATATGCATTTGAAGAACAACCAATTAGAAAGTCCTCTTACTGAAATAAGCTGTGATTGGCCAAAGTCTCCAGACGCAGGCTAGATTTTCAAAGGCCTGAAAACAGAACCAAGACGACGTCCAGCAGTCCAGTTTTCTCGCAGAACACTTGAATTACAATATGCTGAAAGATCATTATGGAACAACAACACAAACTGCCTACCCCAACTATGATAATGGCTCAAATGACTGTATGTATGTGAAAAGAGCTGCTGGTCACTCAGGACTTTTTTTTTGGCCCACAACTTTACTGTTTTGGTTTACTCTCACTGCTCTCATCAGCATCGTTTCCATTGTTTCCCAAAGTGGCCAAAAATTCAAAGAAAACCACCTGTTCTTTGGATGTCTCTGCACTAATTGTTTTGCTCTCTTGGTATATATAAAATACCTCTCGAAAAAGTATTTAAATATTATGATATGCAATCAACTGTGATTTAAGGCAACCAACTAACCCTCCTCCCATTATTAGCTTGTGGGTCATTGTAGCTGGCTATCTATCTATCATGAGTGGGTGGTTTGTGTTTGGATTTCATTTGGCAAAAACATTTACTTTACATTCCCAGAAATGCTGTGGTTGCCAGGAATATCAATAACATCTCTCTCGAAGTGATACCTTGCTCACATTTTCCATTCACTGGAAAGCAATCTGCCATTTTACTGTCATCAACACTAAAAAGCTCTTTAAAGAGGGTGTACAGGCCAAACATTCACTTTACAAATATGTTCTCAAAACTCAAAAATTGGTCCTCGAACACACAAGCACACATATTCACACAGGTACATATGCACCTCAGAAGGTCAAGCTACTGTGGGTTTATGCCTGTTTCCATGACACTGAAACCCAGAGTCTGTACTAAACCTGACTATCAATGAGCAGATAAACCATGTACAGGACCAAACCACTGTACTGTATAGGTAAGTGGAGACACACACACACACACACACACACACACACACACACACACAATCTATTTCCTCTCTCTCTGTTGTGTAATTTTAGTGTGCAGTATGGCTATCTGTCAGTAATCTGGAGATGTAGCAGGAAGCTCAGCAGTACCTCATCTGAGCAAAAACTTGCTCATTAGTGTCGGAATTATCCTATTAACAGAAATTATTTCACAAGCTTCAGCATGCAAATGAGTCATTTACAAAAGTTTCATCTGATACTGGTGCAAAACTTATTAAATCATTTAATTGTGAGATTAAAGTGGGCTAATTTGACAAACCAGCACTAATCAAAAATGACAATAGGACAGCCTCGAGGCCTGAGCAGGGATTGCTGGCTCTCGTTTATTTACATATTCTTAATAAGACCGACTGAAGGGACAGAAGGGTGCCTGTGAGGAAATAAGATAAACCAAATAGCTGAAAAACTGCAATGAGGAAGAGGACATAACAAAATGTGTTTTGGGGAAGAAAGAAAAAGTGTGTGTATGTGTATATTTGCCACGTCGGGTCAGAGCTAAAGCACTGAGACGATCAGAATGAAGGCACAATTGCTGCCTAGTGAAGCAGACACACATGCTCAAAACAAACCTGAGACCTAGAGATGATAACGCTGGAAGAAGCGGGTTGTGATTAATCAGTGACAGCTAACCACTAATTACAACCCCCAATCAATTACCTCAACGCACATTATCTAGTCAACACACCACCTGGAGAGCACTAATGCGCTTAACTTGCTGTGGGCAGAATCAGCATGTACACTTGTCTTTAGAAAACACTGACACTGAATGGGAGGTGTGGGAGCTCTGCTCAAGAAGCAAATGTGTCCAGTGTGTAGATTGTGTGTGTAATTCTTTGTGTTTGGAGAAAAAAAATCAAGTGTATAATCCCCTTTATGTATTATTGCAATTATATGCAAACATATGTGTGGTGAGGGGGGAAATCTCTGCCGTGGACAGAAGCCTCCAGCCTTTGCTTTACATTTTGAGTGAGACTAAAGATTAAAGCTCCTCTCTCAGCCACTCTCTAACAGAGCACAACCCAATTACACCTTGCCGGACCTGCACCACAAACCATAAGGGGAAGAAAGTCTGAGAAGGGGAAAAGAGAGAGAGAGAAAAGGGAATGAAGCTGAGAAAGGCTGAATGAAGGGAGGGAGAGATGACTGGGTATGGACGGGCAGAGGACACTAAAGGAGAGATTGGCTTGAAGGATGGGTGAGAGTGAGAGGAGAGCAGAGTTGGGGGGATGAGTGCAATGCAAAGGAAGGTGTTAAGAACAGAGAGTAAGGGGGGCAAATTGGATTCAGAATATTAGAGGTGAGAGGAAAGCAATGTCAGACATCGCCTCAGGGGTTTAAATACTGTATTCAGTTAAAAGGTAAATAATAATGCTGTGTGACGTCAAGAAGGTGACAGTTTGCTCGCGTTTCACAACCCAAATGGTCTGTTATACATTGGATCATAGCTTACCAAAGAGACCCAACAGAACTAACGTTTGTCCAGTTTTGAGCCATGCTAGTGGCGTGGCTCTAGGGATGGCAGAGTTGGTTGGTTGGTCCACCACTGTTGGGACAGACTGAAACATCTCAACATCTATTGAATGCATTGCCATGAAGTAATGTACAAACAGTCTTGGTGCCTAGAGAGTAAATCCTAATGACTTTGCTGATCACCTGACTTTTCCTGCAGCGCCCCCATGAAGTGTGATGCAGACATTAATGTTCTACTCAGAATGAGTAATAATAATAATAATAATTATTATTATTAATTGGTGATCATCTGATCTTTGATCTAGCACCATTATCAGGTCAAATTTGTAACTTTAGTTTGTGACCAAACACCTGCAAAACATGTAGCAATGCACTCTAAAGAAAGTTGTTTTACATACAGGTAAAAGCCAGTAAATTAGAATATTTTGAAAAACTTGATTTATTTCAGTAATTGCATTCAAAAGGTGTAACTTGTACATTATATTTATTCATTGCACACAGACTGATGCATTCAAATGTTTATTTCATTTAATTTTGATGATTTGAAGTGGCAACAAATGAAAATCCAAAATTCCGTGTGTCAAAATTAGAATATTACTTAAGGCTAATACAAAAGGAGTTTTTAGAAATGTTGGCCAACTGAAAAGTATGAAAATGAAAAATATGAGCATGTACAATACTCAATACTTGGTTGGAGCTCCTTTGCCTCAATTACTGCATTAATGCGGCGTGGCATGGAGTCGATGAGTTTCTGGCACTGCTCAGGTGTTATGAGAGCCCAGGTTGCTCTGATAGTGGCCTTCAACTCTTCTGCGTTTTGGGTCTGGCATTCTGCATCTTCCTTTTCACAATACCCCACAGATTTTCTATGGGGCTAAGGTCAGGGAGTTGGCTGGCCAATTTAGAACAGAAATACCATGGTCCGTAAACCAGGCACAGGTAGATTTTGCGCTGTGTGCAGGCGCCAAGTCCTGTTGGAACCTGAAATCTCCATCTCCATAGAGCAGGTCAGCAGCAGGAAGCATGAAGTGCTCTAAAACTTGCTGGTAGACGGCTGCGTTGACCCTGGATCTCAGGAAACAGAGTGGACCGACACCAGCAGATGACATGGCACCCCAAACCATCACTGATGGTGGAAACTTTACACTAGACTTCAGGCAACGTGGATCCTGTGCCTCTCCTGTCTTCCTCCAGACTCTGGGACCTCGATTTCCAAAGGAAATGCAAAATTTGCTTTCGTCAGAAAACATGACTTTGGACCACTCAGCAGCAGTCCAGCTCTTTTTTCCTTAGCCCAGGTGAGACGCTTTTCGCTGTTTCTTGGTCAACAATGGCTTGACACGAGGTATGCGGCAGTTGAAACCCATGTCTTTCAAGCGTCTCTTGGTGGTGGATCTTGAAGCACTGACTCCAGCAGCTGTCCACTCCTTGTGAATCTTTTTTCACAATCTTGACTAGGCGCGGTGATCCCTATCGCTTGTACACTTTTCTGACCACAGTTTTCCTTCCCTTTGCCTCTCTTTTAATGTGTTTGGACACAGAGCTCTGAGAACAGCCAGCCTCTTCAGCAATAACCTTTTGTGTCTTTCCCTCCTTGTGCAATGTGTCGATGGTCGCCTTTTGGACAGCTGTCAAATCTGAAGTCTTCCCCATGTTTGTGTAGGCTTCAGAACTGGACTGAGAGACCATTTAAAGCCCTTTGCAGGTGTTTTGAGTTAATCAGCTGATTACTTTGTGGCACCAGGTGTCTTCAAAATGTAACCCTTACACAATATTCTAATTTTGTGACACACGGAATTTTGGATTTTCATTTGTTGCCACTTCAAATCATCAAAATTAAATGAAATAAACATTTGAATGCATCAGTCTGGGTGCAATGAATAAATATAATGTACAAGTTACACCTTTTGAATGCAATTACTGAAATAAATCAAGTTTTTCAAAATATTCTAATTTACTGGCTTTTACCTGTAGATCGTTAGCATGTTGACAGTCACTGTGAGCGTGTCAGCATGCCCAGGTTAGCATTTGGCTCACAGAACTGCTTTACATAGGAACAGTCTCACAGTGCTGCGAGCATGGATGCAGATTCTTTGTCTTTTGACAAATTTTGCAGAATCATTTTGTTCCTTTATTGTGTATTTTTCTCATTCAGGCAAGGATCTAGTCAAAATTAAACCAGCTGTTATTTCGAATAATGCAGCTAGAGGAAATAATTTCCATGACGATTTTTGGAATTACTGGAATTGTTGTGTGGTCTAGACCTACTCTATCTGTAAAGTCTGTCTATTAATTATACTATAAATAAAATTGACTTGAATTGTGGCTACAACCACTAAGCGGAATCAAACAAGTTCATCCAGTTCTTTCTGGTTGTCAAAAAGCATGAAGGAAAATCAAGAAAAACAGGTTCCAGGAAAGCATGTAAAGTGCTCAAATAAATTCAAATGTGCCATCACAAAATAGCTTAGAGTTGGAAAAGTTATGCTGCCAATGACCATATCCAACACCAGGAGTTCATGTGGGCAGATATAATCCTACAGCATGTTGCAGGCTGACTAATGTAATTTTCCATAGAAACCCAGCTTTATATGGTTGTATGTGCCACCTTGCCTACAACACAAACGTGCAGATATCTGTAAATCCTCAGCAACAAATGGCAGAAACATCCTCTTCTCAGCCTCCTGAAACGGTTGGAGTAATTATACAGTTAGTGTTGTACCTATCAAAGAGTTTGATGCAACAAACCGGCAGGCAGAGGAGACAAGGGGAAAAGATAAAACAGGGGAGCTGTCTCTCTAGCTTCTGGTAGCAGACACTCTTTACACCGAGCAAGCAGAGTTTATCAGGTCTGCTGTGGGTGACTGATGATGTAGGTTTTTGGAACACAGTACCAATTCATCCTAGAATTTGCAAGCTTGCTTCCTTGTGAATTTTATTCTTGGCAGGATGGAACATCATCTGGACAAACATTTAGACCGGTACACTAACAATGTTTTTTCACACTTGGTCCAATACTTACGTCTGTACTCATGTTAGTTTCTTTAGGGTTTTGGGAGTTTTTTTGCGCAGAAGAACCTATTAAAACTGTGGATCTATTTTGCGACACATTCATGACACCTTATTTCACCTGCATTATATCTGTGAGCCTGCAAGTTCTGCAAAGGGGGATAATAGTAGACTATTTTTGTCATTATTTAAATACTGTTAATTTGGTTTTCATATGACGCAAAAATGTAATGCCCATAAGTGCTTGGCATGTCATACTCCAGCAGCACCTCCTAATGAGGCAGATTTCTCATTCAATGAGGTCCAATTCAATGCAAGTGTCACCAGAACGTTGCCGCGGCCTGCAGTGGCTCAAGCTGATTGATGAGAGTGAAACTTAGAAATCCAAAAACATTGAGCTGAAAGTCATTAAAACCATTAGAAGAGCTGAGGGAAACTGCACAGACTTCTCTGTGGGTTTGTCACTATGTGCAAACCTAGACTCAAGAGTGTGTTAATAAGAGTGTGTGGATAAACCCACGAATGTCCGTAAAAATTCTGTGCCAATCTATCAAACAGATGTTAAGATATTTCACAGGATATGTGAAAATCTTTTAACTTGCTGGTGGTGCTAGAGAAAAGGTCAGTGATCAACAAAGTAATTTGGTTTGTTATCTTGGGACCATGAGTATTTGTACCACATTACTATGGACTGGACTAAAGTGATAGACCACCAACCAGTGAATGGACAGACAGATATTGCCATCCCTTGATGAGTGCAGCTTTTATGTGGACACGTTTGTGGACTCCAGGGGACCAGTTAAGAGTTTGCTCAAAGACAACCACTGTTGTGTTTGTATTTCCTCGACTGCGTTCAGGTTTGATAACAGCTTATAAACTCACGAAATGTTCATATCCACTAAAAAATGTAATATTCAATTTTATATTGAACATTTTTACATCTGTGGAATTAAATCAAACTACAACACTGGAATCAGTTTAAGGCCTTAAAACAGACAACAGTGCAGTATTGATCATTTGGGAGCAGAAACAGTTTATACTGTTAGGTGTGTAGTGCCAGTGTATGAGCATTATGGAGATCTCCTTTTCTCTCTGTCCTAGAGGCAGGTGAGGTAAAAAGCTAAATAAATAAGGGATAACTATGGGGGTCGCCGAGCCGTGACCTTTCAGCCCATTTGCTCTGGGAGTACAGGAGTGCAGCCTCAGCTAGCTGCTCCCACAAACTCCGGAGGCGAATTTTAATCAGCGCTGTGCCAATGACCGGGGCAGTGCATCATGCTTAACGAGGCTAAGAGAGGGCTTTCATTAACCAATGCGCAGGTAACAAATGGACCACAGTACTGATAAGACAATGCTTGTTTCCCCTTTTCCTGTGATGCCCTTCAGTACATTCCTCTACTTTCTCTCTCCTTGTCCAGACCTCACCCTGCCTCACCAACCATCTCATTTATCATTTATTTGCTTTTTTGTACTTTTCACTTGTTGTTGTAACACTTCAAATAGCAATTTCAGTGTTTGCCACTGCAAACATTTTTTATCAGGACTAATGCTGTCAGTTGGCTGTATATCTGTTTTGCATTACAGTTTATTAGGTACACCTTTACAATCTAATGCAATTCAATACAACAGCCTTGCAAAAAAATCATGCCTCTAATGTAAAACATGTTTTGGCACTTTGTCAGAGAGTAGTGGGTTTAACTGTGGTAATATTTGAGTCCATACAGTAATTATTGTTGGAGGTGTTGGATTGGATTATCTTGAAAAGAGTTTTTTAATATCTTCTTGTCCAAACCCATGTTCTCTCTGTTGGTCTCATACAGTCCAAAGACATGACAACTGTGTGTGCTAGTGTTGAGCTAGACTGGCAAACTGGCAAACCTTTTATTCCATAATGATAATAATTAAATTTACATTAAATATACTGTATGCGACAGGGCTGTCCCCTGGATTCTTTATTTGTTGCCTTTGTTTTTTTTTAGATTGGGTTTTATGATCAGTGATGATGGCATCAAGCTTTGTGTTTGTAATTTGTTTCTAGGTTTGTCACTTTGGTCCAGGCAACAACTATTTCCATTAAAAGTTTGTACAGAAATTCATGGTCTCCAGAGCATGAAGCCCACTGACTTTGGGGATCCACTGACAGTTCATTTAGCACCACCAGCAATTATAAAAGTTATCTGTCCAATACTTCGATTTATAACCAAATACCTGCAAAACTAATGACCATTCCATCAGCATGAGCTATACTTTGTGTTAGTGTTAATTAACAAATGTTAGAGCGCAACATTAAATATCAGCATGAGGTTTAAACACTACTGCGCCTAGGTACAGCCTCACAGAGCAGCTAGCATGGCTTAGGCCTTGTTTGTTTTTATTGTGTTGTTTTGTCTTCTACTGTATTTTTTTGCCTTCACTATTCATTTGACTACTGTCTGTAAACCAAAGTGCACCTAAGGGACATTAAGGCTCTACTACTCTACTTTACTTGTACCTCCCTTCCTCTCCCCTAATGCATGCTTGGATAGACTCAGGCCCCCATTTATTCTTTCCTTCCATTAGAAATCTACAGTCTATTTGGACAAGATTAATACTCCAGAGGGAGATGGATAGTAACGTTTTTATCCTGCGACTTTGTAAGTGAGCTAATAGTTCCAAATGGAATTGTAACCATTGCTTAAGTACAGGAAGTGTTTTTTTAAAGATACTTCATGTGACACAGATCACCTGCATTATTTAGCTATTTCACGTTAATATACATGGTGTCTGTTGGATCCTGAAACACGTTTTTTTCAAAAAAATAATCCATGTGAAAAACTATGCATGTCACTCATTGTCGTGCTATATGTGGCCTTGGTGCCTTTTTACACCATCCAACATCCCTCTTTATTTTAGACCCTTCCCTGCTACATCTTCCTTTCTTTCTTTCTTCTCTCTCTCCCTCTCTGCTGTGATGAGTCTTGTCCTGATTATTTCAACTCTATCACGCCACAGGTCTCATTACAGCCAGGCCAGTAGGGAACATTCTAATAAACAGATGAAGATGACACTCATACAGCCTGTGCATACACACACACAACCTTGAGGAAAAAATTACACTAGGGACGAGCAGAAAATAAAAAACCTTTCACTTGATTATTTCAGGCAAAATAAATCACAGCCCTCAAACTCACACTCCAACCTCGGCTCAAGAAAAATAGTGATACAATAACAACCGCCGTGAGAGTGCGAACAAAAATGCAGCTATAGATAACAGGGCTCCTTGTTAAGGAAAAAAAATGGACACAGGCACACACATGCACATTCAAACACACACTCAAATAATGAAACACACGCACCTTCCTCTGTTGCACTGTGCATAATAAGTCTTGCTTCATTAAAGCCAAATCTCATCCACTATCAGTTTACAACCACAGAAGTCGTTTGAACCACTGGGGAAATACAATTCCATTCCGTTTCGGGGTTATCTTAATATATGAGCTTGTCTCCGCCACATTGGTCTGCGGTTATAAGCCGAGAAAACACCTACAGCACCGCAATATTGCACCGGCACATTTACAGGACGGATTGGTGCACACAAAGCAATTAGCAGCTCAGATATATATGCGTAATTGTGTGTGTGTGTATGCGAGTATGACTCAACTCCCATGTTTGGTTCTTTTCTAATTTCCACATCCGCTGTTATTAGAAAACAGTTTACTGTGGATTGCAGTTTGTTTGTGCACGTCCCTTAATCCTTAAGACAACCTTCTCAGAATGGAGTTCTCCTGAAATAGCATGTATGATAGAGTAGGTACAGTATCACGGCTAATCCGCCGCCACAGCTGCTGCTGCACTGTCAGAGTAAATAGTTTTATGAGATTTAACTCACTCGGACACAGAGGAGAAGGACAAACAAGACAAATGGAGCACAAAGAAGACAAATCTCTCAACGCTGTCAATGTCTGAGGTGCTCCAGCCATCCATCCTCCATCGCTCCTTCATTCCCCACGTCTGGCCCTATCCCACCTGTATGACACCTGATCACTCTTCATCCCTCTATCCATCCATTACCCCTGTCACTTCATGCTTCCATTTCTCTGCCCCAAGGCCTGAGCTCCCATCGCCTGTCACAGATGATACCATCTGAGTGGATTATTTGGGATATCATGAGGAATATACGGTCAAATATCTCCTCGCAAAAGGTTATGATGTGTTCTTGTTAATGCGACATTAAGCAGTGCTGGTAGCTCCACATGGTTGGGTACCATTTTTCTTAATGAAGCATAGTTAAAAAGGGTTTATAGGTCGTAACTAATAGCTTTATAAATGCAATCAAACCAGTTATGTTGATGTCTTATTAGAAAATTATTTCCTCATTAAAAAGGATTTCTTACTTTTAATAAGCTATTGAATAAAAATGAGTAAGCAATTAATAAGTTTATTTTTTCAATTTCAGTAATCTATCAAGTCAGGGGTTTATAAATATAAAAAGTTTTTTGGTCCAAACTGTCCATTAGATACATATAAGAGCTTATTAAAAACACAAAGCAAATTATGTTTTATTGAAGAATAAACACCAGCTAAATGGATTTTCACATCAGCCCAACAGTCCTCACTAATGCCACTTTTTTTTATGAGCATTACGATTTTCAACCATTATTAAAGCTTTACAATTCATAAAAGCCTTTTTAAGGTATGCCTCATTAGATGTTGTGAAACGTTTAATAGGGTTAGTTTTCAGTGAAGCTCTGATAAACCCACAGGAAACTACCTGCTGAGCACCAAACAGCAGACGGACAAAGTTAATGACTGTTAATGATCTGCATTTAGCAGCCAAAGAGCCAGTTGTTTCCCTGACCAAAACATAACTAATAGGCAAAGGTGATAATATGTCAATGTTGTCTTTACAGTGTGTTGTGCTCCCCCACCTGGCCAAACAAATGTAATACATGCAGGTTTAATAGATCTAGATGCATTATAGCCCTTGTCCAGTGGACAAATGGTAAAACTGCCCATTAAAGTCTTCCTGAACAATATAAAAAACAAATTAAAAATTACATTGGTTGATATACATCAGGCTAATGAAGTTTTCACAACGTGGCAACCAAAAAGTGTCCTTATTAATGCCCTACAAATGATCTATAAAGCATTAAAGCATGTATTATTAGTATCGCATTAGTTCCTTATTACACCTCATTTATAAAGTATGCCTCATTGCAAAGATCTTCTAATAATTGCATTAAATGTAAAGATTTTAGTAATAAGAAATCTGACATGAAAAACGTAAGGAGGTAATAAACCTGATAATTTAAATGTCATGTAGAAGAAATACTGGACCAAAAACAGCTGACTTCTCCAGCTTGATCTACAGTATGCAACATCAGTAAACTGATGATTTATACTAAAAGATACCAAACAGATTAAATAAAAGGACAAAGAATCGAAATAATACAAAATATCTGACACTGAAAAATAAGATAATGGTCATAGTGTTGGTAAGGTTGTCTTGCCTTCATCTTTTCCTGAGACATCAGAGAAAGTCAGAAGTAGACATATTTATATTAATGGAAATGCTTGAGTTGGTGACAAATGGGTGCCGTTGACATACAAATAGTTGAGTGTGACCTCAAGAAAACCTGAACCCCCACCAAACACTCGCCACTTCCCTCTCTCTTCACTGCTGTCCTCCTTCCAGAAGGCATCAATCTGGGCCCGGCTCTTCCTCCTCTTTTGTGATGAAGGGCTGACACAAACGCACAGCTTGTCACAGGCCTTCACAGCATTGACCTGCCACGCCTTGCTCTCCATCCTTCCATAAAAGTAGGAGTGAATGATGGGGAGGCACACAAGGACCAGTGAGGAGGAGGGGAGGGAGTGACAGACTCATACAGCATGCATAACAACTGAGTCCACCTCCCCACATGCATTGCTTCATCTATCTCCCGCAGACGCTCTCACTTGAGGCCAATGGACGGAGACACACACACACACACACACACACACACACACACACACACACACACACACACACACACACACACCTTTACAAAGACACAGAAGGTTGGCTGCAAGCTGCTACACCAGCTGACTATCAAAGCTAGAAGAAAAACACCCCGATGCCTCAAAATCCAGCTCATATAAGGAAGGTCACACTGGCAGGCTTGACTCCAGCTAACAAAGCCTCTTCCTATCTTAGGGACATTCCCAAAGCACAATGTGCTGACATGCACTTGTAGAGCGCCATGTGTCTGTTTACCATGTTCCCACACTTTTTTAGTGCTATCTATCTATCATCTATCTTTATGTTAATGATTACAGTTCAGTTTTTGATGACACTGTCAGATATGTGTAAATTAAATTATGTTTATTATTGGTTACAGTTTAATTGGATCACATTAGAACACCATTAGCAGTGCCCTTAAGCAGAGCTACTTATCCTGGAGTCAGATTGCACATGTGTACCTAATAAAGTGACCACTCAGTGTATATCTGTTATGTGATTGGGCTGGGTGATAGTGAAATATTATTCTAGCATGCATATTCTTTGGTTATATGGATGTACATATTTATGTGTCCAATTTAATAATTCCAAGCAAATAAGTAGTAATGTTGCCAATAATTGCCATATTGTGAAATATATCAATTTCCAGAAATATGCTTGGTAATATACTATATGTGTGATTTCAGTCATAACACCCAGCAGTATAATGTGCCTATATTTTAGGGAGAGCTTTATTGTCCATCAAGATTAATAATTGTTTTTGGTCCATCTGGCAGTTCATTAAAACAAACACAAACACACACACACACACACACACACACACACACACACACACACACACACACAGTGGATAAAATAAACAAATTTAAGATAGATTATAAAGTCCTATAGATGACTTTGTGTGCATGTTGTAATATTGAGCAAATCACTGGTAATGTGAAGAGTTCATTAATCTTGAGTAAACTCAAATTAACTAAAATACTCAAATATGCTCAGACACGTGTGTCAATTTACTAAACTGTATACTTAAACTGCAACCTTAAAGAACAGGAAAACACAAACGTAACCTATATTACAATATTTGATAACCACAACCCTCATATCAAAGACTCCTATCAAGATAATACATTTTCATATATTGCTCAGCTCTACTTCCCAGTAATTGTTCAGTCTGTCTGATGGCGTATCCAATAAAGGAGTCTGCAAACATGTAAAGCTGGGCTGCCTGAAAAAATAACTTTTATTTTTAGATTTACAACATTTATTTTCTATATTGTTTACCATTTTATAACATTCTTAATATTAACAACATGAATCCCTAATGTCCAAGGTCCAGGTCTGTTCTGATCTCTCTCTCCTCATTTCCTCTCACTACTGTTCAATCTAGAATAAAGTCATAAAATGCTTATAAAATAGATTTTCTTCACATTGAGCTGTCACGCACACCTCTATCACCATATCTTCAAAAAATATGATGCCGCTCAGCAGATAGTTAAAGTATAAAGGATACAATTGAATCATCAGTCTGACTCTATGTGGTCTGTCATGAAGCTACAGTCTGCTGTGTGTTTCACAAATAATGTCTCTGTTTGATGAGCGCCAGATATCCCCAAAGATCGCTGGCCAGGGCTAACTGTTTGATGAGGAGCGATTTTCAGGGCTTAGGGATGAGCTTCCTTGAAGCCTGCTGGACATCAACTTTGGTCAACACAAAGAAATCCCTGTTAAGATACTGTCCAAGAGAGAGCTCCAGCTTTCTCTGAAGTATTTACAAGCTAACTGCAATCTAAGCAAGGCCACAGAGAACAAGTCAAACGGGCCAGTGACCATGTGAGTAAGAGCCGAGTCTACAAACGAACAGCTGGATATGAGCCCTTGTGATCAGACGAGGTGAGCAGCATGAGCACTGGGGATTGAACTTTGATCACGACAGGCTTAAGCTTGAAACTAAAATGTGTTACTCGCACCCACTGATTACGCAGCAAGTTGAAAGACGCTTTGCACTAATGAGTCAGTAAGTAGTAGATGTGTCTACACTGCATAATGAGAAAAAAATGAAGAATGACGAAAGGACAAAGGACGAAAAAGACACACCGGACAAAATTAAAAAAACATCAGTATTTAATAGAGTCAGTCAAAAGATGTGCGGTAAAAGGTGAGTAAAAAAGTTTTTTTCATGATCGGTTTCTTTGATATAAAGCTGGGCAGATGCTGTGCGTTTGTATTCCTCTGTGCGAACTCACTGGTTGCTCACACTGAATGTAAGAATGGAACCCGATTTTTAATTCAAAGTTCATTCAAACGAGATGTCTGTGTCCACAAAAAGAGAGAAAGGCAGTGCTTGTTCAAAATGACTACCGTGAAAGGAAAGTGAGAAGAAAAAAAGAAAAATATAAAGCCGCAGATGGCTGGAAGATGCAGACAATATGTTTTGTGTGTGCTGCAGCAGAGTTGAATTTTATATTAGAGCTCAGTCGAGACTACAGCTTTCATGTAATTTCTCTAATAATATTAAAATTAGTACAGTTTATAATGGATATTTTAACAGTAGGAAACTGTTCAAACTGCAATACAGCTGACCAACTTTTCTGAAACCTCTCGAAAAATCCAACCAATCGCTGATCCTTCAGGCAATTAATCTGGTATCATGACCCCCCTGAAACTGCACCTCAAATTACAACCGATCTGGCAGAAATGTGGCCCAATTCTAAAATAACTCAAGGCCGATCAGTCCGCACAGTGTCTGCTCCACTTGAGATATTTTGCCAATTTTAATACAGCTCTGTGTCATGGCAGTGTGGGCAGTGTGTACTGATGAACAGTGTGTGGTTTCCCTCCGTCATCTCAGCAGACCTCCGCTGCTATGGCCCAGAGAGAAGCCACATACCGTTCATCGGCACACCCTGCCCACACTGCCATGACACAGAGCTGCATTTAAATCAGCAAAATATATTTTTAAGGCACAGGCTGAAGAGTGAACATTAAAACGTGTTCAGATTTGTTTTCATTCATTCAAACCGAGAATTATTTGTGACTCCACTGTTTAAATCATCAACAATGGTAACAGTATTCAACATTATTGTATTTACAAGGACTTGGCATTGACTTTTCCTTCCGAGCCAGAAGATCAGTTCTTTACGTGACCGACTCACAGATTATGGTTCTAGCTTTCCATATATTGCAGACAAACAATATATGGTACATGCAAGGCTTTGAGCTTGCAGTCCATAAATATCCAGGTTTAGATGTTATAGAATTCACCCCCCACCACCTTGCATGTGTAGTACCTCCTCTGAGGCTTCAGTCCTGTAATTCTCTGGTCGGCCCAGCTGAGTAGCTCCTCCGAGCTATATCAAGCCAAGGACCGCCTTGCAGTCTTGGGCGTCTCTGGGTGCTGTAGGAGAGAGAGGAGGACTGGGAGGGAGGAGCAACGAGATTGCCGGTACAAGTTGACACAGCAGGTTTTGAACAGAAAGTCTCTCCGGACCACTAGGACTGTTTGAGCCTTTTCCTTGGGGGACCCAGGAAGGGGCACTGAGCCGAGGCCAGAGAGTGATATGCCTCCGCTACCAGGTGTGGGTGAGAGATCACCATGGACTTCCAGCTCAATGTTTCCATCACATCAGCTGCGTGACTGAGAAGAAGAGGGTAAAGAGAGAAGATACAAAGTAGAGAAAAGTGAAGCAAATATTATAGGAAAGCAACTAAATGGACAAGTGCACAAATAAACTAGTTTCTCAAGAGCTTGGGATTCTATGACTCCATCTGTGTAGAGTGCAACGCTGAGACATTAAGGATTTGTCATACCAGCTGGCAGAGCTGTTATTTACTTTATATTTTTTTAAATATTTAACACCAAAGGTTATTGTGAGAGAAATAACATCACACAAATAAAATGTAATAATCAGAAATATGCAGGCATGTGATGAGAAAGTCTGTTGAGTCATATCATATCATATTCTTTACAGCACTGGTTCCAAACATTTTTGTCGTGTGACCTTTCATAACCAGTGTCTACTTGCAACCCCTCTTCACATATTTCATAGCAAGAAATAATGTTCCCTTCACACATTGTTTCATTTCATTAGTTTTTAAGAGTCTGGAGGAGGTAAAGCGTTACAGCCTTTTACACCACTTGAGAAAAATAGTGTGAGAAAAGTGAGAAAGAAATTAACATAATTTTGTGTATATTGTTATTACTTCACAGATAGAGGACTTCAACTCCAAATCTTACTAGTAACTGTTAAATAGATAATGTATATATTCTAATTCATTTTATGTATTGTATACTACATAAACGGTCACATGATATGGTCCAATGGTAAAAATAAATTTGTGCTTAAGCACAAATTCCTTTCTACTTTACTCTCCATTACATTTTAGAGGGAGATACTGAATTTTAAATACTTAAATTTAAATACTGCTTACACATTTCAAAATATAAATCTATGTAGTAAATACATTTAGCAGATAACACTTTTGAATGCAGAACATTTACTTATTAAATATTTGTTTTTTGTTTGTTCTGTTAAATATATTACTGGTCATTTTCAAGACATTTTGAACTCTTTGGATTCCCTGAGGTTGTGCACATTTAGAGCTTCAGCGATAATCAACTAATAAAAGCCAGAAAGCCAAACATTTTTGGATAAATTGTGTAATTGCTGATGAGTGTTACTCATGGTCATCATCACCCACAGATGTTTTTCCACCAGCTGACCCTGTGGCGGTCTTAAACCTCCTGGTACCCTCAGGGTGCTGGTCTGCACTATCACGCACACCGCTGTGTGGCCTTTAATGACATTTTTCCGGTTTTGTTGTGTGTAAATAAACAACAGCATGTGTGAGTGTTCACATTTTGGCATGGTTACTCTTGGCACTTCAGGGTGTGTGTGTGTGTGTGTGTGTGTGTGTGTGTGTGTGTGTGTGTGTGTGTGTGTGTGTGTGTGTGTGTGTGTGTGTGTGTGTGTGTGAGTGAGTGAGTGTGTGTGTTGACCCTATCCGCTGTGGAGGAGGTGAACCCCTGCTTGCAGTAATGGCCAGTGTAAGGCAACAGGGTAGCAAAGGGCACGAAGAGAGCAGTCACAGCAGGAGAGGAAGGCGGAAGGAATGGGCTGAGGGAGGAGAGAGTAAGACAGCAGCGACAACAACAACATAAATAAATGAAGGGAGAAACAGGGAGGTGCTGGGCCGAGGAAAGGAGAAAAGTAGTAATGAGAAGGTAAATTAAAAAGAGGCCAAATTAGGAAATTCAGTCAGTGGTAATCATAAAGCAAACAACCACTGCTATCAATAAAAAACTACTTTCAGAAAAGCACTATTTTTTCCTGCCTTAAAAAAAACATTTACTTCATATTGTGGTATATATAAGTTTACACTTTTAGTAATTTAGTTTGGACTAAAGATTCATGTTAGACTAAAGAAAAGTGGGTAAATTATTTTCTATAAACAAAGTGGATAAGAGTGTCTGAGTGGCTTTATTCTCCACAACATCCCTGGGGAGAGTGAATCAATGAGACAGAGGTGGGATGAAGACGACTTTTATCGTCTCGACTAAATGACTGTAAGCGGCTTGTAAAGGCTGGTCTGGAAAGATGTTGAGGTGCTACTAGGGGCAGGATTATTGTTCCAT
Source organism: Percina caprodes (assembly GCA_013375575.1). Lineage (NCBI taxonomy): Eukaryota > Metazoa > Chordata > Actinopteri > Perciformes > Percidae > Percina > Percina caprodes. Next base: position 875,543 of record JABXJD010000002.1, on the reverse strand, counting down.
TGTGTCGTCTGTTTTCTATATTCGTCCTTTAAATTGATTTTTGTTTTGTTGCTGTCCATTGTGTCCGCAGGAGGAGGGTTGATAACGCTTTGCCGGCCAGGAGTCCCCCGTGGCCAATTTCCCCCACCACCACAACATCGCTGTGGCAAATTAAACTGTCATAGCGCCCATAACCACAATTAATGACTGGGATTAGGGGCAGAAATCTGCATTACATTAACACCTTTAGGCATACGTGAGCATGGAACTAGAGAGGGAGAAAAAGGGGAAGAAAGGGAGGGAGACAGAGCCCATGCCAGGAGATGGAGTAAAGCTGTATAGAAAATACAGAGGAATAAACAAAGGGATGGAAAATGCGTCTGGCTCAGAGATAGAGAATTTGGAAAACAGAAGGAAGGTGATGAATTTAGCTTTTTGTTTCAACTGTGCATTCAAATACTGGATCAATCACCTCTCCGTGGACATAAATAGCAGTCATTGATGCTAATAGGCCCCATATTACCTAAACATGCTGCCTGCAACATGGTTAACATCCACAGCTGAGCTTTATTGCTAAATTGCCTGATAAGATATGGCAGCAAAATGGTCTAATCTGGGGATTAAATTCAATTTCCTTGGTAGACAAAAATTGCTCCCACTGAAAATTAATGACGTCCTTTGACAAAAAGCTAAGTGTATGATTTTGTGTGTGTGTGTGTGTGTAACAAATTGTTTGCATACGTGTGGTGCAAGTAGTTCTGTAGATGAATAATCTCAGTGCAGGCGTGTCAACTCACTAGTTAATGAAGTCCACGGCCTGCGTCTTGAGTTGGTCGGCGCTGTGCAAGTCGGCGAGGATGAGGATCTCCGCAGCGTTCTCCACACTCAGACTGGCGCAAAGACCATCCTCGCACATCACCTTCAGTCTCTCCAGGGCATACTGCCAATGACAGGGAGAGTAAGCGAGAGAGAGAGGAGAAACAGCAGGTAAACTAAATTACTTAAACAGCGCTGCCACAAACCACTGTTGTTGCACTGTGTAATGATACGGAAATACAGAATTACTCCACCACGGCAGCAACAAGACTTAGATTGAATAAGAAAGAAATATGGAGAAGAGAAGGAAAAGCGACAGCTATGCAGACTGAGGGGGAGTAAAGGTGGGAATTGGGATCACTTGAGAGGTAAAAAATAATTTCCACTGAGTTTGATTACAAAATTGCTAGGAACAATAATCTTCTCTCATATTTAGAATATGTCATGCGGTTTCAGCAGAGACAACAGGGGATTTTCAATTTAGTTGGGTATTTATTAACTCTAATGATGTAAAGGAGTTCATTTAAATAAACTTCCACTAAATAAGACTTGTGCTAGGATGCTTAAGACACGTCTCACATCTAGTGAGCAAAACAAAAGTTTTATCTTATCTGTAAGTGAGGTAAGGACACATCAATAATTCTCTCTTGAGACAAGCTGACAACATTCAAATCAGTGACTGATTTTTTAAAAAAGCCGTTGAAAATTTTTGTTCTTGAATCTTTTACACTCTTTTGAATTTCAGCTAGCAGTTCTGTGGGACTGAACAAGCTAAATGCTAAAGCCAGCATGCTAACATGCTCACAATAACAATGCTACCATGCTAGCAGGTATAATGTTTACAGTGTTCACAATCTTAGTTTAGCATGTCAAAGTTTGCTAACTAGCATAAAAAACAAAAGTGAGGCTGATGGAAATGTCAGTTTTACAGTAAATAAAATGTTTGTCCAAATGCTGCCACTTAAAAAAAAAAAAAATCAGGGTATAACCAAAGTTATTACAATTAATCCTGTTGGCGACGTGAATGATGTGTGGACCAGAGTTCATGGTAACCAATCCAAACATTTCTCACACACAAAAAAGTTGTTGAATGAATATATGTACAAAATTGTGTGCCAACCAGCAGATGTTGAGATATTTTAATAACAAAAAACAAAAATGCCAACATTCATGTCTACACAAATCTCTCTCTCTCTCTCTTTCTCCTCTTTCTCCTCTCTCTCTTTCTCTCTCTCTCTACCTTGTCAGCTGCAGCCAGCAGGTCATCAGCCATCTTGTCCAGGTTGGGGGCCTTGCCTGTGTAGATGAAGCACATCATCTCTTTGAAGACATCTGGCTCCACGTCATTTATCTCCACACGGTTCTGAACAGGAGAGGACAGGAGAGGAGAATACACACAGGATTTAACAGAATAAAAGGAAAAAAAAAAGAGGAAAAAAAGGACATATGCTTTGAGAATCCTTCAAAACTATGCTCAGCAGTAGTGTTTTTCATTTCATGTAAATATCCCCAAAAATACCTGAATTAAACTCAGTCACCTTGTTTGGCACACACACAGGGACAGTCAGCCATGCAGTGATACAAAACAAGTTCCAAGTGAAAAATAAGAAAAAAAAAACCTAAAAACTTGAACCTTCTGAAGAGTCTGAACACGTTTCAGTAATACTACAGTCTAGCACATTTATTTAATTCTTTTCAACTGATTCCTGGAAATTAATCCTGAACATTAATTTCCTTGACAGTGCCTGCAGCCAGCAAAGTAGGCTTTATCACTCGCTGGCACAGTGACGGTAACCTGAACCTTTCCCTCCACACTCAGAGGCAGAACAAAGCAGTAAACCAATTATAATAGTGCTTTATCGTCACCACGGTGACCAGAGGCATTTTAGCAGGGTCAGGCTGGGTATACCAACAACTTAGTGTGTTTGTATCAACTCTGACCACTCAACAGCAACATAAACACTGAGAAATATTGGAGGGAGTCGGGTTAAGTTTACAGCACGCAGTGTGCTATAGTGCCCTTTTACAGGAAGACCGGGAACACACATGCGATTTTGGGGTACCAAATATATTAAGCACCACTGTTACCACCACCTGCCCCATAGGTTTGGTTCTTCTAGGTTTGGGAATAATTCTGGGGTTAAAAATGTTCAACAATATTTACCACAGTTAAATCGTGAGAGTTAGGAGGGCCAGAGGGGGGTCCAGGCTTAATATTATGGGGGCACCCGTTGGCCCAAGTTGGAAATTTCAACTGGTTTGCCCCAGGAAGTTGGATATTTGACTGGGAAAGTCAACAGAACCTCATCCCCTCACTGTCCAACAAGGCTGCTCAGTAGTGAAAGTTGTATGAATATACGGCTTATTTCTGTCTTATTTGTGTCTCATCAAATCAGTCGTACACACAGTACTGTTTATTTTATTCTAAATTCATTCTGCTCATTTCTGACAGCAAAGCGTGTTGGAGTGTTAATGGAAAAAAATGGCAGAACAGCACCATATTGGAAATCACATGAGAAAGACTAACAGCTAACAGGGCTTCCATCAGTATTGCGAACAGTGTCTCATAAATAAATGACGCTCCTGTAGTTACAGTGTCTAAAGTTCCCCTCTATTCACAGAGCAGCCCTCTATTAGAGTGTTTCTTTATGAGCTCATTTGTCTTTCCTATATAGAGTGCTGCAGAGGAGTGTTAACCCATCTATCTGTTTTCTCTGAATCGTATCGGGACATGGCCCACCATTTCTCCCTCTTTCCGATGAAGACACCCACTTAAACAGCAATTAAGATGCATTTCCTGGCTCTGTGCTTTATAATTTCCCCATTCGGGCCGTGCAGGCATCAATATTCCGCTGACATGACGGGTAAATCACCAAGGCTCAATCTCACCCCCTCCTACCAGATGAACACAACCAACTGTGTCACAAGAGCGCATGCACACACACACACACACACACACACACACACACGGACACATGCAAACACAAATATCACAGAGGACACATAACAAATGCAGAGATGTACACAAGAGACGCATGTACAATAAACCACCAACATACATATAAAAATAAACTTCTATTTAACACATCCAGAATATCAGTTGCTATTCAGGGCCAGTAAACATTAACACAATACATTCAGAGTGCTTCATTTGAGTTATTAAGAAACATTGCCATGCTGCAGTACTTGACATTAAGGTTAAAACATTCTACAACCTGAAATCAGCATATTTATAAATGAACTGTGAACATTTAATGAAGGCGTTTCTCCTCACATTCTGTCTGAGCACCCTATACAAATAACAAGGAACTCAATCCAGTTACACAAAGCACACAAAACGGATTAAATCGTTTTAATATTGCTCTCTCATCATCAAAACATGAAGTAAAAATCAACTACCAAATGGTAACTTGTGGTTGCTTTCAGTTAAATTGAAGTTTGTTCGTTTGAATTATAAATTTAATTTCAAGCCACTATGTGTATACTAAAGCCCAACTAATAGTCACCCAGGGCGATATTATCAGCCAAAGAATGTTATACGCAACTTCCGTGTCAGTTTCAGTGCCATTACATAGTTGGTCCACCAGAGAGCACGGACAGGTTCATTTCCAATCTGCAAAATGTCTTGCTTGGCCGTGATTGGAAACCGTTTGGGAAGGGGCAGGCAGGCAAAATACCTGGCAGGTGGTTGGATGAATCAGTCTATCACGTTGTTTTGATTTAGGTTGTTGTTTTGAACGAACAGTTGCGGCCGTCATCAACACCTGAACCACACCCATAGCTGCCAGTAGATCCTCATCGGACGCAAACGCATTACTTCAAACCTGAAGAGACAGGGTTTTGTGTGATGTGAGATCCCGTGATTCTCTCGTGAAATTGCGTGCAAAGTAAATTAATATTGGTATTAGCCTTAAATGATTATTAGAAGTATTTTGCAGCCCTAGTTTCCTCCGCCAATGTTTCCGCCGTTAGGTATTTGGTTTGTTTGTTTGTTAGCAAGATTGCACAAAAACAACAAAACTATTCTTCACTTTTGTTATCATTGCGAGACGGTAGGTGTGCGCTCTCCGAGGGCTTTTCTAGTGAATCTTAAAATGTCCAATTATGCCCAAAAAACCCACCATGGCAGAGCATCTATAGCCTCCTCCTATCACAGTTCTATCCTAGAAATAGTGACACAGACTGTTGTTTTACTGGTATTGTCTCATTGTATCTACAACCAACACCTTGTGCCATTAGAATAATTTCAAATACACTATAGTCACAAACAAAATCTACATGTAATAGGGGTGTTAAAATTAATCATTTTTACGATGCATCGCAATGCGGACTCGGACGATTCTGCATCGATGCAGTGACAGATGATAATCGATAGCCTAATGGGATTTAGGAACTGTCCTTTTTAAGAGTAGATAGAATAAAAATGGGAGTTTATATATCTGTCTACTTGAATTTGTTGATGAAAACCATGTGCAGTATTATATAATAATAATGGGTGACGCATCGCTATGCATGGATCAAAGGCGGATAAGAGTCACAGCCAGTGAAGAGTCACAGCCCTAACCCGTAGTGGCTTTAAAAAACACCAGATAATAAAGTTACAGTCAACAAGGCATGAAGGAACACGTGCAGACACGCTTGGATGTTTTGAGACGAGAACACTTCCTGACGCAACAGAGAGAAAGATAAGGACAATTGCTCGACTCACCTTCTTACTCTCTTCCATCTCATGCTCAAACATGGCACTGAACACCGGCGAGCGAGCTGAGACAGACAGAAAAACAAAAGACAGACAGAGAGAGAGAGAGAGAGAGAGAAAGAGAGAGAGAGAGAAAGAGAGAGAGGTTTGTTATTGTGTGTAATGTTGATGCACGGTGAGCTCTCTGATATCCGTTAACAGCCTGCCTGCCACAGGGCCAGAGGTGAGCGAGGGGGATGATCGACACCAGTAGAAGCATCGTGTGGAAAAAGACGACTGCAACTCCGCCCTGCTGAGACTCATGACGACCTCTAAGGCGTGGTTAGTCAGACTTTAACACTGATCCACTGACTTGACTGGAGCTTGTTTGATACATTATGCTTTAATTAAGGTCTGTCTTCCTGTTTTGATTACATGGGCACCTGCTGCCACTCAACATTCTATCATGTTAGCATACAGGACTGCTGAGGCTGATTTTACTTAAAAAAATAAAAATAAAAATACAAACTTTTTTTTAAAAGAAGCAGATATTTTTTAAGTGGTTTTTACCCAGCTTTTATGTCCCTGCAAATCCCAATTTTTTTCTATCACATGCTGCAATAAGACACTGTTAACCACAGTCTACAAATCCTCTTGAGGCAAGGACAGTTCACAATATGCCGCCGTTAACAGAAAATATGCAGCAAAGTGAAGACAAAATGCAAAAGAGCAGCTGATTATGTGCCAAAGTCTCTTAAAGAAATAGAAAACCGTTAAAAAGAGTGTTTGCAATTCAAATGGTATTTTAATAATCAGATTTTTACCCACATCTTATCATATTGATTCAATTAAATCAGACACTGCAATACTTTTTTAACACAAATAAATTCACAGTTTAAACCAGACCTAGTGACCCCAAAGTACTGGAGCTATTGATAAAAAAAGTACACATGGATGATTAAGCGTTTGTGTCGTTATCACTTAACAGGTGAGGTGACCAAGAACTTGTTGCCAGTGTCCAGACACAACCACAGCTGGAGGGGTGATATGTTAAATCTTCATCACAGACCGTCATGCTAACTGACTAACTGATCCAACCACAGCACTTCAAATTATGTATATCAGTCCCACTTCTGTTACTCAAAATCAACTGCTATATGATAATTCTGCACGCTTCAAATAATCACCATATCTTGTCTGTGTAGTTCTGCTTAAGGCAATGACACAGTGTATTTTCTCTCTCATCATTGCGGCTGTGACAGCAGTTAGTTTCGGCACAGGCTGAGGATGACCAGTGTCGTCCTCTTCTGATACGGTTGACTTTGTTTGATTATGTGCTCATTGGGTAACACTTTACATTACTGTTCACTAATGAAGGCTTAATTAACTAGTGATTAAATTTTAACAAATGTTTCAACAGATTATTAAGTATGTGTCAAAGTCAGTGATATGCTATTAATTTAAGTATGTAATAATAAGTTATCAACCTCAAAGCTAGCTACCCATTTAATTACTCAATTGAAAATGTGGTGTCATCCATCAACCCTGCACACGCCACAAAAAAGTGGAATACTAATAATATCAGTAAAGCGTAAAATTATGAATAAGTTAACAATGGACATAGTGGTTATAAAGATCAGCAGCACCTGCTGCTTCAGTAAATGATGAACTAAATAAATAACATCAGATAAGCTGGGGCTCAGGGTAAGAATCACTTCCAACGTCAGAAACAAAATCAAAAGAAACAGTGTTAGCTATCTAAATCAATCCAAATCACTTTTCAGTCAAGAGGGAGCAGGCTGATATTTGGTTTTACCACACATCAGTGGCAAGATTAAAATGGTAGAAGCTCAAAAGTCGCTTAACTAACTATTCAACTGTCAAGGTTGTTTAAGGGATCAGTGAAATAGACATATAAAAACAAACTTTTTGTTATACTTCTGTTTTCTCTGAAGAGGTAGGTGACCAGCCAACTTATGGTTAAAGACAACTGATTTGAAGAAAACAAAACCTTTACCAATGATCGTGCTGTCAGAAAATATAAAACAAAACAGAGGGAGTTTGTTTGTCTGTGAAGAATCTGAGTCATTCAGGTTATAAGACAGCTTGACGTGTCAAGTTGAAGACTTGACGTGCTGTAGATTCTTGGTTCTTTGAAGTTACCTAAAACTACAGTACGCAGCATGCCAATACATTTGCAAGACAATCATATGTCAGTCAGAGTCAGGGACATGATGTTGCTGCCAATCCTTTTGTCACACATTGGGTAATCTCTATAAACAGATATCTGCATATAAATACATAGTCTTCCGGTTCTGGTTACCGTTTGTAGTTTGAGTAGAATTGACCAATCCCTGGGTGCTCAGATAGCTCAGTTGGAAGAGCGAGCACCCATATATAGAGGTTTGCTCCTTGACGCAGCAGGCCCAGGTTTGACTCCGACCTGGGGCCCTTTGCTTCATGTGATTCCTCCTCTCTCTTCCGTTTCATGTCTTCAGCTGTCCTGTCAAATAAAGGCCTACAACGTAAAAAATAAATATCTTCAAAAAAATAAAATATAAATAATTGACCAATCCCGTTTGAGCAGACTTCGGTTGCATGCAGAAACAGTCTGTGTGCAGCATTGGCTGAAATTCATTTTATTATTATTATTATTTATTTATTTGTCGCCTGAACCTAAAATATTTTCAAAAAGTATTGTCCCGGAGTGTAAACAATGACCGGCACATGGAAGAGAAAGTCTTCGCCTGGATTTCTGCTGGCTACAGCGGAACCCCAAAATAATTGGCCGTTGCCCCCAGAGGATTAATTGCTATCAGACTGATAGCCGATGGGTTCTGGGATTTTGTATCGGTTAAAGTCACCAACTGACAAAAATTATTTTAAAAAAGTTAGTGTAATCATGAATTAATGACTATATCCAGAAGCACTGAAACCAAACTTAGCAATGAATGGGCAGGTAGAACTATGGGGACAAACCTACAGTAAGGCTGTCTGGTGCAGCTCAATAATGGTGAGCTCATACTGCAGCAACAAAGAGAAGGGGCGGGCGAGAGAAAGAAAGTCATAGAAAGTGAATGGAGGGAGAGAAGAGAGAAAGAACAGTAGACAGGAATGGGGAGCAATGGGAACTGAAAGAAGAGAAAGAAATAAAGAAGACAAATAAAGAAAACTGAACAGAAGGACAAATAATGGAGGGATGTCAACACAGAAAAGAAAGAGAGAGAGTGAGGAGAGAGGAATGATAGGAAAGTAGGAGGAAAACGAAGATGGGGGAAAGAGACGAGACAGAATGAAAAGGGAAACATGAAAGTGAAAGGGGGAATATTGAGAAAGGGTAAGGAGGATGTAGAAAAGTAAGGGAAGGTAAAAGACATTTAGAGAGAAGCCAGAGTGGTATGAAGATCACATTGCCAATGTGGAGCCAATTTGAGTTGCTCTCCCTCCTTCGTTTGATCCCTCTCAGTCCGTCTCCACGGCGATTAACGTCCGGGAGAGTTGTCACGGGAACGGCCGAGAGAAAGAATAACGAGGAGGAGGAACGTCGTCTGGACCAAGTAGAGCAGAGAGAGAGAGACATGGGAAGACCCCAAACCACAGCAGCACATAATTAAAATGGCTCAACACACACACACACACATTTCAACAAATCCAATAATGAACAGCCTCTCCTTCCCTCCACAGAGACACACAGTTCACTAGTTTCCTCAAACCTTTCACTATATGATGCTGTCTATCATTAAAGTGCCAATATCTGCACCAAGGTGTTCACAGTGCAACACCATGTGAGTGCCAGCATAACAGGGTGTGGTCAATATGTGGATTCTATAAAGGCCAACAAAGACTAAAGGTGCCAATAGCTGATACATTGTATGGATATTCAATGTATTCAAATGTAACCATCACTGTGGCAAACAAAAATGATTCATCAAAATTAAAAATATGGTGAAGTATCTCCCCCGGAATTGAATTCTCATCACAATGGGAAGGCGTCTGAAGCAGCATTTTGACCGTATCTAAAACTCTCAAATGAAACACGGATGTCCATCATTAACTCCCCCACATATCTTAAAACTATTTGTCAACTACTTGTTCAGTCAATCAACAGAATTGACACCAAAAGAGAATGAGACCACTAATTTTGTTATGAAGCAGGAATGCCAACGAGTCACTGATTCTAGCTTCTCAAATGTGAGGATTTGCTGTTTTTCTTAGTTTTATATGGTTGTGATTTCAGTGTCTGAGTAATATAAAGACTTTACCTTGGACTCTAATTTTGAAAAGTGTGATGAGCTGCTTACTATTTACATACTGTAACCTCCGCTACTCCAACACAAACCTGCTCTCCCCACCACTCAGGAGCAAGCACCGTGCCTGGGGCGTCAGAGCTTTCACCATCACAGCCCTTCCTCTCTGGAACTACCTACACATACACATCCATGATTGTACTGACCTGGACTAATTCAAATCACTATTTTCAAAACATACCTCTTTAGATTAGCCTTCACCCTCTAATAATATTAGATTTCCCATGCTGTTATTCGCTGGTTTTGTTGTTTCACATGCTTTTAATGTGCTTAATGTACTGGATTTACTGTAAAGTGTCTTTGAGTACTTTTAAAAGTGCTAAATAAATAAAATGTATTAGTTTCTGCTTTACTGTTAAAAATCACATTACTTTGCCTGTCAAAATATACCTGTATTCACTCTGTCTAAATCGCACTTTTTTTAGCACCTCCCATAAAAAGCCAAGTGGGCTCTGATTGTTCAGTGTTTCCGTGACTTCAGTGTCTGTGTGCTCGGAGCATGGATGTATTATATTAATGGGCTACTGTATGCCAAAATGGTGCCTATTCAGTTCAATGGAGTTGCTTGATTTTGGTATGCAGCCCACTGAATATTCGCAGCAGTGTTTCTCCCAGTGGTTTCTGATTGGCCAACAGACTTTACAATAAGGTGACGTCAATCACTTTTCTCAGCTAGAGGAAAGTTTATCAAATACAAAAAGTCCATAGATTAAAGATTCAGAATAGAAAGAGTCATAATTAACCTTGTTTGCAGTTCAAGGTGTCCTGGCAGCAGTTTTACAGACGTCATTTTTGAATGGTGGCCAACGGGAAAATCCTTTTTGGGCCGCAGGGGAATTTTTTCTTCCTGGGGGCCTTGCTCAGAGTTAGGCTTGGGCGATCACTTAGAATTTTAAATTGTCGTGGTTGCTTGAGATGGCCAATTGGCGATCTGATCAGCAGTCTGACAGGGTAGCTACATGACTGGACATACATGATTACATGATTGGACATAACATATTATGCATATATGCGGAGCGGCAATGAAACTGGCTACACCGGCCTGGCTGTCCTTCCTCCTGCTTGGCTGACGTGCAGCAGTAAGCGTATTGCATAGGTGACATAGTCATATTCTTCTGTCATATTCTTTGTTACAGCGGCTAATTATGTGCTTTACATTGAACCCACCTGTTGTTTTTTTTAAATTTTCATAGACAGAAAATCAGAAGTTGAACAAACTTTACAATGTTTTTATTACCTGAATGCTAATTACAAGTCTTTACTAGTGCTATCAAATGATTAAAATATTTAATCACGATTAATCACATTAATGTCATAGTTAACTCGCAATTAATCGCACATTTTGATCTATTCTAAGTGTCCCCCTTTCTTTTTGTCCCATTTTTCTTTCTCAATTTAATGCTCATCAACATGGAAAAGTGGATTGGCTTGCTTTGTGCAAATGTTTTTTTTTTTAGTTTTTTTTTTTTGGACTGAAAACAACATTGGCATATAGCCTACTGTAGTATTCAATTTCACACATAAGATTCTCACTTGTACTCCGACCTGTGACGATTTCCTGCATGTCTTCCCCCTTTCTCACCTAGCTGTCCTGTCAAAAATTAAAGGCGAAAAAGTGTAACACTGTCCATCAATAAAAGGGTGGTAAAAAATACTTTGACAGGGGGGAATTGGCATCAGCTGTGTGTATCAAGTGGTATTTCAGACTGGACGTGTTGCGCCATCCACTCAAAACGTAATGTTACTACTCTTTGGCCAACTCGCAAGCCCAAACAAGTGTGTGCGGCGTGCCTGTTGTTTTGCTTCCGGTCTAGCTAGATCCGGTGGGTGTTTTTGTAACGTTACTTGTTTTTCAACAGCATGTGTGAAAACTAAAAAGTTTGCTAGGCCAAAAAGTTGAAATGGGTTTGGGTTAATGCTGTCAATAACGCGTTTAACTTACAACACTGGCCTTCATCCATCACTTTAGATGTAATTAATTAAAAAGGATATTCTCACCTGCCAGGATGGCTTTGTGCGCCTGGAATTTCTGGCCGGCAACACACAGGGCGCAGTCAGTGAATCGAGAGTTTTCCCACAGATCTCCTAGCTCCTCAGCCAGCTTGCAGTCAGGAACCTTCACCATGTTCATTGTGTTCTGGCCTGAGATGTTTACAGAGTCCTGTACCACACTCACCTAAAAGAACACAGAGTACATGAGTAAAAAGTAACATTGTCTGCCTTTATGCATTTCATACATACAGAACATATATACAGTAGGAGTACTTAAACACAGTTTTAATTTTAGGGTGAACTGCTCCTTAAACACAATCACTGGTTCACGCAGAGGCAAATGAATAGCATGCAATGTTCATAAAAAGAAAGAAAATCAGGTAATCAAACATGCTGTGAATGATAAATGTGGGTTCTCTGCCTCTGTAATCAATACATCAGACACTCAATACAGAGGCTATTCAAAGACAACATATTCCCCCTTCTTTATCCAATCAGATTGGCTTCACTCTCAAATAAGCCAGAAAATCAGCTTTGAAGTAAAATAGTGTGTGTGTGTGTGTGTGTGTGTGTGTGTGTGCGTGCATGAGTTTTCTGTATGTCTTCCCTGCTGACTTCACCACCTGTTCCAGACAATGTCAACCAGACTCATTTATCTCTCAACAGGACTCACTGCGCCTGCACACACACACACACACACACACACACACACACACACACACACACACACACAAATTCTTAAGTAATTTCCGACAGCCTGGGTTGAATGACTTGCGGTTTTGTACCTGCTTGCTGTGCCATCTAATCAAATACCAGGTAGTTATCCATAACCCTGCTAAGAATATATTTAGTTATTTAAAATTTAGAATTAAACAGTCTGATAAATAAAAATATGATGCTAATTCCAGGTGGAAAACAAAATTCTAAATTCTAATAAAGTGCGCAGACTTGTACTTAAGGTTTCTGAAGTAATTTAACCAATAACAATGTGAGGCGATGGCATGTTAGGGTCCATCTAATGCTTATATATACACTTCTGCTTTGTTCACATGGTCTTTCCTCTGATTAAAATTCAAACAATGCAAAACATGATGAAGATGTGATAATAACACTTGCTGCTGAGGCTCATGGATACTGTAGTAATTACAGTACGAATATTTCACCCAAACTGACTGGAAAAACAATAACGTCTCTTCATGTTGACAGATTACATTTTTGATGGCCTTAACATAATCCAATGGCACTTTTAAATCCTGTGTTTCAGTGTTGAGGAAAATTAAGGTGAGAATTTAAAAAAGGTATAACCAATATTTCTATGTAGCTGTTTTGGTAGGTTTGTAAAGGAACATATGACTGTAGCCACAAACAATCATAACTGTTAATTAATAATTAGTCACAATGTCAATCTGTCAAAAGTGTAAAGCCTAAAAATATTGGTGAATAATGACAGGTTACTTTGATTTCCCATGTTTTACAATTAAAACAACATAAAACATCTCATTTCTAATAAGGAGCATCCTTTTTTAATTATGACAGTGTCAAGTTAAAGATATAAAAAGTTTTTTTTTATATAAACTTCAAAAACATTTAAATGTTTTCAATTCCTTTAAAGTGTTTTATTATGTTTTGCCCATCCATACAAATTATGTTATTCAGGGGATTAATCAAAAATTAAATCTAAAGATGTTTTTACATTATCCAGTATGTTGCTATAATGGATTTAATTGAACTATGAATCTGTTTAATTGGTTATTACATTCTGCACAATTATCCCTGTCTGATCAGCGATAACACCAGAGAAGCCAAAATAAACTTAATCTTTAAGAATAATCTTTGTCTGTTTTCATTGCTGACATGTCCTGAACACATTCAGTATACTGTTTTCAAAAAAAGGCTGAAAATCCTCACAAAGTGACCTTGCTGTTAAAGCTTCAGGGAGGCTGACATCCTAAACTCCACAAAAAACATCTCTCCTCGTTCATCCATCTGCCCGCCTATTCGTCCAATAGCACATCCATCCACCTATTCAACCAGCACAAAAAGAGTCCTAGAAAAGGAGGAGAAGCACATAAAATAGACAAGTGCGTGGCAAGCAGGAAATTGAATGTCAAGGAGCCTTGTTTGCTCCTGATCGAGGTTTGAGAGTAAGCCTGAAGGGGGCAGAAAGACAGAGAAAAAGAGAGAAAAGAATGTGAGAAAAAGAAGGAGAGAGAGGGGGAGATATAGGGATAATACAAAAGCAGCAATAATACAGATGCAGAGATACCAAGAAGAGAATAGACAGGCCGTCATACATAAAAGGCGATGGGTTGTGGGGGGGTTGAGCAAGCTATTGGTGGGATCTACAGTTGGAGATAGTCTCTCAAAAGCAGCATCTCATTTCTGGCAAAGAAATGACAGGGACATGGTGAGAAGAGAATGTGACTTTACTAAAGAGAAGAGCATTCACTGTGTGTTTGTGTGTATTAATCACACTCCAGGGGGATGCGGGTCTGACTGACTGACGTCCATCCATCTGCACATGCACGCGCACACACGCGCACACGAGGAAGAGAGACCTGCACACAGACACTGGTAATCATAAAATACTGATTAGCAGTACAGAAAGCCTGGTAGAAAGAAGAAAAACAACAAAATACAGACAAGAGAGAGAGAGAGAGACAGACAGACAGACAGACAAAGAGACAGAGAGCATAGGACAGAAGTTCAGTCATCTCAAGTTGGAATGAAAAATGGCATTAGGAGGAGGAGGGTGGCGGTGAGTCCAGTGCTGCGAGTACAAACTGAAAAAAATAAACAAGTGCTGAAAAGCGAATTGGAAGGGAAGCCAGCGAGCCTGGTCAATGCCTTTCGGTATAAATAGCCCAATTAGCATGGCGGAGCAGTCGCTGGGCTCTCAGATGCAGCGTGGCAGAGCCGGTCTAATTACTGGCTAACTTGACCAATTATTCCACTGTTTAACCAGGCAGAAACTAAATCACAGCACCTGGTTATTTAGACACACTGGCTGCCCTGACAGTCTTCACGCCATTAGCTGTCATCTTCAGTCATTGTCAACCTCCTCCTCTCGCTCCCCCAAACACTCCTTTTCATACTGGAAGAGTGAACAGAGATGTAAGCCATTTTAGCTGCATTTGTAATTGCAGAATAGACTCATCTATAATGTTTGTTTAATCTATGCATTTAAACTAATGGTTCATACAAAAAATGTGTATTTTGTATTAGATCAAATTCTGACCTGATGGTTTTGGGGGTTACCAAAGTCATTAGGAATCATCCAGTGGGGGCTATAAATATCATTGACAAATGGTATCCAGCCAGCAGTGGTGAAAATATCTTAGTCCCAGCAAAGTGTTGAACTGACCAACCAACTGTCTTTTATTTATAACCCAGTGATGTTAATTATGATGATGACAGAAATACATTCTGTGTACAACCATAGGTAAAAAAAACAACAGTAATGAAGAATCATTGCCGCTATATCACCACAATCATCATTTGTTTTGGTAATTAAGTTCCCAGGATAAGTACTTACTGAAGCGCTCCCCTCCCGGTTAGTTCCTCAGACATCAAGATGGATCTGTCGTAAGCTCCCTTTCAACCCCCCAGGCAAAGCCAAGTTAATATTGAGTTTTGGTACCCAGATGATTTATTCATAAAGCATCAATCTTTTTCTGCCTGTTTATGTGTTTGTTTATGGATTTACAGGGTTTTGCCATGCGTGAAATAGTTTGAAGAAAAAAAAAAAAACTAATCAAATGATATTTACTAAGTTATGGAACACTTGTTCTTTTACCTCCCAAGTTTTATTTTTCGCTGTTCAGTCCTGTGCATTCTCACACACAGGCAGAGATACGTAGATACCCCACACACACACGCACACGCACACACACACCTAAGTGATTTTTCTGTTAAATTAGCAATATGCATTTGCATGAATTGCACGGACGGACGCGCGCACACACACACACACACACACACACACACACACACACACACACACACACACACACACACACACACACACACACACATCTAAGTGATTTTTCTGTTAAATTAGCAATATACATTTGCATGAATCTAATTTAAATTTATCATATTGCATAGTTTTACTGACCTGATTTGGGGCAGGCTTCCTTGTAATATTAGGCTTATTGCTGCTAACTTCATAGGTAACTAAACTCTACTGACTCAATGCAAAATAGACTACAGTATGCAGTCAAGATTTGTCTGTTTCTTCTAAACCTACTTACCGCACATTTTATTGACTGTTAACACATGGTGGTCAAATTTAAGCAACTTAAAAGCATTGTAGGCTTGACATTTTATCTCCATACTAGCTTTGGAATATATGTTGTAGTAATGACCAACATGATAATAAGCACCTGTTTGATTAGGGAAATAATGGAGAGCTGCTGCTGCTGACAGGCAATGCACAATGTCTAATGATTTTACCAGAATATACATAGAAGGTGTATGGGTTTTGGTGACAGATGACCGATTTTTCCACATACTTGTTTGTAAATTAATAAAAAACAGAATATACAAACACAAACTGACAGAATGAGGTGGCAAAACTGCCCAATTCTGCTGGCAGAGGCAGGGTCAGACATTAAGTTTTGGAAATAGCAGTCAGGTTGGCAGCTATTACCAGATTGCCAGAATGGCAGCCGCATTTCAATAGTTTATAATTAGAGTGATAATGGTCCCGTGTAATTACACTCCATATTTCAATCATGAAAACTGATACCAAGATTAGCTCAACATGTTTAATTGCATTATGTGCCTGCTGCAGCCCACTGTCACTATTTGTTTCATTTTTACATTCCCCCTCTACCATTTCTTACTACCTGTCTTAAATTAAATTTGGTCTGTCTCTATATAGGGTCTACTGTTTTATTGACAGGTTATCACTTGATTGTTTTAGTCCACACTTTACTTTCTCTTTTTTATTTCCAGCAGAGTAAACAAATGCCCCGACAGCACTCTAATTTGCGTAGTTAAAGCTTCTATACTCTATATTGAGTTTTGGATACACATGAAACATGTTTTCTGTCTTTTGCAGCATTAACAGTCATGCTGTTGCTTGGGAGGAACAAAACAAATGTGTTCAACAAAATGATTAAATTTCCCTTAACAGAAGGGGAACTTGCAACTTAATGTTCAAGGGAGATACTGCACATCACATATTTGATCTCACATTGAATATCTTAACAAGGTGGATATGTATTACAGTTGTGGTCAAAAGTGTACATACACTTGTAGAAAATCACAATGTTATGGCTGTCTTGAGTCTTCAATAAGTTCTACAACTCTTATTTTTCTGTGATAGAGTGATCGGAACACATACATGTTTGTCACAAAAAACAGTCATAAAGTTTGGTTCTTTCATAAATTTATTATGGGTCTGCTGAAAATGTCACCAAATCTGCTGGGTCAAAAATATACATACAGCAACAAAATATGTCAATTTTGGTGATGTAGCGAGTTGTGTCAATCAAATTAGCTTCATGTCATGGCCTCTTCACTTCTTCTAAGTGATTCTGATTGACTACAGCTGTTGACTTCTCATGAGCCCATTTAAATAGGGCTCATTTGACCCAGTGATTAGACTCAGCTACAAAAGCTACAATGGGAAAGTCAAAGGAACTCAGTGTGGATCTGAAAAAGCGAATTATTGACTTGAACAAGTCAGGGAAGTCACTTGGAGCCATTTCAAAGCAGCTACAGGTCCCAAGAGCAACTGTGCAGACACTTATACGCAAGTATAAAGTGCATGGAACAGTTGTGTCACTGCCACGATCAGGAAGAAAACGCAAGCTATCACATGCTGTCGAGAGGAGATTGGTCAGGATGGTCAAGAGTCAACCAAGAATCACCAAGAAGCAGGTCTGCAAGGATTTGGAAGCTGATGGAACACAGGTGTCAGTCTCCACAGTCAAGCGTGTTTTACATCGCCATGGACTGAGAGGCTGCCGTGCAAGAAAGAAGCCCTTGCTCCAGAAAAGGCACCTTAAGACTCGGCTGAAGTTTGCTGCTGATCACATGGACAAAGATAAAACCTTCTGGAGGAAAGTTCTCTGGTCAGACGAAACAAAAATTGAGCTGTTTGGCCACAGCACCCAGCAATATGTTTGGAGGAGAAAAGGTGAGGCCTTTAATCCCAGGAACACCATGCCTACTGTCAAGCATGGTGGTGGTAGTATTATGCTCTGGGGATGTTTTGCTGCCAGTGGAACTGGTTCTTTGCAGAAAGTAAATGGGATAATGAAGAAGGAGGATTACCTCCAAATTCTGCAGGAAAACTTAAAACCATCAGCCCGAAGGTTGGGTCTTGGGCGCAGTTGGGTGTTCCAACAAGACAATGACCCAAAACACACATCAAAAGTGGTAAAGGAATGGCTAAACCAGGCTAGAATTAAGGTTTTAGAATGGCCTTCCCAAAGTCCTGACTTAAACCCCATTGAGAACATGTGGACAGTGCTAAAGAAACAGGTTCATGCAAGAAAACCATCAAATTTAGCTGAACTGCACCAATTCTGTCAAGAAGAGTGGTCAAACATTCGACCTGAAGCTTGCCAGGACCTTGTGGATGGCTACCAAAAGCGCCTAGTTGCCGTGAAAATGGCCAAGGGACATGTAACCAAATACTAATGTTGCTGTATGTATATTTTTGACCCAGCAGATTTGGTGACATTTTCAGCAGACCCATAATAAATTTATGAAAGAACCAAACTTTATGACTGTTTTTTGTGACAAACATGTATGTGTTCCGATCACTCTATCACAGAAAAATAAGAGTTGTAGAACTTATTGAAGACTCAAGACAGCCATAACATTGTGATTTTCTACAAGTGTATGTACACTTTTGACCACAACTGTAGCTGACAAATGAGACAAAGGATAAAGTGACCAGTAACTAGTATTTTTTGTGAAGCATAACATATATAAATATATACTCATCATACACGCAAATTACTATAATGGTTTGACAGATCTGTCATTCTTTAAACTTGTCCTTTGAACCCTCCGAGCCCGAAGCTCATCATTATGAGCTTTTTATAATGCACGACTGGCCTTCCACTTACCAGCCAGCCAGAGTAAACAGGCTCCATGCCACAGACTCACTCTACAGCTCTCTTTCTCCCTCTCCCTTCCCTTTTCATCCTCTCCACCTGCTTTTACATGTTATTGCTCACCAAAATCAAAAACACTCAGAGCAATGACAGGATATTTGAGTTAGGATTCAGAGTTAGCTGCCCTCTGGCAGCTGCAAAAGGTGACTGGCGTGATTAAAGAGAATAATAGCACAATCTGATTTGTTCCTGACACCATTAAACAAACATAGCCCCAAATCCCAACGCTAAAGTCAAAAATAAACACTGCACTCACTCTCCTCAAAAGACAATAGCTAGAATGTTTTTTTAATTACAGGCTATTCATTTCATCCAAGCTGGTTATAATTGTGTTTCAAGGACTGTACTCAACCTATAACAACCTTTTACAGTCTTTGTCTACAGCCACTTTTAGGTGGGTCTTTTCTTTGGAACACAATATGTGACGTGCTTTGTATTTCTGGGCAGAACAGCAATAGACACTACACTGGAGGAGAAAGAAAAGAAAAAAAAAAAAGGGTGCCACATCACAGAAAATAACAAAAACCACATAACACTCATAACAAATCAAAGAATAAAGACAGCCAACGTAAGAAGAAGGAGCAGCCACAGTGAGTGGTTAGAAGAAGAGCTGCAGGTGACAGCAAGGTAACCAACTTTTGTTTTTTTGGCCGCACTGTGAACAGATACAACAGTTGCTTTTTTTCTGGAAGTAAAGTAGATCTATAGTTTTAAACTTGCTGTTACCACCAGTAACCACAGGTCTCACAGAATCAACTATTATCTTAAAACACCCTACATCCTAAATAACCCAACCACTGTATGTACCCATTTGTGTATTAGAGTGGCCATTTCAGTTGGCTGCCTGCAGGGACCCAGCTGTGTCCATTTCAATAGCTCAGTCCACAGACAGGCGGGCCGGACTGCCATTGACACGGAGGTATTTAGGTAAATCTGCACAAACAGAGGCATCTGTCATGCATGGTTTGAAGTCAAGCTGCTGAACGAGCACCGTGGCGTATGCACCGATTCATAACAGAGCGTGTTGTGCCTGGTCAACCTTGTACACACACACACACACACACACACACACACACACACACACACACACACACACACACACACACACACAATATCACCACTGGCAGTGGGCATGCGGTCTGTCTCACCAGCCATTTGAGTCTCTTCTTAAGCAGTTTTGTTTTCTCTGCTGGAAGATCACAGACACTAAAGTAATAGCTTTGAGACTCCGAAGCCCCAATCTAAAGGGCTTCAAGGAAATGTTTGGACAAGAAGAACAAATAAATAAGGAGTCTAAAAAATGCCTGTTTGTTCAATTTCTGCTGTTTTTACTCTGGAAGAAGCAAAGGCCTTTTGATGGAATATAAAAGACCTGTTGGTGGTGCAAAAAGTGTAAAAAAGGGAGTATCAATTAAGGATCCATTGTGGCTCACAAATGGGTGCCAACAAGCTTTCCCAGTAAAAATCAAATTGCAAGAAAAGGATCAAGCTTGCAGTCTGTTTGCTCGTTCTCTTCCTGTCTTGGCATCTCAATCAGCATTTGTAGTTCCATCTCCTTGATTAGGTCCCCAATCCGCTTTTTAAATGATCCAAATCATCTTACCCTTTTCACTTTTGCTCCCTTTTGTTGTTTAGGCAAAAACAGAACTTTCTAAATTTCACAAGAATGAAAAATTGTTTTTGTCCCCTTTTTACACAAACCCAAATCTCTATGTGCATTATTTCTCCCTCATCCCAGTGTGTGTGTATGTGTGTGTGTGTGTGTGTGTGTGCGTGCGTGTGTGTGTGTCTGTGTGTGTTGCTCAGTGTACAGGGAGGGAGCAGCTGGAGCATCTGCAGTCGTCTCTGACAGCAGCACGGCATATGGCAGAGCCCTGTGAAGGATGGGTGCTGTCACCCAGCAAAGTGCTTACCCACCGACAGAAGAGGCAAGCCGCACTAACACCATGAGGACGAGGAGGAAACAGCTGAACATCAGCACCCCACTCATTTATTCTCTCACCGTCTCCTCGCCCCAGGAGGAAGGCACTGGAGAAGCCTTAAAGAAAAGACCTTCGACCAGCTAGTGGAGGCCAAGATGGCGGTTGAAAATACAATTAAGTAAATCGCATCAAAGATCGACTCTTTGCAGAAGATTAACCAATCACGAGGAAAACTTTGTCTTCCAGTTTACACATGCTGGCGCTGATCCTCACATATGCATTCATCACCCTTCTGTGTGTCACAGAGGAGCGCATAAGCTTGGTTACCATACGCTGCATTAATAGGCACAGCTTTTCACGTTAAAATGACCACCGTGAACAAATAAGGAGGTACTTTTCCTCCCAAAAGTATATTTCCAGCTTCACTGTTAAATGATTGAAATCAAAAATAAATTTTTGGAAGCTCTATGTGTCATTTAAAAAAATATTCAATATCAAAATCCATCTTTTTTGCTTCATGCTGTAAATCGTTGTGATATTTTTGATGACTCATCTTCAACTTCTGGAGTGTTCACATAAATGTATCCAATCAAATTTGGCACATGACCCTACTTTACCATCAGCGTGTGGGTCATAGTAGTTACTAGCTAAAATCATAGCAGTACGTGTGTTTTTGGGTACATTTCCAAAGAATGTAGTTTAGGTCTGTTTTACTCATTCCTGCTGATCTCACAACAGCTCCGTATGCCACACGTGCTCAGCCACGCCCACTTTTCAGTGATGTCATCACATGCAAAGGATCGGATTTAAATCTGTATCATCAACTAAATCCCTCCCACATACTGTATTCTGTTTCAGTCAGAAATATGTCACAGATTATTTACTAAGAAAATGACATTTTTCATTGATTTTTCCAGCCGCAAAGTGTGTGTATTCACCTTGTGATTTACTAAGACAGCAGCTCATTATACAGTCAGCTCCTGGAATGAACTTGAACTGTGCTTAGGAGAGTTCATGAGTGCAGTTCCAAGGTGGGATATCTATGAGATCACTGAGCTCAGAAAAGAAATGATAACACATCAATAACAATATTTACTCTAGTCAGCTGCACCAGAGAAAAACTGTTGCCATTATTATTTCTCGTAAAATGATATTATGATCTTATGCATATGTATATAGAGAGAGACAGACGGAGCAGGTGAAGGTGGAGATGGAGATGGTGTTGCTACGGATGTTAATACTGAGGTAAAGGCAGCTAAACGCTCACTTAAATGTCTTCATAAAACAAAGAAAGATTCAGCCTCTAGTTACAGTTCAGTGATGGTCGAGATCCGTGCTGGAAGAATTATTCAGATCCTTTACTTTAAGTTAATGTACTAATACCACACTGTCAAAATACAACTAAAAAGTTACAAGTAAAAGTCATGCATTGAAAGTGGTACTTAAGTAAAAGTATGTTAGTATCATCAGGACAAATGTACTTAAAGTACTCAAAATAAAAGTACTCAATACAGAAAAAGTTTAGGAACTATCAAAACAGTTCTATCAATCAACTAAGTGTTTAATGGGCTAATCATTTCAGCTGAATTTGTAGGCCTATATATTGTTGGATAATTTAATTTACAATAAAACATGTGTTTTGTGTGCAAAAATCCTAATTTGTAAAGCAACTAGTAACTAAATATGTCAGATGAGTGTAGTGGAATAAGTTAGTGGAGTAGAAGTAGAAAGCTGCATGAAAGAAAAGACTAGAAAAGTATAAGGAATTCAAATTTGTACTTGAAAGTACAGTACTTGAGTAAATGTAGCCTATTTAGGTACAGTCCACCACTGGTCGAGACAACATTCAACAACATCTCTCCACTATTCGTTTTGCATCACAATAATCAGATTTTGTGTCCATTAATGAAAGTCTAATTGCTTCCTTGTAGTTTCTAATAATCACTTTTTAGTTACGGTATGTACAAGCCTTTATTTAAAGCACGTTTCTTTTCCCACTACAATCCTTTCTTGTGGGTCCCATCAGTGGTGTGTTCACGCCTCCCTTTCAAGGCAGAAACATTTCGGTAATAAACAGTGTGACCTCAGCAAATCCCACAGAATACATAATCATCATCTATTAACATGTACCTCCGATGATTTGTGTGATCCTCCCTTAAATGCATATGCAATGAGTTGAGAGGCCTACCCTGCAGACACAGATGACATGCAAACTGCGACTCCAGCCTGGTGTGTCTGATTGAGAAATACAGCATGTGTTTAGGGCAGAATGCGTTACATCTAAAAGCTTTTGTAAATCTGGCCCTCTGTCTTTCCCTTTGTCACACTTCACAAAAGTTGATCAGAGAAATCATATACCCTCTCTCACTTAATTTATGTGTTAATCAGACAAATACACAGATACATAGTTCTCAAGTTTGCAACTTGAATGAAAAGGCCGTAAAATCAATCCAATTAATAATATTAAAGTCTAAAATCAGTCCATACTGGCAACACATATAGAAAAACAGGTGGGCAATCCATGTCCACAAAAAATAGCATTGGATAAAGCAGTAAGTAAAAGTATGTTGTGTCTGGATGGTGGACAGCGGACTGTGGAGGACGAAGACTGTCTCCTCTGTGAAATAAACCAAATGTGTCCGGCAGCATGTAACTCTCCAACTCTTACTTCTGGCTGACTAAAGGTGGACCGGTGTTCTTCCACTTTCCAGCAGCCAATTTAACATGACTGACAGTTTCACCATAAACTTCTCCCTTCCAAAACAACCCCTTCTTTTCCCTTAAGTCAGTCAAAACAGACTTCCACAGTATTAATCCTTACAGTGTCAGTCAACATGACTCTGCCTGCAGGCAAATCACGACAGCTCAAAGTTGTCTAAATTTTTTCAGAAGCCATTGGAAACCACAAGTGTGTGTAAGACTCTCAGAGCATTGGAATTATCTATAACATGAACAGCTAGATAGCAATGGCCTGACCTTAGAGCAAGACGTTACCTGCCATGCTGACAGGGATAGCGAGAGGGGAAAGGTAAAAGAGAAAGAGGATTTAACCTCTTTTACGTAAGTATCTTCTATGTATCATTAGAGGAGTAGGAAAAAACATCTTGTCTCATCCTCATGAAAACATTCTCTCTGAAACTAAACCCAAACCATCCTGTCATCTTCTATTTTTCCTCTGTGTCTGTTCTTCACCCCGTTGGCTTGGTGCCTACTTTTCCTAAGAAGTCCTCTCCTTCAATCTCTTCTCCCTGTGACTCCTTCCCCTCCTCCTTTATCTCGCGCTGTCCCTCGTGCTCTCCTTTGACAGCCAACGCAGCACCTTTAATGGGAGCTATCTCCTCATTAAATACCTGCAGGTGTCTGCAGCGTTTTGGCAGGAATGGAGAGAGACAGAGAGATGGAGACCGAAAGTGAGCGAACAGCGGCTGGTGTTGTTCAGGCCCTCTCCAACATTACATATAGTCAGATTCCCTGTGCTAAATTTGAATTTCTAATGTCTCCGGAGACAAATGAACCGAGTACAGGGACCAAGGGTCAGGAGGAGAGGTTGTACCAATATTCACCTCCAACAGTGATCTGGCCTCTCCTTAAAGCCTTTTTGACACTCTACAGCGAATAAAAGAGGAAGAAAGACGGGAGATTAAGAAGGGCAAGTATGGAGGCTGAGCAGAGTGGAGAGACGAGGGGCACAAGGGATAGGTGAAGGTAGACTGTGTGTGTGTGTGTGTGTGTGTGTGTGTGTGTGTGTGTGTGTGTGTGTGTGTGTGTGTGTGTGTGTGTGGGGGGGGGGGGCTGTGATGCTCAAAGTGGGAGGCAGCCAGAGATGAAAGAAAAGAGGAAAAGGGGAGGATGAGATTGGGTTTGAAAGAGATAAGACGGAGCGGAAAAAGAGAAAGTGGAGGGGATGAGGGAGGGAGAGAGCTGGGCTCTGGGGCGATGGGGCTCTCTCAGATGCAGGACGAGACCATCTGGACGAAAAGCGGAGCCAGTTCTCTGACGTTAAACACTGGGCTTTACTTTCACATGGATAAGGCCAGGAAGAGACTCAAACACCCATTCTGCATTTTCTTACCACCATCGACCTAAAACCCGAATCCACCAAAAATCCTGCCCACGTGGTGCAGGAAAACGCTAGACCTCCTTATTGGCAATCTCATTGTTTACTGCATACATCATCCCACTTACAGACTGCCGTTTTATCTACACACACACACACACACACACACACACACACACACACACACACACACACACACACACACACACACATTTAGAATTGATTTTAAAATACTGCTGTTTGTCTATATTTTAAGCCTCTGTCTTGCTTAAAGAACATGAACTCTGCCGACCTCTCAGGTCATCTGGGACTGTTTTGCTGAATGTTTTCTAAGTTTTAAAAATGGTAAAGCTTAAATGATTATGCAACACACAGTTAGAGAAAACTTCCATAGCACTTAAGACTACCTTCAAATTAGAAAGAAAGAAGAAAAAAAAGAATACAGAAAATGTTCTTTGCCTTTCCTTATTGTCTGCTTTCTCATTCTAATTTAATATGTTTCACCAGCAGAGCTGGCTAATTACCACACAGTACAACAGAGATCTACGGGGGAGGAAGTGGCCACAGAGGACTTGAACCAGCAACCCCACCTCCTCCCCTCCAGGAGACTGGATGCATTCAGTGAGAGAGGACTCTTCAAGGTAACTAATCCCTCTCTCTTCCAGCTCATTCTCTCCAGCAAGCAGTTTCATCCTCAGAATTACGTCCCAACGAGACACGCCTTCACAAACACACACAATATGTGCATAAGATACCACACAAACACACAACTCTTCCCTTCATCCCACATGGCTCTGGAGAAGCAGCACTGCCCCTCCTACCCCTCTGTCAATAAGCCCAGTTTGGAAACACTTTAAACAGACTTGCACATTGCTCCGCTACAAAAAGGGAAAACTTCAAGACATGCTCTCCTCCATACCCTCAGGGTTAATTAGAATTGTTTTAAACAGCCACTGCCATGCTTTTTAAACATTTATGGGTGCATGCATTACAACTAAGGCATTAACATATCCAGAAAGTTTAACCTCTTCTCTGCTCCCTGGCTCCATTTTGAGGAGGAGAAGGGAACGAGAGAGAGGACAGTTGACCTCTGCTGCCCCCTGTGTTGCAGCTGAAACACAACAAGGGAATGTTGAATGAGCACAGCCAGCTTTGGATCAGAGGAATCGGAGCCAAGCCCCCACGCAGGCTGAATGACGATCAGCTTGTATGTTAGTGATGGAAGAGAGATCTAAACCCAGAGGCTATGTAGTACCAATAAAAACATACATTATTCACTAACAGGGACATACAATGAGCTGTAGTGTTGAATAAAAAGATGAAACAGGAATTACAGTTGTGATCACTCTGAAGCACCAATACAAACACTAAATTACGATATTTCAACAGTATTTATTATTTTTCTTTAGATTTGATTAAAATATATATTCTTGGGAAATACAAGTAGTTTTACTAATATACAAAGTATTCACCCTCAGTATGATCCAAGGTCCCTATTTTGGTTTCAAAAGTTCAGTTTGCGTTTGTCTACAATGTTGAAATGTGAATAATAATTTTGATCAAGCAATATAATCAGGATTATCATTTTTGAATGTGCAGCCTGTGCTATGAATTTCTTTGGGGAAGATTTAGAGCTTAAAAAGGAAGACAGTGTGAACCTTGTGTAGCAAATATCCTGAGTTGAGATAAACTGTCTCAACCCTTACCTCACAGAAAAGCGTTAATTTGTCATCAGGCAGCAGACCGTTGGCCTCGTCCAGCAGGAAGTCCCTCCTTATGAACTTTTTGAAACCCCAGTCCTTCCCCTGGACAAAACGGTATGCTCTCTGGCTCTCTGGAAGAAATAAAACACACAAACAAAGAGAAACAAGATTATTTGAAGGCTTTCACAACGGGATTAAGCTCTGCGTGTCTGAATGTGTGTGTGCGAAAGAGAAAGTTTGCTATGAGTCATGGCCATGAGCAGCAAAGAAACAATGGTGAAAGAGGCTGGGTGCAGGAAGTATTGCCTGCAGGGAGCATTTAACACTTCAGAAGAAAACAGAATCTCTCTTTCTCTCTCCCTCGTTCCCTCTCTGTATCATCTCGCTGCCACATAAAGACTAGTGGTAAACATGAGACAGAACTGCTGTGCCTCTTTGGCCAAGAAGTGAGAAATTGCAGGGATCAAAGCAGTCCAATTATCATGTGTTTATGGAGTGCCAATTATCTCTGACAGTGGAAGGAAGGATTCTGTAACACTCAGTTGCACTACAAAGACAAAGGAAAGGTGCGGGAGTTCTTGTGTGTACACTATTCACTGTGTGTGGGCGGTCACAGCTATCTAACGTCACCTAACAGTCACAAATGATTAAATACAAGGTCAAAAGACAATGATTATGGACTATGACTGCTGCAGAGATCACAGCAAATTAAAGCTAATTGCTGATAGAAAGAAAGCAAGGCATGAACACATACGTTCTGCAAGTATCTGGAGCTCGGTTGGCTGGATGTAACACCATTCTTTGGAGAAATTACATCATTTGCCGTTTTGTTAATGACGCCCATGCTTCCTTGGGCACTGCTCTGGGATTTGTGAATGGGTTCAGCCGAGACAAGCTTCAGGCCCTTTCTGTGTATGGTGACATCTTTGTCCATTCCTATCAGGGTAGACATGTCTCACCACACAATGAAGGTAATAACTTAAGACTGTGTATGTCCTTCATCATATAAAGGCTTGAAAGGCATCAAATGATAAGGGAAAACCAATTAAAGTATTTTCATTTCTTTGGTAGATGCCATCAAGACGCCCCACAAATTATGTCAACATGAATTTGGATGATTGGATTGTGTTGAGAAAGAGTGGAAACAGCATCCAGGAGCAAATTCACACGCACGCACGCACGCACGCATTTGGCCATACTGACTGAGTGTAATAGTGATGTATCCCCCTAGATAAAGTATATCAACTCCATGTATGTAAATGAACATGTGTGCATGAATCAAATCAGAAAGCATAACCCAACAGGGAGCTCCTACGTAAGTATTAAGAGGGTAGTAGTGTGCCTAGCAGGCTAAGATTTGCAAGACACATCAGATTTCAAAATGTATTGTACATAAGGATAATTTTAATGTAATTGTCAGATCCCCAAAGGCATGAAATGTACAACAATTTGAGATTTTAAAAATTAAAAAAGAGAACAATGTGAAACTAAAAGAAAAATGTCAAAATTATATCAACCATATAGAACCTGTGCATGCTTAAGTGGTATGAATGCTCACCAAAAGACACTACACTTTCCAAGGCCTCTGGTTTGAAATTTATGACATTTAAGACTTCTGTGGGACATAAAGAAACAGCCTAAATCCATCTACAATCGAGATTCAACTCATGGTTTAACGCCAGATGATGAAAAATTATAAGAACTTCTTTAGACCCGGTTAAAAGTCGACTAAAACAGGCTACAGTATAAGCTGCACAGTCACCTCTCGCCTTCATACATCTGCAGTGTGTGCAGAGTCAGACTACATGTGTTTAGCCCCAGCAGTTTGAATGGATTTCTCTTTAGGCTGCTCTTGCATAGAGATCTTAACAGGAGATCTGCTGACAGATCACAGTGGGAAGCACTAAGATGAAGTGTCAATGCTGCTGTAAGATCCTGTGTCAAATCCCTCTGTTTGGATCTGAGGAAGCAGGCAGACTAAGAGGGGATTGGTGAAGGAGTGCAGTGAATATGCAGTTATTCCCACCATTGCTCATGCAGGCGGTCCTTCACTGTAATCCCCTGCTCCCAGTGACTGTGTACGCAAAGACGCTGACAGAAATCACTATGCAAACACACACACACATGCATAAGCATGTATTCAAGCACAAAATTTACAAATCCTTGCATTCTGCTTTTTCACAGCACTCTACTTTATTCATCGTTCTGCCACTGAGTCTAACAGAGGGATTGTGTTAGTGTTTAAAAAAAAACCTGAGTTTTATAGACCATAGATTTTTCAACCAAAGCTGAGCAGGTTTGAAAAAGGAGTCAAACTTCTGTGGCCTCGGCACACTAGACTGTTTGTGGCTGGGTAAACACAGTCATAGACAATAGTACCTGGATCCCTAGTAAGGGTCTGAAGAAAGTCTTTCTCTGCTAACTTTCAGCCACTCTTTGACGTCCTTTAAACATGTTTGATAAGCCCTAGCATGTGAGACCCAGATGAAGTCCCAAGGCACAGACTCTCCCTGTGAAGTTGTGTTATTTGGGTATGAAACAAGACGAGCAGTGATGAGTGAGGACTTCCCCAGTGGCAGCATCTAAAACTAAACTCGGGTGTGAGGAGAGAGGTTGGCAGAAGAGTGAGACGGTGGGAAAGCAAGCCAAGAGGAAGAGGTGAGGAGAGGTGAGTGTGTATGTGTGAATGTGCACATGCATACAGGCTCCGATGATGAGGGTGTGTGTGTGTGTGTGTGTGTGTGTGTGTGTGTGTGTGTGTGTGTGTGTGCTGAGCTCAGCTAATGCCACACTGCCATTTCTAGTGGGGTATTAAAAAAACTGCACTGGCAGAGAATCAGCTACAGGTCAGATTGCTGGAGCTCACTCTTTCAGTGAGCTGGCCAAGGCGGCGAGGGTACAAACACTCCAGAATTGCCAGAATACCAAAAAGAGCTGGACAGTGGGTCGGCCCAACTGAGATATCCAATGGGAAAAGTGTGAGTGATGAAAAAGGCTGGTATGACAGAAAAATTACATAGCGTAGATACAGTAAAAGGTTGTGTAAAGTGGCACAGCACGCTAGTGTGACATAAAAATTGTATGAAATCCTTATTATAGAATTAGTGTGAAAAATCACAGCTACAATATAGACATGTATAGGTAGCCCTCAGAAAATGAGTTTTTACCACGTCACGATGCACTTTGATAGTTCCCCGAGCATTAAAGAGTGAAGTTTCTCACCATGCCAAAAAAAGACTGAAGGTGATGAAGAAGGTGAGAAAAAACAAAGTTTGAGCAGCAGACAGAAAGAAGACGAGGAAAGCGGGAGCGATGCCATGTTGTTTAAGTGAGCGGGGCATCCATATTCAGGCGGAGGGCTCAGGGGCACAGTTGGCACACAGAACAAGAAGGTCGCCAGAAGACGAGCTGGCATGTAAAAAAATAACAGCCGCCACAGCAGCCAGAGTCAACATCTCTCTTCGTCTGTCACTCTTCTGGCCTTTTCTTTCACACATTCAACTAAAGCAAAACTCCCTACTCTAACAGCTATGTACAATCGCTAACAGACCATGTTCGCATCCATTTCCTAATCTCTCAAAACATATTGATGTGAAAGGGCAATTAGCATAGCAATTGTCTATTGAAGTGTGTATTTATCTGACTCTAGTAACAGAGTTTAAAAATATAATATAAAACTTTATTTCCACTACACACTGATTCACATTGCATAAAGCAAACAGACACTTAAACATGACACACAGTCTTTCCGAGAAGAAAATCTTATCTCTATTGAAGATTGAGCTCTGTAAACTAGTGTCAGCACAAACATGTCTATTGACATCCTTTCTACCAATGTCGATACCATCTGATTATGTAAAGACTGACCAATATCTTTTGCTCTATTAGCCGTGCTCCACTCACCCACTTAGCCTTTGGCTACAAAACAACAAAACCATTGTCTGTAGGGAGAACTTAACAAGGAGACTATTTGAATACAAAACAGCTTGCGGCAGAGGATAAAAACTTTCCATCTTTCCTCTCCGAGCTGTCAGATCAGGTTTCTTGGGGGGGGGCAAGAGATTGGGGAAAGGGGGGAGACATTAAGCCAGGGAGATAATTTTCTTTTCCAAGAGTAAGAGAGTACAGTGTGAAGAAGGGGTTGGCGGGCTACCACTGGTGCCTGAATCAATCTCCATTAGCAAGTGTGGTCCATCAGAGGATCCAGACACACACTCTAGTGGTGGGCTCAAGGGCTGCTGATGCAGATATGGTGTTTCATCAAATATTGTCAAGCTTTTCAGTCAAAATCTGCCATCATCGTACAGGCTTCAAATCTTTGGACTGTTTTCATACCTCCTCCTTTAGGTACTGAAGGGATGCTTTAATTCTCAAGATGCACACGCCAGTCAACACCATTTTAAATTGATACCCGCTCAGAGTCTGGGTAATATTAAACAAGGAGTGTATGGCCAATGCTTTTGCATTAGTGACAGAGACTGGCTTGTGAGTGAGACTCTGCCTCAAAAGACAAAACATCAAACTGACATGTCAAGCACAAACTTCAGCTCCTCAGTTGTTCAGCTCAGCACTAAGAGTTCCCATCGTCGGATTTTGATGTTTGCTTTTGATAGCGATGTTAATCTACTTTATTTCAATACAGCATACTCATTACCCATCTCCTTTCTTTATTGATGAATAGGGGTGTCACGATTCTTCAAATCCACAATTTGATTTTAAGGTCACGTTTCAATTTGATTTCAACAGTTTGTTTTCAGCAGTGCCAGCAATGCAAAAACAAGAGCCACCAGACGGCAGAAGGTGACTTGACAACAGTTTGAGTTTTTCAAAATTAACAAAGTGCAATAGAAAGTGCCATTAGTTAATCGAGATGCACATAACCGTACCATGGAGTCTTGTTGGAGCCCACATGCTTTACCTCGTTGTTTGTTTCCATAACTCACACACTGGGAAGAAGAAAATGTTGCCACACCAGTGAACTCAGGGAGGCAGCAGGATTTTCCATTTCTGTTGTTTCTCCGTTATCTCCGCCTCTGGCAGTGGCCATGGTGTCTGGAAAAGTGCAGCTGCTGGCTACCTGTAAGCTAACATTACCCTGTGACTTTAGATGCATCCTACCAGCTGGTAAGCTACACTGTGTTGGTTTTGTATTTTTCTTCTGAAATGTACAAGTAGGCGGGGGGTGTAGAGAGAATACTAGGGGAAATGCAGATCCTGCTTTTAATTCCTGTAGTCGAAATCGTGATACCCCTACTGATCATCCACCTATTCCTCTATCTATTCCTGTTTAAAGTACTCATAAAGAACTTGACCTGATATGTATTGTAGAGCATCAGAAATTGTCCCCATAGGGATAAAGTGTATAAGCAGACCAAGTAGTGACCTACCAAAAAAACAGTCCACAGCCACCCAGCTTTCTTAATTAAGGCACTTTGTTTTTATTTGGCCTTTTTTTTTGCTAGAGGCCTGGATTAAATTGGATTCTAAATGATCCAGAACTGATAGAGCAATCTTTACTGCCATATTCTTAGACGGAATGTTCACTAAACTGTCACAAATATGCTGGCAGTTGGGTAATTTTCCTTTGTGACAGGGGGAGCGAAGTGGAGGGCCCAGGTCTCCCCAAGGGGATTGAGGGAAGATTGGAGGAGGGCATATGGCAAGAATGGGATGGGGTGTGCACCATAGAGCACACCATTTATAGGCAAAAGCCCCTTGAGAAACAGAAAAAGAAGGAGAAGAAAAAAATGAGATCCTCTTCATTTCACTCAATATTCGCCACATTCAGGCTTTTCTGGGGTCATTTAACAGAGCAGTGCTCACGAAATGGCCATGCAGTGATGTCACAAACCTCAAAGGTCTGTTTATTACTCAGACCTTAGGCAGATTCTCTCCACAACACCACATAAACACCAGCATACAGTATAATAGCCAGGAGAGAAAGCTTTAAAGACAATAACTGCAGTAAAGTTCAGTTTTCGTGAGCCTGTCGTTAAGAGTTGATGTGGTACTCCAACATTACAGGGCAGAAGTGGAATAAAAAAAAAAAGGATAAAAGAGAAAGGAAAGTGATATTGTGAATGTAAAAGAGAAGAGAGAGAGGTCTAAGTGAGCAAATGAGGGACTGAAAGTACACACGTGGAGGTGGGGGTGTCAAGTTCACATGGGGGAATGTTTCTCAGCAGGAAAAATGATTTTCCTTTCTACACAACCTGAACCGCAGGGGGTTGTACACAGTTTCACTGCATACGCCTCCAATTCAAAACACACTTCCGCCTCCCACCTCTTCTCTTCCTACCTCCCACCCGCCCCATCTTCCTTCCTCCACGCTTCCTGTACAGATTGCTGCAGGGCAATGGGAGGCAGCCAGAAAGCCTGATAACCAGGAAGCGGTCACATCTGGCCCTCACTAATTCAATTCCACACAAGTTTGCTTTTCCTCCCCATAACATAACCTAATTAAAAAAAGCAGGAATTGGAGGCACATTCATTTCCAATTCATCAACGGGGAGAGAGGCGGACGAAGATTTCTCAAAAGGTTGGGTCTTTTTTAATTAAAATCAAAATTGCCCCACGCTACTTTGAATTATATATTTACTAGAAATGAATCCAACCGGCAGTGATTACACAAGCCCATATGGCTATCAATACCTCACATTATTAGACACACTCCGCACCTTGTGCATTTACAAATTTTAGCACCCCCAAAGACACAGGTGTGACAGGAGTTTTTAATTTTGAGCCTTTCACACTTTGAGATATCCTCTGTCTTCTGCTGAGCATAGACTCTTCTATGCAGGATGGACTAAAACAAGTTTTTCGATTATTAATGGCAACTTATTTCCAATGACAAGTTCAGAAAATTAGAAGTAGTGAAAATAAGAACTTGTGTTCCAGAGTGCAGTTAGTATCAGTTGTTTTTAGTCACACTTACCCATAGCTTTGGTCTCTTCTCCCTTGGCATTGAGGATAGAAAACTTAAACTTGGCGCGCACTTCACTTTTTGGACAGCTGACTAAGAGCAAGTAAAGTGACAGATAGTCTTTACTCTCCTCATCCAGACCTTTAGGGTTCACACGCAAACACCTGGAGGTAGGAAAATAAAGAAACATACTGATCAGATAGATAAAGCTAAAAGCTAAAGCGATTCCTGAACGTGTTTTGTATGCAACATTTGTATGCAACAGTAATATTATTCTATCAGTAATGGCACTCTGGCTATTACATTGTATTTTAGTTCTTATACTGGGAAGACAGTTGCAAATGCTCCATCCTCGGCTTCACAGTCAAATCTATTGATTCCATCCACAACCCTTCACTTGTGCCAAAGTGATGGTTTGATGGTATTGATTTTGCAATACACACTACTGTTTATAGCATGAAACTCACCCCCCTCTACTTCTCACTAAGGACGCAGCTTTCTAGATCAACCTTCCTGAATGAAGGGAGAGATTCCTAAATATGTAGATCCAATGTTCCACCTTCTTTCAAAACAGAAATATGTCAGGCACATGAACAATATATTCTACCCAAGGCATTCAAAAGGTTTGCTATGTTGAGAACATTGATGCTACGGTGAGTCACAGTGTTTTTATGCTTACATAGAGCAGCTTCACAAAAGAATCCCGTGCCCTTTGTAACTTAAATATTGTATGTTGCACAGGCTGTTATATAGTTTTAGAACAGTAACATGAAAGACAGTAACATGAAAGACATTACCATGGCAATGTGGAAACGTGAAACGTGAATTATTCTGGAAATGTACATATAGATTCTGTAATGTATTATTAATTCCTTAGGCAATTGCCCAATAACTCTCGCCCAATGATACTCGCCTAATGAAATGACCCCTATTGAAAACCTATTGGAAGATAAAAGAAAATTGTTACTGTATTGTACTGTAGAGAACAAGTTCTACATTCTTGGCAATTTCTTAAATTCATCAGAATATGAATCTTTTTATTCTAGTTTCAATCTGTGCTCTCTTGCTGTAATGTAATGTAATGTAAAGGTAGCAGTGCACTCTGGATCTCATTTTTATAACAGGCATCTATGAGAGAATCGGAAAAAACAAGCATTAATGCTGCTGACAGTGAGGTACTGTGTGATCCAGAGGGCTAGAAAAGAACAGTCACAATTGTTCACTCTGATAAGATGAATAGCAGGTAAACTGTCTTGGTTGGGCAAGATGAGCAAAATGATGATCCCCCAAAATGTTCTGGCTCTGCCTCTTCTACAAAGCACATGCTGTCAGCAATTCCTTTGGTTGTCATGAATATGTCAAACATACAGTAAAACTGAATAGTTAACTGGCTATGAATTCTACATTTTAGTATGCTTAAAGTTATGTGTATCACATATACTTTTTTTCTGGCATTGATGGTGGTTTTCCTTTTCACTATGAGTCTATTACAATGTGAGAAAGTGAAGATGTAGCCAGAATAAATTCAAGAATGAAAAAGGGCTACAGAAATTATTATTCCAAACACGCGTGTAAGTAATACAGACTAGATGAAGGAACACTAGATGCCACTGAAGAAGGCAATTGGATGCTTCAATCTCTTGAAAAACAATACAAGTGGATAATACTTGAGAGAGTTGTTGAAGAAAATGTTCTACAACAACTCTCTCTCAGAGAGCAGTATCAATATCTGATGGCTACAATGAGCAGCCTCCACTAACCATTTCAGTTTGTCGTTGGCTCCCGAGGAGAAAGTGGAGCTTTTGATGACCTCTCCCATCTCCTCGCGACAGAAGCTGAAGTTGTTGATGGTCCACATGTAGGAAAACTTCACCACTTTGATCTGTGCAGAAAAGACACAGGAAGAGCTGGAACCCAATCTCTTAATTTTTATATATATATTATTTTTTTTTCTTTCAGTTATCTATCTATTCTATATGGGTAAGTGGTGTTTGGTCAGCCTGGACTTCAAAACCGCACATCAAAACTGCCTTTCATCTTAATAAACACTGACAACAAACGGAGGGAAAGAAGAAAGGATATTGTAAAAGCAATTTTGCAAGAGAGGAGATGAAAAAACACAAATCATCAATGACATACTTTATCTGTCTTGGCTTTTAACAGGAAAGTGATGCCTGAACTAGCAAAGCCTGTATTGCAATGACTAAAACAAACAATTTCATGGCAAAGCTTGAAATGACACAGAATTAGGCCTGTAATATTGAATTATTGAAAACACAGTTACTGGAGAAATCCAGACATGATTGATTCCATTCAACTGCTCATTGACCAGTCAAATAAAATATGAAGTTTACAGGATTACTGATGTAAAGTGAGCTTTCTTTGTCTCAATAGACAGGCTTACTTTCAGATACAACACCCACCTCCACTGAGCAAAAGTCAGCTTCTTTTTTACAACAACAAAAAATATTCAACGGTTGTTTTACTCACAGTTAGCTCTGTTTAACATTATGCAAAACAAAATCTCGACAGAACACAAAAAAAATGGACCATCAGTGTGAGTTATGCTCTCCATGCAGCAATGTGCTCCTATCTCATCCTGAGGAAAACATGCGCTTCCTTCTCACCTGAGTATAACACCAGCTCTCAGCCACCTGACCGCTGGACATTTCCGCCGGGGGAGGGGGACTTGGGGCTCTGGACATTGCCAGCTTTGATGCAGAGATGTCCTGAATGAGGCCGGAGCACTAGCCAGGTGTGGGGTGAGGTGCTATGGGGAGGCAAAGGCCAATAATCAGTCAAGCTGGCCGCCTCTTAAACAACACCTGCCGTACGGAGAGCTGCAGAGAGATGAATCTAGAACAACAGGACGTCCAGACTCCAAAATAGCTACAGGCACTCTGTAGGGACACAAAAACACAGGCATTAAAATAACTTTAGGGTAGTAAAGGGCATTACTTTGAAAATCTGTGACCTTGTGTGAGTGCTAGTGTGTCCATGTCTGTGTTTGAGGATGTCAAGGCAATTTGTAAATGAATGGTTTGTCTTAATTAAGCGGTATTTCCTAATAAGTAGGAGTAAGGGGTCTGAATTCATTTGCTTTAAAGGAGGCTTCAGCATTCAAAGCACAGCAGCGGCGCAAGCTCTGCTTCACTGGGGGAAGCCTTTCTTTATCTGCGTGTGGTTTCGTCTTTGTTTTGCTTTGAGAGGAGCAGAGCGCTGTGCCCGCCATCTGATTCCAGCAATGGTGAACGGGCGCAGCCTGGCTGAAGTGAAGTGCAAGACTTTCATCTCAAGCTGCCAGTCTGTACTCCCACAAACACACCCACAAAGCCATGCAGTACTTTTAAATGCCAGTGCTGGCGAAGAAAGGTCAAAGTAGTTTTTTTTATAAGAACCTGCATTCAGGATATTTTTTTTTTTATTCAAAAATGCTGTGACTGAGATTTACACCGCAACTGCCACATCACCTCCCGCTTTCTGTTTGTGGCAACTAAGCGAAACATCATTAATGTTTATTTGATCTCATTTCTGGTCCTTCCCAACCATAGGCCGTTAATATTATATACAGTCTATGTTCCTTACACTGGCAGTCTCATGGGATAAAAAGAAGAAAAAGGAACATGTTTCGTTTCAAACCTTCATTTCTCTGCTGCCTTAATCTCTAATTTCTGCTGGTTTCATGCTCTGCTCCTCCCAAGTTCCTCTCCACATATTTCATAGCTAAGTCGGCACAAGGTCTCAGGATCTGGCTTTTCTCACTCAACCTGCACATCCCTCCTATCTCCTGCCAAAGAAACCCTTTCACGCCGCTGCTTAATTAGTAGCTGATTGAAAGAGAAGTTCAGGACCTGAGAAATCTTGGCAGAAAGTAAGTGTCAGACCCAGAGCGCAAAGAGACAGAGCAAGAAATGAGAGAAATGGGTGAAAAGTTAGACAGCCCTCAGTGAGTTGATTGTAGACAGGAGAGGCGACCTCAGCAGCTCTAGACCCAGACACGACTTAATTAATGTTTAGAGATAACGCCTGCATCTGATCTTCCTCAATCCGGGTGCCCCCCTTTTCTTCTTTTGTGCTATTTGTATCTAATGAAAAACACTGGTGGCATTTTTACTTAGTAAAACAATAAAATATTAATCACAAAAGTTGGGAGAACAAGGCTGCACTGATCTGCAATTTAAATAACCTGAGACTTCGTGGCAATTAATTATAGTCTATATGAGTGAGTGAGGGCATATATACAAATTTACATACATACTTGTGCTTCTGTGCATTATCATCCGGGCTTGGTTTCACAGCCTATCTGAAGCACAGTTTAGCAAGTGTTTTTCTTGTATCATGTCCCTTACAGAGCAACGTGAATGCCAAGTTATCACAGGGAATCAATTTAAGAAATGATGACAACACTGTCAGCACTGCTAACAGCCTCACATCTTTCTAAACAGATACTAGAATAAAGCTAAGGACGTTTTTTTTCATCCTTTTCACAAACATCAAGAGCAGAGAAGCATGAGGAAAGCACCAATAACAACTTTGAGAGATGGAGGAGAAGTGTGCTAATCAGGACGTCCTTTAGAAGAAATATCTTCAGACAGTTAATTTGTCATGTGAATCAGATGATGACAGCATGAATGGAAAGAATGACTAATAGGTGATAATCCACACAGCATAGAGAAAATAACTATTGTCACATGGTAGGCAGAGATTTACAAAAATGTGTCCCCCAAAGGCTATTAAAAGACAGAGTAAGTCAGTAATGGAGGTGCTGTGCTTCAAATAAGGCGGTGTTTGTTGATGCTACGTGGGCTCCATCAGCAGCTCATAGGTTGGATAAAAAAACAGTAGAAATATGGGGAATGGTTCTTGCTGAAAGAGAGCAATGCAGAAAGAGAGCAAACTAGCTCAGATTTTGCACAGGATGTATCTAAATCTCTTCTCTGGCAAATACAGCAAACTAAAAAAGCAGACAGCTTATTGTGTTGCACACATACATACAAAGGTCCGGCGGTGAATAGGACATTGTGAAGCCTATAAAGTTTAATTCAACAGTACAATTTCTGAGGGTTGCTGACGCATTTCACTGTGGTATAGTAGACGGTGTATAAAGGACAAACTGAACATAACGAGCTTCACAAAGACAGTATTTACTGTATGACTTTTTCACATCATGTCGTTACATGATGACCATATTTACCTTTTTTGTATATATTTAGAAGCCGCAAACAGCGGCAAACAACCGTAAACAACACACTGAGACTGTGAACACGTCCCAGGGCCAAAAAAACAGAGAGGAAAGACTGGAGGGAGGGAGACAAAACAACACATGCATAAACTGACACATACATAGAGAGACACAAGACAAGGGACCAAACACTAGTTAAAGCAAAGGCTGCAACACAAGGATACAGCCCGGACCTCAGAGAATTAGCAATGCTCAGCTTAGTGTACAGAGTCCTTGACCATATTTACCTTTATACAAATAACTTTATGCAACATTGTGATTTAATATATGATGTCATGCTGCATACAATAATTTTGTTTGTGACGAATCATTTGTAGTTAATGTGTTAGATTAGCTGTTGACATGCTTTGTCTAGAAAATGCCAGGAAAAACACAAATGTATAGATTTTAAAATGATATTAAAACAGAAAAGAAATCAGCAAATCCTCACACTTCAGAAGCTGGAACTAGAGCGTGACCGATATCGATACAAATATTTGGTGATTTAAAAATCCGATATATCGGCTGATATTTAAAAAATATATATCCAGAAACGCGTAACAAAAAATAAACAGATTTTCCTTACTAAAATAATATGATAAAGCAGTTTGAAAATTAACTTGTTTGTTTCAGAACAGAACAGAGGAACATCAAGATATGTTAACATTGTGAAATGAATAAAAATACAAACTTAAGATAAGAAACTTACAGACCTTTGAACAAAAACAACAACAAAAAGTGTTGCCAACAGGGATGTTGTAGATTGCCCTCTGGTGGAAAAACGGTAACACTCATAACATGGTTTAAAGCTGTTTTGGCCGTTTGTATTTTATTTTTTTTAAATATTAATTTATCGGCGATTATAAATGCAGAGACCCATAGTTTGGAAAATGCCTAATTTGGCCGATAATATCGGTCCGCCAATATATTGGTCTGGCTCTAGCTGGAACCATGGAATATTTGCCGTTTTTGCTTGATTAATGACTTAAACGATTATCAAAAGTGTTGCTGATTCATTTTCCAGTGAATGAAAAAGGACCACCTAAAAAATTAAATCAATATCAGTTGTACACTACATTTAGAATTTTTTCACCGGTTTACCTTGCTGTCAGACAGCCCTTCTCGGCAGGGAGCTGAAGCCATTATCTATTCTCTCGTCAAAGCCACCAGACTCCTTTGACGAAAACAGTAATTTTACCTTGCAAAACAAGGGACTTGCTGGTCTACCGCTGCTAGATCGGTTAGTTTGTTTGTGTGACTGGTGTTGTAAAGGCTTATTATAGAAGGACTATTACTTTAAAGAACATTCTCCTGTCATTGCTATGGTAACACATTATATTTCATAATGAAATGTAAAAAAAAAAAAAAAAAAAGAGCAGTCACCACAAAATCAAGAAAGAAACTAATTTGTAAGATTGTGTGTATTTGTGTTCTTTATGTACAATGCAATAAGTGTGTGAGTGAGTAGAGAGATAGATAAAAGGAGTATGGGCTGCCTCCATCCCACATCCTTGTCCCATGCCTGTTTTTCAGAGAGAAGAGCCAAGATGAGGAGTATGAGACCTGGAGCCCATTTATATTCATTACAGAGAGACAGTCTGTTCTCCCTCTGCCAGTCCAGCCTCCATCTCTCTCCATCTCTCTGTCACACACCTCAACACGCCAGGGAGGAGAGTCTGACAAACCAACAGACAGATAGATTCAACTTCCTCTGTATAAACAAGAGCTAAGCAAGGTGATGCCGCATCTGCCTCCCACATCAGCATGAGAGCCGGAGGCCACCAGCTACTCAGATACTGACCAGACTGTTACAGCCGCACCACATCACAAGCTCATTGTAGTCAACACAAGATACTCAGCTCATGGTGTAATAAAGCATGTGCTGTGATAGTAACTCCATCTGTAAATTTTAAATGGTTATAGCATATATATATATCTGCACATATGTTACCTCCATCTGCAAATCTGATAATGGGAACAGCTTACAATGCATATTTACACTCGAGGACACATTTCTGTTCATTTGTTTTTCCATCTGTGCTCGTGACAATCTGAATGACGTGACGTTGTCTGCACAGCCATTCCAACCTGCAAGTCTGCCTGTGAAGACAATGCATATTAAACTGGTTTGTTTTCAATACGTTCAGCTGTCTAAGTGTTGACATTACATCTTTAGTACTTGTGCAAAAACAAATTACCAGCACTTTTCTTTAAGGTATATCTACCGTCATCTACAAAATCCTAGGGGTTATTCTTCACAGTGACAAATTTGGAATATTCATTGTCATTTTTTCAGGTTCAGCACTCAGACTGATGTTAGACTGGCAGCATTTTCATGTCAGTGTAAACTGAAAGTTGCATGCTAAACGTCAGTATATTAACTTTAATGTTAACTATTGGATGTTAACATGCTGACATTTAGCTTGTTTGCACGTATTATGCTCAGTATGTATCTGTAAATTATTTGTTTAATCTTATAAATTCTCTTACAAAAGTATTTTCAGTGTATACATTTTGAAGTGAAAAAAGCACAGGGGTGACTAATAAGATGAATTATGGCTGAACATGTCAATAAGGGATATTCTACTCAAAACCGACGTTAGTATGTACTGAGGGTTAGTTAATATGATATACTGAACAAGGGGGAAATTTACTTTGGCATGAAGCTAAGATACTAATCTGTTTCACCATATATAATAGATCAGATCAATATTTCTGAACAACGCAAGCGAGTGTGGCTACACAGAGTCAGTCCAGTGGCCCGGTGGTTAAGACACATAACATCACTAACTTATCGCAATGTCCAAAGTTCAATTCCAGCCAGGGACCTTTGCTGCATGTCATACCGCTCTCTATCCTTATGTTACCTGTCTGATCTCCACTGTTATGATCAAATTATGGCAACATCCAAAAATCAAGCCTAAGTATCTTTACTATGCCTAAAAATAAAGTCACTGTAAAGAGCCCTCCCTTCAAGGGAAATTGCAAGTTGTGTTTTGCGCTGGAAATTTTTATTTAACCCTTGTGTTGTCTTCCTGTCAAAATTGAAAATTAACACTTTTGTTGACGCTTTATAATCCTTTTTTTTTCTTACATTTTTGTCCTTTTTTTTCAATGTTTGTCACTTTTTTTTGACGTTTAACACTAAGAAACTTATTAACTTTAGTATTAGTTATTTTTGGAATTATGTCAATAAAATTAATTTTTAGGAAATTATACCTAATGTTTGAGTTAGAAAAGCAGAAATTAGAAATTATTTAGACTAAAATTAAAGGAATGTATGTTGATAATCACAGACAGATTGATTAAAGTACTAGAAAACCTTGGTTTGGTGGTTTGCTGAATATTTATTTAATTGTGTGCGTTTAATTTTCAGTCAGTCCTTCTCTACCATCGCAAAGACATCGGCAGTGTGGCAGCATTTCACAAAAATAGATAACGGAAAAAAAGTTTTAATGCAAAGTTTGCAAGCAACAGTTTGCATATCGCAGCTCAACTACAAACATGGCATATCACCTAAAAACGGTGAGCTAACTTGTCTGCGTTAGGTTGCCCTGTCTGTTTTGAGTAGGCTATATGAACATATCAGAATTGGCATATTTCATAGTCCAATAATTGTTTTATAACTGCAGGCGCACCCACCCGCAACGACGGTAGCGTTCCCCAGACACACCCAGACCACGCTGGATGTTAAGCCTCCTCTATCATCCAAACCCATATATGAGGCCCATTGGTGTTGTGGAGGGCTGAGGTTTTAGGAAGTTGTTGAAAGTTTTGGAACCTGGATAGACAGCTAGCCCGCCACACAATCATGCACGGACTACCCGCAAAATGTGAGGAACTCAAATAGAAAGTATCAGAGTTAATGCAACACAGCGAGGCACTGATATGTTTAAATATATATATATATATATATTTTATTTTTTAAGTGGACGTGCCTTTTGTGTTTAAGAATAAAAGCTTGAAATTAATAGTCTATTCGTGTCTCAGCCGCGAAGCCGAGCTCCTATGTTCAGCCGCTCTGTACGAGGACATGCACAGATCAACTGAAATGATAGTGTCTGTCAGTTATTAAGTTATTATAACATATGACTAAAACAATTGTCTTTATATTATGTTGCATATTCTTTAACAGTTCTTGTGTTGATAGGTACTACTAGGTTTTTATGTTTATTTATAATTAATTTAGGCGGACAAGGACAAGTACAGCGCAGTAAATTCATCTAACGGGTCGAAATTTTAGGACTTCAGTCAACTAAGATTTTCTTTGGTTGATTACAGCCCTAGAAAGTAGAGATTTGTACTTGTACTGTACTTGCCATGTGGAATCAATCATATTATTTTGGGTTATAATTGGGTAGTTTAAAAAGAACATTGATATAGGAAAACGGGTCAATTTGACCCAAGGACAACATGAGGGCTAATTAGATGGTTTATACAACTATTCATTTAAAAGCTATTTACAATAACTTTACAGTTCCTTTTCAATATTGAGATGCAGAAACTAGAACTGCTGGCAGTGGTGGAGGAAGTGCTCAGATCTTGTAATTATAGCAAAACCACAGAGTAGAAATGTACATAAGTATGGTCCTCAAAATATACTTAAAGTACCGGAGGTAAAGTACCTATTACAAAAAATAACCAATTTCATTCAATATATAGTATATAACCGTATAATAATTATTGATGCATTAATGTGTTCATCACTTAAATGTTGCAGCTGGTAAAAGGTAACTACTTGCTTTATGCATTCCATCTGCTGGGTAGCCTGGGAATTTCCCCCCCAGGAATTCTTTAAGTTTTATCTTAAACCTACAATTAAACATAATCATTTATTTATTTATTGTGTTTTGTATTATTACACCTGCAAAGTAACTTTAGTTATCAGATAATTGTAGTGGAGTAAAAGTATAAATTAGCAGAAAATGGAAATAATCAATTAAAGTACAAATACTTTAAAATGGTACTGCAATGTACTGTAGTGCAATGTTTGAGTAAACTCAGTTACTTTCCACCACATTTACATTGTAGCATACTATTTAAGCAGTTGCACATTTTTGTATTCATCCTGTATATATTAAACTATTTCTTCTTATATTTTATTCCTATTATTCTTATTATTTCCTGTTTATCTCATGTATATTGTATGTATGTACTGTATATCGTATCCTAGTATTTCATTTATATTCTGTGCTGTGTGACTGATTTTGCTGCTGTAACACCATAATTTCCCATTTTTTGGGGATCAATATCTATCTATCTATCTATCTATCTATCTATCTATCTATCTATCTATCTATCTATCAATCAATCAATCAATCAATCAATCACTGGCTGCTGGTAATGATGATGATCAGCCCTTCATATGCAGCTCCATCAATAGACTTGTATGAATGAAGTCTTTCTCAAAAATCCTTCAGTATGGCATATGGCAGGGACTTTAGGTAACAAGGCCTGCTGTGAAATAGGAGGTGTAGAGGGACAGAATAGAGTGATGGAAAGCCTTCTGGAATTCATTACAGCGATTGCTGAGACTCTCAAAAAGAGAATATAAATGTATTATAAAAAAGACTAAACAGAAACACAGACTTCACTCTACATGCAAGCATACAAGCACACACACACACACCACACACCACACCACACCCACACACACACACACACACACAACTTCCAACTAGCCTCTCCCTTAGGGAACTGCTTCCCACTGGAAGATAAGGAAAATG
This sequence comes from Percina caprodes, assembly GCA_013375575.1. Taxonomy (NCBI): domain Eukaryota; kingdom Metazoa; phylum Chordata; class Actinopteri; order Perciformes; family Percidae; genus Percina; species Percina caprodes. The sequence continues at coordinate 831,084 of JABXJD010000002.1, read as the reverse complement.
GGTGGCACGATGCAGAGACACCACCACCACCAGGAGGACAGGGGGTGGAGCTGTGTGATTTGGCTGCTGCAGAAAAGAAAGGGATCACATCAGGGATCCAGGAGTATTTAGAGGGTCACCTTGTGCTACAATAGGCAGCGAGCAAAACAGTGAGGTACAGAGAGAGGCTGCAGAGTTTAGAGGGACAGACTACAAAACTGAAATCATGCCAAAAAACTGAGGCTTAGTGACTGAGTGTTGCAGCTTAGAACGTATGTGTGACGCATTTCTAAACGTAAAACAAGCGCCCACATGCTAGCTCACATTTCCACAGCTTAAAGAGTCAACCCTGTGCTCTGTTAACAAACCCCCTACCATCGCTGTCCTCTTCCCTCCAGTGCTGGTGGGAAATCTGAGAAAGGGTTAATGCAGCCTGTTCATTATGAGGTCCGAGGGCATTAAAAGTGGACGGGAGCTGCACTGAAAGCTTACAGGGAGCATGTGCAGACGCATCTGGGGGATCAGCAAGATTGATAAAGTGAAGTAGCTGACTCCTATTTCTAAAAATCATACACAGCTGGCTGGAGGAGCGCTTCCTGTCAAATAAGCGCACGCACGTGCGCACACACACACACAAACACACAGAAGGTGTGAGTGAAAGACACACACGTGTGAACAAGGCTAGATGTGGAGCATGTATGAAAACATGTCTGCTGTAGAACAGTGTCTGTCCATCTTGCCCGGGGCACTGCTGATAGCACTGACAGTCAGAGAGGGTGAAAACAGGGATACGAGAACGGTGGGAATAGTGGGCACACATGCATGACAGGGCTGAGTGCGAACTGGGGAGACACTGGAGTGTGTCGGATCCAGGGCTGCAGGAGGTGTGATGGATTAGGAGTCGCTGGCAGAGACAGAGACCCTCCCAGTGTGGAGCAAACCCCAGGTGAAAGAACATCACCATCCCTCTCCATATCACTGATGGTCTCCTTTCTTCTGGCTTCTTATCTCTTCTCTACTTTTTAAACCTAAACTCCCACATTTTCTCTGCCTCTCTAAAACTCAGTTTTGCTTTAAAACCAGGCACCCATGCCAGCCCCACACTTTTTTCTTGTTGCTTCACTCCCACGTTTTGATTACATTTCCTACTTTCAAAGATAGGAAATTGAGAAATAATTAATTTGTGTAGGTAAGATAACGAGAATTACCCTAAGAAGTCTCACATCAAGAAAGTGAGACAGCTTATCCCAAATGATTCATGTTAATATCCTAGCTACACTTCACATCATTAAGTACTACTATGGTTGGTAATATTAATTAACTGAATCCTGGTGTCACCTTAAGCTATAAGCAGTCATTGCAATGATGTTTTGGACTACATTTCTAAGAGATAACTTCACAGTGTTGCTAGTAGTATGACCAAAATACATAAAGGGCCCTATCATGCACCCGGCGCAGCAAGGCGCAGAGCCAGATGCAAGGGTCTTTGCTATTTTAGGACCGTCCAGCGCCCACTCCGTTTAAATAGAAAATGCACCTTTGTGCCCATAGGCGTGCTGGTCTGACAGGGAGGTGTGCTCAGGTAAATTCTTGGCGTATTGCTATTGTAAGGGCAGTGGAAAGTGATCGCAGCATTGACCAACAAAAACCTGGCCTAAAGTCAATAGTGCAGCATTTCATTGTTATTTTTACACACACACACACACACACACACACACACACACACACACACACACACACACACACACACACACAGCAGCACACAAACATGCAAAAGATTACACATAAAAATATTATGGTGCAAATCTGCCATCATAATGGCAATGCCCCAAGGTACAAACGCGCCTGGCTTTTAAAGGGAATGGGAGATGACACTCTGATTGGTTTATTGCATGTTACGCCCAAAACGCACCTATGAATTAATGAAGACACTAAGTACAACCCTTTTGAACCACGCACCTGTGCCATGCACTTCACGCTAGGCCTGCACAATATTGGAAAAATCTGACATTGCGATATTTTTTCCCCTGCCATATATAGCGATATGAAAAAAGAAAAAGTAATTTTTAAAAGATGACATAAATAGCTCTGTTTGGAAATAATAAATCATTCTCGACTACTGCGGCACTGCTGATTTTGTAGGGGAGTGGATTTACATAGAAGAAGAAAAATGAAAAAGGATCTTTTCTAATGTGAACCATTCTTAGTTGAACTTTAATGCTTTACAAACACCAAAGCAAGTAAGTGCTGTGACTAACGTCACTCTTCTGAAGTGGTTTTGGAGAGGGAATTAGGTAGAAATACGCTGGCTGACTAGCATGACACCATTGTATTCATATAATAATCAATCCAGGCTAACGTGAATGACAGTGACTGCATGTTGCTTCCTCTAAATTCCAGGTTGTGGTCAACTAGCGGGGCCAGCTTGTTAGTTTGATAAATTCACGCGCACTAGCAACAAACTCTGTATCCAAGAACAATAAAATCAGTGTAAATGACGTTAAATCAGACACAGATTTCTGTAGCAGATTAGTGTTCCGTTTCCAGTGTTGGGGCTCCAAACCGTAGCGTTAGTTGGGCCAGACAGACCCCTTGTTTCTTTAGGCTAACTAAATATTAGCTTTAGCCTGGCTGGTAACAGCTTTCTGCGGGGGAAAATTGCTGGGAGATGTTGTGATTATGTTGCATTAATCAGGTGATTTAGTTTGCAGCGAATATAAAACACTGACTGCTGTAGCTCCACTGACTACCCATCGAAAACTATGTGTATCACTGTGTCAGCGGCAGCTGAAGCTTACAGTACTTTTCTACACATGGAGAACCTCACTTCCCATAACAAACCCCGTCGGACTAACGTCACATACACACGTTGCCCACATGGCTACCTGTCTTAGAGGGGAAGGGTCAGCCGGTAATAATCATGTAAAAGGAGAACGGTGAAAGTTTACTTTTCTATCAAGCAGCAAAAAAGGATTAGCGTCAACATCGCAACGTCCTGCGATGGGACTATCGTGCATGCGCACATCGCAATGTCGATGCTAAAACACAATATCGTTCAGCCCTACTTCACGCCGTGCGCTTAGATCGTTAAAATAGGGCCCAGAGACTATAAAGTGGCATACGTGTAGTCATGCCAAAAACTACTGATGGACCAATTTTATCAGCCGATATATTGGGCTGATATTTGCATTAAGTGTATCTGAATTGGCCGATATGCGTCTGCTGCGTTCGTTGATATAACGAAGACAGGCGTCCACAGGCAGCTCTGTGTTGCTGGAGACGCTGCAGTTCATGTGCAGACCCTGCACTGCCCCTCCACCACTAATACCATAGCAGTCTTAAATTCCAAATCAAGCACTTTATTTCAATGGCTACTTTTAAGGTTTATTGCTTTCTTAAATTATTTAAATGTAATGACAAAGGGCATTTTGTGATGACCTGATTATATCTGTCTTATAATATGTCAGCAAGCAATGCATCATCAAGGCAGTGTTGTAGAGGTTGATGAAAGCCTTTTACCCTTGCACAGTAAACTATTTGCAGTGCACCCATCCATATGATGCACCTTGCACACATAATTTGGGTAATATGAATGTAAGGTTTGTAGAAGTGACACTGATCTGTGTTTTTTTTTTATTTATTTTTTTTCAAGAAATGGCAGAGCAGATTCCGAAAACAAATCCAGTGTGGCACTAAAAAGTCCATTTCGGTTGATCCCTTACAAAAACCATATATCTTTTATGCGTAGGGTCAAGTTAAGTTAAATCATAACGATATCAACCACTCTATGACGTTTTTGATTATTCAAACATGCCACATAGGAAGCAGTGCAATGGTAAAACCTTGGTGACATAAGAGAAAAAAATCTCAGCTCTCATCGCTACATCATCATTCATCATTTGATATAATCAATGGCCTAGAGTGGCTCTAAGCTGTCTCGGCCTTATGCAATTCAAGAGTTAAAAAAGACAAAGAAGAGTATGTCAGCATTTGGCCCTTGCCATCATCCATTCTTCTTTCTCCCTATTTTTCCATCCTTTCTGATGAACACAAAGAAAAGAACAGTTCCAAAACAACACTTACCTACACATTTAGTAGTTATTTACTTTATCTACAGTCAAAATGTTGGGCTCTGTACATTGGCCATATTTGCCACAAAGCTGCAATCTGTGAATGAATATCTGATAAGTAAGTAAATGATCTACTTTATTACATACACAACACCTTCCCTGCAATGCCTTTCATTCTCATCACATCACACATTCAAATCAATCAATCTATCTGCATACTCTTGTCTTGAAACATCCGATATTACATATTTAATATGACCAACCTGAAGATAAAAAGCTCATTAGATGGACACAACCCTTTAAAAGCCCTGCACAGCTGCTATACTTACTTGGTAGTGTTAACAGTCTTGCATGCGGTTTACACACACAACCCTTAGATAAGGTCGTGTGTACATGTGTGAACAAATAATGCCATCCTGTGTAATTCCCACATGTAAAGCCTTTCAGTTTGCGCTCTTGTAATTTGTCCTTACGCGCTACTCCAATGTGATCAACATGAGAAAACATACCAACACTACGCAAGCACAGACAGAAAAACACACACAGCAGAGAGAGCCAAATCCATTGTGAAAATTTGAGACTTGAAAAAATAGAAATGATATGCTTTGAAGCAGACATCAAACCACAGTGGGCCAATGTAGCCAAGATAACAATATAAAAGTGCTTTCTAAATGACAAAATGATACTGGCTGCAGCAAATCCACAGCTCACTCTGATTCACTGTATTGTTCTACAACACAGGCACCTGTCTAACCATCAAAATAAAAGTCCTTTTTGACGATATACAGTATATTTCTTCTTTTTCTCTGAACTAAGCAGCTAGAGAACAATATCTGTGCAACTTTTGCAAGCACCCACTGAGATAAAGCTTCTTTTACCTTCATACACACAACTACTGGATGTGCTCTTACGTATTATCTGGCTGGTTTGTTTTCTGCCCTGCAGAGGATTCTCCGCATGAAGTTTCATTCTCATGAAGTGAGCCCGAGCTTGGAGTAAAATGGAGAAGTGAATGGAGGGGAGAGGGAGTTGTTTTGTTAATGCACTCAGTGCAATGACGCAATTTATAATTAAAATGCAAATAGAACGACAAGGAGTCTCTCTTCACCTTGTTTTCACTTTACTCCACCATTCTCAGGGGAGGCCCGTCTCTGCCCTGAATCAATGTATCCAAGCCAGTAAATCAATATTCACATGACGCGCTGAAATCAATTTGAGATTTAGGCTACATAGTACAAGTGACTGCTTAGCTGAGAGAAAACTTGAGATGCACGGAAAGACTCATCCCAGCCTGTGGCTATAAAACATGGTTCTACTTTGCCATGATGATGTGTGAAGGATCTTCAAAAGCTCACATCCCTAAACTGAAGGCTAAAAGCAATTATTTAGACAAAAAGAAAACACAGGCCTGTCTGATGCACCCGCCATTGGCTCATCTATGTTTCGCCTATAGCTTATCACAATAGGTGGCTCAAAGATCCCCTAAGCTTCAATCTCAACAAACAACAAAGATAAACGCTGTGGAATGAATCATTTGGGGGAGTTTTATTTCATGTGTGCCTGACAGAGAAAACAGGGGGGAAGTGGAGAAGAGGCCCTTTTTAGTAGTTGTCCTTCAGCGTGACTTTGTCATGTAACACATTTCCAGCTCAATTATCTGCATCCAGTGGATTTCAAACACATTCAGCTAGGACCAGAGAGCTTGGTAATTAGCAGGAGCCCTGGCTTATAAGGAGGCCAAAAACAAAGCTTGTCTTTAGCTCTATCTTTATCCTCTCCGCTTGTCTAATCTCCTCTGATCCGTCTCTTATCACAGTGTGTTGGACATCATGTATTCACTCAGTCGATGCCATTATAAGCCAACAGGTCTCAGCTTTTATAGACCAACACATGATGCAAAATTAGATATTCAATCCAAGAATAAAAAACAAACAAACCTGACAGTGGCTTACTAATGACAATACTGTATGCAACATAAAACACATTTATATCTTTTCAGTTATCTCAGAAATATTGAGCACAATGTGTGAAGTAAAACATGTGTTTGTACAGCCCAAATGTATAAACACAAAACTATAGTGTGTATACTAGGGCTGGGTATCATTTAAAAAATGCCAATATCAGTATCCCTAAAGCGATACCAATAGAGTACTTCACTTGATTGTTCTACTCTATTCAATACCCATCATTTGAATGGCAATGGTAAAGTGTCACCACCACTCCTCCCCATCCAAATGATCTTTTGAAAGTTTTCACATTATTAAATTATGTATTAAATAACTGTACTAGCTGTATCATTTGGGACCTATCACATGTAACATTAAATTGAAGAATGCTTGCAGTACCATAAACCATAAAAAAGTCATTGTTTTCAAGATTTGGGTACAAAAAGGATTGAATACAGGTATAGAGGAGCTTTATAAACCATCAATAACTAAAAAACACTCTGATATTGTCCTGATTTCCTAAGAAATAACATGTTGTGATGACATTTCACACAGAAATACAGCATTATGCAAAACAAATCAATTCAATGTTGACATGATAAGAATTCCAAATATAAAAGGTTGGAACCATGTCAGACTTTGGTCAACCAACTCTTTCTCATGTTGTTTCCATTTTAATTATGGTTTGAAATCATGTCAGCTTGTTCTGGCATAGGAATGTCGCCTTAGGTAAAACTGATTTTATCCTCTCCCCAGATACATATAAAAATTCATTTTTAGCGAGGGACAATTTCATCTTGCCTTCACCATCCCCTCCCTTCACTCCAGTGCTTTGTCCAGATTCACTGCCTATTTGCTACCCAGTGTATTAAAGTTACATTCAGCCATTTCATTTGAGAGTCTGAATTCTATGTCTAACATTTAAGTACTATAAAGCCATAAAAAAATCCCTCAGTGAACACAAAATGTATAATTCAATAGTTCGCTGCTGCTCCTAAGATAAAAATGGTGACAAAATAACAATGCATGATTAGTGTCAAAAATCTCTTAACAAAGTAAAGTATTGAGGGTTTAAAATGTTTAATATATAGAGAATAGTGGATGAGTAAATAATGGAGCAATTTCAGAAAGCAGTGGGGTTTTACTCGCTTTTTTTCCTCCATTTTCTCCAAACCATTTCCTCCCTTCTTTCCAACAATTATAATGATGAATTTTGCTGGAAGAAGTACAAGTCACTGAATTTGTGACATGTCATCTCATATAGAGTGTGTGCAAGAGAAAAAAAAAAAGAGTGGTGTGGGCAATCCTGGTGTGGATCTCCATTTAAGTTAACTGTTTTGGGTCAAAACTGGCATTTTTCCACACAACAGCCCATCTTTACCCCAGGGGACAATATTGTTGCTTCTTACCAGATGTCACATCTAATCTCTCTCTCTCACATCTGAGACCATTCAACAGTAACCGCAGAAGCAGGGAACCGCTGCACAGGGTCATCGAAAGCGCTGGTCCTGGGTCATCCTTTGTTGAGACATTTTTCTTGTCCTCCCAAGAAAAATGACAGAATCACTTGTTTCAGCAAATGCACCAAAACAACATCATGTTAACATTCAACTGCCCTCTAGCAGACGTGGGAATTATGACTATGGTGGCTGGTTTTTAACCAAGTTTGGCTTCTTTTAACCACGATTGATCGTTCCCCATTCTATATTCACAACGTTTCACCTTCGGGATTGATCCACTTCTGCCAGAAATTCCGCCATATATGTCACTCTTTACGACCGGATGTCCGTTTCCTTCCACTTTATTTGTGTTCGAATTTTAAACGCTGGTCGATTTATGGGAATTTTTGGTTAACTGCTCCTTAGATCTCTGCAGGCTAAATCCAAACAGCTAGCTACCACTGTCCAATCTGAGTTTTCTGTTGCACAACTAAAACAAATTTCCTTGCCGATGCTATTTTGCAGCGGCACAGTGGCTCCATCTGGCGCATAGCGCGGCCCATGATGATTGTGATTGGGTTTAAGACATGCCAATAAACCAGAGCACGTTATTCTCTAATCAGGGAATGCTGTGTGGACTAGCCAGACACTCCTCCATGATGGACTCTTCAGAAGAGGTAATTATTTTCGCTTTGAGCTTTTGCGCATGAAAGCCACAGGACACCACATAGCCATGCTAAGAAATACAGAGAGAGTTGTGTGGAGTTGATAGTCTTAATTAGTTTTGTATCAACTCATTTGAAAATGGCTTAAATGTAATGGAAGTCCATTAATATCAAAAAGTTACAAACTAAAGCTTTAACAAGGTAGTAACTTGAACCCAATGATGTTTCCCAAACCTTAACTAGGTTAACTAAAATGATCATGATCATTCCCTTTTTGTGCCTCAACCTAACCAAACCAATCATCTTGAACTTGAACATAGCGCTGTCCCATCATAAGTTGTCATTATTATCTATATTATTATCTATATTATTATTATTATTATGTGAACATGGTGTCCATTAGAAGTATAAAAAGAAATATGATAAGAACTAAAAAATCTAATTCTAAACCGATGTTTAAAATGCTACAATATCTAACATGCAATTAGGTGTTTCCATCAGCTCTATAGAGGTGAATAAATTGGCGTCCTACATGAGACTCAGATTACAGAAATACAAGGCAGGATGGTATTCTCCTTTGCTGATGGGGGGTTGTATTTCATAACACTCAAAGATTTAAACAAAGGCAAACACCAAGTAATAATGTGATTCACATAACAACAATTTTATATTCAGTTGTTAAGGGCATCTATCGCATTATTTATTATTATTATTATTATTATTATTATTATTATTATCATCATCATTATAACCATGGGCGTCAGTTTGGTTTGAAATGTGCTGGGGACAGAGACGCATTCTGAAGTGCATTTTCAGAAGTGCTGGGTACAATGACACATTCATTTTTTGTCTTTGGCACAGGTCATGTTTTGAAAGACGCTGTCCTGTAGCTTACAGCTGTGTCAGTGCCTCCCCTGCAGGGATAGAGATTTTTGTGGATTTGTTGGCATCTGCTGCTTAAGAATTATATGTGTTATGAACTTTTTTTTTTCTTTCTTTTTTTTTTTTAACTAAATTGAGCTGAAGGTTTAAAAAAAAAAAAAAAAGTGACGCGTACAAAATGACTCATGACGAAATCTGATAGGTACACGTTCCACCGTCCTAGCCCAAATCAACGCCTATGATTACAACAGTTGGTCAACCAAGAAAGACAATTTATCAAAGGGATTTTCATGCTTTTTCTCACTCAGTTGGAGACACAGAATTCACATATATTCCCTTCCACTGTATGGAGCCCGGGGCGGAGTCTCACAGACTGTTGAGGAGATTTAGACACAAGGAGACAGGTGCACATGGTGCTCTCTGTCTTAATGCATTGCTGTTGCTCTTTTCAGTGAAAGGAAGGGAGTGGAAAGGTAGCTGCGCTAATAAGTTCAGTTCTATCCATCGGTTTCACTTGGTACGACAAGGGTTACTCCTTTGTGTGCCCCAACGTCACTCTGCCTCCTAATTACCACATTTAGACACACACATACACTTGCACACACGTGCACACATCCATTTATATTCAGGGAGAATTTTAAATGCTCTCTATTAAATTCAAGATGGATCATCTTTTAAAACCAAAAGTGATCTCCTCACCTTTTATACATTGTTATCTATACATTAAAGAGCACATAAATTATACAGTGAGGGCTGAAAATGAGCCGTCTCACTCTGAAAAGTGTCAAACCACAGCCTTGATAATAAAAAGGGAAATGCCAGTAATACTAAGCAGAGAAAAATATTGCTGCTCAGATAAACCATTAAAAGTAAAAAAAAAAAGAGGAAACTTTTAAAATAGAATCATCAGCAAGACCTGTCTCAAGCAATTACAAATTTCACAAATAATTTAGATGAATGAGCATGAGCCTGTACTTGTTGCTCAGTGTTTCTCACATTGTTGCTAATTATGCATATTTATAAAGTAAAAGTATATCCCACTTGCGTGGCATACAGTATGTTAATATGGTTTCAATAACAATGCTATGAATGTGACTTTGTCTTTAGGAGATACACAACATTAAAAATGCTAAATGTTTCAATATTTACATATAATTTTCAGGTGACATTTTCAATATTCACTCCCTGAAGAACCCTGGTTGAGATAGTGGTGGGTGTTGGGTGCTTGCAGTCAGACATCTCTGTTAAGATGCTGGCACCTAAATGCCAACCTCTATCCTTGCAGTACTGAAGTGGAAAAGACGGCAGCCACAAGCTGATGCCAGGCAACTGTGAATGTGTCTTATCGCCCATATTAATCAGTCAGCAGTCGGATTTGAGATCAGTTCATTACCTGCACACAGGGGCTTACAGAAAAAGCCAGCATGAAGGAACCACATCCGAACTCCCACAACATTATTAAGATAACACCTTCAAAATAACTGCTGGTGTTAGTAAAGGTGACAAAACCCTGTATGTCATCCTCCTAATCCAAGATTTCCTAATCTATGTGAAGGTTACATGTGTTCCCCGCAATATCCTTTGCGGCGCTGAGCCTTTTGGAGGGTCATTAGATGGTGCCTGGTGCCGTGGCCAGTTCTGAAAGCAGGAAATGCCACGCAGATAAAGCTGGACTACCACAAAAACACATACACACACACACACACACACACACAGTGGCATTTCAGATCTCTGCAGTGAATCTGGGACTGTGACCAACAGTTATGCACGGAATCCAACCCCTCGCTAATTTATCTCCCTCTCTTTCTCTAAGAGCACTCCTGCCACTACGCCAAACTTCCAGCACTAAACCTCATCTTCTCTGCCTATTCTGCAATTTGAAATGACTGTTAACTATTCAACACGTTTCATCTGTTGTCTAAATAGCCCTTGCATCAGGCTGACTTTGGTGGCCACCACCTCTGAGATTATCACTCTCTAATGAAGTCGTTTGAGTCAGGCAGGCACATTCCAATCTCTGAATGGCCAATCAAAAGCACCAGGGAGACTTTCTCTGCTCCAGCAGATGTCAAGAAGATGGCAACCACGGACAGTGACGAAGGGAGGGACAGAGGCACATAAACATAGAAAGAGCAAAGTCAAAAACCACAACAGTGGGGATCAAAACAGCATTTATCTTAGACCATGTTAAATATATTGTAAAAAAAAATGGATCAAGCAAAAATTTAAAGCTGAAGGAACTTTTCCTTTTCCTTACTCTGATGTATCTAAAGAGGCAGGTTTTGTCTACAGAATATGACCAATGAGAAAAGTGTAAGAAAAAAAGAATCAGGAACGTTCTGACAGACAGAAACTGAGAAAGCAAGGCAAACAAGTAAGACAGATGTCAAAACAAATCACAGTCCAGTCCCTGTAACTTGGATAAACAAGATCGACTTGTCTTAGTTACTTGTCTAAGTTAGTGTAGTAACCAAAAAAGGCATTTTCTTCAAAGCAATTTAAAAAATTTCCAAATGCCAGTGTTTCTATGTTGAGTTGACTGTTAGTCACCATCATCCATTTGATTATACCCATAAAGCTTTGCATTTTAGAATAATTTCCTCTTGTTGATATTTACTCACAGAGAGCTGGACTGTATTACAATTTAAATAATGTGAAGAGCCGCAGTTTAAGACATGCTGGTGTGGTCATTTGTTGGCATTACGATATCTACAGTACAAATGTTTCAAAGATGTTATTAAGAGAACAGACAGTGAGGGAGGAAAGGATAACCAATAGGAGGAAAGGAAAAATTCCAGCTGAGCAATAAAACAAGCCTGAAACAGTCCAGTCGTGTGGTACATCTATATTGTAGTGGTCTTTTAGTATGGTATCAAACTACTACTATAGTACTATAAAAGGTATCAGGCAATGATTTCCAGAAAAAAAATTGTAACCAATATGAAAATTACAGCTGTTGTAAGGTGTGAATTTAATGCATTGATGATTCATAAGCACAAATTTTCACTTGTTTTTAGCTTTAAGGCTATTTGTTTGAACTTGACAAATACGGACTTATTTTTACTTAAGTTAATTGATAACTTAATACAGAACTGTCATGATTGTTTTTAATTGAACATCACCAATGTTTAAAATTAGTTGTTTTCACTGACAGTTACAATCTGGAACATCTTTGGCAGCACCATTGGGGATAAGCAGTAATTGCAGGTGTGTTGTTGGAATTCACTTCCAAGACATCGCAACGCTGTGAGATGAAGCGCCAGTCTGTGGCGTTAGCTTCGCCTACCCTCTCTGGTGGACCAACTACTGCTGGGTGACGCCAAACGCATCAATTAATTGGACACTGCTTGTGATTTTTCCCAGGAATGTCACCACAGACACAGACCGATAGATAAAGTATATAGCACATTTCAAGCTTGAAAAACTTGAATATTCTACAAGCGACTGTTCAAAATTCTTTAGAGTCTGGAAGCCCTTCCTCTCTTACAAACGATTGTATCAATAAGTAAACATAGAGTCCCTGAACCCCCCCCCACCCCTTATTTCTTTTTCTTCTTCTTGATTTTCTGTGCTGTGTGTTGTCTTATTTCATTGTGTGGTATTATATGTTAATCTGTTTGTATGTAGAGCTTATTGTATATAGAGCGTAGTGTTTTTTTCACTGATTTGTTAATTACTGTGATTTATGTTGTGATGAGTAAATATAAATATAAGTAAAAATAATAATTAGTGGGCCATAGGCTCAAAAACAGTGTTTTAGCTGCACAGAGCATCCCAGTTAAAGTTTAACAGGAGGAGACTAAGCATATGCTGACATTGCTATTAAATTAAAAATATAATTCTGGCTCAAATAAACATGAAAGTTATAGCTTTATTATTAGATACTATTTGTATCTAATAATACAAATTTTATTATTTAAACTCCAAAAAAGCCAAAAATTAGAGCAAACTAATTTCCTTCCAAGTATGGCACTGGATAAGAAGTGATGGTCCAATAGCGTCCTTGAGTGACCACAATTTACTGCATGATTGACAGCCAACAGTGGCAGACTGCAGTGTCAAGAATAAAACAAAAGACTGCAACAACAAAGGAAAAGGAAGAAAAAAATAAGCAAACAAGTAAGCAAGAAAGACATAAAATGAAGATACAGTGGAAAGAAAGCAAGACGTGTGGTCCCATCAAAAGGAACCCTACCGGAGGAAAAATATAAATAAAACCCAATCATTGACCAGCTCTGCCACACTTAACAGCTCAGAGAGACGGGAGACGAGGTATAAGTGGAGGGAGCCACAGTAGAACCTGGGATATCAAGAGAAATGAAAATGTGTGGGAGGACCCAGGTGAGTAAAGACAGTAAATGGAGTGTGGAGTGCTGCAGGTCACGGAACGTGTAGAAATGGCAAGTGGGATAGATAAGGAAGGCTGCCTGGAGTTGGAGGATACGCCAGCATCTGGTGTGTGTGAACATTTTGGATTTCATGTTACCTATGATGACAGTGGAAACAATTAATAGATAAAACTGTGACTGTGTGCAAGCACTGCGCAACATGCATTCAATAGGCTATTTACAACACTTCTGATATGTCAGTTAATCTGAGAAGACATCACCCCAATGTGTCGGTAGACAGCGTAAGGACAGAGCCGGTTAGGAAACAACTTCTAGTCTTGCAGCATTTAAGCCGCCTCTCAGTGATAATTCTGACAAGGTATTAGTCATAACTAAAGCATTGGGGATGTTTATAGCAAAAGATATGCTGCCGTAAAGCGTGATTGAGGGTGAAGGATTTCATTAGCTGACGAAGGTACTCAAGTCACGGTATAATATTCCCTCCCGCCATAATTCCAAAACTGTATGACAAGACACGGGGAGAAATTGACAAAGAATTGTCCGACACAGCCCACGTAGCTCTCACTACAGATGGATGGACCTCCAGCGCCACTGAAAGTTTCCTCACGGTGACTGCCCACTACATTACCATTGCAGTGGGAAAAGAGAAGCTACGTTTTGCAAACATTTTTCATTTATGAAAGTCATACCAGTGAGTATCTCTTTGAAATGCTTTATACAAAAGACGAGGAGCTTCAAGAATTCCTCTCTTTTTCTTTTAAAGGATGCTATTTTCGTAACAGCTACACTGAAGTTGGCAGGTTGATAAATGCAAATTATTTCTGTTGATTTTCTGTAATATTTCAATCTTTGTGTGCTAAAAAGGCACATGAGTTCCTGTAGATGGCAATATACATTCTCCTTTTTTTGCCAAATAAATGAAAAGCTTGTTGAAATCATCAATGTCTTCCCTCTTGCTGTATCAAAATCTCACCTAGCTTTCCTCAGAGATGGTCCCAAGAATGTGCTTAAAGGCAAGTCAAATTCAGTTTGTGTATGATTACATGATATAACTTGTTTTTAATACTGTATCCAAAATTGTGGATAAAAAGCTGTGTAAGTAAGTATATTTCTGGGGTGAACCATACTGAACCAAAAACCGTGACCCTAAAACCGTGATACAAACCGTACCATGGGTTTTGTGAACCGTGCCACCCCTAACATTGGCATACTGCAGCAGGATTAATGGAGCTGTGTGAAACTGGCAGCCAAAATTGGAGAACTATAGATAGTGTTTGAAATAATTCAACTAAGTCAATTTTGTTTGTATAGCCCCAAATCACATTGAGTCTCCGAGGGTTTTACTCAATGCCCACACCATAAAAATAAATGTAAATCACACTTTCAACCTCAGACCCTCACTGAAAATGAGCAAAAACTCCCTCAAAAACTTAAACTACAGGCAATGATTTTTATAACACACTGATGAATTTGAAAGCACCCATTGCACAACAGCTGACAGGAATTTAGCTGTGAGCACTTATCAAGCACCTTTCTCAGCCTGCTTGAAGGTTGCCAAAAGGCAGATAATGCCAACTGGAGAATGGCAGTTTGTAAGGTCTGAAAGTTAAGACCTAAAATGTCAACATTGGTCCCAAGGGAAAGAGTAATTAAGGCGTAAAGATCTAAAAGCCTGGTCACATATGGCTGGCCAGCTGTCACATCTGTCTGTTCATATTTATGCCAGTAACAACTAAGGGGGTGAGCCTCTCCTCTTTAAGCGTAGCTCCTATGGCGCCATTTTGATGCTAATAAGCCATCACCCGCCGTTAGCATGCCATTGACTGCCATTCATTTTGGCGCCACTTTGACAGCTAACAACTTTACATCGGAAGCGTTTAAAGACTATTGGTCCGTTGTTTACTTCTAAAGAAACACAACAGTGTATAAAATGCTCTGTTACCTTATACCTCAAGTTATGGCTCCATAGCAGCCGTTTTTGTAAAAATAGATTGTGTCATAACCACGTGACTTACTGTCGCATAGTAGAGGAATTACAGTATAGTACAGGGTAAGCTAGCAGACAGTTTCGACTTACATTCGCTGTTTAGGTTTAATTACTAATGTTATTTAGACATTACTAATGGCATTTTAGTTAGCAATAATTAGCCTGTGCCTATGTTACTTGAAGGATTCAGATTTCTATTGGAACAGCTACCAGAAGACTTACAACTTTCAGACACTTTGCCCACGTCACATCTACGTCGTCAAGCTCAGTTGGAGGCTGCACAGTAACGCTCAGCTATCACCGGAAAAGTGCTTCTAATATCCTTCACTGGTCTCCATCCAGAACAATGGGATCTGTTGGTCCATGTCTTTAACTGTCTATGGTAACAATAACTAGCCCTATACTAAACCAGTAGCAGAGTGTTTGATGGCTGAGCATTAAATGTCAGCTGACTGAGCTATAACTAAAGGCTCACAATAGAAAACAATAGCACCAAATGAGAAGAAACCTGGCATTTAAAAGAACACACAACCTCCACTCCACTCATTTTAGACTTTCACTCCCGAGTGGTTTGTCTCAAAATGATCTATTCCCTGTGGTTCTACTCCACACATCCCAAGTGTTCAGTGTTATGGAAGGCAGCATTGCAGACCAAACACAAGAGCACAGTATTTAAGGAAAGTATTCAACTCTGCAGAATTCCCACAGGATGTCAGTTTTTTTTTTTTTTTTTTAAATCCTCATTTAGGGCTACAAGATAGGTGGCACTCCCCCAACAACTGGAAAACATTGAGGTGCAAATTGTAGCAAACATTTGCCCTGCTGAAGTGTCAGTAAGCAAGGCAATGAGCCACACGCCTGCTCCAGGAGAACTGTGAAATTGTCCTCACAAGAATTACAGCCTTGCTCGTTTGTTCCGCAGCATCACTTATGTGACCTTTGCAAATCTTACTCAGCTTGTTTTGGTCCAAATCAGTGGACAAGTAGTTGCTTTGCTGCATCCATGCATTGTCTGGTTTTATGATAACCATATACATATCAAAGCCATGCGGCAGGCAAATTAGTCCAAACAAATCCTATTACAGTCTGTGTCCGCTATAGCTTAGCTTTGTGGACTTGCAGTCTAGGCTCTTTCTGCATTGAGCTTCAACACTTCTTCTCTGCACTTTTGCAGAGTTTAAAAACACATTGATGAAGCATTTTACTGCATTGTGAGTGCAAAGTTGCCCTTGGTTTATTTTGTTTTGCTCGGCTTTTCAAGCATAAGTAACTGCTGGCTATGAGATGACAATATCATTCTCCTTATAGCCATTAAACTGCATTTCAGGGTCATTTCATGAAGTTCTAACTCCTAACATACTCCCTTGCAGTTCATTTGTCACGTCCACATTTTCAGAGGTCTCTGTGCAGTTATTATTTTTCACTGCTCTCACCTGCCTAAATGAAAGAAACTAAAAGCTTAACCCTCATGTTGTCCTTGGGTCAAATTGAACCGTTTTCAGTAAAAAAAAAAAAAAAAAAACTCACAAAAAATGGGCTGTCAAAATAACAATTAAAACATAATAAGCACCCACAACATTGAAAAAGTGACAAAAATGTGGGGGAAAAAGTGATAATGTTGAAAAAAAAGTGGCCAAAACTTTTCATGGTTGACAGGAAGACAACACAAGGGTTAAGGGTCCATACACTTCACTTCAGAACTGACCAATGCACCCTGGTTTTGACTTCAACTGGGGCGGATATTGTGAGGAGGGTTTGGGTGGGTTTATGCTGAGCATCTCCCTACTGCGTCCTCAGTTTTCAAATGTGAAAGTGGACGATGTGTGGTTGTGTGTGGCAGGCAGTAGTGACTGACAGGTCAGGTGAGCACCGTGGTCTGCTCAGGCGTGTAGAACCAGCTCCTCTGACTGATCTGAAGTGGCTTCAATTAACTGGAGCAGCCAAGTGTGAGGGAGGGGACTATGGTGGGTGGAGTGTGGTGTGGGGGGGGGCCTTCTGACAGGTCCTCCAATGCCCCACCAACTCTAACCTGTCTCCATTTCCTTTTAGCTAATTACTAAGTATCCATATGGAGACACGTGTCACTCAAATCGGCTGTAACTGCAGGGTCAGCAAGGACCGTCTTTCACTTGCGTATAAAAGGCATACACACACATCTAGTCTTGCTTAAAAATAAACACACATAATAGTTTAATAATTTTCAATAGTGAAATAATATTGAGTTTCCCGAAAGAACACAAATTAAAGGATAATACTGGACAATTTTGATGTTAATCTTGATCGCTATAAATATGCGAGTACAGTTGATAGCGGTCAACCCAAAGTAGCAGCAGCTACGCCTACGAGCTTCCACTCGGCTAAAACGGCAGAGGTCAGGGGCCAGTTTTAGAGTGCCTTTGTGCCTCTTAACAGACACAAAATGCAATTAAAATGTCTGTGTAACATAAACAGGGCCCTTACGTGACAACAATATGCATTTTCAACTCAGACATTGTTTAAATTCCCCTGTCCTGTCTCGATCCTGTTGGTAGCTAACTCGCCCCGTTAGCTGCTAGCTGTTAGCTGTGTTCAGTCAGGCTTCTGTGATAATCCTCACGCAGCAGTTCAGTGTGTATTTGTAGCTCATCCATTTTGTGTGTGATCGATCTTGTTGTCAAGTAAGAGCCCTGTTCATGTTGCACAGACATTTTAATTGCATTTTGTGTCTGTTAAGAGGTACAAATCCACTCTAAAATTTGCCCCGACAACTGCCGTTTTATTTTGATGGAAGCTTGTAGACGTAGCTGCAGCTACTCCGTGTTGACCACACCGATTCGACTCATTTTTTTTTTTCTATCAACTGTACTCGCATATTTATAGCGATCAAGATAAACATAAAAACTGGCCGGATCTCTCCTTTAAGTGACAACCTGGAAATCCAATATCGCAGGCACTGCTTCACGTACATCTGCAAATCCATATTGATGTTGATTCTGCATGATGCTCTGTATGCATTATAATATAAAAAAGGATGGGATTAAAATATCCAGCATTCCTCAACAAGAAAAAACCCACACACAGATTTCATTTTCATGGCTATGTGCAGTAACCCTGATGTTCGAAGACACTGCCAAGTGAAATGCTAGTTTCACTTTGAATATGAAGGTAAATCACACTCCAAACATATGGCAACGTGAAGAAACTGTCTTGAAATTTCTCTTCATTTCCTTTCATCCAAAAAGAAAACTACCTTCGTTAAATGTCTGATGAAACAATTAAACCTGTACACACCAGCAGGACAGTCTGTCACAATAATGCACTATTTTCATATTTTCTCCTCTCAGCACACACAAAAAAGTTTTTTGGCCTCTAACAGAATAGAGAGTGCTATACTCTTTTCATCTAGCTTTTGCTGCTGCTTTCATGCAATGTTGCTGTTCTTGCTAGTTTTACATTACCTAATTAACATGGAAGTTTTCGGCGGAGGCATAAAACACAAAGGGCCACATAATTTCCCCTAAAGGATATGTTATATTGTTCATTTTTGGGTCTCTCATGTTAGCACATCCTCTATGCCTCCACCCTCATTTCCCCTTTCAAAATCCTGATCTCCTCTCTCACTTTTTAGTCTTTCATTAGAACTGTGTTCAATTTTCACTTTTAAATGACGGCTGAATACTAGTACAGACTTCTTACCCAGCTGCCATGTATATGATCAAGTGTCTGCTTCGTCCTCTGTTCTCTTACTACTTGGTATTCCTCTACTGGTAGCCTTCTTATCTTCTGTCACCTTCAGTCTTTTTGAAGGTTTGTGTTTTCTATTCAAAGCATCTAACTCAGTTCTCATTCTGGACCGTCAATTTCATCTTACCCACTATTTGTTTGAACAACAGACATCTGAGAATAGGTGTACGCCTATCAAAAATCGAAACAAAACGCAGTTTGCTTATGAAAACCTACTGAACTACAACCTAGTAACTGATTATTATTTTAAATGACATATCTGCAAAGTAGACTACCAAATATTTTAATGCCACGTAGAAATCAAAAGAACACAACATGTCAAACAAAGATTTAAATCAGATTTAATGTCTATAACAATATTGGTTTGTAAACCTGGGCTGACAAACCAGTGCAGAACTAGTGATGCAACTAACTAACTATTATTTTCTTGATTAATTGAAAAGTTGTTTGCTCTATAAAATGTCAGAAATGGTACAAATGTTTATGAAGCTGTAGTCTGAGACATTTTACTTTTCTTTTAATAAAAAACAACTCAAACTGATTAATTAGATATCAAATTCGATTAATTTAACAGTTGCCAACTAATCGATCAATCTTTGCAGCTCTATGCAGAACATACGGCACCAGGAAGACTGCAATATTTATGAAATACAGCAGTTTCATGTTAGAAAAATGAACAAGGCCCTGAATTCAAACATTTTTAAGACTTTTCCAGGACCTACGGACACCATTTTAAGCCAAATGTGTTTGCTACTGATATTGAACAAATGTATCATAGGCTGAAAGTGTCTCTAACACCTCCCTATTCCAGTGCCCTACAGTATACTTGACATTTCCCAATAGGTACGGACGAATCCCCCTTCCCTCCCACCATTTGGCACTCACCTAGATCAAAGTCCCTCAAACATCTGTTCCACTAGCTGCTGCCATGACTAGCCAGCTGGACTCTGTCCGTCAGGTCTGTCTGTCTGTAGGTGTGTCAGTACTGCATGTCTGTCCAAAGCCTGAGCTTCTTGGCAAGCTGCAAACGCAAACAGCGGAAAGAATCAACAAGACTGTAGTTGTGAGAGCGAGCGTGGGTGTGAGCCGGTGCCTTATCATATTCTTGCAAGAGACTCCTTGTCAAGTTGACTGTTTGGGTGCGCATCTGTTATGTAGGAGACTTGAATGCAAAACGTTTTGGGATAGAGTGTGTGTGTTGTGTGGTTGTCTGTGGGGCAAGATATTACAAAGACACATGTTTTACGAAGAGGTAGTGAGGTTTACACAGCGAGGCGGAACAAAGTGGAACAGGGGCCCTCCTTATGTAATTACACCCAGCATTAAAACACTAATCCAAACACAAACTGTGTCTGGACTGTATCCAAACAGCAGACTAAGCTAAGCCACTTTTTTCACGAATCACAGTGGTGCTAATAGCAATACCATTGAAAGCAGGCTTCATGCTTCTTTAATACTTCTGAGGGTATATTTACACTGACCCAAAAAATATGGATAACAATCTTTGTGGATATAATTCAGATGTATACGCTGCATGTTAATGTGATGTATAAAGGCCCCACAGAGACCCAAATAACACTGTAACCATCTGACAGAACAGACCCACAGTGGCACTCAACTCCAACATAAAGCTGTACTCTGGCAGTCTCATTAAATCCTCCCAAGTTTTATTCACTTACAAATACGACCTTTACCTAAATAAACATGCCCGCTTACAACCAGCTCTGTAAAATCCTGTTGGTCTGGGTTTGGCAGCCATGTGGAGACATGGCTACCAAACCCAGACCAACAGGATTTTACAGAGCTGGTTGGGTGTGTATGACCAACCATAAAGAAAGGTCTGTAGAAACCTGAAAGGTCTGCAGATTGTAACAAAATGTCTGAAGCTAAACAGCCACAGTGAAGCTCACTTGGCTCACAATACAGCCAATCCATAAAGATGTCGGAAATTTGAGACATTTAAAGTAGAAAGAGATGGCTGATTTTAGTAAATTTCCTTTTATATCCAGCTCATAAAGTACAAAGCTACAAAGTTGCATTTTAAATCAGGCATGAATGACTTGAAATTATGGGGATATCTACAGAAAAGTGAGTTACAAATAGCCTCAGAAGTTAAATATTTTCTGACACAAACTAAAACACTGACTTAAATATGGCCCAGATTTACTGAACAAAGAATTGGCTACTTTTTACACTTAGGCTCTTTATATTCATGACCAGTATCCAAACTGCCTTTGGGCTTTTACCTCAGAGAGAGAGAGGAAAGGATCTACATGAATGAATGAAATATCTTAAGAGCCACATGTTTACAGATACATACCAAGGAAATGTCAATCAGATGCATAATACAGAGGTTGAGCCCTGAGAGAAATGTCAAAAAGGGAGACTGTCTCTGTGATGTGTGTGAGGGCCCAACATCGGATCAATAGCTCACTTGAAATGAATACGTGATCACTGACAAAGCAGGTGTTCACTCCAAATTTAGAAAAATAGACGCAATCTGGATTAATACGCCCCATTATAAAAATCTACCAACCTATCTTTTAGAGCTGAACCAAACAGTTTAAAACATCAAAGCATCATTCATAACATTGCCGTTGAAATTCTAAATTAAAATTGATTCGCTAGGGTTGGGCGATATATATTGGAGATTGTTGGAGTGCATCACCGGTTGTGTTTTTGGGCGATTTTTAATGCGGTTTTGTCAGTGCTGAGCTGTGGCTCTCACTCGGCTCTCCCACAGAGACCAGCAACGACAGAGAGAGACAGCGGTTTGTTTTGACCAAACCAGAGTTGCTAATTTTTGGAACAGTGGAAAGACTAACCAAGATTGTTTTGGTTTTATTTTGTTTTTGTCAAGTTTGACTGAAGTGTGTTTTACAAAGCGTTAACAAGGCTTAGTTTGGTGAAAGAGAGAAACGTCAGATTCAGAAAGCGTCACGGTTGTATTTTTTAATAGGTGTACGAAGATTTCCCCTACATCTTTCACATTTCAGAGACTAAACAAATAATATAATAATCATTTGTTAGTAAGCCAATAGTTTGCCAGCAATTTGATAATTTAGAACACATTCTGAATGAATATGAAGAATAGATTCCTAATCATCATGAAGTATTTAAGGAGGACTTTTAAATTAAAGTGGCTTTAAAATTGGTGTATATTAAGAATGGATAATGTGACTGACTTTATTTCTGGAGATTTTAACTTAAAGCTTATTATTTCGGTTTTAGGGCGCACAAATTTATGTTTTCATTCACTCTATTAGCTCTAATAACAAAATTTTCAGCTGTAGAAGACAGCTGATTTAAGCAAACTACCCGTTCAGCACCAAAAGGCAGGCAAACAAAGTTAGCTACCAGCAGATGAACAGAGTGGAATATTCAAGAGCTAAAGAGACACATTTTCCTCAGGGGTTGGTGGAGAAAAGATGATAATATGTCAGTGTTGTGTTCACCTCATAGACTGTTTATATATAACTTAATTAATAAATATACATTCTCTGGTTCAGCTTCACAAATTGTTTGTGCTGCCCCCAATTGGAGGTTTAAAGAATTTTCTATAGTATCATGTCAACTTCAAATCTCACCTTCCTTCCTCATTGTTCCACGTTTTGAACTAAACATTTTTATAGTTTTTGTGGGCTATACTTTCTGTGTCCAATATACACATTGGTCAGAGGTGTGATACTGGGTTGTGACCACAGGAAATGAAGTATGACCTGGAGCTTGTAACAACCCCATCAACATTTTAGATAAGCAAGATGGGACCTGGCCTTCATGCCCTTCCTGTCTTCTCTGTCCTGTGTCGTTTCCCCTCCTGTTACTCTGGCAGTCTCAAGTGCTCATTTTGGACAGGGACAGATGACAATAGAGAATCCAACCAGTCATGCCACCAAGGCCTGACTGGTTGATCCCAGCAATGTCTGAGCATCTTGAGATAGCACGGTCTGTCTGGGGGAGACGAAAAAAAGAAAAGAAAGGGAGGATGGAGCTGCCAGACTGGGAGGTGGGAAACAAAAATACAAGAGCAGAGAAAATAGAAAGCAGAAAAATAAAGAGCTGACAAGACACACAGGAGGGAGGGGCAGGATGAAAGATAGGTCGATGTACAACAGGCTGTTGAAATAGAGCGAGAAAGACGGAGAAAGAAAAGAGTGGAACAACAGCTCAAACAATAGTCAAGAAACAGAGGAACAAAAAAAGGAGAGTCACTAAAGGGATAGAAGACATTCAGCAGAGGGCAGTTAGGAACA
Source organism: Percina caprodes (assembly GCA_013375575.1). Classification (NCBI taxonomy): domain Eukaryota; kingdom Metazoa; phylum Chordata; class Actinopteri; order Perciformes; family Percidae; genus Percina; species Percina caprodes. The sequence continues at coordinate 807,791 of JABXJD010000002.1, read as the reverse complement.
TGAAGAGATTGGGGGTAGTCCAAAAAATAAAGAAAAATGTCAGACTCCATTTTTCTTTCAAAAGAGGGGAGAAATAAGGTGGAAGAAGAAAGGATTGCTCCTCTATGTCTCACTGCTCCTAAAACCTGCCCAGACTTAAAAAGACCAATCTGTAGAAAGGGACAAAACGCCAGGGGGGTTACATCAAGCTTTTCACTACATTCAAAAAGAGCCACAGAGGAAGAATAACTTACACAATTAAGAGCATAACTGTCATCACAGCCAAGCAACTCATTGCCTCCCACACACAGGCAATGCAGCACTAATAGTGAATACCAGATACGTTTAAAGGCTCAAGATTCGATTCAAAATCAATTCTCAATTCAAAAACGATTCCCAATTTTAAAAATGATTGTGTGATAGTATACACACATTACAAAACAAAAAAAATTTGAATTCTATGAATAAATTTTGAATCTGTAGAGCTCAAATTGCAATACGCATGTGAATTGATTTTTTTGCACACCCCTAGTAAAAGGCCTTACAGCATTCTAATGCAACAGAAAACCGTTCCATCACAACACGTTGATGACTCCTTTGCATCCTGAGAGCAAAGCTGACATTTAAATACAATCTTCCTGACGTGCAAATGAAGTGCAGCCAATTCCATAACCTGCATGTGCATCAGAAAAAAGACCGATGTTTGAATCTGAAACTAATCACAGGTGGATGCATACCCTCACTCAATAAAATACAAACTAAATTTAATGAGCTCTCAAGCTCCTTCGCGGTGACATTTCCTCTTCCATTTCTCCATCTTTTACAACTATCATTCACCCTACCATCATTTCTCTTTTTCACCCACTACCGCCTGCCCCCCCACACCACCACTCGCTCAGTTTTTCATTCTAAATCCACTTCTATGGCTCCATCGTTTTCTCTCTTCATCCAGAACAACAGCCATTCCAGAAAGAGGGCCATCAATCTTCTTCAATGAGACCAGAGTGTGAGGGGGTGCCAAGGCTAGAGCAGATTACTATCTCTCCTTACCACCACTCAACACCGGATAACATATAGAAGGAGAGGATGGGCAGACGGAGAGGCAGGGACAGGGAGGGTCGAGCGCCCATCAAAAGAAACAATCTTAGATAGCGAGTGGACACATTTAGATATTAAAAGCCTCAAACCAACTGTCAACAGCGGAGGCTTGTCAAGTAAAGAAGCACAGCAGCTGAATTTAAAAACTCTAATCCTAACTGGCAACTCCAAACCTGACTCGGAGAGCTCTGCTAATGGGACGACAGGAGCTCTGCTGCAGCTTTCATCTCCTTTAAACAGCTGGCTTTGCTCGAGCATTGTTTAGCATTGATCAATTAATCAAATGATTATTTTTCTTTTTATCTGTCAAATGTAATTAAAAAAAAGATTTTTGAATGACAGATGACTTTATAAATGAATGGCTCTACAAATTCTTTTAATATATCTACTGAATCTGAATCTTATCAAATCCCTTGCCAAATTTGATTTGATGTTTAGCTTTAAAATAAATTTTTGGCCGAGAAGAGAGAAACACTACTCTGACTAATCGGAGTGTGACAAACCGAATATAAACGTGTCTGTTTTCTGGTTAAAGTGCTCTCTGCAGCTCTCTGCGCTCAAGATCATTTGTGAGGGAAGAAGCTCCACTCTGTAACACTGCTGTACAATTGCAAGTGATTCAAGAGTCGCATATTCTCCCAGTAAAACTGGTTTGGAAAATGGAGGGTGGTTTGTTTTAGTCCAGCACTGACCACACTATGTAGTGTGGACTTGTAGCTGGAGAGGTGCCAGCTCACCCACTTGAGCAAGGCACTGAACCCCTAACTGCTTGGAGCACTGAGTATGTGGCAGCCCCATAACTCTGGAATCTCTCCAAAAACCACAGCATGTGTGTGTATTTCCTATGTGTGTATGTAAATAAAATAAAAACAAAACTGAATTTTCCCAAGAGGTATTGATAAAGTACTTTTCTTCTTAAACCTGGTATTTCAATGTGCCAGATAGCATAATCAATCCAAATTAGAAAGACTCGCTCAGCAAATACAGGCATTTTACTTTACTGGAACCAGACCCAAAATGTAACCCAACTATACTGACTGTTTCAGCACTATAAATGTATGTAAGTGAGTAGAAAGGAGGTGGGAAACTTGATGGAGCAGCTGACGTGTATTTAGACAAGAAATTCCAAGCACTTGTTAGTGCGAATGAGTTAGCGAATGTGTGTATGTGTCTTATCAAAAGTGTTATGTCCTACATTTGCAGCTTTGTGATATTTAAAGACTCAATAAAGTGTTTAAACGTGTGTGTGTGTGTGTGTGTGTGTGTGTGTGTGTGTGTGTGTGTTGTAGCATTGACACTCACAAAGGTGGAAAAGCCAGAGCCATGGCTTTGCAGCTGACAGGACTTTTTTAACGAGCCCCCTCACTGCCTTGTGCATTGCAGTGGCACACACACACACACACACACACACACACACACACACACACACACATAAATCCAAGGCCAAGTGTACTCAAGTACTTTGTATTGAGAGAAAGAGATGGGATACATGGGAAAGTGTGGAGGAGAAATTCTGCATACAAATTTCACCTTTTAGCAGCTAATACAAGTAGGGTATAGTAAAGGTTCTGTGGTCTTCTCAAGCAACCATGTTCAATCTAAGGACACAACAAGACCACCAAGCCAGCTCTGACAGCTACATCCACAACTGAACATGATAGGGCTAATCGTTATGCAGCTTTTTGCTGAGGAGAACCTACAGAGTTTTGTCAGGCATAATAAACTCTCCTTGCATTGTCACAGCTCTGTTGAGAAGGAAGGTTAAACTTAGAGCTGTCTGTAAAGATGTCCCTCTGCAGCAGCAGTGCTCTGACTGGGGATCAGCGTAGTGTGGCTTCTGTTGGGCCTCTGGGCCACACAGGACGAAGGAGAACAAGGAGGAGGAAAAAGAACAAGGAGGAGGAGGAGTCGGTAGGGCTCAACCCGACACTAAAGACTTTGACACTAACATTATCACTGATAATTGATTCAGCTAGTGAAGAAAGGTGTAATATTAAAAGCTAAAAACAGGAGCGGTGGTGTCAGGACAGCACTGGGACTTAATGTGAGCTGATGGGGCCGACGCTGCCTGTCACACGCCGTCTAATCACACAAAATATCATCAAATCACTCCCAGCTCTGGACCCGCTCAGCACCCTCAAAGGAGCTTTGATCAGCAGAGGGCCAATGGGAGCGAGGGGGGGGCACACAGGCCAGAGACAGCGAAGAGATAGAGGAGAGGACAGAAAGCAGACAGGCATCCTTTTCTGTTGCAGAACGGCCCTGAGATATCACATGAGAGGACAGGAACTGTGGAGTGTATCAATGACTAGCACCCAAAGATCACACTACTTATTGAGCTTTAACGTAGGCAATAACCTTGTCCAGTTCAGCAACCCTAATAAATAAAATAAAAGTTGAATTCACTTGCATTTGATTTTATTCAAATTTCATTTACAAAGTGATACAAACCGCTCCAATTTGATGTTTGATTTGGATAATGCCATTTCCAGATGGAAAGACTATCACTATATATATATATATATATATATATATATATATATATATATATATATATATACAGTGATGAAAATAAGTATTTGAAGACCCTGCTATTTTGCCAGTTCTACCACTTAGAAATCATGGAGGGGTCTGAAATTGCCATCGTAGGTGCATGTCCACTGTGAGAGACATAATCCAAAAAATAATAATAATCCAGAAATCACAATGTATGATTTTTTTAACTATTTATTTGTATGATACAGCTGCAAATAAGTATTTGAACACCTGTCTATCAGCTAGAATTCTGACCCTCAAAGACCTGTTGGTCTGCCTTCAAAATGTCCACCTCCACTCCATTTATTATCCTAAATTAGATGCACCTGTTTGAGGTCGTTACCTGTCCACCCCATACAATCAGTAGGAATCCAACTACTGACATGGCAAAGACGAAAGCGCTGTCCAAAAACACAAGAAACAAAATTGTACACCTCCACAAGGCTGGAAAGGGCTACGGGGAACTTGCCGAGCAGCTTGGTGAAAAAAGGTCCACTGTTGGAGCAAGCATTAGAAAATGGAAGAAGCTAAACATGACTGTCAATCTCCCTCGGACTGGGGCTCCATGCAAGATCTCACCTCGTGGGGTGGATCTCAATGATCCTAAGAAAGGTGAGGAATCAGCCCAGAACTACACGGGAGGAGCTGGTCAATGACCTGAAAAGAACGTTTCCAAGGTTACTGTTGGAAATACACTAAGACGTCATGGTTTGAAATCATGCATGGCATGGAAGGTTCCCCTGCTTAAACCAGCACATGTCAAGGCCCGTCTTAAGTTTGCCAATGACCATTTGGATGATCCAGAGGAGTCATGGGAGAAAGTCATGTGGTCAGATGAGACCAAAATAGAACTTTTTGGTCATAATTCCACTAACCGTGTTTGGAGGAAGAAGAATGATGAGTACCATCCCAAGAACACCATCCCTACTGTGAAGCATGGGGGTGGTAGCATCATGCTTTGGGGGTGTTTTTCTGCACATGGGACAGGGCGACTGCACTGTATTAAGGAGAGGATGACCGGGGCCATGTATTGCGAGATTTTGGGGAACAACCTCCTTCCCTCAGTTAGAGCATTGAAGATGGGTCGAGGCTGGGTCTTCCAACATGACAATGACCCGAAGCACACAGCCAGGATAACCAAGGGGGGGCTCTGTAAGAAGCATATCAAGGTTCTGGCGTGGCCTAGCCAGTCTCCAGACCTAAACCCAATAGAGAATCTTTGGAGGGAGCTCAAACTCCGTGTAGCCCAGAAACCTGACTGATCTAGAGAAGATCTGTGTGGAGGAGTGGTCAAAATCCCTTCTGCAGTGTGTTCAAACCTGGTGAAAAACTACAGGAAATGTTTGACCTCTGTAATTGCAAACAAAGGCTACTGCACCAAATATTAACATTGATTTTCTCAGGTGTTCAAATACTTATTTGCAGCTGTATCATACAAATAAATAGTTTTAAAAAAATCATACATTGTGATTTCTGGATTTATTTTTATTTTTTTAGATTATGTCTCTCACAGTGGACATGCACCTACAATGACAATTTCAGACCCCTCCATGATTTCTAAGTGGGAGAACTTGCAAAATAGCAGGGTGTTCAAATACTTATTTTCCTCACTGTATGTATATATATATATATATATATATATATATATATATATATATATATATATATATATATATATATATATATACACGTCTTTTAAAGTATGTAATTAAGCTCAAAGTATAAAGAAAAAGCAGCAAACTAAAATAAATGCAGCCTGTACAAGATGTTTGTTTCAAAGTTAATCCCTTTGCTATTAGCTGTATAATTGCTTCACACTTGCAATAATTAAAGTGGAGTCAGTTAATATTGCAGTTACACGATGACTGTTATTCTCGTTAGCTTATAATGAACGGACTACAACAATACTATGACCTTCAATTTTACCCTGTTCAACCTGTGATTTGAGCAGACCGGTTTCTTAACATGGCATAACATAGAGCACCAATTCTATTCACCCTCACAGCTTTGGTATTAACGTGTAATGGAGACACATGAGGTAAGTCTACTAGCGGTGACTAGGATGTGCCTATCTGCAGAGTGAACTGATGAAGACGGAGGGCTCCCTGTAGCCTTACAGTCAGAGCGCTGATAAATTGGCCAGCCTCCACCCTTTCCCCAACTGCAGGAAGGATGTGTGTGTGCATGAGAATAAGCACGGACGCCCGCTAGACTGGAACTGACAATATTAAGTGGAAGTGCTACAGTTTTCATGAACACAGGGAGGCCAAAAGAACCATGGGCCAGGAAGGCCTCTATTATGTCACCGAATAGTGGACATAAAAGAAGCCAGTCAGACTATCTGTCCTCCTTTACAGTATCAACAGACTCACCTTTCCCAAATTAAAGGTTGAACATTTCCACCTTGTGTGGCAGACATAAAACACACATCCCCTCATGTTGGAAATGGCTGGTGGAAGATCAAAGATTTTACAAATGTTTAACAGAACCATAGGAGTTCCTTTAGAGGTAGACTGCAGGGGGCAGGGGGTGATATCTTACAGAGGAGCAAGGGAGGAAAGAGGGAGGCTGAGAGGGGGAAAAGGAGTAAAAGCAAACAAAAGAGGGAAAGAGACACAGCGAAAGCCGCCGGCTAAGGACGGTAGGGAGAGAAGAGGAAGAATGAGAAGTAAGTGAGAAAATGCAAATGATAGGTTGCCGAGCAAAACAGGAAAGAGAGGAGAGAGAAAGTGAGAGATTACTATAGGGACTGTTGAAAGGAGAAGCTGAAGACCAGAACAAAGCTGACAATAAAAAAAGTGTGGTGGGAGGTTAGCGAGCACAGGGGGAAATGGCAACGCATGAAACAGGACAAGCACACATCGTGCTGCCTTTTGCTGCATAAATGGGCGTCATGCTTTCCTTGTATGTCCTTCAAAAAGTAGTGCTGGAGGCTGCAGACATACACACGTTCCACAGAAAATGAAAAGCTGATGAGAGGTAGCGAGGAAGAAGGCAAGGTATAATAAAAGGATGGAGACAATCCCCAGGGAGGCGGCCCGTGGCATCTGTTTGTCATGAGCCAGCGCCACAGGGAGAAAGAGGAGGAGAGCGAGTGTAGGCAGCAGACTGAGTAGTAGCTCCTCTTCTGAGTCTCGCGCTCCCTGGCTTTCCTCCACCAGCAGCTGGAGGCTAGACTTAAGCTCCGCCAACAGCCACCAGAGACATAGGAGAGGCCTTGGGTAGGGGTCATCTTCAAATCACCAAGCAAAACAAAATTCAGGGACGCACATCTGCATCATTAGCAGAGGAGCCAAGAGTCCCCTGATGTCCACAACAGATCCCTCACAAATGTGGCCACCATGGTGCCTGTGCACACAATCACCCCTTTGCACAATCGCCATACAGCGATGTCAGCCTGCTTTTCATGAATATTCATATGCCTCATTAACACTCAAGTGGGAAAATACAGCATATTGCATGAGACTCCCGTTACTTGGAGAGAGGACAAGAGTTTAGGGATGGATAGGAAAGGGGAAGAAGACATGGGACACATGGTGACTGTAGAGGAAGCAAAAGGGGAAGAGAGACAGAGTAAGAGGCAAAGCCTTCTTTTCATGCCAGCAAACTTTTTTTGACTCTCCAGAGTGGAGGGAGCTGATAGCCTCCTGTCGCTTCTCCTTATGAAGCCAGACTAGGGCTGTATGAAAGCAGCGTCAGCAGCAGAGACAGCACAGCGGGTGCCCAGGCTGGGAATTACAGACCATTTTACCCTGCAAATCCTCCAGCAATAAAAAGTAGCAATTTCTCCAGTAATGGCTGGCTGTTCACAATAACAGCTAAACTGTAGGGGATATGTGTGAATACACCTCAACGCAAGCTGCAGCCAAACAGACATTCATGTAACCCCCATCCTTGTTTGGTAACAAAACACACCCACACATACAGACGTGCAAAACCAGGCTTGCTCACACGCAGACACTGATTCTGTCAGTCTATTCAGTCAGTCTTTCTCTCCGAGCCATTTGCCAACAGACACACATGCAGACAGATACTACCACACATAGAGAGGGGATTATTTTCTCTTTATGTTGTAATGCCAGTGAATCTCTTAACATGAACTGCCAACAGGGGAAATCTCCCATCCTGCAGCTGTGTCCTCAAAGAGGCTCTGAAAACTGTAGAAACAGAAGACTCTATTTCTTTGACTTTTTCTCTGTGACTTTGGTGACAGAAACAGCCGGCCACTCTGGGAGGAGGAGATGAGGTGACGTTGGGCGACACCCAACATTTTGCCCCACCAGAGTCACTCTGGTCCTTGACAAAACCAGCGGTACTATAATTGGACCAAGTCTTTGGAAATCAATACTGCTGCTTACATCAGGGGCCTCTACCAAAGCTATTTCATATTCCACCTTCTACAATCAGTTTCTGACAACAACAAAAAAAAAAAATTTCAGAACAGTGTGAACTATTGATTTCACAGCCACGATTCTTACTCTCTCTCCGCCTCCTCCTGTCCCCTCTCTTTTCCAGTCCCCTACCATTGACACGCAACTCCTTTAACAAAGAGTGTTTTCTGTGGGGGGGTGATGAAGGTGGAGTGCAGTGACAGACTGGCCATCTGGAATTTGGGCAAATGCCAGAAGGGCCACCCCCCATGGACCACAACTGATAATTTGTCTTTGGTAAATTTAGATATGTTATTTTATGCATGAGCCACAAATATTCAAGATTGTACTGCAACGAGGTGTGTGGAAAGATTCACTAGGAAGGAAGGCAGAATTTTATTTCCAAGCTAGGTTATTGACAAAAATAGTTCCGGTGTGTTGCAAATGCAAGAACTGTTTTTTGATCCCAGTCCATCACTGGAGGAGGGGTTCTTACTTGTCAACTGAACATCATTTTAGACCATTAAAATCCCTAAAGCAGCTTCCTATGACTTTATTTCAACTGGTTTGGGACAAGGTCCTTCTAAGAGAATGAGGGCACTACAGTTGTTTTGTTTAGTTCTTCAAAAGCAAATATTTAATTGTAACAAAAGTGAAGACCACAGCTACTTCCTATTCTTTAGATGCATTTCTAATATTTCACTCTTGTTTATATTGTCTGCTCTTCCTTCTTGTTTTCAGATTTCAATCGATAAGCAGTTATAGTTGCACTTCTTGTATAAAAGGTGTCACATGGTATATAGTTTAAGTTTGTAATTGTTATCTAGAGATGCAGCCAACAATTATCTTCAATATTAAATAATCTGCTAGTTGTTCTTAAACATTCAAACGAAATATCAGAAAATAGAGAAAAATTCTCCTACATTCCATTTATTATTATAAAAAAAGACTAGGAAAATCAGCAAATATTGACAAGCAAGCAGGATCAGCAGATTAATATTATTTGGCTATATCAGGTGGCACATTTCTAACTCAGGAGGCCTGAACTAAAAAAATGAAACACACATGTAAGTAAATGTTTGATAGGTTAAGATTTCTTTTTCAGACTGATAGCCGATCCTCGTTAACCGATCATGAACCGTTAACCGACGAGCAGGCAGCGTCCCAGTTCACCCGTCTGGAACGCTCGGACATACTACAGCTGCCGACTTGTACCAGTCGCAAAACCACGATGTTCAGTGCATTGCCGTGGACACATGCAGCCACTTTCCTGAAACCACTTGCGGTCCACAGAGCCCGCTTGTTTCCACCGCATCCACCTGCAAGGTTGTCAGCTCCGTGTCTGCCCGGCCTACGCTGTGTGCCAGTCCTCGATAGATTGCCATGTGTCCCCCGTACTGCAGAGAGCCACAAGCTTACCAACAACAACAAAAGTTTGCATTAGTAAGTTAACTAGCAGTTAAGAAAAAAGATTGCATAGCTTATTGTTCTTTTCTCATGCAAGAAAGTGTTCATTACTTTATCTTAGTATAATTGCTTATATTAATCAGTCAAAATTTCCTTTTGTCAGTTTACAGTTTAACAGTTAATCATTAACATCCCTAAATAACAGTATAGTATGATTTTAATGAATGATGATTGTACACATTTTGCATGCAACCACTAGTCAAGTATGAGTAATTGAGACTAGGCCTTTTGGGTAGGGCTGCACGATATGCTGAAAATATCTAATTGTGATTATTTTGACTGATATTGTGATTGCGATATGATTCACAATATTGGAGGGAATGGTCGTTTTTGTATCATTATTCTCATTTTCATTGAAAATTATTAACATTGAAAGAAAATAAAATGATTATAGTGTGATTTTTTTGCAAGAATCTATACCAAAAGTCTGTATGATACGATCTGTACGTCTCTGCAGCACCACAATACTTCATTGAGAATGGTTTGAGACATATTTAGCCATTAACAAATATCCTTCCTCTCTGCGATTTGGATATTGCACCAGCCCATATTGCAATTGCGATAAAATTGCCCTACTCTTGGATATAATACATTATAGCTGCCTGCAACATTTTACCTAAAATGATATCCTTCTCAAATGCCAAATTCGATATTTCAGCGAATGAGCTGCATCTGGTAATCAAACCATTAGGATGGGTCACCATTTTCTAGACTTAAATGCCAGTTAATATCAGCAGAATTGGATCTGACGTTTGGGCAGTGACACTTTTAATCAACTGTGCTGTCATCAATTCATATTCAGCTGGATTTCCTGGGTCACGATTTGTGCAGAGCAGCCTAGGCAGAGACCGGGGACCTGACCAGTTCAAATCACAGGTCCAAACTCAGCATGCATGCATGATTTAAATACATCTAAATGGCAGATGGTGAGAGAGCTGGCTCGTGATGGCTCCGAGACAGAAGCAGTGATGTAGGAGAAGCAGAGGATGAGGCTGCGTATTAGAGTGAGAAATGGCTTGACTTGTCTTTAAGATTACTTTTCCTCTTAAAACATTCACTTCATCTGTGTCACTTCTGGTCTCAACTTGTTATTGGAAAATAGAAAAGCTGGAAACCATTCAATGCCGGCACTGTCTGCATCAGTCACACACTGACACACACATACACAGCAAATACATTTCATCCTCCATATCCGAAACAGCCAATAGCACTTGCAGGCATTTGAGACCCCAATCCATATTTCAATTTCCTTGCTCTCATGCAAACTAATTCAATACTTGTTGCCTTCCCTCACAACTGTTCGTGCGGCATCTATAAAAAGACCAATCAGACACATGTTGGAGTGGGCCTCTGCCTAATATCAATTATGTCTTAGTAGGTCCGCACACAGGACAATTCTTGTAAGTAGCATTAAAAGGATGGAAAATCATTTCTTTTCAACATTTTCACCAAACTGTAATAAAATGCAGATCACTTTTCTCCATATGTTCTGTAATCTGTAAATTAGCTACATTCGAAACTCATATTTCACATCTGACAGTCAGACAGAGCTTAACTACTCATATTTTCAAACCAATTAAATAATCTTTAAGCTAACAGTGGGATGTCAGTCAAATGAGTATTTAAAATATGATGTACTCAAATTCAAGATTTGACCTTTAAAGTGGGAATCAGGTTCAAACAAATATTGCACAAACATTATTTTTCTACATTTATCAGTTCCCATTTGAGAATCTGTCAAAAAGTCAGACAGAGAAATTCCAAAGCTGTAGGCTGTGATGCCTGGTTCGCACCAAAACCTTTTTGGAATTGATCCACGACACAGCTCATGAGCCAGACTGTCCATAGCGATGAGCCAAATTCTAGGAGAATTTACATGTATTCTCTTAATCAGGCTCATTGACGAAAAAAACTCCATTTACTTCAAGATTCTACAATGGATTTCTGACGAGGGGACGATTTCAAATGACTTTTCCCTGACTAATTGGCGTTTGATGTACTAACTGCAGTAGCATTTTACACTGTGACAACCTAGAAAAGACTCATACATGTTGACATCCTCCCCTGCAGTACCCTTAAGAAAGCAATTCCCCAAAAGCACACAGCCAAGTAAGAATATGAGTGTAAACAAATATAGTACATGGCTAGCTGAGTGCAGCAGAGTCAAAGAATTTGTGCAGTGCAGAAAGATTTGGTTTTGTAAAATGTACCCTACTCTGAAGTAGTCCTAACTATGTACATAATACCACTATGATGGGTACTACATTACTGATCCTTCCATTAACTGTCAATGCATTCTGCAATAGATTCTGAAAATGCACAAGCATGCGTGCAAGTATGTGCACACATTTGATGTTGTGGAGACAGGAAAAAATTAGACACTTGCTCAACTCCAGCACCTGGCTACACTTTTCCTCACAACTCTTTGGCCATGTAAAGGGGGAAGCAAGCAGGTAATAGCAACAAATTTAGGGGCTTAAACGGCGACAGCTTTACGATGCCTGAGCGGCCACTATGACTCCATTTCTGTCAGGTTCTATTAGCTTGGCCTCCACCGTGTGTTTCGATTGGCTCTTGGCCTATTCCCAGCAGTTCCAGAAGCACCTCGCGTAAATAAACCAAATGGCTGCATCTTGTAGTGTATGAAGAGGCGGGGGGAGGGCTCTGGGAAGCTGGGCACTTGTGTGTAAAGCACATCAGACAGAGTGGTTGAATAGTTTAATATACAGCACCGAGCTGAATGGACACAGCCGACTAGAGGGAGAGCTTGACACACATCAGCCTAAGAGGTTTAAATTTGACTAGTGTTTAAAAAGAATACAAGCAGCCAGGCGAGAAAAACACTTCCAAATCAAGACAAGTGGTCTCATTCCACTCCACACACACTCCTATAAACAAAAGACAAAGTGTGTCTATCTGCCAGCTGCCAGGTGGAAGTCTAAGGAAAGGCCACCTGTCCAATAACTGTTTTTGATGCGTACAGCTCACCAGTATGAAACTGAGCATCTGGCCAAGCTGATCTTGTTAACAGAATGCAGATCTGTGTTCCTCTTATATAGAATTTATTGCACCCAGGAAGGTTTTTACCTACACAAAAACATGATTTTGTGATTATTAATTCAACCAATTATCCCTTGTGAGTGCAGTTTTGCCAATAACTCTCAACTGCCAGATGTTCATTGGATATTTTTATAAGCACATAGTGTTTCCTTCAGTTTGATTATTTTTTTGCCTACCAGAAACTGAGAATTATTTGAACTATTCTGAAAATAAGTCGCCTGTTTTTTTATAACCCAAACACCCGAAGAGTGAAACTAAATGTAATAATAAATTCTGGTAAGAATTATTAAAATGCAATGCTTGACATGCTGGGGTGGAATTAGTTTTTTGAAAAACATTTCCTTGCACAGATAAAAAACTAACTGGACTGTAGCCCAGTCAGCTGGAAGAAGAAAGACTGCTCAAACAATGGAATGACTATGACTATCAGCTATGTCTAAATTTTAAAAAAAATTATAATTTAGAAAAATACAGAAATCTATTTGGGAAGAATACACAAAAGCACATAAAATATGTCTGATTTAATAATCAATAGTATAATTATGATAAATAGTAAATATTTATAGCATTTATGACTAACACATTTTTAAATGCATTTTATTGTTTTCGTATCGTTCTGTTTGGTCCTTTTTCACAGCGGGCATGTCGTAGCAGGATAAGCACAGGTATAATTACAACCTTTAATGACGGCTCTGCTTTATTTGAGTCTATTGAGTCTATACAGTGACTGGGCCCTGAAACTAGTTAAGCACAATAGAGTGCAGTCCTTGTAGTATTGAATGTTACACCTATTTGTCATGTCAAAATGCCTGCAGTGAATAAGGCCTATTGTATTTCTTCTGTGCTGTAGTCTTTTATTTTTCCTCATTATCAACATCTTAATCTTCTGGCATATTTTTTGTTCAAATATGACTTAAAATGTTTGAGGTTAGTCAACAGAAAAAGTGTTGTCTCTATGCATTGTCACCCATTTTGTAAAATATTACAATATTTACAGTATACCATCGCTCTGGTCAATATGTCTTTATTACTTATGCTAGATGGTGACATCAGATCCTTTTAATGTGGTAAGTTCAGGGTAATTATGTTGGACTATAGACAGGTCTGACTTAAAATAACACACCACCGTTATCGGAAATCGGGCTTATAGCGGTCTCCCCTAGCTGTAGATAGGTGGGCCAACGCATTTTTTGTTTCAGTGCATGCATTGTTTTAGTCCAGTGCAACACCGGCAGCCCCATCGGCAGTTAGCTTAGCGTAGTGAGTGGAATCATATGTTGCTGGTTAGCATGTTGTGAGTAAAATTGAGTCAAGAAAAAACAACAACCACCTAATTAGTTCTTGTGGCCTGCATATTCACAACAAGTACAAATAGCTATGCAGATTAAGACTAGACGATTTCCTAGGCAGATATTGACTTGGGACTATGTTGGGTGGAAGCACAGCAAAGAAATAAGTACTTCTTTCAAAACTGGTAGTAAATATATGTCTAAAAGTACAAAGTAAAAATACTAATTATGCAAAATGGTTTAAATGAATTTCAGAATATATATTATTGGAATATTGATGAAAAATGTGTAGGCAACATGAATTTATTGTTGCCCCTGGTAAATTTTTTTTTTAACTACTTCATATCGCCTATGTAGCCTACTGCCGTGTAGCTTAAATAATAATAATTATCATAATCTATTTGTTCAGTTTGTATTAATAATCTGTATGCATAGCTACCAAATAGGCCAAATGTAGTAAAACAGGAGAATATTTGCCTCTGAGATGTAGGAGTATAAAGTAGCGTAAAATGGAAACCACTAAAGTAAAGTACAAGTACCACAAAGTTGTTCTTAAGTACAGTATGCTACATGAGTAAATGAAGTTACATTCCACTACTGACAATACATCACTTACTTTCATTGTGACTTGAAGCAACTTTTACTTTGACAGCTACATTTTCAAGCATGTTGCAGAGGTAAAGTTAGGACCTAAATCTGCATTGCAGGCGCCAGCTTTCTGTTGGACTCTGGTTTGTGGTTTGCAGAGATGGGAAGTAACGAAGTAAAAATACTTTGTTACTGTACTCAAGTATATTTTTCAGATATTTTTACTTTACTATTTATTTTTGTGGCAACTTTTTACTTTTACACCTCACATTTTGACACGGATATCAACAATTTCTACTTCTTAAATTTTACAAAATTGGCTTGTTAGTTTAGTTTTGTACAAAAGGTTGTCTATCAGGTGTGAGTGCATGTTGGAGAGTAGCACAGACACGCGCCTCACACCGCCACACAAAGAAAAAAGTGAGAAAAAAAGAGACTAGTTGTCCAGAGGATAATCAGTTGAGATTGCGTGTGTGCGTCCTTGAGAACTGTAAGTCGTATAACTTGTGTTGTCAGTTCATTTAAGCCTGTTTTTGTATTGGTCTGTAGTTCTTGCAAATTTAAAAGTAAGCTAGTTATTTTGTTGTTTGTGTTGTTCACCTGTTAGGTAGGTTGCACCTGGCTGTTGATTCAATATAATGGCGAAGGGGAAGATTAAAGAAAAGAAACTGGATCTATGAATTCTCACAGAATCACAATTTAATTCATATGTTGCTACTCAGTCAGAATATTATTAACCTGGAGTCCCAGTCTCTGTCACAATAATCATATATGTGCTGTTTTAGGCTTATTGGCAGACATCCATTTAAAATGTAGCTAATGGCATATAAGGAGCCTTTTTTTCCATGCCCAGTGAAGTTTCTCAGCTTGCACTCTACTAAAATTTGTGTGGTCCTGTAGCTTTGCATAACAAATTGTTGTCTTCACAAGGCTACTTTCACTGTTATACTTTAAGTACATTTCCAAGTTTGTACTTTGTTACTTTTACTTGAGTAAAGAAGTTAAATCAGTACTTCTACTTTTACCAGAGTATTTTTCAGTATCTGTACTTCTATTTGAGTACTGGAAGTTAGTACTTTTGCCATCTCTGGGGGTTTGTACAGGTGCAACCATGGATGTATTAACCTGCAGCTGTCCTGCACTGCGCATGGAGATGCAACAGAGGTGGGGGGACAGTGGTCACTATTTGGCAGGATACTTAGACTGAGTAGGAGGCTGCAGCACCGGCTTCTTATATACAATGCTCATTATTTTGCATCTGGAATTTTTACACTAATATATAACACACACAAACAACTAACAGAGCTCGTTATGACATAGAAAATGACCACAAAAAAAACACCTCCGCACAGTCTCGACATCTCAATAACAAACCTGAGCCGTTACAAACCACTAACCTGCTAACATTAGCCAGCTAGCGGCTAATATTTAAGCCCTGTAAAAGTGTTCCCCGCGTTAAAGCGAGGCAAAACGCACGTTGTACGGTGAAAGTCGCACAAGATACAAACGATAAGTGTGCGAAGAGACAATTGTGTAGATATAAAGCTCACCTTTGTTTTGCTGTACCACGAAAGGGATGAAGGATTTTTGAAATGTCACTGCATTTCCGGGTTAGACTATGACGTGTACAGGCGCCCTACAAGCGGCTGGCCATGCTGGGATTGTTTTGGTTTTGGTCTCTGGGTGTTACACTAGAAAAGAACACCTCCACATCCTCCATTGCATTTAACCCTCAGTGGTGCCCAAACTGTGATTAGTTAAGTTTTATTTTATTTAATTTTAACATATCTCATTACTTATTAATGCTAATAAAGATATGAGATACAACTTTATTGATCCCCAGAAGGAAAACGTAGCATTATGGCAGTGGATATAAAAATATTCAGATCCTTTCCCTAAGTAAAAGTGGGGAGCATTTTAAGAAAATGTCTACTTAAAGTATTGAATGTGAAAATTCTTCTTAAGTAGCAGAATGGCCCATATCAGAATTATATTATTTTGTGGATTTATTTTGATTATTTATGCATTATTGTGTACAATTAATTGTATTGAAGCTGGTGGAGGTGAAGGAATATTTATTCATGTATATAAGTATATATAGTGTATATAGGTGGAGGGATTATGTCTCCAACTTGGCAGGGGAACGCCTCCGGATCCCCCAGTCGGGCTGGTTGATCTGGCTCGGGAGAGGGAAGTTTGGGGTCCCCTGCTGGAGCTGCTGCCCCCATGACCTGATACCAGATAAGCAGATGAAGATGGATGGATGGATGGTATGTAAGTATAAACTTTTTTTTTTTTTAGCCTAGAGAGATGCATCATATTGTATAAGCTTATATGTTTTGAATGAAAAATTTAAACTAGTAACAATAGCCTTGAGATAAATTTAATGGAGTAAAAGCTTACAATATTTTCCTCTGACATGTAGTTTAGTAGAATTATGAAGTAGCAGAAAATGAAAATACTCAAGTAAAGTAAAAGTATCTGAAAAAAGTATACTTAAGTACAGAGTAGAAGTACTAGGTACATTTAACTACTGCCAAGAAAGTAGATTTAAAAGAAAAAAACATGACACGAATGAATATAAAATATATACTGAAAAAAATGAAGCTACACTAATTTGAGCTTGCTAAAGTGTGCATGAATATAATGCAAGTGCAAAATGAATAGTTCAGATTTTTATATTTGGAAAACAAAGTGATAAATTCTTCTATTAGTTAGTAGAATAATTAAAAAAAGACTGTTGGCTTAGAAACAGTGAAGAAAAGGGGCAACAAAGGGAAGGACCCAAATGCAGACAGTCTGGGCTGATGTCAACATTATATGCACGTTACTGTAATATGTGTAAAATGTGATATTTCTTATTATATGGAGAACAAAATGTACCCAGACATCAATGCTGAAGACATGTCTAAAAGTAAAAAAATAAGTGTCTTTATTGCAGCATGCAGCACCCATTTTCTATTTGGAGCTGGATGCTTGGTAATTTATTGTACAAGCACACACAGACAGATTGTTTGTTTCCACCAGTAATTGCTGCACTTAATTTCCAGAAATCTAGTTAATTTAAGTTCAATTAAAAAAATTTAATGTCAAGCCCTATTAGATGTAGCCATGCATTTTTTTTTTAGTCATTTATTATTGCCCTCAGGAAAGTGGGTCATATATGCAGACAAGACATGTGAGGATACAGAAGGTAATGCAAGAAGAAATTAAAAGAATACTGAGAATAATGCAAAACATAAATTATAGTGCAGTGCCTTTTAAAAGATTTACAGCTTTTTCTGGTTTGATGATATGACATGAAAAGATGGGCTATATAATATGATTATGATCTTGATGCCAGCATCTAAATTGGCTATGAAAAGAATGGTGTGCACGCTTGTCTATGTTGCAGATGTGAGTATGCAGTATTGTGAATATTAAGTCACCACATGTGGGTAGGCTGCCCATTTAGGGTCACCTGGCAATTTAGCAATGTTATAAGAATATCATTATATGATTTTCTCTTTTGAAGATCTGAATAACAATTATCCAACTTCAACAAAAGCACTTGGGATGCACAACGAATTTGCTGTGATGCTCATCCAAAAGGTTGTCTGTTGGGATATTTAGTCTAAGACAAAGCAAATTAGGAAGATAAACAAAAAGGAAAGAGACATCTGGCAATTGAATAAAAGGAAAAAGAAAAAAGTTATTACACCTGTTTTTTTTTCAGGAATGTTTGCTCTCTGGAGAAACAAAATTCTGCAGGGAGGGTATTGATCCTTTTACAGGTGGAATTTGCTTCTCAGTTGTCCAAAACAGTCCACATTCCCACAGTTTTAAGCATGTCCTCCAAACTTGTTTATTCCTACTCCAATACAACCTATAGCGTGGTGGCAGGAAACACTGCCCACAGAAGCATTTTCTGTCCTCATTTCCAAACGCATCACGGTTTTAAATACGTTGTTAACGTTGTTAAACTGTCTCAGTTTGGTTAGGTTAAGGCACAACAACCACTTGGTTAGATCTTTTAAAAAAGATTGTAGTTTGGGTTAAAATAAGTACATTGAATACGTTACTTCACTTTCAGTCAGGCACATGACGGTCATGATCACTACGACCACTATAAACGTAAGAATGGGTCGTTTTTTTGTGGGAGGACGGTCTCGTTTCAAATTATAAACTAAATTTAATAAAATCTGTGTTGACATTCTGTGTAGCTACTTATGGTGTTTGGAATAATAATCCAAATTTTCTTTTGTTACCTTGTTGTTGTTGTTAATCTACAGAGCATCCCTACATGATTCATAATGTGGAATTTCCCCAGCTGGTGTGATGTTTCAGTACATGAAATTGTATTACTGTGTGACAATCCCAGTTTACTCCACAGGTCTGGCACCGTGTTCAGCCATGGCTTAGCTCTGGAGTTTAATGCAATTATAAATAAATAAGCATGTGGTCGGGAAGAAGACGGGGCCCTGTGGGGACAAGCGGAGAAAAAAATAGAGGAAGTTTAATTAAAGCTGCAAACTGCACTCCCACACACGGACACGCAGTAATATAGGCAAACCAATACACACCAGTCATGTGTTTGTGTGTGTGCACTTCATTTGCCCGTGTGAAAATGTGTTTACAGCTACAACTATAAAAAGAGGGAACTGTGTGAGTGCATGCGATGCGTGAGTATCAACATGCACATGCTTGCTTTTGAACATCCATGTGTGCACACATCTTCAGTCAAACCACTACATGAGGAGGGAAATGTGAGTGTAGAGTAATCTGGTGTTGTGTTCAGGTAAAGTCCTCTAAAATTCTTTATCACACAGGTTACCCTCCTGACAACTGAGAGGATTTTTTTTTTTGCTTGAACACGACATTCACACTCTTGACACAACCACAGTAAATGATTTGGTGTATGCAGCTATGTTTTTGTTACATTATTTTCAGCAAAATGATTGAACTGCCATTCTCCTTGTAATTACCTAAGGGGTGAAGGCAAAGGCACAGCCAGTAAAAGGCTGATGAGGGAGTATTGAATTTGCACTTCAATTAGAGTGCTTATAAAGTGTGGATTACACAAGGACTCCAGGGCCACTGCTCTCTCTCAATTACCACAGTGTACTATAGGAGGAGGGACAACAAGCAGGAGAGGTGGACTGTGAACGCATCAGGGCAAAGCAGCAAGGTGGCGGAGGAAGGAACAAAGAGAAAAAAGTATGAGATGCTGAATGATGGTGCAGCCCGAGCCAAGTCTTTAATCAGGACAGATCCATGCAAATGCAAGGACAAACAATTGGAGAGACATCCATTCATGTGTAACTCAGGTCTCCTTCAATCCAAGTTCTGGCCTTGGATTCACCAAGGACATCTGAAAACATAAAGCCATCTGAGGTAGGCTATTAGACTTCCCTGGCGCTGTACAGACTAGCACTAGACTTCACTTATTTGAAATGCCTCTGTATGTGCATTCATTTCCATTTTCTGTGTTGATTAAACAAGTCTCCTTCAATTTTAAGGGTGTACAGAGGAATCTGTTGAAAAGAATCCAAAAAACAACCTTAACAATGTGTCTGAGTCCCTGAGTTAATTCTCAAATGGATTATTGAGCCAATGAGTGAAAATCACCGGCCATTTAGAGTGGATTTGTCTGCGAGGCAGCGATAAACGACAGCTCGCTTTTCTCCAGCTTAGCTCCTCGAGTCTGAGAAGGAGATGCTTGAAGGGCATGCTTTTGGAGTAAACAGACCAATGGCATTGAAGGAAAAAAATAAAATTTCAATTTGATTGCTTGGCTGTACTTATCAAGACAATGTGAGATGATATGTGAATAATGAATTGTTATAGAGACGTATGAAAAGTTCCTGGTGCTTAATTACTGGTTGTGATGTTTGCACAGTGAGATTTTAAAGGTTTCAAAGGGAAAATGTGTAACTCTGAAATCACTTTTACAGTATAATAAATTGAAGGCTGCAAAAACACAGGATGGCAGTGGTATACATATGGGGAGCTCATCTGAATTCCAACAGTGTTATAAGATGTAACTAGCCGTTACATGAATGCAAAGCTTATGCCAAATGGATATGTGGATGCAGAAATAAAGGACCACCTAACAGCTTACTGCAAAAAGGGATTTTAATCTCCAGCAATTGTCTTTCTATTTACTGTAGATCATCTCCTTCCCTTCTACCTTTCTCTCCTTCACTCTCTCTCTCATTGCTACTGTCAACAAAGAATGTGCCGGCTTCCCACAGGCCCTAAAGGAATCTTTCACACTGCACTCACATAATCACTTCAGACCCGGCTGTTTAGGCCGACATCTCCACTGGGACTTACCAGCCGCTCGCTGCAGGCCAAATCAGACCACTGAGTTAAAAAAAAAAAAAATCAACTGCAACAGTGAAACAAAGAAGTGCAAGACAGACAGAGGAGCATGACCAGTCTGAGAACATCAAGCGCTCGTCTTTTGGTTGCAAAATGTCATACTTTCCTCCTTCAGAAATGGGATGATATGGTGCCCTCCTGTATGAAAATGATAGTCTTTAGGAGGCTTCCTTTCAAAGTGCAATATACACCTACATATATTATGCACAGTGTTCAGTGTTCAGTGTTCTGTGTGTGTGTGTGTGTGTGTGTGTGTGTGTGTGTGTGTGTGTGTGTGTGTGTGTGTGTGTGTGTGTGTGTGTGTGTGTGTGTGTGTGTGTGTGCAGGTCAAACATGAGTCTTCCACTACCTTAAGACCAGTTTAAATTCCATCATCCTTTTCAAAGACCAAATGGGACCCAGAGCTTCATCTACTTATATCAAATAAGCTGGATTTAATGGCATGTTTAATGACTCCTTACAATGGCAAATTGACTTTATTTGAAATCTCCAGCTCTGTAAGAAAGAAGCCTTTTTCTTCCAATTAGAGGCATCCTTTGGAAGAAAGACTCGCTGTTCTCAACGAGGATCATTTTTTTTCAAAGATAGAGAAAGAACAGCTGTTGATGCTTGGTCCTTCACTAATGTCAGGCTCGAACAGGCTGGAAATACATTAAACTATCAAGGTGGGGAAATATTTTTAACAGTGTCAGGCAGCAACTGAAGCATCGTGGGAGTTGACAGCTTATAAAAAAGAGAGTTAAATGCGTCTGCTGGATCAGATTCAAGATCTTTTCACTGTATGTAATGGATGGTATCTCCACTTTCATTGTTTTCAATATATATCCCCTACTTTTTTCACTTGTTTTTTGTGCAGTCCAATTTGTTTGTTTTTTACCTATGCTTACAGCATTATGTCAACAAAAATGCTGCACTAAGAAGTAGCACACTTTCAGATGTGTTCAGATGCTCTGAATTTGGCAAATTGTTGTATTGAAAGTAGCATATCCTTGCTCTGAGTGTAGTTTGCCTTAGTGAACCAAATTATTAATATCTTAATTAACAACTACAATACGAAAAGGGTGAGACACATAACTAAAGTGATGCAGCTCAATTTGAAGGACTCAAAAAGCTACTTCCCCTCAGCATCGACTTTCACACATGTGTGAAATACACTTTACTGCAAATGTTTACACATGTATACAATAAGATACAACATTGCAACACATTAATATATCCTTAAACATTCTTCAAACCCTAAACTTTAAAGGGGTACTCTTGCAATTTGGTAGTCTTCTTCTACAGAGTTGGGGAACTCGAAAGAGGTAGGCTCAATGAAGACTGGTCCAAACTGAAGCAGCAAAAGCTGTAATATCCTGAGTGTTGTGGGGCCGTTCACACATATGTTACGTTCAAATGCAAGAGGTACATCAGGAAGCCACTCACTGTGAATGGAAACTCCAAATAGCAGTCCGATACCTTCCCCACAATTCAACTGATAACATTTGCTGCAGGACAGCATTAGGAACTTCAACTTTTTGTAACAACAACAACGCGGAGCGACAATCTGGAACGACCAATCACGTTTGTTTTGACTTCCAGCTCTTAGCAGCTCAGCTGTTACCTCCAACTCCACTACGTAAAACCACTTTAGACAAATTTGGTAAATGGCAGTATAGGTATTTCCCAGTCGTGGGATATACATTTAACAAGGTACCGCGTAGAAACACATTGCTCGGAAAATGAACTACATTGCTATGTTTCCCAGCAATCACACTGACTTTCAGTCCATTTCTTGAGAACCTTATTTATAGATTTTTGATTATGTAGCAAAAAACAACAAAGATACAATGTATTACCAACCCGTCCCAATCCATTCATGAAGACTCAATCAACAAAAGAGAAAAAAATAGGTAGGTACACAAAATATAGTTACACAGTTCCTGTACCTCACTTCACACTGCTCAGAATGGGAATATTATGCAGCATTATACCACATATAATCTCATATAGCAATAGACCAGTTGAGAGTACATCAATGTGCAAAGGAGAATTACATCATGTGAGGGATACATTTTCAACAAATTCTATAAAGGGGGCTCAGGTTTTAGCGTATCTGTCCCGTAAATTATTCCGATTATATCTCAACTTCTCTAATGGGAACACATAGAATACCTCTTTGACCCAAATACCTCTTTGCATAAAGAGGTGGTGTGTTTGTTTTTTTACCTTGAAAATACTTTAATTCACAATATTTCAGTCACACAGACCTTCCTCAGGTGAATCCACTTGATCAGCTTTCTGCTAAAATACAAAAAATTGTTTGTTGAATTTAAAACAAAAACTTTCCAACATTCTTTCTTCATTCTACATTCTATTGAACAAATTGAACATTTGAATTAAATATGAAAGGCAGTTTTCTACTCTTTCTCTTTCTTTTGCGATATGTTGCAACCTTTCACAATATTTTTATTGCGGCAGTTAACATTGCAATGGCCATACAAAATGTATATATAAATGTATAAATGTAAACAGCCCTAGTTCTGCTTCACGCCTGTCCAAGCTGAATGTATAACCTCCAGTTATGCCCACAGGCTAACAACAAACGGTTCAAACAGCTGCTAACACAAGTCTTAGGGTGCAGTGGGAGCGCTGGGGTCAGAGGATTGACCGACTGGACAATGTGGGTGAGCAGAATCTTCAAGCAAGGCAACTACACCCAAACTGCTCCAGTAGATGTGCTAGCCTCAGTTTGTGCCTCATATGTATTTACATTGTGTGTTATTCATTTAGCTTAGCAGGTAACAGATCTATATGTGTATGTGTATTTTTCCCATGCCCGTCTATCAGTCCTTATTTGTGACAGCCCACAAACCCTGGATCCTACACTTTCCATAATGCAATTTCATAGTGTCTTTCATCCTTTATTATCTGGTAAATGTCAACACCTTTCAAACTTCATACCTAATTTGTAACACAGATTTTCTATCCCTTCAAAGCCAAAGAAGATATTGTGTAAAAATTGTGCCTCTTTAAGTATTAACCTATAAGGTTTAAGGTACAAAATAACAACAACAAAAAAATACATTCAGAAATTAGCAGGAAAACAAATGCAAAAGGAATGGCAGCAATAGTACCACACATTCAACATTGCTTTGGGCAACAAATCATAATTCAAAGATAAATCATTAAGATCTGTGAAAAATATTCACCTCATTTACTCCTAGGAGGCCCTTGTCTGTGTCTTTCAAACTGAAGTCATTAACTTCAACTAAAGTATTTTCTGAGACAGAAAGGACACTGGCTGTCTTTCAAAGCTTTGACACGCTTGGCTCCATCTCAAACATGTTGCACTATTATTCTGTTTCTAATTCAGGAGATAAACAAGGACATGAAACAAAATGCCAAAAAGTCACAGCATGAAGAACAAACCGAGCAGCTTTCTGTCAACACACACTCGTTTGTCATTTTATTTAAACACTTCACCTCCGTCTTGGTAGTGTATCTGTAAAGGGCTTCACCTGTTAGATAAAATCTTCTGCTCACTGACCAGCAGCCAAAGCACAGTACAGCACAGGCTTATCGGTTTTCCTGACACAGCCGGGGCATAATGACCTCATGCCACAAGTCAAAACCTTTTTCTGTCCTCCATCTCCTAAATGAGGCTGCCTCTGCTCATTAGGGAACCAGAGTTTAAAAAACAGAGAAAAACAACCTGTGCCGTGGCCAATACAGATGGCATTGACTTTTAAATTAAGTCTCATAAATGTAAGGTAATGTACGACGGCGTAAAGCCAATCCCATCCCATTTCTGTGTTCTTTGAGGCTTTAACAGATCTGTTCTCATTTCACGCTATTAGAGAAGGTCTGGGACTGTAACACTTAACATCTCAGCAGTCCCCGGTCTAATTTCACATTGTGTGCCATAATCCAATTCCATTTAATATTACTTTTTTTTCTTTTAACCCCAACCAACATAGCAAGGGAAGTTTATTTGTAAAGCACTTTTAAAACACACATCATGTGTTCATCATATGACTGCTTGTGTGTGGAAGGGGTTGCTCATTGTGACAACCTTATAGAGTATAATCATTCAACTCTGCAGTTCCTCTCATCTTACATTAAAATCATCTTTTTACTCATTGTTTTCAAGGTTCTGGCCGCAGAAAGCAGCTGTTTTCAGGGAAGCTCTAAAAATGGACTACATGCTTTCCGCAGTCAGATAAGATTAACAACCAGCTGGTGACCACAATGGACCATTTAGCTTAAAAGGAGAGTCCATATTGGACTTACCTTAACTTGGTGATCAGAAGACAAATCTAATGCTAATGTTGCTCTATATCTTCTGGCAAGAAGATATAGAGCAACATTAGTTGCTAAGTTTGCTAAGAATTATCAGCTTAATGTGTCAAATGTGCTCACATGTCAGTGTTGTGTTCACAGCCTTGTTTCTGCTGCTCCCAAATGACAAAACAGTTTTTGCAGATTAAAGTCAACATGTAAATGAGCCTGAGCTGAGTGAAACGTGTTGCTCTTGTCTAAAGATCCTTTAGGCCTTATATGTTTACAGGTTGAGTGCCAGTCCTGACAAAAAACACTTCTGTCTGGATTTAAATGAATCAGGCCTCACATCTTCAGACACCTGTTCACCAGATATATGATACGGGAAGTACCATATATGCCAAAAAGTACGGTAAATACCATAAATCTGGGCTCCTTGCAACAGTAAGCAAA
Source organism: Percina caprodes (assembly GCA_013375575.1). NCBI lineage: Eukaryota > Metazoa > Chordata > Actinopteri > Perciformes > Percidae > Percina > Percina caprodes. Next base: position 782,329 of record JABXJD010000002.1, on the reverse strand, counting down.
CCAGGCTCAGATAACCTTAGAAGTCTGGTGGGTTTGTAACACAGAAGTAGGTCACAGATAAATATTTTGTCCCTAAAACATTCAGTGCTTTACAAGCAAGAAACAGTAATCATATTTTAAAAGCAGTCCTTTGACATATACAGGCAGCCTGCAGAGTGATGTGATCTGAGAACTATAGTATTCTTCTTCTTCTTTTGTCTGAGTAAATATTCTAGCCCCAGCTGTCCAGACCAGTGAAGACACCTTCACACTTGCCTAGCCAATGATAAATAAAACTTTGGATAGAAGTTTTACTGACACAAATCCTTAAATTTGGTTGTTTTTGGTTGCTTATTGTAAATCAAGGTTTGAATCCAAACTGTTTCAAGCTTTTTGATTTCTTTTTTAAATACACAGTCTATTTAGTTTTACAGCGAGGTACAGCTGATAAGTTGTATCTTTTTTTCAAAGAGTGTTTGTGTCAGAGAAACATGAGTGAACGGCAAAAAAAGAGATCAGGACAAAAATGCATGACCTGGATTGACTACTTCAGACTCCCAGACCACCAAACAGACTTTGAATGCTTCCTCTGATTCCCTCTGTAGAGGAACCAACCAGAGGGGAGGCGATGTTGGAGAACCTTCACTCACCTCAGACATGGGTCAGGTCACAGTGACCTCAAATGTGCACAGATAAAGTTCTGAACATCACTGGTGCTACCAGGATGCAGTAATAGGACTGACCTCCTTATCTCCAGTTGGAACAAGATACCATATCTAATTCTACATTCAAAAGATGTTAAAAAGTCAGAAAACCCAACTTTCTGTAAAGTGTTGAGGGACAGTTCGACTACAAGGAAGTCGAAAACTAGGTTGGGTTCACTGTGAGATTTCCAAGCAATTATCTGATATCATGTCAGCTTGTCAACGTACAGTATACTTTATGTGTATAAGTTTTAACATGACTATAATCCTCACAATTACCTTGTATTTTATTTCCATCTATTTATTTATTTATTTATTTATTTATTTATTTATCTATTTATTTATCTATTTATACCTAGCAGGCAGTTTGTGCTATCCAGCCAGTTCATCTTGATAAATTTAGTCAACGTTACATTATCTGTTCTAAAGGGAACAGTATTGAAGACAATCTTCTGGTTATATATGTTTTTCATTGTTTCTTTTCAAGTTGGACTAGTGGACATCACACAATGCTAAGTTTTTTTCTCTGAGATAGATAGATATGTGTAAGGTGACAGTGGTGCTCTGCTGCAGAGGCAACAGGGGGACCTAGACTGCAATAACATATTATTAGCTTTTTTCACAGCTCCAATGGGCTGGATTTACACTGGATATCCAGAGACCTCCAAGGGCAGCCCACTGTTACAGCGGTGTCCACCAGCACAGCACATGCCAGAGATATTCAGGTGTGTGTGGACTGAATAGCCATGCACCCACGCAAGACACACACGGGGCATGCACACACACACACACACACACACACACACACACACACACACACACACACACGCAGAGAGTGTCTGTAATCAGTGACAGGCCTTTTCCAATTAGCCTCAGTGTGCTGTCATCAGTACTATTGTAGTACTGCATGTTCTCCTTTTGTTCTGTAAACTGTAAACACATCTCCTGCCATCACGATAGATAGATAGATAGATAGATAGATAGATAGATAGATAGATAGATAGATAGATAGATAGATAGATAGATAGAATTTACCATTACAGCAGCTTAGAGCAAAAGATAAAGAACACGTGCGTGTGTGTGTGTGCCTACGTGCGTGTGTATATATATATATATATATATATATATATATATATATATATATATATATATATACACTTTTCACCTCTGCAACTCATTAAAAGACCTGTTTTCTTTGCAGAGTACAGTATGTAAATAGATTTACAGTGCTTTGATGAACACATGCTTATACGCTCTTTGAACCTTAATAGCATACAAAGTAAGTCAAGCTTGTGTTTTGCTCCCGTCTATATGGAGAAAGAGTGTGTAGCTGAACACATTTTGCTGCTCCACTAATCAAAGACCTTGAGTATGGTCCAGGACATTAATGTCAACCAATGTCATACAGGCAAGAGAATGAAGGTAATGAGGTTGGCAATAAAAATCAGTGCACAAAAAACCCTTCTATTGGTAAAGTAATAGAGGCCGACGTTGTTTGTAAGCTTCAGCTGTTTGCTTAATTGCAGATTTACAACACTAGCTCTAATTTACATATGTAAATTCTAAGCAGGCCAACAGAGCTGTTCTTGGCAATGCTTCTCTTTGCCTGCAGGAGGAAAAAAAAGCGGGCTGTGTGGCAAGAGAAAAAAGGAGATAAACAAACAGATGGAAACTAAAATAAAAAACAAAAAGAGAAGGGATTGTTTAAGAAGTGATGAGCAGGAATGGTGGCAGAGTTCTGGGATGAAGTGGCGGTCTTGCAGAGGTGGATGGATGGATGACGAGGAAGGCTTTGTCAACAAAAGAAACTCAATTCTCCACCTGTGCACACAAAGACGGTCTCCACTTTCCCCTACATATGGCTGCAGTCAGGACAAGTAAATAAAAGGACATGTTGCTCTTTCCTGTAGGTTAAACCAGAGAGCGCCCCAAACAGGTTATCCGACAGTTGCAAGAGTCCTTAGGGCAAATTACCTGCTAAGTTCAAGGACTCTCAGACTCACACTGATGTGCTCAGATGTGCACAGATGTTACGGTGCCTGAGACTGTGATCTGTTAGCATTAATGGCGCTGTGTGTTACTAATTCATATAGACAGCTGGGGACAGTAGGAGCAGGTCCCCGGTGCTTTACCCGCTTCCAGACAGCATGCCGGCAGCTAATATTGCAGGGGAATGTGTGTGCATAATGTGTCTGTGTGCATAAAGAAGAAAGCAGGGCAAGGTATTAGAACAACTGAGAAAGAAGGCACTTCTCACAGGCCATAAATGAGAGAGTGCAGAATTTTGCAGCCAGACACACTTTGATCCTCATTGTTCCAGTGAGGCCTCGGTAAACAAGGAGGGCAAGCCAACGTGGGAACATGCAGAAAGAAAAGAGTTTAAAGTTTAAACTTACCTATCCAAGAGAGAGAAAAAAAGCTTTGTTTAAAGGAAAAATTTGGCAACAGCTCACAAAAATAAATACTCATCTCTTCACATCCCATCCCTGATTAGGAGTAGCAATCGCTATGCCTGATTATATCAATCAACGATAGAGATGATACGACATAAAAGGGATTCCACCTATTCCCAGTTCATGAATATACATTAAGTCTACCAATCATCCACTGACTGGTTTGGGGAAAACTCTAATGTGCAGGAGTTTATGGATTTTACATTTACTGTACAGCTTGACTGAAATATAATTCAAGAAGAAATTGGTACAGTACTGACCACTTTTAAGTGATAACCCCCTAAAGAAGAAAACCATTTTACCAGCAAAGTGCATTTAAATAAAGTCAGTTAAAGCTAGCCAACATGATGAGCTGAAACCCTATTAAAGCCAAAGATAGCAACCATCGGATGTCTCTCTCAGAGCCATTCTGAAATAACCACGATGCTACTTGAAGCAGCACCAAGATGTTGCAGATTTGAGAAGTGAAAGTGAGTTACTGATAGACAATTAATGTGACTTGGCAGCAGAGCAGGCTGATGTCTCTGGTCAATCTCTCTCACTCGTTCCCTCTTTCACACATGCATGCACATGCACACAGACACAAAGGCAGGAGAAATATCAATAACATTCCTTGCCAGGTATTCTCACTTTGCTCTCCTCCTGTTGACAGAATCCTCCTCTCTCCCTCTGCTGATCTTCAGGCTGTCCTAATTCATAGATTCTCCTGAGGAACCATCAAAGTGCCCATTGTGTTATTATTATCTTTCATGTGCTTTACCTGTTTATTTTACCCCTTTGTGCACACTTTTACACTTTTGGTGCAATCAATGCCCATAACAGTGGAAGTTGAGTAACAGAAATGAATCCTACTCCCAGATGGTGAAGTTTATAGTGTGTGTGTGTGTGTGTGTGTGTGTGTGTGTGTGTGTGTGTGTGTGTGTGTGTGTGTGTGTGTGTGTGTGTGTGTGTGTGTGTGTGTATTTTTTCTCACCATCGCTTCTCTTTAACGTAGTTAAAGCTTCTTTGCTTGGACCTCTGTGTGGGGAAAATTACCCCAGAGTTGGTAACACAACAGCAGGATGTGTTTAAATGAAGGAGCTTCACGGCACGTTTGTAAAGGGGGAACCAAGTTTACACATTAAAGGCTGCTCACAGGTCCTGGGGAGTATTACTGTGTATAGGAAACAGGTAAATTGGTAAATTTCCTGTGATTACTTGAGTCGATGTCAGTTGGAGACTACAGGGCTCAAAAAGGAAACAAATCTGAGGGCTTGGAGTTAGAAAGAAGTGAGGTTTGCATATAGGTAGCAGATCTCTGTAGACCACTCTTTATCTCTGCTTAAGGCTAGCAAGCTCGAGGCTACATTAGCTACTACTAGCATAACATACTCAAATCTCAGTCTGTTGACAGACTGCCGGCGGTTAAGTTGCATTTTGTGTAATGTAGGCGCCAGGGCTTGATAAGGAAAATACGTTATCTCTGGTTCTTCTGCAATGATTTTGATCCTCTTTTCCTTAAACCTCTGAATCGTGACTCCAACAATCTTCTACAAGTGCAATTTCTAAAAGGATGTTGTACTCTTTTAAGACTGAAGCACATTTTATCTTTGATACTTTCAATGTGAAATGGAAATATCAGGTTCAGCACCACGGACAGCTCCAGTCTGAAAATTGTTAAATGCCAGCATTCGAAGAACATTTGTGCATTTTATTGGGTCACAGTTAGGCTACGGTGACTGTGTTAGGCTTCGACCGAAAAAAAGCTGGTCTTTTGAATGCCTACAAAAACACATTCCCTCTTCAATCAATAATCCAATATGTTCAGTCAGAGATAACAGATGATCAGAAGATAGGTACTACGTGGTGCCAGAAGGTGCCTCTATCACTCCTGGCTCACACATTTCAAGTGAAGAGAGGGCCCGCCAAAAATCATCTCAAAGGACTGCCAATCACCTCCAGCAATGATAATACCAGAGATAAATGAAGGCAATAACTAGCAATGGGATTAGACTTATATAAAAGTGTTAAAGAGGGAGATTTGGGACATTTGTCTCCTCCACTACAGTGCAAATATGGCAGTGCAGTGCAGTGAACGCAAGTGTGAGACTGTTTTTAGTGGAACATATTAGCTGACATTATCATGGAATCGTCACATCATTTGTTAATCATTTGTAGTGCATATGCTATTAAATGTTTGTTTAACAAATGTAACAAATATAATTATAACAATATCTAAATAACTGTTACTTACTGCCCATATGATGTCTGTCCAAGAGAACAATCAAAAATATATCCACATATAAATTGCAATTTGATGTATATGCACCTGATTTTAAGTTTCAACATCAATGTTAAATATACCTGTGGTATCTGAAATGTTTTCCGGTTTTGAAAACTGATTGTTAATTTAATGCCATTTGTTCTTTCTGTACATGTTCTTGCCTGCAGATGATGTCAGATGTTTCGCAGCATCTTTATTAGTAACGTGTCTGTGTGTCCTCATAGAGGTGTATTATCACACCTTGAAATACCTATTTCCGCTTCATTTAACTTGGATGTTGGACCCTGTCACGTATCATTTATTATTGCAGTGAACATTATCCAAGGTTTTCTGACAACCTTATGATTATAATTGGGAGAGTGAACAAAATAATCTGAATGTTATTGAGCCATTAATTTCCATCCTATACATGCAATTTAGTGCATTGTATATTTAGTGCATGAATTCTCTTCTTTTGTGGCTATAAATGTAGTTTTAGTCTCATCACACTAAACTGCAATCAAAGGCACTGTAATGAGCAAATGTGGACTGTATGAGGAGTGCATATTAATACACATCCTCTGGTCCTTCTGCGTGGACTTTGAGTCATCATGGAAGGAATCATCTTATTGCAGCTTAATGCATTTCATAAAATAAAATATCAGGGCTTTGTAAACAAACAACCTGGGTCATCAAACAGAACAAAACTGCACATCTATTAAAGCTAATCATTGTGAATAGATGGACATTGGGGTCCACAGAGAGCTGAGATTAAGATCAGCGGGTGATTGAGACAAACAATACAAAGCACTGGAGCTAATATGCGAACAAAACAAAAACAGACGCAATATTATTTTGCACTGATCACTCACCCGTCTTGTTACGTGACCAGTGGTGTTTTCAGATGATGAATTCACATTTGTACGGACAAGCTGTTTATAAATCTAGCATAAGTGACGAAGACATTATGTCTTAAAAATGTTATGCATTTCAATTCGTTTTTTTTTATTCAGTTGCGTTGTGGCAGCATGTTTGCATTTCACATGATGTTATGAAAGCAATATATAGGACGTAATTTGCATGTTATTTTGGTGTAAGTCATACTAATGCTGTTCAAGATAACAGGAAATATAAAGCAGGCTTTAAAATTGGACTCCTTTTCTTTTGAAGGGTACTCATGGGACGATGGCTACCAGCAAAAAAGTGGTACTGAAGACTATAAACAAAAGAAACCTTCAGTCGGATACATTCAAGGGGAACTGTCAGTTCAGCAACAATAAGCAAGACTTCAACCAAAATGATACATACGGTAATAGTGTAGATCCTATTTTGTTTAGTTCTGATTTAAAATGGAGTGTGTGTGTGAGTAGTGTAAGAAAAAAAAATTTCAATTCAGTTATTCTCCTGTTTCACTTTGGAACTTTAAACCTATTTGAAGTCTGTACTGTTTGTGTGTTTATGGCAGAGCTCGAAAAGAGGAGATGATGTTATGTTTCTCCGCCACACCCAAACCATTTCATATTTGCACATACTTTGATAAACAAGTGGCTACATCAACATTAAGTTAAATTTTTAGGCCTAAATGTGATATGCGACATCAAACAGCACCACTAAATATTCCTATGTTATGATGGTCACTGGAATTATAGATCTACAAGCTTCATTTTGCCCTTTTGGTTTTATTGTTTGTCTGCTCTTTAAAAGAGCGTTAAATGTGACATGAATCTAACTAAATGTTGCAGTGTGGGTATAATTATGTTATTGGACAGTAGAAAAGCTCTCCAGTAGGCTAATGTGCTGCAGTTGCTTCCCGCTCGACTTCAGATGGGTACCCAGTAGGCCTGATTGGCTATATACAGCCTAATCAGACATGCTGGATTGTCTTGCTTAACATTTTATCCTCATCCTTGTATCAATTTTCAACTAAATTAGCCTGGTCCACCAGAGATGTAAATGTGAATTGGGCAGGGGGGAATGAAGGGGCTACTACCACAGTTCAGCATCACAGTATTCACAGTCTGCCACAGTGAAGGCTGCATAGTGTGCTTAATGTCATTCAGAAGCAAAGGAGCTAATACTGAGTCCATGTGTCCTGGGTTAGCTGATGTTAATGTGTCAAAATAGCACTGTGTTCCTCCATAATTTCAGTGATACTTTCAGAGAGGTTATACCACCCCCTGTAGGCCCACTTTATTGTGACATACAGTACATTCCTGGGAATTGTGTGTCAGGTGAGGGCTTCACACAGACAGTGCTGTTTAAAGCTCCACAGTGAAGTGACATGACATGACATTTTAAACTGCCATCTTAGTAATAGCTGGAAAAAATAAGGCCCAATTATATTTTGAATGATGTTTCAAAGTAAATTCAATAACACTTGGATGAAAACGAGGTCAAGAGACACTCAAAAACAAGCTTTTGGAGGGCCCCCCATGGCCTGGGCCACTAACCATTTTCTGTGATCCCAGTTAGAGTTTGGCTAGGGACCTCTGATGCATGTTATTCCCCATCTTTTTCTCCTCATTTCTCGCCTCCTCTCTATCATTGACTCCCTAATAAAAGGCATTAAATGCCCCTAAATAAAAAAACTTTCAGAAAGAACTGGACCCCAATGTGGAGTTAACTCTAAAACATGGACTGTTGGTCAGATTTCTCTCTGTGTCTGTTTACTTGTCAGTTTTTGATTTAGTATTAAACAGTGGAACTGTAGACTGAAGGCAGCAACAGTAGTGAAACAAGACAGATAGTAGAGTCAAATCTGATCAGAATAGGATGGAAGTGTGCTGAAACTGAACTTATCCTTATTTTGCTGGTCCACACTATACAAGCACCTAAAAGAAGTATAGAAGGTTGAGGGATGAGTAAAGGACTGTGAGCTGTCTGATGGGTGACGACGAGGAGAAGGAAAGTTGCCTTGGCTGTGGGCAGATGCTGGTTGCAGTGCCAGCTGGTAGAGGGTGGGCCCACCTGTCTCTCCCCGTCTCCCTCTTCTCCACTGTGGAGAAAGCAACAGATGGAGTCCGAGTTCTGCTCTGGTCCCAACGCTGCTTCTTCAGTCTGTCCAGCTCTCTACCGCCCTGGCCCGACGGTATGGTGCCAGGGGAAAATGGGGGCTGCGCCCTCCACCCGGCCCTCCATCCGGCCCTCCACCCGGCCCTCCACTGCCACAAGGTTCAACTGCTTTACAGAGAGGGGTCGCCCTGCCGCATCTTTCTCCCACAAACACTGTGCTGCCTCCTCGTGGACGTAAGCAACAACTACATGTTTGCTTTGAAGTCTGAGCGAAGGCTTTTCTTTATTCAGATAAAAACATGCCCTCTCAAGATCTCGCAGCGATGCCAGCTTTGAAATAATCAAGACCGGAGGCTTCATGTAAGCGGCTCGTTTTTCAATGAGATAGAGAGGGAGAGGGTGGAAATTTAATACATCGTACTTATTGATGTGAAGGTGTATAATCCCTAGGGAGTGCTTTGGATATATAGTGATGCATGTGGACTGTGTGATAGCATGATACAAAAAGCATCATGATGCCTGGTGGAGGTCAAAAGGTTGTGTCAAACACCAAAGACCTGAATTCTGTCACAGGGTGGCTTGGTGACCTTTACGTCACTGGTCTGGTGATAAATCAATGCATGAAGTCTCTAAAGAAACACTGCCAGCTCATTAGGGATCCCTTAAGAAGCAAGCCACCCACCCCAGTTGTTCTACTCTAGCCTCGTTAAAAGGAGCTGGTCCTAATAAAGGAGAAAGGAGACAATTCTAAAATGTAGTCGTTCTAGTAGCTCATATCAGCCTTGATATTTGTGAGCGTCTGTTTCATTAAAAGGTAGAGCTGAATTATGACTATGTTAATCTCTCCAAAAACACCATAACTGGGCTGTTTCTCCTCCCAGCTGCTCCCAGAGGTGCCTTTAGGGTACATTAAATGTATTCTCTGCCATTCAGGAAGAAAGTTATGGTCGTAGCAAAAGCTTAATTTCAGCGATAAAGGACTAAATCCCAAGGTAGTTATCGATATTTAAATAGGCTTCTTGTATCTGATATTTTACAGTAAAAAAGTGACAGTGGCTTCCTTCAGGCTGTTGCTCTAGAGAGAGATAGAGTGAACAAATCAAAGACGACCTGGAGCCCAAAGGGAGAGACAAAATTCCTTGAGAGCTCTCTGAAGAAACTGCAAGGTATCATGGGAGGTCTGTCTATACTCACACGAGGGTATAGACTTAGACGTTTCTTGCATTGCCTTTTAGGTTTCCTTTAAAGCCTTGCGGTATTGAAATACATTGATTTAATGGAAATAATCTGGAGATTTTCCCACCGCACAAAAAAGGAAATGAGTTTTCACTGACTCAAAGAATTGACTGAGAAATGTGTAAAGGCAGTCAGTCCAACAGTTTGGTGTTATCTAGACCGACAAAGCTTCTCAATTATCACCGAACATGAAATGAATCTAAAGAGACCAATTTTCGCCAAATAATCAAGCCATTATCATTCATGACTCAATCACAGTGGAAATTACCAAGTCTCTGCTTATGCCCAGCAATGTGGAAGGAAAAAAAGAACAGACGTGAGGAAACAAAAGGATGCTAATGGAGCTATAACCAGTTTGTGGCTCTAGTGGGACCACTGTTCATGTGCGTCACTGGAGGTTGGCGAGATATTGGCGCTCTGCCATTCCTGAGTCTGATTGAGTGCAAATTAAATCTTGTTTCATCATTTGAATGGAAGGCAAAGAATGAGAGAAAATGGCCAACAATCTATTTGGAGGCAATATCTGTAAAGGAAATCATATCAGAAGAGCATTCAGGGACCATGTTCAGTGCATTTGGTGAATTACAGCTCATATTTTACCACAACAAAACATTGTGCAAGTCTGTCGGTGTTTGGTTCTATCCCCAATATGAAGTAAATAATGGTTGATTTGGAAGTTTTGGTGAGGAATGATATGTTGTTGTAAAGTGATTGGAAAAATTGGATGTTGTGGGAACTGCATGGTCAGGGTTATAGAGGTCATAGTAATAAGCGGAGGGAGGAAAGTGACCAAAATATAAAAAGAGTTCAGTTTCCCAAAATGTCAATACTTCATTTTGGGAAATGTGTTTATTCACTTTCTTTCCTGGACTTAGATGGGAAGGCCACCACTCTCACATGGTATCTGTTAAATATGGTGGCTAGCTCAGCACAAAGACAGAGACACAGGGAAAACAGCAAACCTGAAACATAAAGCATCCAAAGCAGCGGCTTCCTGAAGTCTTGACATCACTGCAAGGTTGCAGAGACTTCAGAAGGTGACTGCTCCCTGTCAAGAAATGTCTAGCTCATGGGCGTAAACCTCTGTAAAACCACAACATGCCATTGATACACGTTGGGTGTATCAATGGCACGGACTTAACAAACAAGATGTAACATGCTAATTAGTGAGCTTTAGAGGTGTTGCTAGGTGAATTTTGTTACCATTAAAGTAATTCAAGTTCAAGACCTTTATTTGTCCCTGAGGGGCGATTCATTTTGCTGCAGTAGCAAGAAATTGACACACAGTACATGACAACAAAGACGACAACATCAATGAAAATACAGTATCAAACCAGATGGGGAAAATAAATACCACAACATTAAAAGTTTAAGTCCCAGTGTGCAGAGTTAAGCAGAGAGATAACAGAGTGGACGAGGGAGAATTTATACCTATTTGTTTTTGCTGGTGGCTGACTGAAACGGGAACCGGAGGGCAGCAACTTAAATTCAGCATTTTTGGGGGTGAGAACTATCGGACATGATGGATTCTGCCTTTTTAAGCACATGTCTATTATACAGATCAGTTGGTGTCATCTGCTGAATCCCAATCATTTTGCTGCTAACTTTATTTACCGTTGCTAATGTGTTTTTCTGTTTTAAATTCAGAGAAGCATACCAGCAAATACATGAAAAGGTAAAGACAGACTCAATAAAAGATTTATAAAACAATGTCATCAGGGATCTGTCCACTTGAAACTTAGCTAGCTTTCTCAGACAGAAGAGACGTTGCTGACTTTTCTTACTCATCATGTCTGTGTTTAGTTCAAAGGTCAACTTGTTATTAATGATGATTCCCAGATACTTGTATGATTCAACAATTTCAACCTCTTTTCCATCTATAATCGTCTTTCCAGGAGTTGGATGGTGACGTCTAAAATCAATGCACATGTCCTTTGTCTTTGTAACATTTAAGTCTAAAAAGGCTTCTTTGCACCAGTTTCAAAAATAGGGTAGTACAGGGCCATGAGATGTTTCAGTGTGTCCATTATACTTACCATGACTGTATCATCAGCAAACTTTACAATGTAGTTATTGGTCAGTAAGCTGTAAGCAGCTGTTCCCAGTCTTTGTGCTAAGCATTTGATCTAATTAAACTGATCTTCTCAAACTCTTTCTAACTTGACTCTTATTAAAAGTAGACTTTCAGTTTCACAATTTGAGTGTATTTACTGTTTCTCAGAATGAACATGGAAGCTTTTGGTTTTAGGACAGTTTTGCTTCTTGTCACGTCACCAAACATGTCTTTGTACAGATGTGTATTGACCTGAGTTTGAATACAATGGAATTTTTTTATAAAGCCTAATGCTTCCAAATTGATTTTACTCTTCTTCATACAGATCAAAACTGCCAAAACTTAAATTATTCTCAATCAGGTTAAGAGATGGTTCTGGAGGACTGTGGGACAGACTGGTGTCATGGTCACTAGGCCTAGTTAGTCCTCAGAGGTTGATGTTTGGATTGTTTGTGGTGTGTTTGGTGGTGTGTGGATACGCTGTTTGGATGGTGTGTGGATGGAGTCTGGTTGCTTGGTGTCAGCATGGCTCTAATCAGCTGTTGGCAGGCGAATGAGCGGGCGGTCTCTCCCCGCGGCGGCACCCCGGGTCGAAAGCCGGTTTGAAGTTTAATGATGCCAGCTGCCAGCTCCACCAGGCTGTGAGTGCTAACGAGCTGGCACTGGCGGTGGACTGGGCCGCGGCGGCAGCACCTGGAAATGGAGCACACGTTTCAGAGGGGCGGGGCTCCGCTGGGGCTGTTGAGGGGCCTGCTGGAGACCCAGGACGGCACCCAGAGGCCCGCATCTCTTTGAAGAGCGCCCCAATTTCCATATTTCATTACGCACTGCTGACTGACAAGGCCCAGCCAGATGTTCTATTTTCAGCTATTTAAATTTTGACCTGCTTTCCTACCATGGATGCAAAAAGGAAGAAAAAAAACAAACAAATTTTATCAAAACACAGATGCCAATGATGACGGGAACTTGGATCTGGCGTGTCTGCTACTTTTTGTAACATATAAATCTTCATATCTTTTCATCCTCGTAAAGCATTGGATGTTGTTCTTTATCTTCCCTTTTCATTTCAGAAATTTGTTTGACAATCTATCCTGAGGCCTTCACTGTCTTGCTCAAGGACACTTTAACAAGACACCCTGATTGTTTCAGGGATCAAATGTGAGACCTTGTATTTATGAGACAATATCTAACGATCCAGCCAGCCCAGCACTGAATTGGCTGCAAAGTGAGTGATTCACACTCTGAAACACCACATAAAGCATGCTCGCACAGCTTCTCTGTCCCTGAGATATTGGAGATGATTAATTCCTGTGGTATTCCTGTTGAAATGGCTGTTAAATTGCAGCGTCCTTACTCAATTCTTCATGCAAAAATACATCGACAACCCTGACCTTTTTGTGCATCTGCTGCAAATGGCACTTTGTCATTCTGAGTGTGCAAGCTCAAGGATCAATGTGATTTTGTTGGAATAAAACTTCTATGATGCAGAAGAAGTGTGTGTCCACGTCTGGGCTTCATGAAACTGAATAACTCTTGAAAGAAGAAGAAAAAAAAGACAAAGAAGGGGTGAAACACAGAGGGAAAGTGTGCCAAGCAGCTCAGAGTTGAGCACTAAATGGCAAAAAATGAGAATCAGAGGAAGAAAGGCTTTCACTCATTGGTCAACACAGCTTGCAGCAAGGGAGGGGAAAGCAGTTTATTCCTTCAGCAATGCATCTGTAAGTGTGTACTATGTCTGTGTATGTGTCAGACTTAGTGAAAATAGAGATGTAACTGAGAGGTAACTAAGGCATTACAGAGGTATTATTCACACTGAAGAGAAAATTGAATGAAAGCAAAGGTTCCTTCTCTTGGGTTCAGATCACTGGTAAAATAATGAACTGACGGTGTATTCATTTGTGGCCATGTTATTGAACTTTTTTGTCCTGTGTGTTTAATTGGGGACAGCACAGACTAATTATCATCTGCAGATCTGAAGTTCACAGAGAGTAAAAACAGGAGTTAGAAAGATAAGGTGACATAATCTTTTAGTGTTTAGCGACAAGAGGAGCTGTAAAGTAGAGGAGATGTGTGTACGTCTGGAGGCGCCAATGGAACGTTTCTAAATGTGTGATTTAATTTCTGCAGTTATGGCAAAAGCATCTGTATATGTTTGTTTAAAGCCTCTCTTCTTATGAATGAGGGGACAGTTTAAATGAGATGGATGGAAATTTGAGTCATGTCTTCAATGAATATTTGGCAAAATTGCATGTTCATCTCTCTGATGAACAGCTGACTACTGACCCACAGTGTCAGGTTCAATTCTAGTCAATAACCCAGTAACACTGTCTCCAAACAGCACCTGTTTACTGGTTCCACTTATTACCCCACTTATTTAGTATTATTCATCATTCTCATTCTCATATCTCACTTATTTATTATATACTATTTACTCATCATTCCCATTCTCACATCTCACTTATTATTTATTTATTCATCATTCTCATTTCCTATTTCAGAACTGTTCATAATGTTCACACTGTTCATACTGTAATATAATAACATAATACTATTTATCCCAGTATCCTTTGCACTATGCTCCACATTTTAAAGTATGTATATATTGTGTATATATTAGTGTGTATATTTTGTTTTGGTTGTTTTGGTTGTGTAAGCACATTGTGAGAAACGATGCTCCAAAGAAAAATTCCTCGTATGTGTCCTCATACCTGGCAAATAAAGCTGATTCTGATTCTGATTGCAGTTACATACAATATATCATTGTACAAAGACTGACATGCTTTGGAACGTAGTTTACAAAAGAATATATATACAGTGAGGAAAATAAGTATTTGAAGACCCTGCTATTTTGCAAGTTCTCCCACTTAGAAATCATGGAGGCGTCTGAAATTATCATTGTAGGTGCATGTCCACTGTGAGAGACATATATTAAAAAAAATTAAAAAATTTAAAAATCACAATGTATGATTTTTCAACTATTTGTATGATACAGCTGCAAATAAGTATTTGAACACCTGAGAAAATCAATGTTAATATTTGGTGCAGTAGCCTTTGTTTGCAATTACAGAGGTCAAACGTTTCCTGTAGTTTTTCACCAGGTTTGAACACACTGCAGAAGGGATTTTGGCCCACTCCTCCACACAGATCTTCTCAAGATCAGTCAGGTTTCTGGGCTACATGGAGTTTGAGCTCCCTCCAAAGATTCTCTATTGGGTTTAGGTCTGGAGACTGGCTAGGCCACGCCAGAACCTTGATCTGCTTCTTCCAGAGCCCCTCCTTGGTTCTCCTGGCTGTGTGCTTCGGGTCATTGTCATGTTGGAAGACCCAGCCTCGACCCATCTTCAATGCTCTAACTGAGGGAAGGAGGTTGTTCCCCAAAATCTCGCAATACATGGCCCCGGTCCTCCTCTCCTTAATACAGTGCAGTCGCCCTGTCCCATGTGCAGAAAAATCCCCCCAAAGCATGATGCTACCACCCCCATGCTTCACAGTAGGGATGGTGTTCTTGGGATGGTACTCATCGTTCTTCTTCCTCCAAACACGGTTAGTGGAATTATGACCAAAAAGTTCTATTTTGGTCTCATCTGACCACATGACTTTCTCCCATGACTCCTCTGGATCATCCAAATGGTCATTGGCTAACTTAAGACGGGCCTTGACGTGTGCTGGTTTAAGCAGGAGAACCTTCCATGCCATGCATGATTTCAAACCATGACGTCTTAGTGTATTACCAACAGTAACCTTGGAAACGGTGGTCCCAGCTCTTTTCAGGTCATTGACCAGCTCCTCCCGTGTAGTTCTGGGCTGATTTCTCACCTTTCTTAGGATCATTGAGACCCCACGAGGTGAGATCTTGCATGGAGCCCCAGTCCGAGGGAGATTGACAGTCATGTTTAGCTTCTTCCATTTTCTAATGATTGCTCCAACAGTGGACCTTTTTCACCAAGCTGCTTGGCAAGTTCCCCGTAGCCCTTTCCAGCCTTGTGGAGGTGTACAATTTAGTCTCTAGCGTCTTTGCACAGCTCTTTGGTCTTAGCCATGTTAGTAGTTGGATTCTTACTGATTGTATGGGGTGGACAGGTGTCTTTATGCAGCTAACAACCTCAAACAGGTGCATCTAATTTAGGATAATAAATGGAGTGGAGGTGGACATTTTGAAGGCAGACTAACAGGTCTTTGAGGTCAGAATTCTAGCTGATAGACAGGTGTTCAAATACTTATTTGCAACTGTATCATACAAGTAAATAGTTAAAAAATCATACATTGTGATTTCTGGATTTTTTTTTTATTATGTCTCTCACAGTGGACATGCACCTACGATGACAATTTCAGACCCCTCCATGATTTCTAAGTGGGAGAAGTTGCAAAATAGCAGGGTCTTCAAATACTTATTTTCCTCACTGTATATACATATCAGTCTCATTTCCATTTGCAACAGGCAGTTGTTTTCAGCAAACTGCCCACATGCACTACCTGCAGCACCAAACAGCAGACAAAGTAGGTGACTAGTTAGTAAACATCGTGGAGCATTTATCTGCTAAAGAGCCAGATATTTCCTTCAGGAGTTGGTAGAGAGTGAAGTGAGTAAAATTTACCAGATGGCTAGGAACAAATGAGTTATAATGTTGCTCCATATCTGTTGGATACATAAAAAAGGCAACTATTTGCAAACACATTGAGCACAACAACCTTTCAAGAGATAATTTGTGAATATTTGCAACTTGGTTTAACAAAAAGGTCAATAGATTTTTAAAACAGAACTTATGTAAAAATCCATATAAAGTCTGTAACATCAATTCTGTGGGGGGAAAAGCTGTCAAGGGCAAAAATGAAAAACACTGCACTTTATTTTCTAGCCAGTGATGGTTCTTATAAATGATTAAAAAAAGCAGTAATTTCAGTGAGCTAAATGTCATCTGTTTCTGCATAATCTTCACTGCTGAACTTTCCCGATCGCAGCGATAAAATTAGAGCAGGCCTACTCAAGATAAAAATACTTGAAAAGATAACACAGGAGTCTAGCTGCCGCTTACAGACTGTACTTGGTCAGTGTTGCATAAGCTTTATGAGCACTTCACTGTCATCAATGGAAAATCACAGCTGCCATATTATGAAGGAAAATTACAGTAAAATGAATTTCAACTTTATAATGTGGCTTTTTATAAGTAAACAATATTACTAAGCAACCAAGACATCTGTGCATGGATGTGGGTGTAAGATGACACGTGTATTTATCACTCCTTCCGTTGCACACACAGTATTGAAACTTACATAGGCACTATGGAGATGCTTTGGTAAGGACGTTGTTAGTATGAATAGTGCAGGATTCTCTGCCCCCCTTTATGGACTGCCTGACCTTTGGCATGACCTTTAGAAGACAATTTGCTGCAGAAATCGCCTTACGCCTCGCCTCACATTATTTTTTCAACGTTACCTTTACAGTGTTGCTGAAAAGAGCTGGATTCAACAGAGGGGTCGTGGGGTCAGGAGGAGGAGGGTAAAGATGCAGGTCAGATTAGTTCTACAGTTGTGTTCAGCCAGTGTCCTCTGAGAATTTACTGCCAGGAATCCGTTTGAACTCTGAACTCTCAAGCTGTCTGTCAAAAAGTGGACCCTGTTGACTGTAGGAAAGCCTGGACAGTGGCTATAGAGCTTTAATGTCAGGCAACAAAACACTGAACATGTTCAAGGTTAGTATCATTTTCTCTGTAATGCTTTATAATCTTGAATCACCATCTCTCAGGCCAAATGCAAAAACAAATGAAGGCAGTCCTAATGACTCTACAAATTCATTTTAACATCTACATAAAACAATTTTTGGTCCACAACTGTAGTCCAGACTGAAATACAGGTAAAAGCCAGTAAATTAGAATATTTTGAAAAACTTGATTTATTTCAGTAATTGCATTCAAAAGATGTAACTTGTACATTATATTTATTCATTGCACACAGACTGATGCATTCAAATGTTTATTTCATTTAATTTTGATGATTTGAAGTGGCAACAAATGAAAATCCAAAATTCCGTGTGTCACAAAATTAGAATATTGTGTAAGGGTTAAATTTTGAAGACACCTGGTGCCACAAAATAATCAGCTGATTAACTCAAAACACCTGCAAAGGGCTTTAAATGGTCTCTCAGTCCAGTTCTGAAGCCTACACAAACATGGGGAAGACTTCAGATTTGACAGCTGTCCAAAAGGCGACCATCGACACATTGCACAAGGAGGGAAAGACACAAAAGGTTATTGCTGAAGAGGCTGGCTGTTCTCAGAGCTCTGTGTCCAAACACATTAATAGAGAGGCAAAGGGAAGGAAAAACTGTGGTCAGAAAAAGTGTACAAGCGATAGGGATCACCGCGCCCTAGTCAAGATTGTGAAAAAAAACCCATTCAAAAATGTGGGGGAGATTCACAAGGAGTGGACAGCTGCTGGAGTCAGTGCTTCAAGATCCACCACCAAGAGACGCTTGAAAGACATGGGTTTCAACTGCCGCATACCTCGTGTCAAGCCACTGTTGACCAAGAAAGAGCGCGAAAAGCGTCTCACCTGGGCTAAGGAAAAAAAGAGCTGGACTGCTGCTGAGTGGTCCAAAGTCATGTTTTCTGACGAAAGCAAATTTTGCATTTCCTTTGGAAATCGAGGTCCCAGAGTCTGGAGGAAGACAGGAGAGGCACAGGATCCACGTTGCCTGAAGTCTAGTGTAAAGTTTCCACCATCAGTGATGGTTTGGGGTGCCATGTCATCTGCTGGTGTCGGTCCACTCTGTTTCCTGAGATCCAGGGTCAACGCAGCCGTCTACCAGCAAGTTTTAGAGCACTTCATGTTTCCTGCTGCTGACCTGCTCTATGGAGATGGAGATTTCAGGTTCCAACAGGACTTGGCGCCTGCACACAGCGCAAAATCTACCCGTGCCTGGTTTACGGACCATGGTATTTCTGTTCTAAATTGGCCAGCCAACTCCCTGACCTTAGCCCCATAGAAAATCTGTGGGGTATTGTGAAAAGGAAGATGCAGAATGCCAGACCCAAAAACGCAGAAGAGTTGAAGGCCACTATCAGAGCAACCTGGGCTCTCATAACACCTGAGCAGTGCCAGAAACTCATTGACTCCATGCCACGCCGCATTAATGCAGTAATTGAGGCAAAAGGAGCTCCAACCAAGTATTGAGTATTGTACATGCTCATATTTTTCATTTTCATACTTTTCAGTTGGCCAACATTTCTAAAAACTCCCTTTTTTGTATTAGCCTTAAGTAATATTCTAATTTTGTGACACACGGAATTTTGGATTTTCATTTGTTGCCACTTCAAATCATCAAAATTAAATGAAATAAACATTTGAATGCATCAGTCTGTGTGCAATGAATAAATATAATGTACAAGTTACACCTTTTGAATGCAATTACTGAAATAAATCAAGTTTTTCAAAATATTGTAATTTACTGGCTTTTACCTGTATGTCTACAACTATTAAATGGATTGACACAGAATTTTCTGCAGACATCCATGATCCCCAGAGGACGTATCCTACTGATCCTTGTACTTTTCCTCTCTCGCCCCCACAATCTAGATTTGTGACTTTGAGTGAAATGTCTTGATAACTACCAAATGGACTGCCATAACATTCGGTACAGACATTAAGCTCCCCTCTTGGTGATTCCTTAACTTTCCATCTAGCGCCAAAGCCTTTGGTTTATGACTAAATACTTGCCTACTAATTAAAGGCATTCCCATCAGGTTCAGCTGAACTTTGTGTTTAGTGCCAATTGGCCAATGTTAGCATGTTATCACGCTAAACTAAGATGGTGAACATAGTGAACATACACCAGTTAAACATCACCATATTGGCATTTTTATTGCAAGCATTTTAGCATTTTTAAGTAGTGTCAGTCACTCACTTTGTTGATTTCAACAGCCATGACAAAAGTCTTCATTTTAAGGCATTTTATTCTTCACTAGCAATATTGACTTATCAAATCACAGATGCTAAACATCTAAATATTTATAAGGTTTAAAAAGTATATCAAAGCCCTGATTTGCAAGATTTTTTGTACTTTACATATGCTGGATGACAAACTTTGGGTTGAATTTACTTCCATGATGTTTCTTTTCGCAATTTGTTTATTATAAGAATGAAAGAAAGAAGAAATTCAGGAAAACTTGACCTTTGCACATTTCACAATGGAATCAGTTAGTTTTATTGCCACTCTGCAGTGGCAGCTTGAACTCAGGCAAAAAAAGTTTTATCTGAAAATGATTTATTCAAGTGTACTTCCAATCTTAACTATTATTACTTATAAGTGAAACAACTCAAATGTTCCAAAATGAAGCATGGTTACATGCTGTGCCAGAAGTTAATTCTTATTTCCCCAGGTGAAGAAAAGATATGCGAGCGCTCCAGTCGTGGCGAGGGTGGGTGAAGATTTAAATGTGGGCTTCTATTCAAATATGAAGGTCTCCTTGACATTTCTGCACTGCGTTGGCTGTTCATCCTTGTTGCATTTTCCTTGAGCTGCATATGGGCCAGCCCGACCTGTTGACATTTACATACTCATCTGCTGAGAGTAATGGCATTCTATAAGGAGAAACACCTCCACAAGTCCTACCAGTTTCCACCACTCGGAGTGTAACACATGAACAGGTTATTGCTTTTAACAAACAAGTCGACCTTTGCAGGGAGAGAGCCATGTTCTCTCATTCTTCCCTTTAAACAGCATCTTCTAAAAACTTTTGCATTAAAAGCACAGCGCAGCTGGCAGGCCTCATAAACATGACTAAATACTGATAAGGTTTCACCACAATGACTGGACTGCTACAACTGCCACCAGAGGACGCCCACTGCTCAAACGTGACCAGGTTCAAGTCTACTCCTGCCATACCGAAAGACTCTGGACAGCAGCCAAGAAGAGTAGTACATAACTCACCAGCAGCTGGGTGAAGGCAGGATAAGGTGAAATGGGGTGAAAGCCCGGCCCATATAGTAACAGCCAAGCATGACATAACTGTAAACAGTGTGGAGGGTGGTCATGCAAATATGTATGTTTGATGCCTTAAAGTGACAACACAAATTAAGACAAGAACCAAGATCAATGACATTGGAACTCAAAGCGCCCAAAGATAAAATCAGAATAAATGAAACATGTTTTTTTTCCTGTATGGAGAAGAGAGAGAGACTCACTTTATTGATGACCATCAAAAATGAGAAATATGAGACATGGCTTCCAAATGCCAAAAGAATGCAATGAGAAAACTTAAATATGATTCAGTGTGCGGGTTTAGCCTCTGCCTCCCTCAGGTTGTTGTGAGGAAGTTCAAAATGGGGCTGTGCGGATCAGCTCATCTTTGTGGTTTGTTTGGTCCAGCAGATTAGAAATCAGGGCCCTGCTTCTTCAGCTTGCTGTAATCCAAGTTAACTGCATAAAACTGAGAATACAAAACAAATCTTTACTCAAGAACAGCTATTTCACTCAAAAATGCACAACATAATGAAATACTTTTCCTCCATGTTACAGAATCATTCAATTTCAAAAGGGGATTCATAAAATAGTCTTGTAATTAAAGTATACCAAATACTTCTTGCCTTCTTGTTGTCCTCTGGACTTACTTTTGATCAAGGCTGAGCAGTTAATAACTTCATTGGATTTGTTACTACAAGTCAGCATTAACCAGATTATGTCATTTGATTAATTAAATTGAGGGAATAATCCATGGCTCAGCAACTAGCCTGGCAAAGATCCATACTATAAACCCTGAATATAACCACCTACGCTTCAGCAAAGACAATCAAGACGGGAACACAGCATGATGATTAAGATTTCTAAAGAGGTGACTAAGGCACACCTTGTACTGATCAGTTGGGGCCATCTTGTTCCAGGGCTCTGGGTTATTCTTGCGATCCCAGCTAGAGGAGAAATCAGGTACACATTATGAAAGATTAATCAACAAAGACTAACTTGACAGACAATTCATGGGTGAGTAGCAATTTATTATTTTTACTTGTGTTACAACTGTCAGCTTCTTTACCTTTTTCTCATCTGCAAATCTTAATAAATGCATTTAACATGAACAACCCATCCACCCCATTTGCTATTTTTGGAAAAGGGCAAAAAAAAAAAAAAAAACCACAAGAATTCCTGTGCCATTACTAGTCCTCACCTGACGTCTGGGTTTCTTATGGCCAGACGAGCGAGGTACATCATGGACATGGCTGCCCCTCCACCAATGAAGAATAAAAGGGGGATTAGCTGTAGGTGACAAAGAAACCTTCATCAACATAAAGGCAAACTGCCACAACCCAAGGAAGAAGCTAAACACACGGAGCCTGCTCACATCTTGTGAAAATTTAAAACACTGCCCTGCAAAACAGCATTCAATGAGTGTTGCATATAAAAAGTGTACAACTTTCTTTCAGTCACCACTTATTGACTAAAATAACTTACTCAAGTCAAATGAACTGTACAGAAATAACTTGAAAATGTTCTAGTAAACACCTAGAAATGCTAGTTGCTAACGCTATCTAGCCAGCTAACTAGTAACGTTAGCACACTTTGCTATTTCCAGCACAGCAGACCCTCTTCTCGGCTAGCTAGTAATCAGTTGCTATCGTGTTGTAGGTGAAGCTGTGACCTGATTTGACTCCAAAACAATCTACCAACGGTCTTGACACTTGCTGCATTGGAGAACCATGTGTTACTCTATTATTGATGCAGAATAAAATAAACAGTAAAACATTTAACTTGTCAAAGTCACAGCGGTCAAAGTAAAGAGTACTAGCTAGCTAGCTAGTTTAGCTTGCTAGCTAACTAGTTTAGCTAGCTAAGCAATCAACACAAATTCCCAGATCAAGGTTAAAAACCTCTAACATGAATCTTTATTGGATATAACCGAGCTATACTTACAGCCGGGTGACTTCTAAGCTGTTTGCGCATTGTAGCAAGCATCTCGACGTTAGTGAGGGATGACTTTGAGCAGAAATAAACGGATTACGAACAGTCTTGCCAAAACGCGCTATTAATCTGCGAGGTCGCTCGGAAGAAAAGGCCAAAGAAACAGACTAAGGATGCTAGGCATAACGCCTGACTCACTGTGGCGAAAACACGTAATTATTCATTATTATGTGTACTATGTAGAGGTTTTTATGTCAAACTGGATGTAATAAATGTCGATTTATTTTGTAGGGTTTTAGTCAATATGCTGTTTTGCTTCATTTTTTTTTTCAAACGGTATTTTATACTGGCAAGGTTTAAGTGGTTGAAATGTTGCTACACTCACCCCATTTCAACCCCAAAACAAAACCAATTCCTACACCTAACGTTATATGTTACACAGATATGCTTCTCATTAATGAGCCGTTACACTCTAAATGTACATAATGTATAATGTGTTTAATCGTGTTTCACTAACATCTGATCATTTATCTAGTTGTAGTATGATGAACTGTATCATACTGCATTAGTATAATTATCTTTAGATAATTAAAATGGCAGCATTCAACGAAAAATAAATAACATGTCGATAGTATTGATATGTCAGTGACTGATACTGGAATAAAACTAGTTTACTGCTCCGGTCTCTTGCATCAGTGTGAGCAGGTTAACTGTCTATATCATAGTTTGACAGCAGGGGGCGGTGTTTCCTTTTCATACTTTTAGTTGGTTGACTAACACATCCATACGCTTCTGGTGGTAATGATTTTCCTTGTAGCTGTACTAAGTGGTTGTTGGCTATTTTACAGTCATTTCCAACAAGCAGCACCCAATCTAAGAGAGTATCTCAACTGACTGATGTGAACCAATCAAGTGCACTCTGTGTAATAAAAAAAATAAATAAAAAGATCACCATGAAATATCACAATTTCCCTTTTTATGGCAAGTCATTTTAACTTGTAGAAAATAAAAGTAAAAACAATTTTATAGTAAGATTGGACAAAACAACAGGCTACATACAACAGTTTATATTTCATGAATGGCATGATGCTTGGCTGATTGTTTGCCAAGAAATAAACTGCATATGTGATAATTACACATATTCAAGCCACAATTTGTAAACCAAGCCTTATTGTGTGGCAAGTTCATGAATTAAATGATGAAAAACATATGCCTTATGCCTTGTTTGGTTTTAATTTCCATCCAAGGGAGGTGAGCTGGTTTCAGAAACATAAGATTTGTCTAAATACAGTATTTTCCACCTATTTTCCATCTTTCAGACAGTCCAAATTGCCCCACAGAAGTGTTATCTTGTTGTCAAAGTGCATTCAGGACTTGATCCAAGTAAAATGTGTCTCTTTGATATATCACCAGTACACAACAGAAGCTGGACTCTCTTTTAAATACAGTTAAGTTAAAAATCTGACCATACTTAAACAAATCATAGGCACATACAGTATGCCTGTGCAGGACGTCTTATGAAAATAAGATACTGGCTATAGAGTGTTTCCTTTTGCCTTTCTCTCATGTGCTCCAGATGTTTTAGTGCGTCGTCTTCTTGGGTACTTTGCCAAATTTAGCATCAAATCCGAGACCTAAAGAGAGAAAACCAAATGTGTGATTAAGGCTGCAAAGAAAAGCCTTAGCAGCTAAACAGAAATGATTGTACACTCAGGATTAAACAATAAAATTTCCAATTTATACAATGAAAACAAATAATTTGAGCATTCCACTTTCTTTTTTTCTTTTATTAACAATGTCTGTTATATATTTTACTGACTCCCCTTCAGCTATACTCTCAATGCATAATTTACCACTCAACCAAATTGTTTGCGTGGGAAGGATTCCCCAATTGGACCTAATTGTTTGTTATAACAAACAGATACAGTAACTGCCTCAGACTACAGTTGTAGGCTTCAACTATGTTTTTGCAAGCATTGTCTAGTGTTAAAGTCCGTCATTGATTTTTCAGAGAGAGGGCAACAGTGTGTTAAACCAGAATTAACTCTCACCAAGGAATACCAGGATGGTGCCAAGCCACTGCATCATACTCATGACGTTGCCAAACAGAATGACGGAGCCAAGGATGGTGAAGAACTTCCTCGTGGTGGTGACGATGGAGCAGGTCAGAGGGCCAAAATACACCACCGTCATGAAGATGAAGGTCTGGTAAAGAAGTTTAAAAAAGAAAAGATAAAAACATTAAGAAATGTAATTTAGCTTTAAGACAAATATCTTATCAAAGTAATAGATGTCTTCCAAGGGAGCAACACAACACTATCCATCATCTCATACAAGTATCCATCCACCCACCTGGCCTAAAGCACTGGTGAGTCCAAACAGAAGAATGTTGTAGATGATGGTCGGGTGGCGTTCAGTAAATCTTAGGAACTCCCATACCTCCCCTGTCCACAATACCGCTGAGAGGAAGAAAATAGACAGAAAATGTAATTTAAAAAAAAAAAAAAAAAAAACTCCGTATCTGAACATAATCTTGTATAGTTGCCTTGTCCTTGGCACTGATGTGCTAAGACAATCAGATCATAGTCTGGTAATACGGCATCACCAAGTGGTGTAATACAGTAACAGCAGTTAGATGAAGCCTTGGTGTGAAGATGTCATGGATTCGTGGGAGTGAAAGTATAAAAAAACTTTTGTATCTTGGGGAATATCAGCACTTCAAAGCCTATCCACTTCTGATAAAAGGCAGCAGGAGTGTATTTAGGTGTGTGCAGAAACTAAACCTGAGGACCTCTAAAGGCATTTTAATGCAAGATAGGCATGGGGAACTCTCCATAAGATCATCTCTCAATGCAAATCAAACCATCTATTAAGCTAACTGAAATAACACCATGCCAGTCTCTATGTATGGTGAAGGGTATGTCATGATGTGGGGCTATTTTAATTCCAAAGGCCAAGGTAACTTTATCAGGATGCATAGTATCCTGGATCCATGAAATAACTGGCCTTTAAAAATAAAAATGTGCATGCCTCTATGGGAATTTAACGTAGGGGTGTGAATACTTATTCCCCCTGTATTTTAAGGAACAACATGTATTTATTTATTTACAATACATTATTCATTCACAAAAAAATTGGTGTCCTTAAAAGGCTGGATATTCCTAAATGTTTTTTTTTTTTTTATTCCTCTTTTTAAGCAACTTTAACATCGGTGTGTAAACGAATGCAAGCTAGTGTATGAAAGAGGGAGGCAGATGTGCAGGAGATGGACACTTACTAGAGAGATAGCAGGCACTGCCAATTAGTTTAGCTATAAGAATGATAACGGTTTATCAGTTCTCACACTGGCTTTGACCTTTTGATCTTTATCTCACAGCCCATTAGTGCCTAACCTTAGAAAGCACCTCATTAAATTGTATTATTTTTATGTGCTTTACTCTTCAGCATATTACAGCAACCTACTCACTGAACAGCAGGCTTTGAGGTGCAGGATTCCTTATCTATAAAGATAAGGAATCCTGCACCTCAAACACTGAACATTTTGATTTGACTGAATTAATGGGTTTTGGGCTCCTGAGAGAAGTGTTCAGCTTTACTTAAAGAGTTGTTTGGATTTTTTTTTTTTTTTTACTTAGTCGGATTGCCATTACTGCATCCCAGCAGCGCTCCATTTCTGAATTATTTTTATGACACTACAAATCAACACAACTAATAATGACAGAACACTTTACAGCTCATGACGGCAATGATATAATTCAGCTGTTGATACTAAAACACCATAAAGTGATAGGACATATACACCAGCATGGTAATAAAATACCTCAACTTGTAATTCAAGACATGTTAATTGATCTAGGCCTTCACAAGATTATTTTAGACCTTTTCAGTCTTGTCAGTGACATTTTACAGTACATTTTCAAAACTGCAGAATACCCAATAATGTGGCCCTAGTGAGCATGTTAACACAATATGGCAATTACAAGTTTTATCTACAAGTTTAGAACAAGCAAATATGTGCCACCAAATGGCAGGCTATACAAACTACATTAGTTTAATATAACAACAATTTTTAAATTGTTTGGGGTTTGAAAATTATCAAAAAGCCTAACAAATATTTGACAATTTGCCGTTGCTTCACAACAGGACGTTTAATGCACCAGTGTTTCTGTTTCATGTGGCCATATTTTGGCAGTACTGAACCATATCAATGTAATTTTGCTGATTAGTTTCTCCTCTCTGGCTGCAGGTGTGCCAATTGGCCCGGTGTAGTTTTGGTTGGAATGAAGCCATCCATGCTTCCTGAGACTTCACGGCACATATTCATTTGGACGAGAATTAGGCAAAGAGCATGGTTGCTGGACTCACCTAGTCCCAGCACCAGAGTGGACCACATGTTGATGTTCAGCATCATGTGGTTGGCACTTGTCTGGAAGCGAGCCCTCATGTGGTCCTGGGCCACACCAGTCAAACCGTCCAATGTCAGAGAGATCAGCTACAACAGAGCAAAACACATCATCCAAGCCATGAGACAAATGCCATAGAAATGTCACAGTAACTATGGCTACAGTAGGAAGACACAGATGCATCAGGGTGCAAGTGAAATGGATGGAACATAAAGCTACTCACCAACAGAATCTCTCCAAACCCGAAAACATGGTCATCTGCAACAGCTGAGCTTTTGTTGGGTTTGTAGAGGAACAGCGCTACACCGCTCACAATAAGCAGCACACACAGATACTTAGCCAGTGGGTACTTCTTCCTTAGTATTGTCACACCGAGGATCATCACTGCAGCAACACAACAACAGCATGAAGGACGGTTTTAACAAAGGATGCCAAGGTGTCATCTCTAGGGTTTGAGGTAATCTTACCCTGGAAACAATGTCAGACCTTTACCCCTTGGAGTGGAAAATATGGATTGTGAAAGAGTGTGTGTGTGTGTGTCTATTTGTAACAAGAGATAACTGTGAGCTGCGAGATATAACCTTCATGTACAAACTGAACTGTAACCTGCCATATGTGCTGTCAACTCGATATGTGAAAAGAATGTGCTTACTTAATGTGTCCTTTTGAGTTTAGAACAATATCAGAATCACTCTTGTATGTAGGCAGAAAGCAGCAAGCTAACTACAAGTGATTTTATCAGATTTACCTGGTATGGGCTTGCAGGATTTCCCCAACACCTACACACACACACCACACAAAAACATAGCATTAGGATACGATGGCACCAAGCATTAATAAATCCATTATAATCAATATAATCTTAAAGGGCAGACTCACCTGTGTGGGGTAGTTGACATACTGAAGGGCAGAGTTACTGGACACCATAGCGCCAAGATAAGAGAGGGAACACAGCCCATAGAGCCAGCTCTTTGTGTGATCCGGCTTGGAGCCGTCAAAAAACTGGATCACTGATGATAAAGAGGAAGAGCTAGCTTCAGTTTGTTTGTTTATATTAACCACTTTTATTAGGTTTTTAGGATTAGGACGACATGCTTCTGTCCTGATGTGATTTTTTTCATGATACATGGGTGCTGATTTGATTTGTATTGCGATATTTATATATTGCAATTTGATAGTATTGAGTATTGCGATTTTCTTTTCCTTCTTTAACAAAAACAAAAGTTGAATAATATACTTCAGAGACAATATATCATAGGACATTTCTATAAACTTTTTTTTCTGAGAAGAATGCATATTACATGTCAGTTTGACATTTATTTCATTTGTAAAGAAGTACATAACATGTGTTTCTGCTTTTGCTTTGCTTTGCTGGTAATGTGTATGATGTAGTCGCTGTCAGCGGTACCGTATAAACAGAAAATATTTAGGTGAATCCTTGGTAAAATACATAGAGATTGGCATGTTATTATTTCAGTTAGCCTAATAGCTGGTTTGATTTGCATTGAGCGATGATCTTATGGAAAGTTCCCCATGCCAATCTCTATGTATGGTGAAGGGTATGTGAGCATGTGGGGTTATTTTAATTCCAAAGGCCAAGGGAACTTCATCAGGATGCATAGTATCCTGGATCCATGAAATAACTGGCCTTTAAAAATAAAAAATGTGCTTGCCTCTATGGGAATTTAACATAGGGGTGTGTATACTTATGCCCCCTGTATTTTAAGGAACAACATTGATTAATTACAACATATTATTCATATATGTGTATATGTATATACTCACAGATCTTAGCAAACAGAGCACTGACAATGCACTGGATAAGGACCAATGTCCGGGCAAATCTGAACTTCTCCTTTTGGTCTCCCTGTCCATAATCACCTCGTGTGCTGGAAGAGTCAGAGACAAAACACTGTGTTGAGTGCAACAGATCACAGACAATCTGAGACCTAAACATACACTAGCATTCCTGGCAGAAGCATGGGTGTTTATATGTTAAGAGTGGAGTGCTCTCATGGGTCCCCAAGCTATGAAAAGGCCCCCCAAAAAGGAGAGACCAAAATGCATTAAGTTACAAGTGACAGGGTGGGCTGGTGGTGGTGACATTTTGTTAGGGGGGCAAGAATCTTTAGCAGCTTGCTTGCTGGTGTCAATAGGCAATCATCACCAAGAAACAGTAATGTTGTTTAATCAATATATAATGGAAGTCAATCATTTAGGTTTATGAAAAGGCTGCTTGGGTGAGACCCCAGTTTTGAGTCATTATTTTGAAACCATATATGATGCCTGTTACTGACAACATACCATCTGTGTAATGCCTCAGTATATGACATGCAATAAAAACTGAGCTCCCCTTATTACATTCACTTTTTTATAGAGAACAACAAATAAATTACTGGTTTATTTTTTACAGTTGGATGTTAATAAACATTCAATTAGATAGAAATTTGTCTATGAAGAATAATGACACACAACTTAAGTTAACTGTAAATAGAGGGTGCATGGGTCAATACACTTTATAATATGACCAGAATGTCAAGCCAAACTCCATTACAAAATCTGACGATTTAATGTCATATTTGCCTTTTGCGTTGGTAACGGCAACGTTATATCTCGGATGACGTTGCATAACCAACAGTTTGAACGCACTAGCATATGCTCTACCTTGTTGTGCATTATATATAGCTACGTCAAATTAAAAAAAATATTGGCTCGTATTGATTCGGGAACTTTCGCATAAAAGCCACCATTAAAATTGGCAATTTCTGAATAGAGTTTGGCACAGGACAGAACTGTGAAATAAACAAAGCAGGTTAACTATCTAGCGAACTGTTACTTACATAGTCTCTTGTAATATTCCGTAGTAAAAGTAACACACGAAGACTCCGAGGAAGCAAACGATGAACCGTATCCGCATGTTGTCCCACATCGAGGCAGGCTTCCCAGCTCCCTTTCCCGCTGCCATGCTATCCTCCAACAGCCCGGGTATGTTAACCGACACCGCTCCGCTCCCCGCGCCCCTCACACCGACGTCCCGCTCCACGATGAGGCGAGCCGGTATATGGTGCTCGCGTTAGGTGTGTCTGTGGCAGTAAAGGTTTTGACTTCAAACCTTTTTGTGCACAGTAATTGTTAATTGCCAAAGCTCGCTAACGGTAACGTTACCTTGAATTGTCTGGAACTGCACTGACACTCAAATATCATGTTATTTGTTTGTTTTGTATCATTCTGATGTATCTACATTTCTCCTCCAGGACAGTTGTAAAATCAAAAACCCACCTGGGTTTCTGTAAGTTAGCTGTCCTGTCAGGCGAGTGCAGGTTGTGTTTTAATTTAGAAATTAAAGACTATAATAAGTAAAGAAAAAAGTGGTAGCGTTGTCCATGGGTAGCGGGAGCGTCAGGAAAATTGATTTTATGAAAGGACCTCAGTGGTGTCAACAGCTATGCCTGAACAATTAGACTTTGTTTTTAGCTTAATAAATTTAATCTTGAACACAAATACATGATTTTGTGTGTTTGTGTGTGTGTGTGTAACGATTAAACTAAATGTACTTAAGTAATAGTACTTGTACTATTACTATAGTAAGTATTGGCACGAAAATATACTTAAAGTACCAGAAGTAAAAGTAATCTATGCAGAATGGCCCATTTCACAATGACAATATTGGAATGTGTACATTTCTTATGTTGCAGTTGCATTTTATTTTAATTGCTGCATACTGCTGGTAGCTTAACCTTTAATAATACATCATCATTTATTAGTTGATTTATATTTTCTATTAATAATCTAAATTACAAAGTAACCAAAGTTCTCGAATAAATGTTGTGGATTAACAAGTCAAGTGTAATATTTGCTTCCGCATTGTAGTGGAACAGAAGTATAAAGTAGACACTCAAGGACAAGTACAACAAAATTGTACTTAAGTACGGTACTTGAGTAAATATACTTAGTTACTTTCCACCACTGCAGAAATATGAATGGTTCTTGTTATAATTTAATTGTCTGTGTTATGTTGTGTGGCAGTTGCAAAGGCAGCTATTACAAAAATGAGGTCCTTCCTCGAAACCATTGCGTGCCTTTTTGTCGTCCTAGGATGTGGATTACAGTTATTGGTCCATGTAAGGCAATACGGAGCCTCTCATGACCAATCACAAAGCAGATTTGGGTGAAAAAAGGCGGTGCTTTGATCTAAAAACCGCAAATCCACGTGTCAAAGGCAAGTAACAACAACACCACAGGAATGATAAGGAATTACAGACGGTATTTAAACGACCAGAACATCTGGGTACCGTATTTTACTTTCTTAACAATGCCAACAACAGTACACTAAACAATAAAAGTATAAACAGGGTGCATATAATCAGGTCTGACAAAAAATACCTTTTTTCAATCATGTTTTTTTATATCAGTGTTGCATAGGATCACGCTGACAAAGACAGTGTTTTATCCATTTAAACATTATCTCGAGCAGATAGAATCAACCTCTTCCACATCCACTTCTGACCAGAACCATGTAATCCAAAGAGGCTCTGATTAATAATTTTTTTTCTATAACTCAGTTTGACCCACTCAAATTTTTAAAAAGTTGACAAAAATGCAAACATTTGGTTAGATCAATGCCCCCCGTAGGCAAGTAAAGCTAATAAAACATCCATACCTGCTTATAAAAACAGAAGTCAGTTTCTTTCAGTGAATACAACAGTATCACCAGCCTCATAACTCCTTAAAAAGATACAAAAATATATATCTTCTTAGAAATATATCTGTAGAAAAGCAGGCCACCATTAAACTATTGGCCAAAAATATGCCTCTTCAAACTGATTTTCTTACATTTTAGGAAAAAACCATCAAGTTGTTTCTCAAATTAAGCTGAAAGGTCTTCTAAACTTAACAATTCTTTAATAAACAGTAAAGGATAATAAGAAAGTAATACTTGTGTGTTGGAAGTGCTTTTTTTTTTACTCTGAATTCACTTATTTTAATTTTAAAATGAAAACATCCCCAGCAGACTACGGTCTTTGTCTGAACTAAAACAATATTAAGTTTTATCAAAAACTTAGTCAGCCGTAAACAAAAACAAAACAAAAAAAAACATTTCCAGTCCTGTAGTGCCACAGCTCACATGGGGAATGCTAGGTACGGATGAGGTAAATATCAGCTTAAACAAAGCACCCTGCAGGTGGAAATAATCAGTAAAACAGCCAGATTTTAGTTGAAGTTAATCTGAAGTATAAATCACAGTCTCTTGTTTTGATCACAGTGACCATGGCACGTTACAGCAGTGATGAGCCAGGTGTATCTGTAAAACATATCCAGTGTCTGCAGGTTCTGGCAATGCAGTGTGGTTTATCCCTGAGATGATGCTCTGCTCAGATATCCACCTACTGCATGCCCAGGTGCCTGGTAGGAGAGGCCTGACCTGGGCAGCCGGTGACCGGAGAGACTGACAGCCCACGGAAGAGGAGGTCCATGGAGGGCAGGAGGGGCTTTAGAAGACTGACAGGGCAGAAAGCGGAGCCACCATGGGGGGTAAAGTTGACCTTGTTGGGGTCAGGGCAGGATGGCTGAAGGAGAGGCTCATTCTGACAGGCAGCCCTGGAAATAAATAATGTAATAATAATAATAATAATAATAATGTATCCTTTATTAGTCTTACAAGGGAAAATTACAATTTTACACTCTGTTGTTATTACACACATTACACACAGGCCTGAATTACACACATATGCTCAGTACCTATACATGCACTAATGGAGAGATGTCAGAGTGAGGGGGCTGCCCATGGAAAGGCACCTCGAGCAGTTGGGGGTTCGGTGCCTTGCTCAAGAGCGCCTTGGCAGTGCCCAGGAGGTAAACTGGCACCTCTCCAGCTACCAGTCCACCACCATACTTTGGTCCGTATGTGGACTTGAACCTACGGACTGAGCTACTGCCACCCCGAGATGGAGAGTTGGCACGTAACCCAGGATACTAGATAATTAAGGGCTCTAAAACCACAGCTTTGCATTTCTAGTTTAATAAATTAAGAATATAGTCAAACATGCCAGTCACAAGGCCCCATAAGCCAAGGATACAGCCCAAGTAAGTGCATTAAAAAGATAACCTTTTCATCTACTGTGACTGGAGAAAGCATTTGCTCACTTTGGCATTCTTTTACCAAGATAAGGCAAATTTGCTCATAATAAATGAAGCTGTGATTTCTTATTAGATGGTCTCAGAAACAAATTATGGAAGTGCGTGAATTAAAAGGATAAATATTTTTTTAAGTTTTAACTGATAAAGGGCTAGAATAATTATGAATCAATTAATTGATTAGTTGATAAAATATAAAACAACAGTATATTCTAATGTCTTGTTTTGAGCAACAGTTCAAAACCCAAACAGATTCAACTTAGAAATATATAAAACCAATAAACAATTTTAAATATCATAAAACAATTTTAAATATCATAAAAATAGTTTCAGATCAATTTATGGTCAATCAAATAATCAACTTATTGTTTAGCTCTAATTTCAATCAAAATATGTGCCCATGCTGGAAATTTGAAATTCAAAAATGGACTGCAGACAGCCGAAATTACAGAAATTTGTATCACGTAAAATATAATCCACACATGAACAGTAATATTCTGTTAACCTATGCTATAAAAAAACTAAATGTAAATAGATGTCTCAAATTTGTTTTGGTTTGATCTGAGCTTTAATGATAGGCTCTTTTGATTTCTTGGTACTTAAAGAGGAAAATTCCGGTAAATTTTTAAGTTAATCTCGATCGCTATAAATATGCAAATACAGTCAATAGAAAAAAAAAACAAGCTGAATTGGTTTCTTTTTTCCCTCTCGACTGTACTTGCATATTTATAGCGATCAAGATTAACTTAAAAATGTACTGGAATTCACAACTGGAATAAAATTAAGGGAGTTTTGGTGGGTCTCCAAAGTAAATGTTTGGCCCCTATTGGCTCACCGGCCCCAGTGACTAGGAAATACATGATCATGTGATCTTTGCATAATGCTTTGGTCTAAAAAGGTGTTCACTTACAACGCCTCCTCGCACACTCGTACTCGCTCGCAGCCTTCTGGCGGCTCGCGCTGGAAGCCATAAGTTTTGTTTGGCCGAGCAGCGGAGGAGCAGGGCTGCAACAGGGGAGGATCCAGTGCAAATGAAGGAAGTGATGTAGACGGAGCGGGACACAGCGTCTCACAGTCCACTGGCTCTGCATGACAGAAGCCGGACAGATCCAAAAAATTATACATAGCTGTTTTAAACCTCATCATATAGTCAAATAGTACATCACAAAAAAGTAGAGTTGTCTAACCTGGCTCTCCCATGGGACTGGGAGACGATGACGGAGACAGAAGAGATGGGTTCAATGGAGAAGGGGAATTTGAAGGAGACACAAGCGATGGATCTAAAGGACAGGGAGACTGAGAAGGAGAGAGGAGGGAAGGGTCCAGATCCAGGGGGCCAGGGGAGGGCTCACTCTGAGAGCCACTGCTGCATCTCTGGACAGGGACAGGGGCCCTGTGGCCATCTGGGATATCCAGAATCTGGAAAATTCAAGAGGAAACAAGTGAAGGGGGTTAGAAACAATACAGGGCAGAGTGTGGCAGGCTTTCCTTTCTGGGAGCCAGGGTTTACTACAAAAGGCTAGGAAGGATGTAGATAAAGATGACTTTTTAATTCTTTTTTTCTCTCTCTCTCTCTTTTTTCATGATTATAATTAAGGTGTTTCACGTCAATAAGCTCATCCTTTTAGGATTGCTAACCTGTGCTATGCAGCTGCTTAGACATTAGGTCAAAACGTAGCCCCCCGGGTATTATAAAACATTCTCAGTATCAAAAAATAGATCCAAAAGTAATTATTTACTTTCAGTTTTACTAATCCGTGGCCTAACCTCGTGCAGATCCTCGGGTTTCTCAGAAACAAACACCTCTTCCAGCTCCAAGTTGAGGCCTTCAACACTGCGTCGCAGTCGTGGAGCGAGTCTGTTCAGGGGTATCAGGGGAAATGTCTGGAGAAGAAAAGTCAAATACACGCAACACTTGAAGGAGTGTGCTTAATTGTGTACTATAAAAGCAATGGTGTTTCTACACTTGTGTAATATTGTGTTGTGGTTCTGGTGCAATACTGGCTGTGTTTAAATTTTAGTGCATAGCCACTTTTAAAAAAATATATATATAAAAAATGGAAAGTACTTATATTTTGTTATAAAATGCCTCCAAAAGCAAAAAGATAATTTTCTCCCTTCAATGTCCAGCGTTAAACCAACTTTGAAACTGAACTCCTCCTGCTCCATGTTGGTGTACATATCAACCAACAACAGTGAACACAACAGCTTTGTGCCTCGCTTTAGTTAATACTGAAATACAGAGAAACACTTAGAGTCTCATCATTTTTACAAATTGTGTTTGTATATTAACTGTGTGTGTGTGTGTGTGTGTGTGTGTGTGTGTGTGTGTGTGTGTGTGTGTGTGTGTGTGTGTGTGTCAGGTTTGTGCACATTTGGACACAAATAGGAGCTAGTACAAGCCAGAGGAGCCACATTGACTACTTTATTTTAATGCTGTTCATTACCTTAATGGATTATATACCATTTAAAAATATATTATATAGACCTGCCAATGTCTGACTGAGCATTTTGCCCTTGTGACAGCATGATATGCTGGTTTCAGAATGTCTTTCTGTGACAGCATGGAAACACAGAGACATGATGACAGCAGTTCCTAAGAAAAGCACTCTGTTTTTTATATCCCTGTTACTAAGCGCTCCCCAGTCTGCCTGTTTGTAGACCATTTTGGTACCAGTAGTAGTCATGAATACTTTGTTTTTTGTGTTACCCTCACATGTCATCAAAAGACAAAAGAGCAATGGGCTACCTGAGTGATGCCTGCTGCATGACCTGCTGGCAGGGGGTTGGGGGGGAGCTCATATCCTGCTGAGGGAGGGACGTGGCGGGAGCGCTTCTGCAACTGGTTCCTCAGCTTGGCCACCTGAGGGCACAGTAGAAAGAAAAATGATTTAGGAGTCTCTGCTGTTAATTCTAAAAAGGGAGAGGTTACTCGCCCTCAGGGGCTGTTAATGCTTCGTGCCATTGGTGGGAGGATGCAGAATGGAATGAAGAGGGTGAGAAGACCTGATTAATGAACTGCTGTAGTGATAAACAAGTACTTGCCTCCCTCAGGTGCTCTGCACTGCCCCACGATGCTGAGCGCTTGTGTTTGCCGGCACTTTTCCTCCCTC
Source organism: Percina caprodes (assembly GCA_013375575.1). Classification (NCBI taxonomy): domain Eukaryota; kingdom Metazoa; phylum Chordata; class Actinopteri; order Perciformes; family Percidae; genus Percina; species Percina caprodes. Next base: position 746,111 of record JABXJD010000002.1, on the reverse strand, counting down.
GGGTCTCCTCTGCCCAGGAACTTGGAGTCTTTGAAACATTATTACATTGTGGTGAATAAATAGTCCTGTGTTTTTCTCACAAGAGGCTTTGGTCAAAAATGGCCTTTTTTGGCAGCCATTCTGGCCAACCTTTTAGAAGCCTCTTATACTTTCTGTTAAACCCAGTGAACTCCAATCAACAGTACAACCCAGAAGTGTAGCCCCACAGCTGTCTTGCACACCTGCCCTACAACAGCTGTACAGAGCAAGGCGAAGAGAAAACCACCCTGAGCTGCAAAACAGCCCCATTTCCACACACATTTGAAAACATCCAAACCACAATCATTGTAAAGACTATAAATACAGTGCAAGTATCAGCATTCAACACCTCAGTGCACTTAAACACACACACACACACACTATGACACAAACAGTGACCTTATTATTCACAAAGTCACATACTGTAGAGGAAAAACAACAAAGACAAACAGAGACTTTTGTAGACTTCTTCTTTTGTCAATCACAACTCCTTAACATATCACTTTCACTTATATGACCGTACCGATTTCTTCACATTGACTCTTGACTTTCTACCACAGGGAGTCAGGTTGACCGCTTCCCGCTGTTGGTTTGGAGCAGACGACTGGCAGTTCATCATCACCAGGTGAAACCCAGGCTAAGTGGAGCCACAGGAACAGATACTCACAGTTCTGGTGCCTCCAGTCAACTGCTTCACACAGCTGCGGACAATGACCCACTCACTGGTGTCCATGCCATTCATAAGACAGCTAACATTACACGATCAGCTCTCACTGTCTGCAGTATGGGTCTGTCATGGTTTTCTGTCCCCAAAATACAACCAGTTATTTAGGTGTCAGCCTCAAAGCTCAGAGAAATACTGGTGCCATAACTGCCTGCAGGAAAACACAGACACCATCTTGTCCTGTTCAGTGGATGTAGTGCATCGCCTGGCTAAATAAGTTAGAACGCGGCATGAGTCGTCATACAGTGACCTCGGTGTAGAGTTACAGCTGCCAACCCCCCAAATCATCCAACACCAACAACCCCACCCTGCCCAAAACATGAACATGGGGATCATGGGACACAAACCTATAAAAAGACTCAAAGATAGCAGAACATTTGGTCTGGCTAGTGTTTCTAGCTTGGACAACTCATTCATGTATACTTCATTACTGTTAGCAATATGGCAACAATAATAGAAATAAAATTATTTTGACTAATCAGTCGCAAAATGTCAAATCATATTGCTTGTTTGGCTAATCAACAGTCCAAAACCAAATGATATTCAACTTAAAATTATATAAATTAGAAAAAAGCACATATTTGGAAGGCTGCAGGCAGGTAATATTTAGCATCATCGCTTGATAAATTCTGTTCTTGGGTTATTAAAATTCTTGAAATTATTTTCTTTCAGTCTACAAACTTATTAATTTTAGCATCAAACAGCGATGTTGTTTTAAAAGGTTGCCTGAACACATACATATGCACATCTGTTGCACAAAGCTGTTGAATTACAGCACAGTTTAAAATGGTTACCGTATCTACATTTATAAGGGTTATTCCGTGTACAGTTTATCAGAAATCTTGCACATAAGTTGTTGTTATTTGAAAGTACATTGATTTTTTTCTTTTGATTTTGTTTAAATGTTAATGGAAGATGTGTGTTTTGATAATGTTTGATAGAAAGTGGTGTCTTTTTGTTGGCATTACAAAGAAATAAAAACTCTTCATGAAATATAAATCCACATCTGAGATTTTTTTGTAGAATGTGCAGAAAAATTCAAGGTGCAGTAACATGCCTAATGAATGAAAGTAATGAAGAAGAACTATGGCAGAAGGAGGTGTGCGGTCGTGCTGGTGTGCATGCGTGTGTGGTTGAGGAGAGTGCTGGGGGATGGGGTGTCTGTATAATGGAGGTCAGAAGGGGTCTGTTCCTCACAATGGAAGCAAAGGGGGTTCCTTCGAGTTTAAACTGTGTCAGGAGACGAAGACGAAGCTGCAGAGCTTGGTGATGTTAGTCGGGGCTTTGTGCACTAGTTAGGAGCAGATACAGTTGCGGGGGGGAGCGAGGGAAGAACAGCAGATTTTAAAGAAGAACAAAAACGACTATTTCCAGTTGGCTGCCTTCCATCCTCAGCGTCGAACTGGAACCAACAGACACCTGCAGAGCCAACATAAGATATCTTGTCCTCTATAGAAATCCTTACCATACAAGAAAAGCAAGACAGAGAGAGAACATTTGGTCTCCTGTCTGCTTTTTTTTTCTGCAACATGAAGCAACAGGTTTTATGGGGAAAGTGTTCTTATACCAGTATCAGTACTGGTATGACAGCCTTCCACTCATCTAGACCTGTTATTACAGTAATTACATCAAGGTATCAACACTAACTTGACAGTGTCATGATATATTAATATGTATTAATCACCTGTGTGGCTTTGTCATTGACACAGGTAACAGCCGTGCTCTCTTCCTCTTTGGGCCACTGTCCCTGCAGATAGGGTGCAACGATGGCGTCCAAAGAAAGAGTACGGCGGATGGTGGGTTTCGGTGGGCGAGCTGAGGTCCTGTCAGCTTTAAAGAACAGAAACAAAAACAAATAAAACAGATTAAAGTCAGTGAGCATGTTGGTGTTGTATAAGCCTCAATACTTGTCTGAACAATGTCTGTCTTACAGATGTAATAAAAACGCATGCCTGTGTGGTCACGTTTAGCTTGTAGTAACACTGCAGTTGTATAAAAATTCATTTTAGAGAAGCTAAATAGTATTTTTAACACCAGTGGTAGCTATTCATAAAATTGCTCCCAGGCTTCCTCCCTACCAATGAGCATGCAGTATGCAGAGTTGTGTGTGTGTGCGTGTGTGTGTCTTCGTAATCTCTGGCAGGTGTGGACCATGCCTTTGACCTGCAAAGCCATCCAACTTCATAACACTGGCAACAGTCGACACACGCTATACAAGTATATCTACCACCAAAAAAAACACACACACAGTAGGTTGTCATGTTGCAGGGCAGACAGGATGTATAAATAAACACCATGCATGCAGATGTGACGTTCATGGATACAGTTGAAGGACAACAAAGAGGCTTTGTAACGCTGCTGCTGTGTTAGCGTGAAGCATGCAGCAGAGATCCCACAGGTCAGAGTGCAGAAGGGTGACAGAGTGTCCGGATAACATTATGAGAACAGTGTTCAGTTTCAGGGTTAGCAGCCTTCATTGTTGACTTAACTTTCTTATAGCATGTTGGAATTTTACTTTTTAGACCACAAATCAAATAAAAAGTTGGAGTTAAAGAACTTATTCATTCAAACATGGCTTCATCAACACTGCCTGTGACTGATATATGTTTTCCTTTAGTGCTGCAACCAACTAATAATTTTTCCATTATTGATTAATCTGCTGATTAATATCTCGATTAACCGATTTTGTCTATAAAATGTCCATCAAAGTTTTCAGAGCCCACATCTTTGTCCAAACTCTAAAAAATATTGAATTTACAATGATATAAGACAAAGAAAAGCAGCAGATCTTCACGCTGGAGTAGCAAATGTTTGACGAAATGACTCAAAGGTTGCCGATTAATTTTCTGTCAATTGATTGATCGACTGATCATCTCAGCTCTACCTTCCTTTGTGATAGGCCTACAATTAAGAAAAAATAGAACTGATGGGGAAGGAAATAAAGTTAGTAAATTAAACCCTTCGCCATAATTAACATAATTGAGATATTGATAATCCTTTTTTTTTTTTAACAGTGGACCACATGGAAGGGAATGCAGATATAACCCCCCCTCCTTCTTAGTGTGTATTTACCCGTCTTGACCTCCCTGCATAGCAGAGCGGAGCCCCTCTGGAGCTGGTATGGGACTGTGGCTCTGAGAGGCTGCAGGCTGGGGTTGCTGCACCCCCGAGGCGCTCCTCCACTTCTGCCCGACATCCCCCACTCCGAGCTCCGCGTATGAAAACACCCACACGGCTTTGCTTTTCTTCTTCTTCCCGTTGTACACTGCAACTCTGCGCGGCGCTGGCTTTCTGTGTGCCCACATTCAGTTCATCCACAGTTATGATTCAAAACTCTGATCGGGCCTCTCGTTGGGCACCCAGCTTGAGCTTTCTTTTGTGATGATGATGATGATGACCATGATTTTTGTTGCTTACTTTCGGCTCGAAGGAGCAGCAGAGACGAGCGGAGTGCAGCTTTGAAGTTTAACGCATCGTAATAAATCGCGCATATATTATTACAATTCACGTGGGTGTCTGAGAAGAACACCAGCAGAGTCCACGCGCCGCTCTCACAGACTGCTGCTCGCTTACCACGCATGCAAAGTGACAACACAACAGCTCTGCTCAACCTGAGCAACTCCAGGGCACTGTATGATTCCAAGGCACGACGATCTGGTTGGTTGCTGCAGAATACTACTGAACACTTATTGGTCATCACATCCATCTGTCGTCCCCCACCACACACACACACACACACACACACACACACACACACACGCGCGCACGCAAACCCCAACCATGGGGTCTGTCTGTGTGTGGCTGTGTGTGTGGTCCCCAAAGTGTGGTTCAGGGACCCTTAAAGGTCACAACAGAGGCTCAAAGGGTCCAAACTCATAAAATGAACGCTTGAAAATTAGATTCAGTTTGATATCATTGCATTGTTATATCCCAACAATTAATTTTCCTAAAAATTACACATTTGTTAACATAACATGCATTCACAGTGAGTTTTTAACTAGCTTATCCTTAATAAAATGTCAGTCTGGGGTCTTTTTTTGAACCGTTTACACACTTCAAACAATAGTTTTTCTTTAGATTAGTTATTATTGATGCAACAAATCCACACAAAACACAAAAAAGGCCTCAACTGACTAATATAATTAAACACATACCAAATGTAAAGAGTGCACTGTGTTTTATAGACAATAAGTGCAATACAATCTCATCCACATTATTCAGTAATACTAATGATGTATGTGTTACTACTAGTTACAGCACATTCATCTCTAATATTGATGTATAGATATTATTTCCATAATGACCAAAAGGCTTTAAGGTAACTTTTTTGTATCATGCCCCATTTTTGTATTTCTATTGTTCTCCTGAAAGATATACTGAGTATGTGTATATCGTTATGGCATCATGTAAAATGACGTGAGAAAAAATTAATCCAGTGGGCGTGTAGATGTTTTTTTAATTTAACAGCCATTTCATTTCAGTTGCATGAATAATCTAATCTGATGCGCTATTAACTGTGGTGCTCTCTAAAAGGTGCTGTGACTTTTTTATAAATTAGCTACCTACTGTATGTTTTTACCTTTAATACTCTCAGGTTGTTCTTAGGAATGAATGAGCAATCTGGGCATTAATGCAATACATTACGCCTTATAATCGTAAACCACAAGATGGAGCCAGAGCACATTTGTCCCATCCAACATCTCCATTTTCCTCCCTTTATTGAAACCATTTTCTTTAAAATCACTGTTTTTGGCATCTTCCTGTGTTACTCTCCTTTCATCGTTGTGATCTACACAAACAGACACACATAATGGAAAAGGATTTATTGCAACACAAAACAAACAAAAATAACTCATTGCATACATGTTGAAAGAACATATTGATGTTGCATTTGATAAAATTAGATAAATAAACATATGTGGTAGCTTATGATTTGATAGATTCAATAAATAGCTGCACAGATTCAAACAGTGGTTGATTACTGAAGCAGGAAGATGAAGACCCCAGGCACCATTCATTCACACCCATAAAACATACTTCTCAGTGGTGTCACTGTGAGGACAGTCTGTACAACCCATCCTCCACTTTATATGCATAATCTGTATCTGATCATCACATCTCTCTTTGCAAGTAGCTGCAAGTTTGGTTACATATTGACATGTAACTTAATAAAAACAAGCCTACAAACACAGAGGCGACACCATAGGGAAGAACACTGATATTCAAATGAGGAGCAAGGTGGCAATACAATTTAAGGAAATAAACGGATGCTTTAGAAAATAGGTCTGACAAAAGTTTGCAGAGGAATTGCATGATCTTGGATGAAGTGATTCACAGATAGTATAAACTGGTTGTGGCAGAGAGGAGTCAAGTGGATAAGGCGAGGAGAAGGGAAAGAAGTGACGTCACTCTCATGTGTAAAAAAAATCCAGAGATGACTTTTCTGTTCTCGTGGAGCTGTTGACGGTCTTGGTGTATTGTAGGAACAGGGGTTTTAGTCGGGATCAAGGGCAATGCAGCATCACCAGGCAGGCAGACAGGTTGGGGGTTAAATCTCTGTTGTTGTTGTTGTTGTTGTTCTGGAGCTCCTAGCTGGGAGTGAGCGCAGGGCTGGGTTCAGTGCTGATGTTGACCAAACACTCGCTGGACTTGAGGCTGGCCATGGACTTAGAGCTTGGTAAAGAGGCCAGAGAGCCACACAGACCCAGCATGGAGGGAGTGTTGTCTTTTCCTACAGGGACAAAACGGAGAAGAAGCACAATAAAATTGAGCCTCTGGTCATGCATAGTCCAAGCTGCCCACATGAAACACCATAAACAGCCATCAAGCCTGCCTTTGTATGTACATGTGCATGGGTGGCTGCCTCTGAAAGGCTTTCATGCAAATATATTCCTACTCAAGCAGAAATGTTATTTTACTACTGTGCATTCTATACTGGAGCAAAACAAGTAACATATATACAATATTTCTTTGTGTTTTTTTTGGTCATGAATTTTGCATAACGTGGCTGACAGATTTACAGTAGACTACAAATCCCTGCAGGTTTAAATGTTGCATGGACATGTTGAAGGATGAAAGTATGTTTTACCTGCTGAAGTCCAGGCAGTATCTCCATTCTGTCTCCCATCAGTCCTCTGGGAGTCAGAGTTCAGACTGACTTCAGCAGAAAGTTGCTCCAAACTGGGGAAACTCCTCCTGAATAGACAAAACATCATCATGACACACACATCTAAACATGCATCTGCTAAAAATAGAACCAGACTGTTTGTGTAAGTTCACCTGCGGAAAAGCTTGACATCGCCCTGGTTGTTTGTGATGGTGGACCACTGGTTGACTAGCGGGATGGAGAGATCTTTAGCCAGATGGGAGGAATCACAGGGCATGAGGGCAGAGCTGCGTGAAGCACAGAGCACAAATAATTCATTTCAGAAGTAATATTTGTTTTATTTTAGCAAGTAAATATGTACCTGAACATTAAAGGTGGCAGTTAAATAAATCACTTATCTCTTGTGAATTTCAACGAGACACATTTTGGTGTGTCATTAATATAACATTACTTCCTGATGTTACAGCAACTAGTGCCCCCAAATTTCAAAATCAACATAGTTCATAGTTGAGTTAAAAACATCAATGGTAAGCTGGGGAGGAGATTTTGGGATTTGGCGGTGCTATTGGGTGCTGTAACAATGTATTGCACATTTAGGCTTGTTTTTTAATGTTATCTTAAAACAATTCGAATCAGATGTGTCAGAGCAAAATAGTACGGATTATATGAGTATTACATCATAAACTTGCATAATCAAAAATTGCATCTGAATAACATTTTCAGTTTTTTTTCATATTGACTAGTTAAATTAAGTAGGTTACTAGAGCAATAATTTATTTTGTACTAAGGAAGGATTTCCATAAAAATAACAATTTTCAATTTTAAAACTCCAACTTTAACTCCTCTTCTAACCCTTGTGTGCACATAATGTATAATGCTGGAAAGACGAAAACAAATAAATGTTATCCCAACAAGATCTTGAGTGATGATGTCTGGAGTCTGGCGTCTTTTCTATTTGGTAAATGTATTTCCAAAGGTTTGTGTTTCTCACAGTTGGGCTTGCAGCTCGAGCACGACGGCCTCCAGCTCCTTCTTCTCCTGCTGGGTCTGGACCGTCAGCTCCTCCACCTTGGCTCTCAGACGCTTGTTCTCCGTTTCCACATTCTTTAGCTGTGACTCCCGCAGACGCACCAGCTCCTCCAGGTAACCCTGCGACATCAAAGTAAGTAGACTGGGATTTGCGTGTGTAGAAGCCCATAGTGAAAAACAAGAAATTTAAACAGCATGAACTTGGTTCTAGCAGCTGTTGGTAGTCACCTTCTGGGCATAGACAATTTTAAACCTCTGCTCCATTTTGCGACACTTGATGCTCCAGCTCTCCTCGTCTGTCACCAAGGGGATGTAGGGATGCTCAGGGACACTTTCCTCGCTGTTACTGCTGTCCACACTGCGACGGTCCTCCTCATCACTCAGGTAGTCATAGCTACACAAGCAGAGAGGCGACAGTGTTGCAGTGTCGCACATGCCTAAAAAATGTGATGCTAAAATTGTAGTGACAGGATCAGTCTTACCTCTGAGTGAACTTCAGGTAAGGTGTGTAGTCAATCACGGCTGAGGATTTACCATCCAGAGTCTCCCCCTTCAAGCAAAAACTGCACAAAGACAAAAAAAACTTAACTTCCTTTGTGACTGAAAAAGAGTTGTGTATATTTTCAGTAAATATCAGTTATTAAAATTAAGTATGGAAGTCACACATGCAAAAATGTTTGGCTTTATATGTATACAGTGCTTGCACTATACTATATACAGTATAACGGCCCGTTTTACACTGCATATGTGTCAGACATACTTTCACTTACATACTTGATACAGAAATGCATTAACCATGAAAAAGTACATACACATCTTCTCATCACGATGTATTATTCATGAATACATACTACCTGCTACTACTTTAACAGAGTAGAAAAGAAGTAGGAAATTTATATTGCGACTTCATGTGGGCTACACGAGGAAGATGCCTAAGACAGATATGTTAATATTTATTCGACATAGTCCTATTAAAAAAACAATAAAAATAGGTTTGAAATACCTAATTTCTTCAGTATAATCTTTACTACGCTCTACTGAAATTCACAGTACTACTTGACGACTTTTTAATCCCTAAATATTGGGTAGAGAAAGTTCGAAGACTAACCTACTTAGGATAGTTAGAACCGCTAACAAATATATACCACCTACAGTAACTGCTGATTCAAATAAAAGCCTGAGGTGTACTGGTGTACTTATATATACTTATATATTGAAACACTCTGTATATCAGCATTTGCAGTGTGTGTCTTTACCTGAAGTCAATGGCACTCAGTCCAATCAGCATGCCAGTCAGGACTTGGGCCTCCTCTCTCAGCATAATGGCTCCATCATCATAGAACCTCCTGCCAGGTGAAGTGGTAATAATCAGCCTTTAACTTTCAGATATAATACTGATACAACTGGGATTCTGCCTGCATTTAACAATATATTATTTTTATATAATATTATTTCATGTTAAGCATCATAGCAGGCATGTAATTCCCTTGGGTGCAAAGACACTTTTACTTCTTTTACTTTGAGTGATTAGGTTGAACAAACATAGCCGACCATGAAGGTGTAGCATTCCTGCAGCAAGGGTCACTCAGAATCCAAAACTAAAATAAACTAAATTGGTCTATTGTCCCATTCTGACCTGGTTGTTCTTGTGTCCCTCAGAGCAGTGGACACATATTCAGACAGACGTTTCTCCATCAGCGCCACTCGAATCCATGCACGCCCCTGTAGGACAACGCAAGAAGTGAGTAGGAACAGAAGAGCTTTCTTTGCTGCTCTCTCTTGCAATATCCCACATACATACACATTCAGCCATGCACACAATTCTGCATACAAATGTCCTTGCCTTTGCTCTTGATGTGCTGATGTTCTCTATGTTTTCGATGCTGGCGATGCAGTTGTTCTGCACCTTGCTGCACGCCAGCCGAATATATTCCCAGAAACTGCGCTGTCCATCTGAGCTGAACCAGCTTCCTGAACCTGTCCAAAAAAATTAAAACACAGCAGTGAATCATTTCTGCAAGCAGTGCAGCTAACTGAACAATCACACACATTTTTGCCCTTTTGATAAACATTTAATTTTGGTTAATGTCTGCAGTATAATATATGCTGTAAACATCTATTCCAGTTTTAGAATAAATATTCTATATCTGGGTTTTTTACTGTCTCATTCGTTCATTCCAAGTCATACTACATACATAGTTACATAGAACAACTGATTTGTACATCTCTTCCTGTGCCATATGTTACCTGCAGTGTTACCTTTGAAGCGGTGGCTGAGGATGTGCTCTAAAATGGCGGCAAAGTTAATAAACTCCTCAGATGAGTCATCTATAGGCTCTGCAGTGTACTTTTCTAGGAGAGTCTTTACAGAGAATCTGAAACAGAGGCACAGAGAGGAATTAGAAAAACCCAATACAATGCAGTGGAGAAACACTCTACTTCGCAAATGTGAAGGATTTGAACTTTCTGTTGGTTGTGTTCTGCACAAGCCGATGAAATGCAGCCGTGTACTGTACCCAAGCAGACAAATGTACTACTGTATTTAAATCCTGCAACAATAGCGGGGAGGACTTTTTTTTTTCTTATTATTTTGGGAACCACGCCATCTTATCATACTGAGGTCACCCCAATTGTCTTGTGTACTGCACAATGTACGCCTTCAGTGCTTTGGCAGTGTTTTCATGAAAACAATACAATTAACCCCCTGTCCTTTCAGCCATGCTGTGCTTCCAGGTCCCTTTGGGTCTTGTCTCTCTGAGGGACCGGTCAGCATCAAAGAATGATCAAATAATTCCCTCCCCCTCATCTATACATGGTGGTCTGATTTATTTAGGGCAGTCTCTGGGGCAGCTTTAGTTTGGCTTTTGACCCTGCTACACCACAGGCAGTTATGCTGCTTGCATGTTAGGAGCCGGCATCCAGGCACGGGCTCGGGCTAACTGCCTCTGCTTTGATGGGCAACACTAGCATCACCGAGGGCAAGACTGCCCTGGCAGTGGGAAACACCTCTATAGCCAGGGGAAAGACTACTGTGGCCATGGGCAACTCCTCCATCTTCAGGGGAGTGACCACCACCTCCATGGGAGACTCCACCATCCAAAGGCAAAAGACGACTGTGGCTCTGGGACGGGCAAGCTTCAGCCGGGGAACCACAACCACCTCCTTCCGCAAAGCCTTGATGTCCAAGCGCAAGAACACCTAGATGGAAAGAACCCTTGAAGCCGGGGCTAAGACACCCAAAGCAACCAAGCAGTCCAAAAAAGACTCTTACAATGAGTGGAAAACCTCATTCTTGTCAAGCAAGACCTCCTTCACTAAAGGCAGGTTTTCGATCCTGAGGACTAAGTACGCCATCTCCTGGGGTAAATCATCGATCTTCTGGAGCAGAACCACCATAACTTTGGGCAACACCAGCATAGCGGTCGGCAAAACCTCTGTTACACGAGGGGAGACCACAAGCTCTCTCACCACCCTGACCTGCACCCATGGGACCAAGTCTGTGTCTGTGGTCAAAGCCACACTCATCAGGGGCAACGAAACACACAGCAACATCTACTGGGATTTTCACTCATGATTCCTGCACACACTTAAAACAAAAACCCAGGGATATTTCTATCTGGTCAGTTTTAGCAGGTCAGTAATCAATAAAAAAAGAGCTGCTATGTTTTTTGATCAATGTGTGTACAGGCCAATGTGGCATAACATCATCTGTTACCTGTTTGGACAAGGTAGATTCCTGAGTAAGAAAGTGCTAAGTGAGTTGCAGAGCTAATGGGTTTGCAATCAAGAGTGAGATTTTCCAAAGCCATGCTGAGCATGTTATGCAAATGTGAACGCGATGAGATGATGGTTTATGGTGTGTCTCCTTGGAAGGGAGGGAAACTGTGAAACAGCCATGTGGGATGTATGTGGAGACACTAGAGTGTGTGTTTTTCATCAGCACTGTTCTCCTGTATATTGTGCATGTACAGTCATCACCACGTCTACATTTTTGGTACAAATGTGGTACTTTTGTGCATGCTGATAAGATTGGTTGATTGCCTGCATTTTCATAACTATATGCTGCCATATTTCCACCAGAAAACACAGTTTTGAACTAGAAAACTGTAAAAGCTGGTTGATGTAACAATGCTTATAAAAGTAACATGTCTAAACCCTGCTTGGCTTGATTGTTTTGTAAATAGATCTGAGTATATGGGAGGTATTCTAGGATCTAAACAACATAAATAGTAGAAATTAAAGACTTAAATGCTATAATGAGTTGAAAATGATCAGTTCAGCAAGGACATAAATGGGTAGTAAACATCAACCAAGGGAACGACAACCATATTTCACACTGAGGGACTACACAAATACAGGACAGGTGCAATCAAAGCCTCAACTACTGCACAACACATCAACACATTCATCCTTTCCCATTTTAAAATCTGACACTGTACGACTTATTTCACATATGGTATACTGTATACAGTCCTACACACACAGAGGCTATGTCTTACAATCAGAGGCTATAGGGAACAATGGCTGGGAAGAAAGTGATGTCACCACAGATTGCCCCTTTTGCAACAATGTGTCCTTCAACCGGCCGGTGTCGTCGTGGAGATGGGACAATCACTCCACTGTCCCTGTCCTCCCAGATAGGCTGTGGCCACCTACGGCTGCCTCTGTCCATTCACAGGGACACATGGGTGGTATGTGGCCTTCCACAGCCCACGTCGATCATCTCAACGAAGGCATTATGCGACACGGGGGTCGCACTATCCACGCTTAGCATTCTGGTCTGCTCTGGATTGTAGCTGATGTTACTATTACCCCCGAGGGGCAGAGCAGGACGTGCTGCATGAGTGTGCGATGCTTTGCGTTGAGTGAGCCCCAAACCCTGTCGTCGAATCTGGGTCAGGAAGACGAGCGTCTCCTCAATGGGCAACACCAGCTTCACCGAGGGGAAGACGGCCTTAACTCTGGGCAACACCACCATAAAGAGGGGAAAGTCCAAGCTTGCAATGGGGACCTCCTCCATTACAAGGGGAAGGAGCACAACATCCCTGGGCTCCTCCACCATCACCAGCGGAAAGACCAAGATCGCCCTGGGGGGAGCCTCTTTCAGCAGAGGCACCACCACCACCTCTTTTCGGAAAGCCATCTTCCCAAAACGCAAGACGCTCTAGATGAGAGGGGACCTCGTCGCGGGGTGGGGGGACAAAATGTCACAAGAAAGAAGAAGAAAGAAGCACCATCACGGAGAACATTTGGACACCACTACAGCATCTGCATGAGGCCTGTTCCAACTGAGAGCCAAAACTGGATTAAATTTACTTTTGGACCTTTGACTTGTTTTCTGGTAATGCCGGATCTATCGAGGAAACAGGTCAGTGGTATCTACATTCTGTCTTGTAATGTTATCTGCAAGGACCAAGTAGGTCAGTCAGGTTTCAAGATATAATAGAGCTCCAGCATGCTATGTGCTCTAATGTCTAGTCACATGACCCACAAAAAATCCACTTGGCATGTGATGTCAGTTTGCCAGTTAGCACAAATATTGTGTGTTGGGGCAGAGATTCACAACCATAGCCACATTTAAGCTCCCCAAAGAGATTGGCTCCCAATGTGACTTTATTAAGCAATTCCATGATTTTTTAGAGAAGTGTACTATTCTGTCTTAACATTAAAAGTGGGTAGTTAAACTTAGGGTCAAATCTGGTCATATTTGTGAAGACTTCCAAACATTTATGAAATCAAGCAATTCCTCATTATACAGAGTGCCAAGCCCTTGGAATACCACCAATTGTCCTCAGTGGTTCCCTATTTTCCCAGATGTGATAGCATTTGAAATCATAACAGAAGAAAGGCAACTGTTGCAAAAGGCCTCTCTGACCTGATAACGTGGCTCTCAAGAGGAACATTACAGCTTATCATTTTAAATTAACTGAAGTCCTTTGATCTGAAGGGGAATTGCTGGCGTGCCTCAAATGCAAATGGATGGAGTGGAATGGCAACATGCTCTTGGTACGATTTGACACTGAAAAACAACTGCAGGGCCTTCTGACAAGCTTCTTTTGTGCCCCCTCTCACTCAGCATGGATCGCCGCCAAGCCCACTCTCAGCTCTCTTTAAATGCCCTCTTGTTCTCCTTTCTCACCCCTCTACTGTACTTACACAAGTGTTTGATCTACAGCACCACCTAGGATAACCAAAATTACATTCATCAGCAGTGAAACCTTATCTAAACACACAATGCTTCACATTAACTCTCTAAGCTTTCATTTTATTCTTTTGTTCCCTGACTCCTTTCTCCTTCTCCCTCTTTCTGTCTCTCTCTTTAGTCTTGGCATAACCAGCAGGATCAGATGACACAGGCAGACTCCTCACTGGGTAACACCAGCCAGTGCTGTTCTGGACTGTCGGGGAGACGTCCTGTCCTGTACTGGATCTGCACAAACAGCCAAGATAAAAAATGCGTGCGCTTTGATAAATATTAAGACAAGAACGATAATTTGGGCCAAATCCGAATAGACCAAAAGACATAAAAATGAAACTACAACAGGGTGTGTCTCTCTCTCTCACCGGCCCCATCTGTGAATAGGCCTAAGCGTCCGGGCAAAGTGTTTCATGGTCAGAGGAGGTGTAGAGGGATAAGTGTGCAAGATGGACAGTGAGGGGCTGAGAAGCGCTGAGAGTGTAAAGCAGATGTTTGAACCTGACAGGGGAGTAAAAAGAAGAATAAGTGAAAGTGATGGTAAGAGAGTAGGCTGATCCACAGATGAGAGACGTCCGACTGTTTAGTCAAAACTACAGAAACTTCTGCTGTTATTTCACATACTTGATGGTAAAAATAAGTGTAGCTCCGGAAATCAGTAAAAATGCAAATGAAGTCTGCACAGAAACTGAACTATGTTATTCCAGACATGCAATTAAGATTTGTTTCCTATCATTCTATGTAAATGGGATTTAGAGGTGGAAAGTGGCACCACTTACTATTGTATAGAATAAAAAAAAATAAAAAAAGTGTAGCACAAAGAGCCACCCACTTGCAGAAGCATGTCCATGAGATATGAATATGTGGACTAAGTTTACTAGCACACAAGACATTTTATTCTCTACTCTTGAGCCACGCCCCGGAGGAGCTCAAACCTCCGCCAAGATGCACAACATCGCCACCCTCCCTCACTCCTTTTCCTCCCCGTTCCTTTTGCTTACAGGAAGCAGCTGAAGGGATAGAACCTTACATCAAGTCTCACTCATCTTATCTATGTTTTCTTAGGTTCACCGTGTCCACAGCAACATTGTTCCTCCAGTCGCAGACGACGGCATAAGAGCTCTTAGCCAGACTAAAGCAACAAAACAGTAAATTTTAAACATTACAGAACAGCATGTTGCCTGTAAACAAATTGCCTTGTGACTGTTGATCTTCAATATTTTGGCTCAGATACACAAACTGGACATGCATGAAAATTCCCACCAACTGCAGGAAGCCTTTGCCCTGCCATGTAAAGATAAAACCTGTTGCTAGTGGCAACAGCACAAAGATACAGTAGATCATGATGACACTGCTGTCACGGTGGACATGATAAATATCACCCAAGTCTCTTCAAAGCAATTAAGGCAAAGCATCTTTGGATTTTCTGATGCGGTTGGGTAAAAAACATTGCATCTAAATCATTATTGTTTAAATGTATTACCCCTCAGTGTGAAGGCTGGTACAAGCCTCTGCAGGAAGACTTTTTTTTAACAAGACAAGTTTTAACCTAGTGAAAGCATTTTGATAAACTCAAAAAATGCCTGAATATTCTTCTTAGTTGACATTTTGAAGTTGCAACTTTTTCACCTGACCGCAGCAGTCTCTTATTATTTTCTCTCTGCCATTATTATTCTTAATGTTAAGTCTTTATTATAAGGCCTCATGCAGAAAGTTTCCTGTGGTGGTGCAAATGTTTGATCAGGTTTTCCTTTTACTATACACAAATGTCTATTGCTGTACATATGTGTTGCTATTCAAATGGGCTCATTCTGTTAAGTATACACTGTAAACACAAGGCACTGAAACATTGAGAAGACCTCTGTGCCTGGTACTTGTGACCCACATGATGGCAGATCACGCAAATACACTTTCTTTTTTTAAAGACGTGTGATGCCAGTATGTCTTTGTTAAGACCCCTGGTAACATACAGGGAACAAGTGAATTTCTTGACCCCAAACCTGAACATAAACAGCCCCCTTCTCTATAGTCCCAGAAAAAAAAAAACATAACTTCATCAAATGACTTGTGAAAATGTTAATCTCTGTGTGTGCTGATTGTATTTTAAACATGTATGATGTGACAGTAAAGGGGATAGAGGTCAGACTTTATATATACACATACATGTATTGGGGAAAAATAAAAGCTTGGCCTGGTGTACTAATCTAACACTAACATCAGCTTAGTTACTGTAGCCAGGCAGCAGTTCAAGCTGTGGAGTAGCTGTGTCTCAGCAGCACGACAGAGCCTGGATCCTGTATCCTGCACCAACGTGATGCCCAGTCTGCTTTAGTGCACAGCCAGGGCCCCACTGCTGATTCAGGATCTCTCTCCAATGAGACTGTACAAACACACAACAACCTTTGACTACTTGAATCAACTCTGACCAGAATGGCATCAAGAAGAAAAACATTTTTCCTAAAAAGGTCAGAAACATCATGAATGAGGAGATGCAGATCTGACAGCGACACAGACATGCCTGGAAGAAGTTTCCCTCCAACTGAACCTAATCAATGTCGTGTTGTTCATTAGAAAGTGGAAAGAAACTGTGTAGTAAGCAGCAACTTTGAGATTTATTTCTGTGTTGTCGTGTGTGTTTGTCATTAAAATCCTTAAATGATTAAATTGGTCTTAGCACGGTCAGGCCAACCTGAAAACAACAGTGTTTTTGTTCCCTCGCTAATCTTTCTCTGTGTTGTGAGTCCATTGTGAAAACTTTTCTTTCTTTGCAGGCATGCTCTGTGTGATGTTTTGTGTTTTGTTTCACTGTATGTGTCACTAAACTGCAGCCAGGACCTTGGACAGAAAGGTACTGGAATAAAAATGCTTGATTGTGTGTCTATTTGAGAGTCTGGAGTTTGTCTATGTTTTCTTTTTAATTTTGACTATGTTCACGAATGAGGCCATAGAAGGCCGAAGAATTCCTTGGGGGAAAAAAATAGAAAGGAGGTAGAAACATGATGTGGATGCATAACGTCACTTTGGCAGAATGCCTGCACACACTTCACAAATATAATTACGTCCCTGTCTGCAGGACCATTTATGACTATAGTCAATTTGCAATTTAAGACATAAAGCAAAGCTATAATACATTTTATGAGAGCACTATAAAAGTATCCAAGTAAAGCTGTAATTTTAAGTAACGTTTCTAGTGATATAGAATATAAGCAATATACAAGCTATCTGAAGATGTCACCTTAAGCTCTAAGAAGATAAATATTTTATAATATTTTTCCGACATTTTATATACTAAACCGGTAATCAATTAATAAATGAATCAAGAAAATAATCAGCAGATTAACTGATAATGTAAATTATTTTCAAAGTCCCGATATTAAAGACAAATTTAAGCCGGAATGGAGGTATTGTAACGATATGAATTTAAGACATTGCTATGTACAATACTGAGACAATAATAATAAATATGTGTATTTCAGTCTACCTAATTCAAGAGTGATTAACAATGCAAAACATTACATTATTTAACTAAAACACCAAAGAACAGGTCATTACTAATATCTTATTGAGTCCATCAGGGACAGTTTCATCCAAAAAAGAATATTTATAGAAATTCTACAATAGATTTTAAGCGTACTTAATTCTATACAATACTTCATGCAGGATATTTAGGTCAGGGGTTTCCTATCTGAGGGTCACAATATGATTTAAGGGATAAGAAGGACAAATACTTTATATACTGTATATTATTTCTGACTTTTCTTTAAATGTGTGCTTATTTTCTTGTGAGGTACTGGATACATTTACTGGATACGGTCACATCCTCTGGGCTCCTGAAAAATCATATTCAAAATAAGAAAAACAAAAATCAGTCTTTGGTCAAACTACTCACCAATCATGTTCACATTACGGACTCAATCTCCAATTAGGGGTTGCATTTTCATTTTTTTTGGGGGGGGGGGAGGTCACAAGACAAAAAAAGGTTGGAAACTACTGATTTAGATCATACTGAGATAAACAACAGATGACTTAAAATGTCAACTAGGAAAAACAACAATATGCCACCACTGTGAAAGAAGCCTCATTACTCGCCGAGTAACACTTGAACTCTAAATCCAAGAGATGTAATTTACAGGAGCAACTGGATACCTCATCATGTGAGTTCAGGTTCATCTCAGCTCTCTGATGCACATGAGTTTACAGCCCTAACCACTCTGAGCAGCGATTTATGAGACATTGCGGTCTATCAGCACTCGCTGTTCAGTGTAGGTTGAGGGACACTGATGGGGGAGGAGTCCTTGCTCTGCTCCCAATGCCCTTGTCCCATTCAGGCACTCAACCTCACTGTGATGGAGGAGGAAAGCTGCTGTTGTAGTTTCTGTCCAGCTCTATTATATAGAAAAAAAATCAGCCTACTAGTCTCATGTTTTATCCATTGAAGCTGCATCTATCACTATAGACAAGAATCAAGCAGGTGTCTCAACCTCAAATTAAAAGAGACTTTCCTCTAAGAGGGTTTTAGTTATCCTGCATAAACGTGACACCAGTGATATGATCTTTAGAGCTATACTACAGCAAAGTGCATCCAGGAAATTCAAAGGACAACATTGAAGATTAAGGGAATATAGGTCTACAGAAACGGGTGTGATAGCAGGGGTATGTGAAGGTGAAAATGCACCTGACTCCTCTTCATCCCTAGCATTTCTATATCATATCTATATCATTTTTTTCTACATTATTTTCCAGATATTGTGTGTACTGTTACCCGCTGTTTCATCCCAGGAATAAATAAACATCCTCCATTGTGGTGGTCAGATTATTACAATTATGAACAGAGCAGAATACATAATGCTGTAAATCAACGGAGTCGTGAGGTATACCTGCAAACCGTGATGAGGTTTTTTCGCTCCACACCGACGCTCCGAGCAGACGGCTTTTTCGATGTCAGACCCATAGCCATTGCTGTGTGAATGCAGCCCGACTCCATCCAGCGGCGGCCCCGGGGCCTCTTCGGGATCCGTGTCCAGGCCAGGACCCCTCCCTCCGCGGGCCCTGTGTCCTACAAACACTCGCTGTCGTCTTCGGGAGCCACGGATGCTGCTGCTGCTGCTGGAGGAGGAGGAGGAGGAGGAGGAGGACAGCAAGGACCAGAGATGACTAAATGAATGAGTTCCGGTTAGAACTTTCGAAATAAAATGATCCTCATTTATTTGCGTTTTACTATGTTGATTGTCAAATAACGATCCTTTTATTGAAATAGCTTTATTTCCGGGCACATCCATGGGCACAGCTGAGTGATGCCTTCATGTACTTTTGTATACTCGTACTAAATTCCTTTCAGGCTAAATACTTCTTCAAAAAACCCTAAAAGACATTTTGTTAATTTTGTTTACCTACTTGCAAAACGCTTTTGTCTGTTAGGTTTGTCTATCATATTCAAAAATACAGAATAAATAAAATACCCAATTTCTGTAATTGATGTGGATAAGTTTAATGCATCTTAATCATTGTGACAGACAAAATATAGCCTCTCTTCTGGTAAAAGCACATTTTTTATTTTGTAAAATTCTTGTAATCTATTTTCTATTAAAGTTAATCGGTTTATGTTTACTGCACTTGTTTTATATTACAATTCTAGAGCTGCTATGTATATGTAGGCTAGAAATTTACTTGATATCTCCTTGTTTTGCATAGTTCAAAAGTGTAAAAAATAAAGTTTTAAGAAGAGCATCTAAAAATATTGTAGGGCTACATGGATAATGAATTGACTGATTAAAGAAAGTTGGATTACAGAGGGGGCACAACTTAAGTATTATTATATGGTGTCATACCACACAGGCAGAAGAAACAAATACAGCAATAAACAGTATAATCTATTATACTATTGCCATATTTCCGCGAGCAGTGAAGGCATCATACACCGTGTATTCTGTGAAAAAAAGTACATTTAAGAATGTTGTTTAATGTAATAATATTTTGAATATGTTTTGGTTTTATAATCAATTATGGCCTGTAGTGATTGTCACCTTGACCAGCAGGAGGCCACTAAGCAAGACTCCAAGACACTAGAGGGCGCTGTGGTGATAGCGATTATTTATATAGCAGAGAAGGCAAGATGGCGGAGTCTGAAGAACCAAAAGCGGGTCCTTGCACTTTTCTGTTCAAAAAATCTACTAAGAAATTCTCCGGACGAAAGAGAAAAGCAAGCGACAGCGACAAAGGTAGTCATTTAGCTAATGTTTTGCAGGATGAAAATCCCTTGGGCTAGGAATGCTGTGGTTTTGTCACCGGTGCTGATTTGTCAAACACAAACTACGTTATCTTAACATTTACCTACGTTAACTGTCAGGTGTTTGTATTCATTTATTTCTTAACAATAACATTCACCTGATAAGAGCCAAACGAAGTGAAAAATTAGAGCAACTTTGTAAATTGTAGGCAAGTTGTTCAAATGTTCGTCACACAAAAACACAATTCCCTCAATTTTGCTGCGTTCCAGCTCCCTCGGAATTCGGAAGGGTATGACATGTTTGTGCAGCCTGTTTAACTCGTTTTTTTTCTTTCAGATGGCAATAGCGATGAGGACCAGAGCTCTGTGGTCAGAAGAGGAAAGAAAGACACTCGAGTCAACCCCATGATTCAAAGGGTACAGTAATTATAATAATATTTCAAAATCAATTTTGAGTTTAATAGTAAGGCCTGACCCTGGTCTTGTCCCTGTTCAGACAAAAAAGGTGGAGAGAGATGACGAATCTTCCAGTGAAAATGAAGGAGACAGAAATGAGGAGAAGAAGATCACTGTTGCCTACAAGTCCACACGGTCAGCAGTAAGTTGAGGCATTTTTTCTCTTATTGCATTTTGTAAGAGTGGCAGGAAGTATACAGTTTAAATCCTCCTGTCAGGGAAAGTATGAGAACCAGCAACTGTATTAAAGTGCCAATGAGTGAGGTAAGTAACCTCTCAGCTACTCCCAGGGAAGCTGCTCAGTGGCCGAAAAGTGGTGCTCTCCATCTGCATCAGTGTTTGTCTGAGTTCTGATAAGTTAACTTAAAACATTTTGTTTTTGTCCATTCAGTCAGCTATGTGGTGGTGGTGGAGAAGCCACAATCTCTTGGCTTGATGGAAGTACTGTACAAATCTTCACTTAGTTATTCTTTTATCTTACCCCAAAAAAGAAACCAGAGGGACCTGAGGACATGGGTGCAACTGCTACATATGAGCTGGACACAGAGAGAGACAACGACGCTCAGGCAATCTTTGAGAGGAGTCAGAAAATCCAGGAGGTAACATGATAACGTTATTCTTGGTGGCACATTTTTTGCAAAAAGCTACATTTTAATCTATATTAATGGAGTGTTTCTTCGTACATTTTGATAGATGTTATAGTTAAATATTCAGTATTGGTATAGTAGCATCTAATATTACATTTCACAATTAAATTGATTTTAAAATGTAACTACACAAAGTAATACCTAAAATATCAAATTGTGATTTGATTTTTTCTATATATATATTTATTTATATGTGTGTGTTTCCTACACACTGGATAATCCTTTTTATATCCCTTCAACAGGAGCTGACTGGTAAAGAGGACGACAAAATCTACCGTGGCATCAATAACTACCAAAAGTTTATCAAGCCCAAAGATACTACCATGGGTAATGCCTCCTCTGGCATGGTCAGGTATGTACTAAGGCAAGATATATTCACCACATGCTTTCATAAGACACTCTTCATCCCCAATGAATGCTAATGTGTAATCAATTGTCGATGCATATCATTTTTGAACAGGAAAGGACCAATCCGAGCTCCTGAACACCTGAGAGCCACAGTTAGGTGGGACTACCAGCCAGACATCTGCAAAGACTATAAGGAGACTGGCTTTTGTGGTTTTGGAGGTGGGTATGAGATTTGTACCAATAAATCATAAAAGCCATATGTTGAATAATTAAAAGTCTTTTAACATATTGGCAATTTACCGTACTGTTCATGTTCTTCTCTCCTGCTATTAGACAGCTGCAAATTTCTCCACGACAGATCAGATTACAAACATGGCTGGCAGATTGAGCGGGAACTGGAAGAGGGCAGATATGGAGCCAATGGTAAGTTCAGGGGGGTGATTTCATGTCATTTATTTGTGCCTGCTGCATCAGCATTTCCTGAACAATACTGTGCTTTCATTTAGATGAAGAGAACTACGAGGTGAGCAGTGACGATGAGGATTTGCCCTTTAAATGCTTCATCTGCAGGGAGTCCTTTAAGAATCCCATCATCACAAAGTGAGCCTCATTTCCTCTTCTTGACTGTGCAGAGCCCTGTTTATTACCACCTGCAATCTGTTAATCAGTTAAATATCTCCCAGGTGTAAACACTACTTTTGCGAGGTCTGTGCTCTTCAGCATTACCGTAAGTCCAAACGTTGCTATGTCTGCAACACTCAAACCAACGGTGTCTTCAACCCTGCAAAAGGTAAGTACTGTAGATGCTGTCAAAAGACCTTTGAAATGGGGGAATATACTAGAAATTCTATGATGAATACAACTCAATGATTGCCTTCAATCTATTATTTTCCTGTTATTCCAGAGTTGATGGCCAAGATGGAAAAACGCAATGCAGCACTAGACCAGCCACCATCAGATGAGGAAGATTAGCAACATCTGAATCTTTTCAACCTGCCCTTATGTGTTTGTCAGTGTACATTTTGAATAAAAATACTTTTTTTTTTAGACAACTGCCTCACTGTGTGGCACCATGAAGTTAAAACATTAACGTGAACATTGTTTATTGTTAAAAGTCAAGTTTGACATTTGCAAACATTTGCTTTACCCTCACTTTCAAATGTACATGCAGACAAACAAGCACCAATGTAACGTTCACTTCTGACATAAGTAACACACCCAGAGTAAGTTCAAGGAAATACAAACAGCTACGCTCTGAAGGATAAACTAAACTGATGCTTAACCTCTCTGTGACAAAAGTGATGTGTAAAGAATGAGATGTAGTTTACACTAACACAAGCCGAGAGAGCTAAGTGTATACATGCTGTTCATTTAGTTGACCCTTGGGACAAAGTCGAAACCTTCCATCTGGTGTAGAGCGGGGCTGAGTGAGCTGTGAGGTCTGGTGTGCACCCTTACGGTGGTCTCACTGAGCAGATGGGCCACATCAAGTGGCCTCGGAATATTTACTACCAACTTAAACATTTGAAAAACTTTAGGTCTTGGCTCCATATACTACCATAGATTGTCCTCTGAAACCTCAGTAACAGCATAAGGAGTCCTGTTGTGTTTTGGGTCGTGTGTGTGTGTGAGAGAGAGAGAAAGGTCATCAGTGCAGTGCTGATGGCAAGAGTCTGTTTATATGTAGAGAACAAAAGTTTGTGAGGAATTAAAACCTGAAGATGGCTACTGGCTTTTAACCTCTGTCTGAGAACAGCAACTCCTTTTAGTTTGAGATTTAAATTATTGACAAGGGGACCGTTACAAAAACAAATCTTGTCCAGTATGCTCAGAAAGTTTTTCATCAGAATACCACGAGCAACTCCCCACCTAGTCCTCCACTGTCAGAAGTCCCAGTCGTCCACCTCCAGGTGGCTGAGACCTGACTCCAGACTGGCCAGTCCAGAGGGAGAGTCCTGCAGCTGGGAGATCTCCAAGCTGGTGATAGCCGACACAGGCCGCAACAGCTCAGGCAGCGCCTCCGAAGGCCGGCGTTTGATCTGAGAGGGGGAAGAAATAACATGGGAGGACAATCTTTAAATATTACTTCTTTTTTTTTTTAAATGTCACCTTACAGTAAATGTACAATAAAAAAAATCTCTCTGTTCTTTAACACCACAAAATCCTGTTTCAACGAGAAGTATAGTAAGTTACAGGAAAAGACATCCAAAGTAAATTGTATTGGTTTTTAGCTGCTGAGCTAAAAGGTTTGTTGTTTGTAGTTCACCGAATGTACATTACTGACAACCGGCACATGTCCCTCCCCTTCTGCTATCAATTTTGCAAGGGCACTGTCACTGCATCTTAGGCATCTTAGTGACCCACAGGACGTTTGTGATTGGTTTAAAGAAATACAAACAAGCCAGAGCGTCACCCCTCCCCCATCCCAGAATAGATAAGCGGTGTAGCCAGATCATGCTCCAGTGCTGACACGACGCTGGAGATAAGTATGGCAATGCAAGACTATACCAGAGGTAAAAAAGCGCCAGGGTAACACATAATAAAATAGTAGGAAAAGTAGTAGTTTTCATGAGTGATAATGTCAGGATTAACCTGGTATTTTACACACCTGTTTGAAGAAGGGATGGCCAATGAGAGTGGTGGCAGATGGTCTAAAAAAGGAAAATAAAGGTAAAAGAGTTAGTGCCTTGAACCGTAAATATTCTACAACATGTCCTGTGCTATATTTAGGCATGTATGAAGACATAGGCCAACCTCTTTTCTGGCTCTCGCTGTAGACACAGCTCGACAAAGGCGTGGAAGTGTGGGGAGAAGGTCCGGTTGTAGGGGTGTCCCCCTGAAGATGAGGAGGGCTCTCCGTTGGAGTGGCGACCACCTCCAGCTCCTGGACACTCGCAGATCCCGGAGTCAGCACCAGAGCGAGACGGTTTCATTGACAGCTCCTCTGGTGGGATAGTGGTAGTGTCCAGTAAACACGGCACCGTTCCATTTAACTTCTCCAGCAGCATCTATGGAAGTGAAGTGGATATGGAGGAGTTATTTAACCTAACCTTTGATTTCAGAATAACAACATACAGACTTTTGCCTTTCAATTTAGAAGATAAAGCCCTTTCATCATCATTTTTTAACACTGAAAAAGATTATTATTACCACAGTTTGTCTCATCTGTCACATAATTTCTGGCTACAAACAGATAATGTGATGCAGAAGAACTGGTAGGGAGTTGCAAGGTCTTTTCTTACCTGTGTAGCTGGCATGTCTTTGAAGGGCACATGTCCATTGGCCAGTTCACAGGCTGTGATGCCGAGGCTGTAGATGTCGGACCGAGAGTCGTAGCCCTGAAGGTTCTGAGAAAGAAAACAATCACATTTAAAATTTAATTCACTGTTTCACTTCAATTTCTATTACATTTTTCTGCTAAATGCATCATAGAGAACTGTTACTCTTGAACTTTGGTCGTATAACAGCATTTCCAAAACTTGTGGACCAGAGGCAAATACGTGGTATTATCACAGTCTTATTAAAATGCTTGCTTGTGAAGGAATGAAGTGCTGTACCTGCTGCAGCACTTCAGGGCTGAGCCAGGGCAGCACCTTAACGCTGTACTGGGGGAAGTCGTGGACAACTCTGGCCCTCTGGCCATGACGGATCAGACTGAAGATGCTCCGTAGACCTGACATGCAGACCTGTCCGTCAGCTGAGATCAACACATGGCTGGCCTTCACGCTCCTACACATAACCAAAGACAGTTAAGACACTGGCTGTCACGTAGACTGGCATGCTGGTTTATTAATACTGTCAACATAACAAAACACAATGCATAGGTCCAGAAACCAGCACAAGAAAACAAGAAATTTTGGGCAGCTTATTGTGTATGAGAGATACTGACTAACCTCTAACTATGCCATGATATCTCCCCAACCGGTTAGTTATGCCAATAATCAAGTAATGCTACAATGGTGATGACCTTGTGCCACTTTTTATTTAGATTGCTGATAACTGAATACGTTTGTTGCTTTCATTGTTTTAGGTCATAGTTGACCAAAAAACTCTTCCAGTATCACCTGGGAGGAGCTTATGCAACAGCTTCATGGTGTTATCTATAGAACATTCAACAAGACCTCCTCCACTCTCCCCGAAACCTAATAAAAATCATTAGTTTGGCTTTCCGCGGAGTGTTTTAGTGTCCCATGATACATACATACATACGCTGTATACTGTGTACAATTCCAGGAGAAACGTTTAATATTTCTTGAACTGTTTCCAAACACTTTTGTTTAATTTTAATTTGGTGAAAAATAATATGTGATACAAAAGACATAAAAACCCCAAACCCAATGTGAAAGTGTATCTTACCGGTGCACATATCCCATGTGGTGGATGTATTCAAGAGCTTTGAGCATGCCCAGTAAAATGTATGCAATTGTTAGCTCAGTCATACCATCAGCAAAATGTGTGCAGATCAGATCTCTGGCTGACCCTGAAAGCACCATCAAACACAGATAACCATGAGTTGAAAGCTGTCCTCTATTAGTGCAGGCTATTTTGAAATGTTGTTTATTATGAATAATAAAATACAGTGACAGTTTAAGTGTATTTCTTACCATAAGCCATGAAGGGGGTGATGACCCATAGCTCATTCTCAGCTATGAAGACACTCTTGTAGGGTAGAATACTGGAGTGGTGAAACAACTTTGACACATGTAGTTCGCCCTAGGAGGCAGAGAAAAGGAAACTACATCTTAAGACGACAGGCAGAGGACTGTGAATCTAATAAAGTATAAGAGGGTGAGCAGTAAAGACAGAAAAGTTAATGAGAAGACCGACACGAGGGTTACATAAGTATTCTTAATGCAACAGTGAGATGAAAGAAGGGGAATTTTTTTTTTTTTTTTAAACAGGAAAGAGACAAAAACTATAGGAGGAGCTGAGTCATGGCAGAGTGATGGGATTGAGTACTGATGCAGACCTGCAGGTAGGTAACCATGTCATTAGTGCATGGCTCCAAGTCAATCCGTCGGATGGCTACGTGCTCCCCGGTGGGTTTGTATCGAGCCAGGTTCACTGTCATCAAGTCGTCCAAGCCCCGGCCTAAAACACAGACTTCATTTAATGAACTATTCATCTCATTGTTACATGAGTGTGCTCCAGTCGTTGGGGGACGAGTATTTATGTTTACAAATGCATATCTTGGCAATAGTGCTGTTTAGCTACTGTTCAAAAACTATATTGCCAAAGTGAAAGAATAAAATTTGTACCATTTAGATACCATTCACTAAAAAAAACAAGCGTTTTATTTTTTATGCAGTTAATTTATTTTATAAAAAGAGTACGACACAAGAGACTGTACTTTAGCTAATACTATTATATATTACTACTACTACTAATACTTTTCTGCTAATAGCAAAACTGAATGAAATGTATGTGTCTTGAAATCAATACACGCAGACCAGTCCAGCAGTGAGTTGGCCTTTACATACCGATAACGGTGAGGAGCTCGTAGGAGCTGCTGTCAGGAAGGAAGCTGCCCATGGTGTCCCGATGTGGGAGGGGGGTCAGACTCTCCTGGCTGTCCTCATGGGCCTGCAGGTAGAGGGGTACGAAACAAGAGTGACTGAAGATGGGCTGTGACACATGACTTCACTAACTACAGTGCATGACTTAAAGAACTTGTAAGTGACTACTGGAGGGTTTGTCATACACTACCGTTCAACTGTTAATAGTCTCCTGCCACAGAAGCTTGATTGTGTACAGTCAGATGTCTAAGAGACTACTCTATACTTTTGAATAGTATTTGATGTTTTTAGGTTGTAGAAAGTCCTCTTTACAAATATGTATAAAGGGTTTGTTACATGAGAACAAAACGCTGTTCAATGGTTAAATCAGACAACTGAAAGGGCAGAAAGAGACAAAGATAATTCTCAACAGTTGAATAAGAATAGAAGAAATCAGCAGTCATTGGTAAAATAAACTGGATGCTTAGCATCAAAATGTGTGCAGATTTAAATAAGAACAGATTCCTGTTTAAGTGGCAAGTGCACATTAATGCCACCTATAACAAGCTGGAATTAACTGGTAATGTGTTGCTTTAGTAAAACTGTTCTTCAGACTTCACAAAAGAAATAGGTTAGTCTAGGGTCAGTACTATTGGAACAGGATCAAGGAATATCAGCTGAACATACTATGGACTAACAAATCACAGTTTAAACCTCTTCAATCTAACCACGGAGTAGACTGCAGCGGGCCCAAAGAAAAACGCACTTACTCAACATTAAGAGTCAAATTGCACCGTTGTCATTCAATAATTCTTCTTCTTTACGGACCAAAACTATTTCAAATGTAAATAATACATTTTCTGTCTTAATTATACTTTTTTTATATGTGTTAAAATATTATTTAAGGAAAGAAAACAGCAATATAACAGCTGATTCCAAACTTTTGAATGGTAGTGTAAGAACTGTTAAAAGATCACTAGAAGACGGGCGTGGAGGTGTGTTATCAAGGTTCGTTAGCGTGACCCCTGGCACTAGCCAAAGAAAAAAAACTGGAATTGGTAAACATTGGTAACACATACTGGCGAAACCCATCATTGAAAAAACATTTAGTGAATACAAGTGTCTACTGTCGGTCTAGTAATTAAAAAATATTCTAATACCATAGATGCCCTCAATATAAAACTGTGTTGTTTTTATAGCGAATGACATCAGTATTGGTGAAATGATAGCAGATGAAGTACTGATTCTATAATAAAAATAATAATAATAATAATAATAATAATACTATAAACAGAATAGCAAATACAGAATCCCACAGTGTGATCTACACATACGTAGCCTGTGTTAGTTGCATCACAAACAAATATTTAAAAAAAAAAGTTAATATTCTTGGCAGTGAGGACTCCTGATTTTCATCAATTTTTGCCATTCAAGTGATGGAAATGGACAGATTGCATTAGCAAGCTGTGAAGGCAAATGAAGGCAAGCTGAATGAATATTTGGATTGTTTCCATGGTGACCAGAATGAAGCCGCACATTCAAAATCAGAATAGTGCACTTCCTCGAGCATAATAGTATCCTACAGACCGGAAGTGGCTTTGAGATCAAGATCAGACACAGAACTCTGAAAATATCCAACCAAGAGTAGCTCCAGTTCTCTGGATGTGAAGCCAAACAATGCCTTTTGCCATATTTATACTACTATAGCTTTATAGACTTTAAATTAAAACTGGCATGACGGCAAAGCCAAACATGCTGTGGTGACCATCAGGTAAGGGAACATCTGTACATGTTGACCTAATCACATAAGTCACTGTCCAAACTGCCATCATGATCAGATTCAGAAGGGGTTGCCATGCATTGCTAAAGCTCAACACATGGAACTCCATCCATCTAGAGGCTGCAGGGACACAGTGTCTGACATCAAAGTGTGACACAAGCAGTCATCATCGCCATCAACTCAACAGACCGTCAGCACTGACAGCAGTGTCAAAACGCATAACACTCACAACACAAAATTAGACTCTTAGTAAGGTGACACCAAAATCCAAAACAGTGCAGTTATCTGGAGCGCAGCGTTTTACAGCACACAGAGGACTCAGACAGGACTTTTTAGATTAGACTTAATTATTTTCTTTCTATTCCACTGGTGAGTGATGTGACCTTCTGAGCTATGAGCAAGTGAAGCGTGTGTCGTGAACTAGACACCCATGCATACATACATGTGCAAAGCCTCACTGTGCGCACATACACATGCATGCACGCCCATACACAAAGGGCAGATGGGGGATGATGATGACAGGAGTACCACACTTACTTTCCTGTGAGAGAGTCCCTGAGCTTGCTCTGGGGTAGAAAAACCACATCAATGACATAAAGACATGTACAAACACAAAACAAGAGAAATATCCGTGTTTATAACAGCTCTTTAACAGGGAAGTGCAGCATCTGGCAGTGGGAGTTTGTCGCATGTTGCAGAATTTGATAGACAACCGGTAATGGTTTCCCTGCCACTTACAGGTTTTGTCTGAACCAGCAGCTTTGTCCTAGGTGGCCATCCACAAAGTGACACATCATTATCAAGTCAGTTGGTTTTTCCTGATAACTTGTGGGATAATGATTAAAGTCCAAAAACAATTTCACCCCAGTAACCTGCTAACATCGGCATAACAAACTTGATCAAATATTTTATTACTAAAGCAGATGAAAAAAAATGAAAAACAATCCAGCTAAACCCTGCAGGTTCTTCCCAAATGTGATGCAGCAATGACAATACAGCCCAGCCATATGACAAATGATACACTTCAAAAAGCATGCAACCTTGAGCAATGATCTGCCAGCAAGAAAATAAGGCAAAGAATTAGAGCACCCCAGAACCTTTCCATAATACACGAAAGCTTAAATTATGTGCCACAAATTATACTAATTTTTAATTAGGAGAAACATTACACTTAAACAGCTAATCAAACTACTGATAAACAGCCACAAATGGAATGTCTTTTAGCTTCAGGTTGATTGGAAAAGGTTTCATAATCGTATTTGCTCAAACTAGTTCCTAGACACTTACCCTCCAATCCCCCCAGCAAAGCACTTCTGGAGCCAAGCCAAAGGTGTAAAACTAATTAAAGCAGTAAGTATCCCAGTCTGAATAGTTATGTATTCATGGGTTCGGGTACAATGTCAACCATTTTCTGTTTGTTTTTCTACAACTGTGTGAAGGTAAGTGTAGCTATGGTGGTCTAAGGATCCACCCCACAATGAAACATTTGACAAAATGTGTGAGCAGGAAGAACGAGGGCCTGCTGATCACCGGAGTGTCTTTGGAAGGGTTTTATACAGAGTGCAGATTTTATCAGGCAGAAACCTTGTATCTTCATATTTTGTCATAAATTAATGGTATTCAAACGGTAACGAAGGTAAATAGCTCCACAAAAGTTTTTGTTTTCTCTTCAAAATAGCATTTTTTTTTATTCCCCATAAAGCAAAGATTTGTTGTGAGTGGTCTAGAGCTCTGGTACACAACATAGTGCCACACATTATAGGGCAAAACTAAGCCTCAGCATATTTATTAACTATTGTCGATATTATATATATATATATATATATATATATATATATATATATATATATATATATTTACACCCATGTTTTCTACTGTGACAAAAAACATTACGCACACGCTGTCAGAACAAAAACGAAAAGCTACTGGTCGTGAAATGAGTATGTGACAGTCTTCGCCTCTAACAACCCGCTTGTCTGATACTATGGTTAAAGCAAAGGTGTCCTGCTGCTGCTGTACAGAGTTCAGCATATCAAACTCTTTTAGGCTGGTTATTGTGTATCATGCAGCAGCTGATAACACTATGGATCTTTACTCTACCACCAATTACATGTAACTGTTGAATTGGATTTTTATCCCCCTATTATTCTGCCCTTCATGATACTAATTCATTTAATTCAATTTTATTTATAGTATCAGATCATAACAAGAGTTATCTTAAGACACTTTACAGATAGAGTAGGTCTAGACCACACTCTATAATATACAAAGACCCAACAATTCCAGTAATTACCTATGTATACTATGTAGAAGATACACCAGCCCATGCAAAAACATGTAAATCTTACTCATAATCACCATTGATGTGTACGTTTTCCCAGTCATCAGCTCATATTTATTGTAATTTCATGATAGCACCACACTGAGTTCTATACTTTGTTGTATCTTTATCTGAAGAGCCAAATGTTCTGACTAAATTCAGATGTTATTTCTCAATAAAGCAAATATGGTTAAACACATGGGTTACCACAAGAGGTAACTTTTGAATTAATTAGGTATAATGGCAAATTAAAAATATTTGACAGCCAAAAACAAGTAGGCAACCTTTTCACACATTCACAAGAAGCATTAAATAAAATGGCCATTTTCTGAAATTATTGTAGCAAACAGCAACAATAAGGCAATAACACTTCAGACTGGATGGAAAGCTTTCAAAATAATTAATTATGTAATTCTAGGAAGACATCTGAGAAGCAGAGCAAAGCTGCGACTAGAGCAGAATGTTGTTTTATGTTTGTGCTCATGAAGGGCCTAGTGTGTCAGCAGTGGTTTGGGAATGTTGAAACATTTGGTTTCTCAGTATGCAATGAACCTCACCTCCAAATAACTCCAAATCCCGCAGGCTCTCCACACTCAGTTTCTCAGATACCCAACGCTGACAGACAGAGGGTTAACAGCAGACATGGAGAGAAGAGAGAAAATGCAAGCAAGAATAAAGAAGTGTTCCACAGAAACCTAAATATATGTATAGATGATTCATGTTGACTTCTAAATTTGCAGCTGTAAAAGTTTTCTGTCTCTTTTAGTAAAGGTCCCATGACATGGTGCTCTTTGGATGCTTTTATATAGCCCTTAGTGGTCCCCAAATACCATATCTGAAGTCTCTTTCCCAAAATTCAGCATTGGTGCAGAATTCCAGCCACTAGAGCCAGTCCCACAATGAGCTTTTCCTAGGACATGCATTTCTGAGTCTGTAGCTTTTGAGAAGGGGTGGCAAGGTGGAGGGCGGAGGCTGGGGGTGTGGCATTGACCAACTGCCACTTTGCTCGTTTGAAAACCATGATGTCTCTCTTTAATGGGTGGGCCAAATTCTCTGGGCAGGGAAAGCAGAGATAGGGGAGGTAACCTTGCCCCTTATGACCTCATAAGATTCAAAATCGGCCCATCTGAGCTTTCATTTTCTCAAAGGCAGAGCAGGATACCCAGCGCTCGGTTTACACCTGTCGCCTTTTCTAGCCACTGGGGGACCATAGGCAGGCTGGGGGAACTCATATTAATGTTAAAAAACCTTATAAAGTGAAATTTTCATGCCATGGGACCTTTAAAGAGAATATCACAGTAAGCTAAATTACAAAAAAGCCTAGCAATATTTCCTTCTCTGAAGAGAAGTGATTGCGTAAAAAGGCAAACTGTTCTCTCTGTCCCTGTTTAAGAACTTTATAAAGATAACATTATTGTGTTGTCATGATAACATTAGTGTCTGGCTGTTTGCAATGAAAGCTGTCATATGATGACATGGTAATTATATACTGTACATTAGATTTCTATTAAGGTAAATATAGTGCAAATGTGAGAGCTTGT
The DNA here is from genome assembly GCA_013375575.1 of Percina caprodes. Taxonomy (NCBI): domain Eukaryota; kingdom Metazoa; phylum Chordata; class Actinopteri; order Perciformes; family Percidae; genus Percina; species Percina caprodes. The sequence continues at coordinate 713,225 of JABXJD010000002.1, read as the reverse complement.
AGAATACAATGTGAGAACTTGCAAAACAAAAAATCTGTAAAAATATTTACACACGAGAACTGAATTTGAAGTAACACAGAGAAAAAAAACACAAGAGCTTATAAAAAAAAAAAACTGAACTTGTAAATTGAAATTTGCACTTGTAGAAAATGTTCACACACCTGTAATCTGAATGTGAAGTCACAGAAAAAATATTCACCAACGTGTAAATTGATATTTACATGAACACGACAGCTGCAAACTTGTAATGCAACATTTAATAGTATACATTTTTTTTTAAAACTATTGTTCATTTCCATCACAACAAGTGATTACAACCTCTTTAATCCGTCACTGCAACGTCAGATATGTGCTCTCTCGAATCACAAAGTGGTGAATCTGCACGCCTTGACTATCGCACACTTTTGGCGATACATTTGAGGCAAAACTAATTTGTACCTGTGGAGCTCTGAGCCAACAGGACGTGGAAAGCAGGGTTTCCTCGCCAGATGAGGGACAACTTTGTCCGGCTTATTTATGTAGCATGGAAACTTGGTGGAATAACAAGCTAGCATGAACCAACTAACCAACCAGCCCGCTTCTAAATGAATACCTTTTAATTATCTAAACCCAATTAACAGTCAAACTGAAACACTGGCACTGGTCTTGCAGTCACATAGGGATTAGGTTTCACTAAAAATATTGATTAAAAACATACAAGTTCTGTAGATTAAATTAAATCCCTAAATTGGCCTATGTCTAAAATAGGAGGTACTTGGAAAACACTTACAAGAAAAGACATGGATCCTCTTGAGTGTGTTACAAGTGAAAACACATCCAGGGAATACCTGTGAAGACAAGTGAAAAAACTGTAGAAGATGTCTTCATTTGGTCTCCTCCTGCTGGGGACAAAAGCCACTTGTGGTTGGTCAATCATATCAGAATCTCAAGGCGTACACTGTTTCACATACTTAACAAAACACAACATTAAACCAAACAACAAAACAAATACTACACACATACTGTATAGTACATCAGATAATATTATGATAGGTAGCTGCAGTGTAATCAATGCAATCACTCACTATCACATTCCAGGCCTAGTCGATGCAGATACATTGAGGCCTACTCAAGACCTAAATTCTGATATAACAGTAACAAAAGAGTTCTGAAGTATGTTTATAAATCTTCTGTTTAATAGCAAAAGCTGATATCCTTTAAATAAAATATGACAGGGGTATGATGTAATATCACCAGCCAGATACAGGGGTCTTTTATTATACATATTTTGAAAACTTGATTTAAGCGTTTGATGCACATACATAGCACATACATAGCAGTTTAGCCAGTTTAGCTTTGAGCTGAACAGAGATAACTGAACCATGCATTGATTCCATACGGCATAACATTCCTTATTATAGACTGGAAAAACAACAGAATCGGTGTGTTTGCTCCAAATGACCTCAGTCTCCTAAGAAAGTAAATATGTTGTTGTACCTTACTACATTTGCATTCCAAGATAAAGCAGCAAAGATGCCTGAATATTAAAACTTTTTCAATTTGTGTGTTATGGACAGTACCTGGTAGAGGTTTAGAGTCACAGGCAGACTACCAATTATTTGTAAAATAGTGATGAATACTAGGATTCTCTTCAGTGCATAACAAAGACAACAGTGTGGAGTCATCTGAAAACCTAAAAAAAAATTATTTGGAATATCAGCTTTACAAGCATCTGTATAAATTATGAAGGGTACCTTGAGTGTTCCTGATTCAGTAACAATGGAAATTGGACTATACCTGATCCAACTTTCAGGGCGCCATCCTATGGGGCAGACCCCCTACTCTTATAGCTCTCCAAAATAATAATAATAAATTTAATTTATATAGTGCTTTTCATGGATTCAAAGTCGCTTACATTAATGCATGTGAATAGGTCCTGTTTGTGCATGTGGGTGTAATCTGTGTGTGTGTGTGTGTGTGTGTGTGTGTGTGTGTGTGTGTAAAGAAAATAAAACAGAGGGAAAAAATGATTTCCCCTTTGAGGTATTTTTAAAGTATACCGCTCTCCCTTCTTTAACTATATGTACTCTATTTGTAAGAAATACATGGTAACACTGAATCAGGTGAAGATTAACCTTTAGTTGAATCCTCTTTGTCAATGAGACTGATTATCATTACTACACTTTAGAATTATATCATAGAATAAATATGTCCTTACAGCACATCTGTAGAAAATGGATATTTTAAAATGTAAGTGATACTTAGTGAACTTACTTGTGTTTCAGCACATAAGCAAACATGTTAACTTGTCATGCCTAATGCATGTTATGCATACAGTGGCTTGAATAAGCACCCATGCTGAAGTTGATTAAAAAGAGGAATAAAAAAGGAAATTGATCTTATTGCCTTAACTTAAAGAAAATTAGGAAAATCCCATCTTTAAAGGACACCAATTCTTTTTGAATGAGCCTTTGGAATTAAAATAGCCCCATTTCACCACATGCTCTTCACCATACCTAGAGATAGGCATGGGGAACTTTCCATAAGATCATCTCTTAATGCAAATCAAACCAGCTATTAAGCTAACTGAAATAAAACCATGCCAGTCTCTATGTATGGTGAAGGGTATGTCATGATGTGGGGTTATTTTAATTCCAAAGGCCAAGGGAACTTTATCAGGATGCATAGTATCCTGGATCCATGAAATAACTGACCTTCAAAAATAAAAATCTGCCTGCCTCTAAGGGAATTTAACGTAGGGGTGTGTATACTTATGCCCCCTGTATTTTAAGGAACAATCTTTATTTATTTACAATACATTATTCATTCACAAAAACAAATGGTGTCCTTAAAAGGTTGGATTTTTCAAATTTTTTTAAATTAAGGCATTAAGATCAATTTCCAAAAGATATTTTTTATTCCTCTTTTTAATCAACTTTAGCATGGGTGTGTAAACTTATTCTAGCCACTGTATACGTTATTAAAGTGATTATTAAACCTTATATAGTAAAGTTAAATCCACCAGCCAGGTAATTTCTCAATTGTGCTGGCTTTGACTCTGAGTGATAATTTCTTTATTAATGCTTTTTTGGGGCTGAAACCAATCAGCATTCACGCTCGAAAAATAGTGGTTAAAATGCAAACACAGAGATGCTGACTTCTACCGATAGCAACCGCAGTAATCGGAACAGACCAAGCTAAAACAAATCATTAATTTATATTAAAATCGTCACAAGTAGAGCTTAGTTCTTGCTAATGGCTGGCTAAAAAATGCGCAGGGCTAGCAATAGTAGATCACCGTTAGCTAAAGAAGCTACCCTGACTTATTTTAGCAACAAGAAATGCATTACTTTATCGAGTTAATAACTTACCTATATAATGTTTAGAACAGCAATGCCTGGTTAGAGTTCTGTTGTATTTTATGACAACAATTTCAGTTAGCCATCCTCTCCAGCGAGATGTTGGCAGGTCTCCACTGCGCTTTGGTTGATCGTCGTCGTCGCACTCTAACAACAGGCAGTTTGCGCGCACAGATGACGTAAGCATTAGCTTGATCTACTGAAAACACTGGAGCGTTTACTGACATCAGAAAAAGGTAAATAAACCCTGTTAGCCACTGTTACGAAAAAAAATTGATACATTCAGTCAACAAATAATGTCATCGTTTATCGGTTGTTAAATGCAGGCCAACTACACTAAATTCACGGTATTGACCATAGCCTCGCACACTCGTATATGGCACACCCCCATCTCGGCCTCATTTTGCGGCCTTGAGCTAACTAGCTAATGCTAACGTTATGTGTAGATCATCGTGGCCAATGTTGTCGTGTAATAAAGTTACTGTAAATCTAATAGAGCGCCCTAAGCCAGAAGGAAAATCATAATGTTGTATTGCTTTGTTCCGCCGTGTTAACCTAATGGATAATTACCTAGTTTTATGTTACCGCGGTAACGTCAGTTTCTAAGCATGATAACGTTATCTCCTGCAAAGTCCAGCTTACAGTATGCATGGTTAATGTAATATTGTTTTTTGAAAACATGCGTTTATCCATGGACGTGAGTGGAAATGTCTTCTCATATCTACATGGGTTTGACTTGTAGCTATGCACACACTATGTTGTTAAGCTAATGCTGCGCTAACGTTGCTGCGTTGGAGGTAATGCCAGTAAAAACGTATTCAAAGGGTTTTTTCTGTGAGGTTGCTAGCTAGTTAAGTCGTTTTTTGGTTAGTTGCAATTCAAATCAACTATCAAAGTTACTGACAGTCGGGGCTAATCATTTATCACTTGGCCTTTCACTAATAATGGTAAACAAATGTGAAAACTGAAGCGATAACAGAAAACCATAGGCAACATTAAGGCTGCATGTGTCACCTACCCACCATATACTCAAGTCTTCTGTTTCTCAATCGATAACATGCACAACATGAAAACTACAGGAGAGGTTAGGAAAGTTTCTACCCTATAATATATTTAAAAATTTTATTGCCTATGGTCCCCCAGTGGCTAGAAATGGCGATAGATGTAAACCGAGCCCTGGGTATCCTGCTCTGCCTTTGAGAAAATGAAAGCTCAGATGGGCTGATCTGGAATCTTGCTCCCTATGAGGTCATAAGGGGCAAGGTTACCGCCCCTTTATCTGCTTTGCCTGCCCAGACAATTATACAGTATTAGGGGACCACTAAGGTCTGTATAAAACCATCCAAAGAGCACCATGTCATGGGACTTTTAAGGTAGGAAAAATCTCCTATTTTTGCGTATTTATTTATTTTAGAAGTATTGATATTGTGGATAACCAGAAATCAGAATACTATACTGTTGTGTTTTTTTTTGGCTGGACCATGGGACCAGCTCTACAACATAAAACTCTGTCACTGAGTGATAAAGTCAACAAGGCCAAGAACCTCTGAGTGACACTGGCACCTCAGTGGCAACCCTGTGGCAGGTGTCAGGCAGAACCTGTTGAGCTAAGCGACACCACACCAATCTGTCTGCAAATTTATCACAACTTTCATTTTTTCCCAGTAGCAGTGATCATTACACACAAACATATTTTCAGTCTTACTTTTTCTTACTTATTGGAATTCTTGCAGGCTTTCCTGCATTTTGCATCTCCCAAAATGGAAAATTACACGTTTTATATGATAAATTAATGTTTTGCAGTATAAGTTTATTAGATACAATTCATAGTTGTTTCTGAGAACTTTTTTTAGACTATATATACTTATTTAATACCTTTCCTCCAACACTGTTTCATTCTGTCTTTAATATTTTGAATATAACGGTAACTGTAAAGAAAATTTTAAAATACATTTGGATAAAATGCAATTCAAATTCAGGTATGAGGGCAGTGTCCTCATTTAGGATCATGGTGTCCTGAGGGTAGAAGCTGAGCCTCTGTTTGGCCTGGTGCTTCCGGTACCTTCTTCCCAACCTCAACAGGAAGAAAAGGCTGTTACCTAGGTGGTCTGGGTTTTAATGATTCTTCTAGCCTTTTTCTTGCAGCGCCTGGTGTAAATGTTCTTTTAGGCAGCATAGGGCCCCGCCTATTGTGTGTTCAGCTGGGGAAAAATACTGCAGGGCCTTGCAGTCCTGTTCGGTGCTGTTTCCGTACCAGGCAGTGATGCTCCCCTGAGATGAAACAATCTCTGCCTTGCCTTCCTCACCACTGAGTCATTACTGTATGCAGCGCCCAGGTCAGACTCTGTGGTACTTGAAGCTGTCCACCCTGAGTGAAGTTCCTTACCTGTTTTTAACCAAAGTCCATTATCATCGCTTTAGTCTTGCTGACATTCAGGAGTAGGTTGTTGTCCTGACACCAGCAGGTCAGGCTCTCTTTTTCTCATAGATGGGCCTGTTCATTGTTGTCTGTGATCAGGACCACCACATCTGTGTTGTCCGCCAACTTGATGATGGTGTTGGAGTCGAAAGTGGCTACAAAGTTTTGTGTGTATAGGGAGTACAGCAGTTGACTCAAGACACGTCCCTGGGGGGCTCCAACTGTTGACAATGTGTCAAGCTTTTTCCATGATTCAGTGTAAAGTCATGTTTAATTGGTAGTACCTTCAATAAAGAAACAAGATTTGGTGTAATAACAGAGATATCCTAAAGGCTCGTCCATCCTATGTTTTCACAGCACAACCATGAACTGGAACAAAGGTGGTCCGGGTGTGAAGCGAGGGTTTGGGTTTGGAGGCTTTTCCCTTGCAGGGCGAAAAGAGGAACCCAGCCTTCCTCAGAAATCTCACACAACATTTGGAGGCGCTCCAGGATCAAGTGGATATGGGAGGGGCCAGCAGCTCCCATCATTCTACAAAATAGGGACAAAAAGAGCTAATTTTGATGAGGAAAATGCGTGAGTGTTACTTCTTTCCCATACATATGAATGCACTTCAATTCAGTTCAACCCCTTGTCAGTATTTAAAGTGATTTGTGGTATTACATATTTACAAAACTGCATCTTTGTCATTTTCAACAAGGTATTTTGAAGATGATGAGGAGGAATCCAGCAGCAATGTGGATCTGCCGTACATCCCAGCTGAGAACTCGCCCACACGGCAGCAGATGCAGTCTGGTGGTGGGTCAGACAGTGAAGATGACCCACTGGATGCCTTTATGGCAGAGGTTGAGGTGAGAAGAGAATTACAGTTTGGCAGATAAGTGGCAAACTACAATATGCTTCCAAATGCTTAATCTGCGGTTTGCTCTAACAGTCTTGTTTTGTTTTCTCCTCCAGGACCAAGCAGCTAAAGACATGAGGAAACTGGAGGAAAAGGAAAAAGAGAAAAAGTCAGCCAAGTAAGATTCAAACATGCTCAAATATTTTCATTTGTTTGATTTTTAGTCACTTCTGAGGTCCTTATGTATGTGCTTAGATTTCAATTTGACCTTAAGGGGAAAGAAAATGATTGCCCAACATTATTATTTTGTGAGCAAAATTATAAGCCCACTAATTTGAGATGATAATGTTAATTTGTGTACTCTTGTACTATTCACTGTCTTAACTACCAGTAGCAATTTGGCAAATGCACACATTATATCTTAAGTAGTTTCTATTTCTGGCACAAAGCATGGCACATCCAGCAATATTTTTGCTGACTTAATAAATATCATCAGGTAAGCACTGAGCTTAGTCATAATGGGATGTGGGCTGTCTTGGGTGTATGAACGAGCCGCAGGGAAGTTTTTTTTTTCTCCGCTTGTCATTTCAGGGGTATTCGTGATGACATTGAAGAAGAAGATGAACAAGTGAGTGAGCCCTCCAAAGTTCTTCATCCACTACATCGTTGATCAGAGGTCTTCAGACCAAACATTCTCTAAATCTACCTTCTCTAGTGTTGTAAAGCCCCCCCTGCCTTCCCATGTTATTTGACCATGCAGGTTGCATTTAGGATTATTGTGATGAAGTTGGTTTTCTTGTGTAGAATATTCTTGTTGTTTAGAAAGTGTAAAAAAAAAAAAAAAAGCATGTTTATGTCAGGAAATGTCATATGATGATATCAGATTGTGAATAGTAAGCTCTCCTTCTGTGGAGCTGAATGTCTCCTATCAGTTGCTGGTGCCTGGACGCTGTGGTAAGCAGCACGCCGGCTCAATTTTACCTTGAAATGCTCTGCTTTCTGCAGGAAGCCTACTTTCGCTACATGGCAGAGAATCCCACAGCCGGGCTGACCCTAGAGGAAGAGGATGAAAACATTGACTATGACAGTGACGGTAACCCACTCCCCTCTACAACCAAGAAAATAATCTTGCCGCTTCCTCCCATTGACCACTCCGAGGTACAGTTGATACTACTGGTGGAGCACAGTTTTAGTTGTTTCATCAATGGATTTTGTGTCTTTAACATGTGTCATGTTTTTCCTATAGATTGATTACCCACCCTTTGAGAAAAACTTCTACATTGAGCATGAAGAAGTCAGCAGTCTGAATGGAACCCAAGTGTTAGAGTTAAGGCACAAATTGAACCTAAGGGTAAGTCTGGGATTCATGCACACAAGTATATAAATGTTATAGGGCTGAAATGATGCACATGTCATAGTAATTATTACTTTGATTCAGTTATTTTAGTCAAATTTTGTAGCAATACTTACTGCTCTTTGGAGAGCCTTCATCGTGTGTAATCTGTCATCATCAAAATTGTTTTAAATGTCTTTAAATTTGTCCTGTGTTTTTTCTTTTTCAGGTATCTGGTGCTGCCCCTCCAAAACCTTGCACTAGCTTTGCCCACTTCAACTTTGATGAGCAACTAATGCACCAAATCCGCAAGTCTGAGTACACTCAGCCCACACCAATTCAGTGCCAGGTAATGCTGCATGTTTATCTTAAAGGGAAGTGTTGCCAATATTCAACCAACTTTGTACAATAATAATGTTAGTATGTGTAAATGAACTATGTTAAACTTCCCTCAATTTTACCAGTGCTCCCAACTCACAGGCCAAATGAAGCAGCTGCTCAAACTACAGATTGTTCTTCCACATGCAGATACAAATATTATAGAAGCAGATTGAGAGAGACAGCTGCCTTTCTCTCTCGTTCTTAAACTCAGAACAAACACAGATTAAACTCTAAAAGTAGACAGTGCTGATCAAATATAAACCCAAACTTCGGTTATGGTAGTGAATGTTTCAAAAACATATTTCAGTCCAACAATGCACTGAAATATAAGAGTTTGGGAACAGCCAATGGGCTCCATACAGATTCCTATATTGCAAAAACCGAAACCCCAGATGAAATGGTAAAGCTAGGCAGCTCTATCAAATGTCAACCAATTATCTGTTAATGTAGTGCCTATGTCTCGCCTGAAATGTTTTCAGACACATTTTTTAGCTTACCGTTTAACTGTAAGACAAGGTGGCTCGTTACCAGCCCACCGCCCTGTTGATTCTGTGACGTGCTCGTTACCCACCAGTGGGTTTGTTGATTGGTCTGGTGCAGCGCAGTGCATTCTGGTAGTTGAAGATTTCCTACTTTTTTGAGTGAAAGGGTCTACTGCATAGACAGCCCAGGTTACTGAAAAGACCCTCTTTCCAGCGGTACAATACTTCTTTAATGTTGCAACATAGTTTAATACTAAATGTTTTTTTTTTGTTTTTTTTTGATGATTTCATGAAGAATCTTTTGTTTTTGTTCTCAATCTGGGTTTAGGGTGTGCCCATAGCTCTGTCTGGACGTGACATGATTGGTATTGCAAAAACTGGCAGTGGCAAAACTGCAGCTTTTATCTGGCCCATGCTGGTTCACATCATGGACCAAAAGGAACTGGAGGCAGGAGAAGGGCCCATTGCCGTCATTGTGTGTCCCACCAGAGAACTTTGTCAGCAGGTGAGAAATGGGAAGGGACTGAGTCACACCTTGTGAACGTATAGAGGATATTTTCTGTAGTGTTAACTATAGTAAACATTGTTAAGCGGGTTGTTCCATTGATGTCTGTCACATTGCCAGATCCATGCAGAATGTAAGCGTTTTGGGAAAGCCTACTCTTTGCGTTCTGTGGCGGTTTATGGAGGAGGCAGCATGTGGGAGCAGGCCAAAGCTCTGCAGGAGGGAGCAGAGATTGTGGTGTGCACTCCGGTAAGAGAAAAGACAACCAGCTTTTGTCTTTAACCTCCCTTCTAAGAAGAAAATTCACACTCCACTGCTGCAACGAATGAGATATTTACTGTTTGTGGGTTTTCACAGGGTCGTCTGATTGACCACGTTAAGAAGAAGGCCACGTCCCTGCAAAGAGTGTCATACCTGGTGTTTGATGAGGCAGATCGCATGTTTGATATGGGCTTTGGTGGGTTGGCATTATCAGTGCTGTGTCAGATGTTTAGACCTGTTTTGTGCACTGCAGCTTATTTCTCTTTTCCCTTTCAGAATATCAGGTTAGATCTGTTGCTAGCCATGTCCGCCCAGACAGACAGAGTAAGTAGGTTTCCTTAAGTATTAAGTGTTTCATTGTCATAGATAGCGAGGCTTCAGAGCGTGTTTTAAAAAAAAATATTATTTTTTTTTTTTATATATAATTCTCAATATGATTTCCTTCTCAGCCCTTTTGTTTAGCGCAACTTTCCGAAAGAAGATAGAGAGACTGGCCAGAGACATCTTGGTAGATCCTATTCGTGTGGTGCAGGGAGACATCGGAGAGGTATGCAGCATCATACATATCTACAAACAAACTTTTTAAAGATGTAGCTACACTAAGAGATCAATTAATCCTTGTTCACTGTGCCTCAAATTTCCAAAACACAAATTTAAGGCTACAAAATGAAAACACAGTTACAATACTCTTAATTAGGGCTGCTCGATTATGGAAAAAATAATAATCACGATTATTTTGGTCAATATATAATATAACACAATTACTCATTAACCTCTAGCTATAATGGCTAGTGTCCAGTGTGTAATCTGTTAGTGTTCTTTATCTCACAGAAAGAGTCTTTGGATCAGAATATAATCTGTTTCACTACTGTGAGTCAGTTCAGCTTTTACAGATATCACACATAACTTTACACCGCTAATGAACAATTCCAAATACATAACACAATATTGCATCGCACATCACATTTTCACTCACTATGACCACTAGCCTACTGTCATTAATAAACATTGTGCCAAAATATGAACAATAATGTTGCCCTCAGTGGGTTATTTACTAGCTACCTAAGAAAAGATCCAGCACATAGACGGTACCTTAGAATAACGTTACGTGACTCATGTTGACTCATTTTACGTACAGTTTAACTACTAAACTAAATGCTGAGGGAACATTACTGTGTTTTTTCATGTTGGTTTTGAGTGGTAGGCCTATGCACCCCTACTAAACTGGAAAATGTTTTAAATAGTAAGTTAATGCAGTGTGTCGGGGGAATACAACGTCTACAACAGCGGGGGGCAAAGGGACCGCATGGTTAGCTAACGTTAACTTTTCCCAGACAACAGAGTTGGATTTTCCTTTTTTTGCTTACCAAACACTGCTGTAGCTGCCCTCCTTCTACCATCTTTACTCGCGCTGAGTTTTTAAATTCCAGCGGATGATATGCACACAACTTGCCCCCCTGACTGCTGAGAAATGTTATGGCCTTGAGAGGGGCGGATGTGCGCGTGCGAATAAGCGCCTGCTTTTTTTCTTGATTATACTATTTTGGTGATCGTTGAGAGCCGAAATTGAATTAATTGCACAGCCCTACTCTTAACTTAATGTTTTATTGACAATTTTAAAACTTACAGTCACTGTTTGAAAGGCACAGATAATTTTGCTCTGGTAAAATATTGAGGTAGCAAAGTTTTTAGGTGTACAGTATTTACACTTTCATTAAAATGTAATACAATTTTGATGAAGACACGCTTAAACATGCAGATCCCATGTTTTAATTAACTTACTTTTCTGACCAGGCCAATGAGGATGTCACCCAGATGGTGGAGATGCTGCCCAGCTCGACAGATAAATGGGGCTGGCTGACTCGGCGTCTGGTCGAGTTCACCTCCTCTGGCTCAGTTCTCATTTTTGTTACCAAGAAGGCAAACTGTGAGGAACTGGCTACTAATCTGACCCAGGAGGGCTACAGCCTGGGCCTCCTACATGGAGACATGGACCAGAGTGAGAGGAACAAGGTCATCAGCGACTTCAAGAAGCAGAACTTGCCTGTTCTGGTGGCCACTGATGTAGCTGGTGAGTACAAGAGGAGGTGGTGAGGAAAATGGGAGATTTTTTCTACTTCCTATTTCTTTCCCTCCGTTTCACTTTCCATTTCAAACATTTGCAGTTCAAACAGTTCAGTCTACTGTATATCGAGAGCCAAGTATCAAAACTATAGTATCAACACTTTCTTGTTTGCATTCCTCTGCAGCTCGTGGTCTGGACATCCCATCCATTCGCACAGTGGTGAACTACGACGTGGCACGAGACATCGACACGCACACACACAGGATTGGTCGAACTGGTCGCGCTGGAGAGAAGGGTGTCGCTTACACTCTCCTCACCAATAAAGACACCACATTTGCTGGCGACCTCGTGAGAAATCTAGAGGGAGCTAATCAAGCCGTTTCCAAAGAGCTGATGGATTTAGCCATGCAGGTGAGATAAATATGTCAAAGAATTTAAAAAAATAAAAAAAGCTGTAAAGTAAATTTGAATATTTTCAACTTTGCTTTCTTAAATTTTATTTCCCAGAATCCCTGGTTCAGGAAATCACGATTCAAGGGTGGTAAAGGAAAAAGGATGAATATTGGTGGAGGTGGTCTTGGTTACAGAGAGAGACCAGGCCTGGGGGCTGAAAGTTCTGTGAGTAGCTAATTACCACACTGCTTTATTCTGCACTAATATATGTTGTAGTTTAGCAGTGATTACTACAGAACTATTAAAGCCATAATTTCTGTTAATACATTTCTTATTTCTACAGTTAGATTTATTTTGATGTATTGGTCAGAAGTCTTACAATGGCCAATCTTGTCTGGCTTCATATTTGAAAATAATATTATGCATCATATTTTGTAAGCAGATCATATGTTTTGTGTGCAAAGTAGTTACTGTAGCTGTTAAATTACTGTACATTTTCTCTTGAATTGCACTAATATTCATAGTTATTATGCACTGTAAAATGTACCAAATTAAACAAAATTCTCTAAATGTTGACCCTCTGACAGCATTAAATGTTCTATGATTTCTTAGATCATTCTTTTAGATTGAGTTTTATGGTGATATTTGGAGAAAATTCAAAGAGATATGAGTAACTATGTTGTTTTTGCAGGAACGCAGCAGCAGCAGCTTGTTGTCTTCCACTAGTAGCTTTGAAGGTTACAGCAAACCACCCACTGGGGCAATGGGAGATCGCATGTCTGCGATGAAACAAGCCTTCCAGGTAGAACTCTCTCCTTTCTGTTGTTCTGCCTTCAATTCATTCATTTTAACATGTTACTAAAAAACAAATGTATTATTACTTGTATTTGGAGGGAAAGAGTTGTGTTGTGCCAGTCAGTCACTCCTAGCACGCGGTTTTGAAATTTTCATACAGCATTAGCAGCAGGGTGACTTTTCAGAAGCAGAAATCACAGCACCTGGCCAAGAAATATATAATATATATTAGCGTACTAGAAATACCATCCTGCAAACATATTTTGGTCATTTTGTGTCGTGATGCAGGGTAATTTTTTAAAAAAAATTTTATACAGTCTATGTGCAATCCTTACTTTAAAGTTTCCAAGTAAGGATTTGTTGTTTTGCCTCCCAGGCAGCTAATCTTGTCCTCTCAATGTCTCTTCCTCTTCCAGGCTCAGTATAAAAGCCACTTTGTGGCTGCGTCCAGCGGCCCTCCAAAGCTCACCACTAAGTCTAATAGCTCATCATGCTGGACCAGTGCCGGCAGCCTGAGCTCTGTGCCGACTGAGTCCCCCAACAGTTCAGAAAGGTCTCAGAGTGCCGCATTGTCCATGTCTGGCTTCACCAGCGCTGGCTCCCTGAGCTCTGTGCCCACCAGTCAAACCAGTTCACAGCCGAGCTACCCTCCGCCTGCACCTCCCCCACAGAGAGACATCCCACGAGACAGACACGGGGAGGACCGAGGGCGCCATGATAGTTACCACCGCCACAGCGACAGGAGCGATCGACACAGTGGAGAGGATCGCTATGGGGACCGGGATCGGCATGGAGACGGAGACCAGGATCGGCATGGAGACGGAGACCGGGATCGCTATGGCGACAGAGATCGTGACCGCCATGGGGACCGGGACCGCTACAGCAGCAGCAGCAGTAGCCGCCACAGCGATAGTCGCAACGGAGATGCAAGCAAGAGGGACAGAGATGACCGGAGGAGTGAGAGGGATGGGGGAGACAGGGGGAATGGGGAGGGCAGGGACAGAGGAGATGATAGCTTTGCTGTTCCTGAACCACCAAAGCGTAGAAAGAGCAGGTGGGACAACTAAAGGAAAAAAAATAAACATCAATAGAATATTATGTGCAACCAACTGCTCAATGATGAGCTTGTCTGTTGTGTAGCCAGATAGCAGAGCATATCAGAGGCGGACAAAAGCACAGGACTGTAGGGGGGATTTTGTGGACTTATTTCAAATAATAGTGTACTGACAGTTGTGTCAGGTTGGTTAGGACCTCATGATTTGGTCAGAGCTCAACAGTGTGTCAGACAGATCAACACAAACAGCTCAGAGACCGTCACTGTACATATAAGACATGTTGGTTATTGCCTTGTTTCCCATCACTGAGCTCCTAACATTCTTTTGTGCTTGCAAACCTGAAGCTTTATTTTTGCCAAGTGTGTTTGTGTGTTTGCATTTTGTTAATCTACAAAGCTAAAACTTGTAACTGTTTTAATTTTGAAAACATTCTGTGACGATTCACAGTCACACACATACACGTTTAAACTATGTATAGCTCTTTTTGTGTCTTGTATTCAAGTTCTAGTGAAGTGCCTTTCTTTGGCATTTAGTCTGTCTATGCTTTCAAAATGTTTTTCAAGAAGATGCATTTGTTTGTATGAGAGGAAGTGTTCAAACATGGAAAATGTGAAGTTTTGATTAAAAGACTCATTTGGCATCTACTTTTGTATCTTTCTATGACCGTTGAACTATGTCACTCTTTTGGGACTGAAAACCACTGCACTGCTTGAATTGGTTATTTTGTGCAGTTATATCAATTTCATTTTGTTTTATTTTGCCATATAATGTGCCATTCATGGGGCAAACAGCTTCAGGCATAAGATCAGAAGGGTTCAAAATTAGCTGGGGAAATATGCAAATGGTTGGTAGATTTGCTTCACTCAACAGTCCAAAAAAACAATGGTAATCTATTGAGTGGCTGGTAAAATTTGAACATTCACTAGCCATTTGACTTTTAGACAAACATTTTTTAACCCTGGATGTGAGGCACGGGTCACCGTGAAAAAATAGATGTCACAAGACCTGTTGCATTAAAAGTGTTTTGTTGGAGAGTAACTTACAATGTTGCCATAAAATACTATGTATGTATTCAAATTTTAGAGCAGATTTGGAAAGAAATGTATTTTGAAAGGATTTACCGGTAGCACTAGTGTACTATCATATTTCTCCAAATGACACCGGAAACTACCGCTTTAACAAGTTAAACAGAAAATTGTTAAAACAAGTCTTAATTTGTAGAGTTAATAGCATAGCTAATATTATTACTGCACAATGATTACACTAATAAGTTGTAAATATTGACAAATAACGGTCAGACTAGTAACAATTTTCTAGTAAGAGAATGTAGTATTGCAGTTCCTCCCTGTGATAACTAGGGGGCCGTGAACACCCATGATTGGAAATGCACTTGTAATGCACTCCCCCTGATGTTTTTGTCTGATAACAAAGGGAATGTCATCAACACTTAAAACACTAATAATGTTGATCACTACAGAACTATTAAAACCATCATCCTGTTAATGCGTTTCTGATTGCTACAGTTGGATTTATTTAGATGTATTAAGAAATTGGCCAGAAGTCTTACAATGGCCAATCTTGTCTGACTTAATCTTTGAAAATATATATATGTAAAAAAACGAAATTTAAATTGCACAGTAATTAATAAGTAGGTTAAATAAATGATAAAAATTGATAAGTAGCTGAAAGAAGACATAGTCTATGAAGTGCAGTGCAGTCCATATGGGTCATGAGTTCAGGTGTTTTATGGCACTTGGATGAAAATTATTCAAAAGTCTAGAAGTGCAACCTTGGAAAGACTTGTAATGCCTTTCAGACGGCAACAGAGTGAAGAGGTTGTGACCTGGGTGGGAACAGTTCTTAATTATGTTTTTTGCCCGCGCACTGCAGGCATCTGGTGTGATATATGTCAGTGATGTCAGAGTGAGGGGAGCTGTGTGTGAATTATGTTTTGTGTTGATTACCTAACTTTGTCCAGCGCCTTTTTGTCAGCAGTGGTGCAGCTGCTAAACCACACCAGAATGTTGTGTGAGATGATACTTTGGACAGAACAGTTGTAAAAGGATAAAAGCAGCTTCTGTGAGAGGTTGATTTTGTTGAGTGACCTGAAAGTACAGTCGTTGCTGTGCTTTCTTCACAAGTGCTGTGGTTTTGGTTGCCCAGGTGATGTCCTGTGAGATGAATGTCCCTCTGTAGGCGGACTAATCATTGATGTGATTAAGTCCTACTGCAGTGGTGTCATCTGAAAACTCAATAAAAAAATATTGCTGTCATGAGCTGGGGTGCAGTCATGAGTGCATAAAGTGTAGAGTAAGGGAATCAACACTCAACCCTGGTGGCCCCAGTGCTGAGTGTGAGGACAGAGGAAAGTTGGGAATCCAGCCAAACTGACTGGGGATGGTCTGTCAGGAAGTCGTGGATCCATCTGCAGATGTTAGTGCTGATGCCCAGGCCGTGTAGCTTGGACACCAGTTTTCCAGAGATGATGCAGTTGACTGCAGAGCTAAAGTCCACAAACAACAGTCTTGCATAGGTGTTGTGCTGCGGTTGACCTGTTTTCTTTATAGGCAAACTGGAGCTGCACCAGTGTAGAGGGGAGGTAGGCTTTTATGGGATTTTATGAGTTGATAACATGGAAATACTCATCCTTGTTGTTTTGTGTTTGTTACTTGTCAGCCGAAATGATAGTTGGGTAGATAATCGTGTTTAGACGCAGTTATGGCATAGACATTGGAATACCGCTTAAGACATCCATCCACGCACAAAACAAATTCAGGAGGAATATGATCAACAATAAAAGCACATACATCAAAACAAACATAACTTACCTGAGAGCAGCTACAAACTTAAATAAAAGTTATGGAAAGTATATACTAAGTAAGTACTGTACATAAGCACAATTTTGAGGTACTTGTACTTTACTTGAGCATTTCTATTTTATGCTACTATATACTCATACTCCACTATAATATTCCACCATAATTTTGATACAAATATGCTCCACTACATTTATTTGATAACCTAGTTATTATGGACTCTAGGGCGGCTGTGGCTCAGTGTTAGAGCAGTTGCCTGCCAATTGGAAGGTTGGTGGTTCAATCCCTGGCCCTGCAGTCCCATGTTGTAGTGTCCTTGGGCAAGACACTGAACCCTGAGTTTCCCCTGATGCTGTGTCATCGGAGTGTGAATGTGTTTATCTGAAGAAGAGGTGGCACCTTGTATGGTAGCCTTGGCGACAGTGTATGAATGTGTGAATGGTTCCTGTATGATGTAAAAGCGCTTTGAGTAGTTGTTAAGACTAGAAAAGCGCTATATAAATACAGCACATTTAGTTAGCTAGATATGTTGTTAATGTAAATCAACAATGTACTCAATAATACAGCTAATGTGTTGTACACTATAAAATGGGCTGCAAGTACTTTTATGTTAGTATATTTTAATGCCAGTACTTTTGTACTTTTACTTAGTTTTGTAAAATGAATGCACTTTACTTGGTATTTCTACAGTGTGGCATTATTACTTTTACTATAGTAAAAAAGCAGAGTAATGCTTACACTGAAGCTTGGAGGGGTGGGGTAATATTTATGTAAAAGCTTGAGTGCCATCCTTGTTCCACCCGTAATTGTGATTTGTCCGACAACCACTGAATGCATCAATAGCAGATGTGAACCAATAGCGTGCGACATCCTGCCGAAGAAGAAGAAAAAAAAACCGTTCTGTTGAAAAAGACGTGAAGCGAAGCGGAGAGCAAAAAAATCACCGGCAGCGGGGCCAGCGTCTACAACAAAAGCCTCGCAGAAAACTGAATGAGAGAGCACATTTTGACCTCAAGCCACTGAGTGACCAGACGTTATCAGCCAGTGTCGCAGACAAGAAGCGCAGATGGTGAGTGATATTTTTTTTTGTCTGTTAGTGTCTGCAGCCTCCCCTCCCTCTCTCCCTCTCTCCTCTCCTCTTTGCTTCTCTTGTTTTGTGAGATGAGGTGAGGTGATGATATTCGTCCACTCGCTAACAGTGTCAGTTTACCGGGAGCCGGTTTGTTGAATAAGCCGCGGTATGACTGTTAGATGTAAATGTCATATTTAGGTAATGTTAAAAGTAACATTAAAGGAGGCTTTTGTGTTGAATTTAAGTAGAATTTAAACGGCCGCCGTCGTGTTCTTCAAAATGCTAGCAGTGCGCCGCTTGAACGTGTAACGTTATTAACGTTAGTTAGCTAGCTTGCTGGCTGGTTAGCTAGCTAATTAATATCTAATGTGATTTAAACCCACTGAATTATACATCAAACACGAATTTACCCAAGCACATTTGAGTAGCGTTAATCACATTTCTTACAGATAGCTAATTAATGTAATTGTCCTCCGCTATCAGCCGATTTGTAAATTGATTTGTGATTTTTATCTTATGTGCCGTTATCTTATGTTTGTGTTTTGATCGAGTAGCAGTGACAAGCCTTAGCAGATGAATGTGTTTTTGTTGTTGCAATTATATATGGTGTAACTGGCCTAATGTAGCCTCTAACCTGCCAAGTGTTATATAAAGGTCTTTAGTACAAGTACTGGTATGCACAGGCAGTGAAGTAGTCCGTAATAGGGATTTAATCCCATAGACAAATTACGAATTAGTTACCATGTACTATGGTTACAATATTGATCAATATTGATGAATATTGTTTTTTTTTTTTTAGTTCTACTTTTTGCAATATGACATTTTACTGTGAACATGGGGCAACCTGGTACAGTACATGATCATAACAGTATCCAGGTTTCTGATCATCTCTCTCAGCCTCTCCCTTCTGAGTGATCAGATATATATATATATATATATATATATATATATATATATATATATATATATATATATATATAAAGTAAGTGGGATACCAGTGTGCAAAATGTCCATTGCAGCTTATGAATTCCTCTACAGCTCCTGAGATTGTCATTTGAGTAATACAAATGGATGAGTGACTAGATTAAACAACTGTGTAAATCAGCATCTGATTTAAAACACTACACCAGTCGAAGATAACGTGTTTATATGTGTTTCACTCTTTTATCCAAATCTCTTGCCTGTGTTTGTGTTAGTGAGTAGTTTACAAATGGCTCTGTGGTTTGGTAAAACCACTTTCTATCCATCCAGGGCACCACATTTACAACAGTCTGTCATTATAGCCCTGGCATATGGCAATAAGGCTTAAGTAAGTAGTATATGTTTATTTTCATTTCCTGCCATCGTCAGTGGGCTGCCTGACTGTTTTTTCAGTCAGAGTTGACAGCACAGATTGACACCCTTCTCAGCTGGTGGATTTGCGTCAGTATTCTGGTGGATTTTAGAGGCTGTTGTTGCCATTTGACTTGTTTGTCCAAAATATAACCATATAATGCAGATTTAGACAAAGCATGTTTTACAAGCTGCAGTGAGAACTAATACCATTTATTTTTGTTTCACCATATGCTCTTCTGTTAAACAATTGCCATTAAAGGCACAATAACCTGATTTTTTTTGGGCATTTCAAAAGTGCCATATGTTAGGAGGAGGGGTGTTTTCCTGCTTTCAGATGTGCAGAACAGTATTAAATGGGTCGCCAGCAGGCTCAGGCGATAGAGCTGTGAGCTAAAATGGCTGGACTAATAGTTTTAACTAGCTGCTTTGCTGTCTCTTTCTTTCCCATTGTCAATCATTTATTGTTTTAGTTAGGCATTGCTTCTGAAAATGAGAAATATATTGTCAGGGTGGTTGTGTGAACAAAAAAGCATTAAGCCTATTTCAAGCCTGGAAAATGGTAAATGTTTTAGGGATTTTATTTGATGGCATATATATATATATATATATATATATATATATATATATATATATATATATTTTAGCTATCAGCTGTTTAAATCGTTTATGTGGATATTCGTGCTTCGTATTGTCTAAACAACAACCATGCACTTGCATTGTTTTGCATCTCTGTGGCTGTCAGTACTGATCTAATGCAGGCTATCTGGTTTGTAAGGACCTCAGGGCAGTCTGTTTAGGAAGACTCGTCATGTAGCGTTTCCTACAGTATTTTCCATCAACAGCAAACATCCAAGAGGCACATTTTGAAGTCTGCAGAGCTCTGTGGCCTCTATGTACTCGCTGTAACTTAAATGATCCACATTTAATCTTGAGAAATAACTACTTAAGACGACTTATTTGGTGGAAAAAAGTTTAAAACATTAATTCCCCTGTCCCTGTGGCCTTCATTGCCCCAATTGACAACATCTCAGTCTGCAGTTAAGGAGCCTTCATTGTATGATGGAAACGTTCTGATCTCAAAGCAGACATTTGCATATGAGATGTTGTTTTTTGAAGAAGGACTGGGGCATGGGGCGGGCTGCTGCTAAATGTACATATTTCCCTCTTTAGTCTGTGATAACATCTGATTGGAAGAAGCACTTGAGGCGTTTTTTTTTTCTACTTTAAGTGAGTTGCAGAAGGCTATGTTGAGCCAACACAGGCTGTACGAGGTCTTCAACACATTCTTTTACAGGCTGTCACTGGTTTTGTTCTTTGCAATTGTAAAACAAAAACCTAAACAGACCAGCTGCAGCAGCATACCAACATCAACCATGAGTTTTTATGAACATCGCAGGTTTGAATACCACTTAGTTTAGGGACAAAAACGGACATTATCGGCTTTCTTCTTCATTTTGACAGGAAAGCTGAAGACATGCAAGGGGAGATAGGGGAGAATGACGTGCAGCAAAAGGTCGGAGTCAAACCCTGGCCCGCTACGTCAAGGAGTAAACCTCCATATATGGGCGCCTGCTCTACCAACTGAGCTATACGGGCGCCCTCATATGGCTTTCTGGCATTATTAGTAGTATCTGATTTTATGAGATGTTTAGCTGGGTAATAGACAGATCTCTTAAGTAGTTTTAATCGTGCCCTCAGGCAGCTTCTCTGCAGGAGTGACACAAGGAAACACGGAGGGCCTTTTCAGCATAGTTAGACAGACAATGCAGGGCAGTACTTAAGGTTCTGTGAGCAAAGGTTGCTGACTTCTAAGTACAAGGGAAAAATCAGGATCACTTTCTTGATCTGAAAGGGCAGCAGCTGCTTAGAAATGATGGTACAATGTGAGCATTTAGTTTTTTACTTTTGAATCAACAAAACGGCAAAGAACAATAACACTTTTTTATTGGTCCTAAAGTAATCTAGACCTGCAATGAGGAGTTGATCATTAATTAGTGGGTCAACAAAAAGATAATCTGCAAGTATTTTGGTAATCAATTAATCCTTAAGTAATCCATTTAAGCAAAAATGTCAAACAATTCCTAGTGCCAGCTTCTCCTTTGTGCTTCATGTCTCTGTTTTATAGTCTGAATATCTTTGGGCTTTGTACTGTTGATCGGATATTTGAAGGCATCGCCTTTTGTGTTTACCATTTTTTCTTCTTTATTTTTCTAACATGTCATAGAATTAGTTGTTTAATTGAAAACAAAAACATTGTAAATTAATTGGTAATCGGCAGTTGTAGCCCTAGTTTTTTGTCCAGCTTTCAAGTTGAGCAGTTCTTAAGCTCGTCATACAACACCAACATAGCCACATATTTCGATAAATCCTTTTTAAAAGGTTTTTTCTGGACCTTAACAGTCTCCCCAGACAGGAAGTGAAAAAACTAAGCGTAAACACACATCAGTTGACTAAAGAGACATGCAGACATTTGACGGCCTGTGCCTTCAAACACAGAAAATGCCCTGTCACTTTTTTTTTTCTTGTTGCATACAGGAAGCCAAAAAAGGGAAGAGAAGTAGTGTCTGACCAAACGGCCCAACACACTCCTAGATGTGATTACTCTGCATTAGAGCCTGACCGATTTATCAGCAGGCTGATATTAGGCATTTTCTCCACTATCGTTATCTGCATTTATAATGGCCAATTTAGAAAAATGTGTTCTGATAAATTATTTTTTTTTAAAACCCCCCAAAAAAACAGACTGTCAGCCATGTTATGAGCGTTGGCGGTGCATAGTTTGCCCACCAGAGGGCACTCTGCAATGTCCCTGTTGGCAACACTGTTTTTTTTTTTGTAAATGTTTTTGTTCAAAGGACTTTAAGTTTCATATCTCAAATTTGTATTTTTGTACATTTTACTTATCAGAACTTTAATATATTTTTATGTTCCTCTGTTCTGTTGTGACAATAAAACAAATTATCATTATTTTAGTGAGGACTCAAATAACTACAAATAACTGAGGTTATGGAAATCTGTTTGTAACACCTTACATATATATATCAGATTTTTAAATATGTATCTGTATCAGCCTTAAAAGTCCTTTTGGTCAGGCTCTATTCTGCATTCTCAGGATTAGACGGTTTCATTCTTACTTTCAGCAGTTCCCCAGCCAGTCAAGTGTCCAAATCTCAGCTAATACTTACTCCTCCATCACAGAAAAGTTTTTTTTTTTTTTTTTTTACCACATGCCAATCAGGCGCCCCCTCCCCAAAGGCTTCTTTGTCCACAAAACTTGCTTCATGTTCCTTCATGCTTGATGGAAGATTGCTGTCAAGGGGAACCTTTATATCGTCCCTGCAGCAGCTGTTTTAGTTGTTGGACCAGTACCATGGCTAAGTCTGTCTAAAAAGTGCAATATATGTACTGTAAAAAAATATTAAACTCATGGTTTCATGTTGTTAGTACTGGATTGGAAAATGTTGTTTGTTATGATTCGTTTCAAAGTCATACTGGGGCTCATTAATAGTTTTTTCATTGTGTTTTGAAGGAGAAGTTTCTTCAGACTTCATTTACTCTGGTGTCCTAACAATTGAACATTGAATGATCACGTTTCTAAAAATAAAGGATGAGAGAGTGTCGGAGCCCTGTTTTGGATGAATGTCATAACATAGCGCCTGCCTTCCTTTCTAGGGGCCTGTTGCAGTGAATCATGCACCACAGTGTGTATTTAGAATTCAGTGATCATCAAGAAATTGTGTTGTGTCCATCAGCACTAGGAACATGTTGGCCTTTCACCCTTGTAATATTCTTTCGAGTTGTAAGTTTTCTAAATGGCTCTGGTTTGGGTCAGCAGATAGATGCAGGATTAAGGAATAGTTGGGAAATATACACTTATTTGCTTTTTGATGTTCGTTAGATGAGAAGATTGAAACCACTCTCTTGTCTGTAGGGTAAATATGTAGCTATTGCCAGCAGCTGGTTAGCTTAGCTTCACATAAAAACTGGAACAAGGGGATGTGGCTAACATGCAGTAAAATCCACCTAGCAGCACCTCCTAAAGCTCACCAAATAACAAGCTAGGCTATATCTGGTTTGTTTTAATCTTTAGAAAAATTGAAGTGTAAAAACGTTATGGTTTTCATGGTGGGTATATTCTACACTTAATGCTAAGCTACGCCAACTGGCTGCTTGTTGCAGCGTCATAATTACCGTACAGACGCAAGAGTGGTATTGATCTTTTTTTCTCCAACCCTCAGCAAAAAAGCAAATAAACAAATTTCCCAAAATTATCTATTCTTCTAAACAAATTAAAATGAAAAAAGGAAACCTTGCACTATCGTACCAAAAGCTTCTGTGGCTGCAACATTAACTAACACACGCACACAAACACACATAGGCAGAATTGAGTTGCACCTCCTGTTAAAAAGAGTTCACTTGTGTTAAAATGGTCTCGGTCTTATAAAAGACATACCTCCTTAGCTGTTTCTAACTTCTGAGTGGTAGCCTATGTCTAATTTCTTCACATTTAAAACAGTGTTGTACATAGCTAATTAACTACACAACAAACCTTTGTCCACCTTGTCCTGTGCTCATGAAGGCCCTTCATTTCCTAATCCCTCCAAGTATTTAATTATCCTTTGTCTCTTATTAGCCAGGAGGACTCTTGAGCTAATTTGTATTCTTCTTAACAGA
This sequence comes from Percina caprodes, assembly GCA_013375575.1. Classification (NCBI taxonomy): domain Eukaryota; kingdom Metazoa; phylum Chordata; class Actinopteri; order Perciformes; family Percidae; genus Percina; species Percina caprodes. The sequence goes on along the minus strand of JABXJD010000002.1, from coordinate 689,460 downwards.
GGGCATACATCTTTTATAGTTTTTTTTTTCACTCTGTAGCTAAAGCATTCATACAGAACAAGAGGTTGTTAGCATTCATTTTTTGGGGATGAAAGTCGGTTAGGACTTTAGCTGCTGCTGTCCTCGTGGGACTCTGCAGAGGAAGCCATGTGTGTCAAAACAGCTTCCTGCCACATTTGAGCTGTTTGGTGGCAATTGAGAATCATGCACATATAAGGTAAAAGAAGACGAGATGGCACAAGCTAAACTGAATTCTTCCGGGATGCCTGTGTGTCTGTGTGCTTGGAATGCATGCCTACCTCCTAACATGGTAACTAATGTTTAGATTTTTGTACCGAAAAAAAAACAAAAAAAACATTGCCAATTCTATGCCTTTTATCAGATCAGTTTTCCTTTTTTGGCAGCACTATTTTCAGGATTTCATTTGTAAAAAAAATTATATCCTTATTGACCTATTTTTCCTGCTCTTACAACCTGCCACAAAAATGTCCCGTGAGAACCTTGCACATTTAAAGTTCAATGGTATTGAGAAGATCACATGTTGGCTCAGCGGCCATGCTGCAGCAACAGGAAGTGGTCTAGCAAGCAATCTGCTAGATAACCAGCAAAGTGTGAGCTGTCTGCTAGCTTAGCACCAACATATTAACTGAGCTTGAGAGAGTTGGGAGATGAAGTGGAGACAGTTGGAATGTGATTGCATCTCCAGGAAGCTGCATGGCCTCACTTAATAATCCAATCGTTTCAAAAGCATGTCATCCGGTTCTCAGAAGTACAGACAACACCCTTGTTGCTTTTCCTGAGTTGTTGAGTGCATTAAGGTTAATGGGTCAACAAGTATTCAATATAAATATAACATGACACAATATACATTTGTCAACCAATCTCGGATTGCATTAGGTTGGGAGAGATGCTGCACATGAGTGAGCAGGGCCTGCGCTTAATACACATTCAACATTTTGTGCTTATCATGGCAGTAACCAAAACCAAGTGACCAAACCCTAAGCTCCAATGGTTTTATACCTATATTTTGAACGCAATTGGTCTATTTTCATGGCAAGTTAAACAGAAGTGTCACATACAACCTACACCACTTGGTGTAGACCTGTTTGTGGTCATTATGAAGAAGTACCTTGATTGCTAATGTCTCACATGTATTGTGATGGTTTACCCCAAGTCTTTAAGTGTAACACACTTCAATCATTGACCACTTAAACAGCTTATAATCTCAGCTCACGTTAAGTAAAGATGGTCTGATACCATTTTTTGCTTACTGATACCTGAACTTGCGTATTGGACAATACCAAGTACTGATCCCATACCAGTGGGTCATACATTTTTATTATAGTTTAACAACTGCATACTACTATCCCTGTGTGGATGAGATAGGATTTATATCTTTGTTGGTCTGCCTCAGGTTAAACCTTTTGTGAAACTTGAACACAAACAATGAATACCACAGAACTTTCTTTTAATATCCAGTTTGACAGTCAGTCATAACGGAAAAAGAACATAAATAAACAAATAAATAAATTAATTAAATAAATAAATAAATAAATAAACTACTTTTAACGTAGATTTTCTTTAGGGCTTTATTACGTGGTATTGGATCGGTGCATAAACTCCGATACTCCCCCCCATACCAGCGTTTTAGGCAGTATCAGAGACAGCGTTAGAGGAACATCTCTAATGTTAAGCAGGTGAACATTTTAATGAGGAAGATGCATATACTTTATTCTGTAATTTCCATCACTGTGGCAGATTGTTGATTTGTGATTTTGCTTACAAAGTAGGCATTTGACTCCGAACTTCGTTTTTCGAATATAATTTGAATATTTAAAAAAAAAAAAAAAGAATATTAAGCAGACCTTAATATTCAAACCTGTTATGGGCATTATTTTTTTTTAAATGTGTTTGATTGTTTTCAATTCAGATGCCTAGGCTTTTTCACGGCTGGTGAATTTGTGAATCGTGAGCTCATTAGCAAGGCTATCATTGGTCATCTGGGCCCCTCTAGGTGAAGTTAGCGTCCTGGTTAGCACCTATTTTGTAAACCAAAACAATGGCTGCGCCGACCTCTACTACAACCACGCCTGACGAGGAGTTCGAAATCTACTCTCCTGACAATTTGAAAAGCAACGTGTGGCACTACTTTGGGTCCCCAAAGAAACAGGGAAAAATCAAGAGTAAGGACAACGTGAAATATAAAATATGTAGGACCAAATTTACATACCACGCAACAACCAGCAACCTGAGAGCCCACCTGTCAACACTACATCCCGGCAAGCTGGAAGAGGAGGGGGAGGGATTGGAGGCAAGGCAGGCCAGAATCAACTCCATGCTATCTCTTTCACAAGGCCTCCCCTGTGCCCGTCAAAATAGAGCGATAGATTTGCTTACAGTTTGTGTGCAAAGATATTAGGCCCATTAACATGATATGATAAAACCTGTCGAAAGCATATTGTCTGTTTTATCCAGGGTCTGACTTTGGATTAAAAGAAATAGTGGTGACGGTGTGTTTTTCTTCTGAAAACATCATTGCTTGCCTATTGACTGATACACTGCCCTCTGGTGGACAGAACATATACAACTTAAATTTGATACCAAGATAAGTCTTACTGAAGGCATTTAATGGTCAAAATATTATTAAATATTTCAATATTAATAAACTTTGAATATGATTTTTGAGCAAGTCAAAGCCCTATTACAAAGAGACATTTTCAAGTAAAAGATTAATAAACCTACAAAAATGAAGATCAGCAGTTGCCAAAGATCTCCTCTTTGCAACTCTGGTCCTCCACCCTCCCCCCTCCCTTCCTTCAGCTCCAACCAAACAGCCTTACATAACAGGGTTTTAGCAAAGTCTGCAGTGGACTTTTCCCTTTCCTAAACAGAGGCTGCCCTTCTTCCCTGCACACTGGCTGCTCCATGGCAGTAACTGTGTGAATATCTCTGTCTGTTTATCTGCTTGAAGTACCTGTTAGCCTTGCTTTAAGATATGGCCTTGCTTGTTGCTGCTGGGAACTGGCTGCTATACTTTAGGGGGCAGATACAGTCATTACTACTACTACTACTACTGTATGTAACCTCGTCCAGCTTGAGATGGTACAAGCCTTTTCTTTCTTAACCTTCGTGAACGCCTCGGGGGAAGTCTTTCAATTCTTCCTGTCATCACGAACCAAGCTGTAATTACGTGACACCTACAATGTGCAGGGAAATGTGGTGACTTATGTTAAATGGCAGCCAGAGAATTTAAGAGTGGATGTACAGCTGTGCATGGTTGTAGGGGTTGAGTGAAAGAAATGTTTCAATACATTCATGGATTACAAAGATAAAGACAGGCAGAATAGGTGTCAGTCATGTTATTTCACTAAGAATTCTCCTACCATTTGTATGAGACTTCATATAATATTTCCCTGTGAAGTTCCTTAACTAGAAGGCTGGATCTCAGCTGTTCTGCTTTGTTGAGGGCAACCCCATGCAGAGCGTCCCACAGCTCAGCTCACATGAGCAGACAGAAGGCACCTGATCCTCTCCCAGGGGTGCAAAGAGACAGATGGAGCAAATAGAAAAAGGGGAGGAAAGAAAGATCAGATTGACAATACTGATACACTAGTAAAGGTAATACAAGGTCAGTGAAAAAAATACATTCTTCCTCCCTTGTGACGTTCTTTTGTTGCTTGTAATCTAAAACGCTTTTCACACATGCAGCGTACATACCTGAAATGTTCAGAAACATTTTCTGCATAGGGTCATGTGTGAAAAAGAGCCGGGATCCATATTCAGGGAAATCTGTACTGCCAGTCTCCCACCTCAACATGTCAGGGAAAATGCTGGTACGGCTGTATTGTTAATGAAAGCAGTAAAATTGCAGGAACAAGAACATAAAGGGTTACGTCCATCTGACAAAAGACTCTTTCACGTGTAGTGAGCAAACCAGTCACAACTTATTTAAATCTTTGACTTGTTTACGGTTTACCATTTAACGCCAATGCTTTCGCCGGTGAACTAACAAGCACATATGTTATTTTGTTTGCAAACAAGCTAATTTTTTTTTACAAGAACATTGGCACCAGACAAACGGCTCCTCGCTTGCCATGATCCTGAAAATAAGAGACCGCCACGTACACGTACATCCGGCCTCGCCCCATCTTCTTCTGTTGAGTATTATGGCGGTTGCCATCCATAAGTGTTGCATTACCGCCATCTGCTAAACGGTCATTTTCCTCATCTATTCCAGCAAGTGCAAGACCAAAATATTCCTGAGTGTGGTGCATATGTGAATAGTGAAAAGCACTAACGGTGCCTGAAAGGTTATTCCAGTAATAGGCTTTACACACTTACATACATATCTTAAATGTTAAGTTTGTTTTTCTATTTGCTTATCCAGGACACCAGGAACACCGCAGAAGAGAAACCTGTCCAGCGATCTAAGGTAAATATGCGCCTGTCTTTTGTTATCCCTCATTCATGGTTCTGTTCTTCTGTGTTACTCTTACCCCACTTCACTTTCATCAGCCTTTTGATCGCCAAAAAGAGCAAAGGAAGTCTTCCTGCATTTTGTGTCTTTTGTAAATGCTAGCTTTCATCTCCCTGAGGATCAATGAAAAGATCACAGCCTGGTAGCTGTCTGGTAGCAAATCGGTATATGTATGTGCTCAGTCCTTCAGCTTTAAGACCCAAAAGGAAGTGTGTTCATCATGTGAGAAGGCGGTCTACCCAATGGAGAGATTGGTTGCCAACAACCTGGTCTTCCATTCAACATGCTTCTGCTGCAAGCACTGCAACGCCAAACTTAGGTGACTATATATACCGTTTTCCTCTTAACTTGACTTTCTTCTTCTCCTGACTCTTTTTGGTTCATATATGACTCTTTCATTCCTCCTTTCCCTGCAGCCTTGGCACCTTCGCAGCTCTTCAAGGTGAATTTTACTGTAAACCCCACTATCAGCAGCTGTTCAAAAGCAAAGGCAACTACGACGAGGGTTTTGGACGCAAACAGCACAAAGAGCTCTGGGCCTCCAAGGAGACAGATAATATAACAAAGACAGCATAACACCTCCAATACATCACAATGAACACATGTCTCACATGCTGGGGCACAGTTAAATCATCCTATTGCTCACTTGCTTTTTAAATGCCATCAGAACAGACACATGCACAAACAGCTAGAAAATGACTGGCCAGTCATAATCCATACCACTTAAAATTTAATTGTGGGCATATATTTAAGGTTCAATTTAATTGATATCTCTATTTTTTAGTTTGGAATTAGGGAGATGATTGTGACCAAAAGCCTTCTCTAGTATAGGATATTATAATAAATCACTTTTCTTTTGTTTTTAATAATTTGCACCCTTTTTTTTTTTTTTAAATACGTAAACTGTATGCTTAGGCAAACATGAGTTACAGAGCATACACTCAGGTCAATTTTCTCCCAGGGTTTTAAAATACAAATGGCATAGTTTCACGTTTAACAAAACACAAATGAAAATAATAGTCCTCAGTATTGTGACTTCGCTGTCAGACAGTTATGCCAGTTAGGTTTCCTATATTTGAGGAACAAACAGGGTACAGAGTACTGTAAAATATCCATGCACATCAGCAACAGCTCACCTCTAGTGCTTAGTTTCATTATTGTTCGCTTCATCCCAAGGTTTGTTCTAATTTTAATCAACCACTGTAAGTCTCGTCCTTGCATGTTGGATGACTGGGTCTTAATAGCCTTATCTTATGACTGTATTCATCGTTTGTGTTATGAATAATCTGATTTGTTTCATTGATGCATAACAATTCACTTTTTAAAGTGTTGTGTTTTTTTTTTTTTTTTTTTAGAAACACTTGTTTGGATTTTATTGATGTCATGGCATAAGTTTGATCCTCTCTGAGCTTTTATTAATGGTTGAAATTTTGATGGAACTCTCAGATTGTGTTTTGTATACAATGTGTATGTAGAGCTGTAGTTTGTGATTAGTGAACATTCCCCACCTTACTGTACTCTCGTCTTGCACATACACATGATGACCAGACAAGATGATCACTGGGAAACTGAGGCCTCCCTCGTAAACATCCCTTACTCCGTTGGATGAAACATCTTAAGAGGAGCTGTAAACATTTTGGTGAATTAATTACTACAATTACACTTTTAACACAAATAAGTATGTTGATGGACGGAGCTTAAGCCTTGCATGAAACCACACAATAGTGTTCCTTCGTTATTTCACAGTTTGTCAGTTGTTGGCGTCTTATAGTGATTTTTTCCTTGCTGTATTTGAGTGTGTTCATATAGCTGGACAGTTTTTAATGGGACAGACCCAATAAGTGTCTTCAACATCATTCAACATTCAACAAATATCATTTTGTTACCACCAGTAAGCGTGGACAGGTTTCTTTTTTAAATGAATGCCTTCCTTTTCTCATCACCTGTCTTATTAGCTAAATGCATCTTAGCATCTGGACCTATATCGTATTGAATTTACTTGATGTGCTCCTGCCTGCCGCATGCAAAACCCTTTGCAGAGCACCCCCTGCTGGGGAAAGTGACAGTAGTGTCTAGTGTGAGAGAAAAAATAGCTTGCCCCTGAACTCAACATACTGTAGCCTTTTATTTTAATGTTGCCTCCTAACCAATTAAGACAAGATTTTCACATCTATTTTGTTCTATACAAAGAATAAGTCTAAAGCCATTCAAATTTCTCATTTTAGAAAATGTCTGAGTACCACTGAGACTTGAATGACACTTGAATGACAAAGTACTTTTGTGACTGAAGGTTTACTGTGAATTTGAGCATGCTGTGCAGAATAGAAAGCTAAATGGAAACAGATGGATATCTGCTAATTTTTTTTAAAGAACTAATCTTTTTTTTTTTTAAAGAGAAGCCTTAGAAATAAATAGCTAACCCTATTGCTTTTTGAAACAATTCTTTTGAGTGCACAGATCTTTACAAAGAAATCTCTCGATCATGCCTTTATAAAAGAAACAGACCTGCTTACTCTAGAGCCCCACACTTTAGCATAGGATTATAATCAACCAGCAGCCATTTTTCCTATCTATCCACTTTTTAGCCACATAAAATGTACAATAATTCAGTGGGACAATGTATATTTTATTTTTTCATTTTACAGAGTATTGTATCTAGAAATGCTGTCTTTGTCATTCTCTGTTAGCAGTTTGCCAAGGTACTGCAGAATCTGTGAACTGCAACTTTGTGTAGTGTAACAGAGCAGACAAGGTACACTTAACACTGGTGCCAAGAGGCTCAGGTGAATGATTGCAGTGCAACGTTGTAAATGTTAAACCTGTTAGTCATTTCATTTTTGTGCTTATCTTGATGTGAACTTTTCAATGCTGTTGTCATCGAGACATTTTAAATGTATACATCTTTGAAAATGTATTCTGTATTACAGACTTGACCTGTGGATTGAGGTGGCCTTACAGCAAAAGAACGCTTGGACTGTGTTTCAGTCATTCTCCTCTAATCTCTCTACTCTGTTGCTTAGTTGTGGTACGGAAGTGTAACATTTTCAAATGTAAGCGCCCCCCTTTCTACGCCAATATACACAATCATCTTGTGCATTTTCTTTCTCTTTTTTTTAACATGCTTTTGGAGAAAAAAATAAATGCTGGTGTTGATTGAATTCAGTGATTTTTAGTGTATTTATTGAGGTAAAGGTGGCTAAATTCTTGAATTCCCAGGAGATTGACTGACTGTCTTGAATCAAGGATCTCAACATTTTCAGTTCTATGGCTAAATTACAATCAGTTAATTTCTATTTCTACTGCACTATTTGGACAGAATTATTGTACTTTACTACATTTACTGTATTTGGCAAATTAAGATTTTTGCAAAGTCTGTCATGGTTCCAGAAGATTTGCTACTTTTATTAATTAAAAAATTTAAATTTTTAATAATTTATAAAGTTTGGACTCTTGGTAGCAGAAAAAAAACATTGAAGGTGTCACTTTTGGCATTTCTCAAAAAATAATCAGTTGCACAAAATTTTAAAAATAGCTCTACCTTAACCAACCACAACAGTACAATAATGCATTAGTATCAATATGTTAGTAAGTGGACATTTTTCTATGTTGTACTTTTTACTTTTAAGTACATTTTCTTAATATTTACCTTGTAATCTTGTCCGTACTTTGCGGTTTTAACTCTATTTATTTCTGTCCTTGTGCCTTACATACATTACATAAGTAACATTTTAAACGTCTTTTCATATTACACATCTACACTGCGGTATTAGTACTGCAGATTAGATCTGACTACTTCCTCTACCACTGGTTATTATAGCATGAATTAAGTGGCTAAAAGCTGCGTTTTAGATGCACCAGTAAAATGACAATGAAGAGTTAAAGCCCGATTTTCCTATAGTTCTGAATGCAGCATAAACCCGAACTACGTCACAGCTGGTCCGCCCCGTTAATAATATTGTGCTCGCGCCTACAGAAAAAGTTAGACCGAACAGCGCGCTCCCGCAGCTGCGCGTCGCTTATTTGGATAGTTTAGTAACCAGAAATCCCCCCATGGGAATAAATCCATGTTGTTACACACGTATGGACGACGGAGAGTGAAGCATTTGGAAAACATGGAGGCGACTTTGAAGTACAGGTTTTTTCACGACTTGTTGGAATCTTAAACGTGGGTTCCGGTAGCGATATTTTTTTCTGTCAGGAAGTTTGACGTATTCGGCTAAAGATTATTTCATACTTTGTTTTGGTTGGGGGAAGTTGTGGACTGTCGTGGACTAACATAAACAGCACGACGACTCTGTGACTCTGAGAAAAAACTACGTTAAAGTTAGTCTGGAGCTCACGCGAACACTTAAGGGACCGTAATATAAGAGTCCGAAGCTGCAAAGTTTAAACATCGATGGAGTTTATCCAACTTCGCTTCGCTTGACATAATAAATCGAGGTTATATGTATAATACATGTATTTTTTTCTACCAGTGTCATTTCAGTCACTTTTTTGCTAAATGACTAAACTCCAGGTCGCGCGCTAATTTGTACATTTTTTTATAGGCCTATATGCATTCTTATATGGTTATAATCATATTCAATCTGCAATGCGATGCCGTTTTATGCAAAAATAAAGACATATGCAGCCTAGACTGTTTTGGACTCTAACCTGGCAACACAGAGAAGGAAAATCTGCAAACCTAGCAGGAAGAGAGACTATCAAAATCACGGAAATCGTTCGGTCTTTTCCTCTGGCGAAGCCGTGACTTACAGATGGATTTCATACAGGCCACACGGTTACTGTTACACCTTGTTTGCTAGTCTTTTGTTCATATTTTATGGGATATATATCCTATACGAAAGCGTTGATAACGTGTGTGGCAAATGTGAAAATGTTTTGGAAATTTAAGTTTTCCAAAGATCCGAGGCTGCAGTGGAGCAGAGGTTTGTCTTCGGGCCACAGCTGGAGCAGCCTGATGTAGGCTTTTTTTCATTGGAACAATTTCTCTGTAAAACGCACAGCTGTCTGATGTGTTTGTTTTTCCAAACTGGAAATTATCCGTTTGTGTGAGCGCTTTAATTTCCCGTTGAAGAAGAGTTACCTGGGGGGGTCAGCCCCGCCATGGCGCCCCCGCTCTCACACACACTCTCCGGTGTGTCGGTCTGAGAGCCCCGATGGACGTGAGCAACGGCTGGACCTACTACGTCATCCCTGCCGCGAGACATCTGTGACCGGAGTCAGCTGCACGCGGGACAAGCCGTCTTGTCATCAAGGCGACAGGTGAGGGTTGTGCACGTGACAGGGATGACATGTATATGATGAATGTTGCATTTAGGTAATGCGGGGAAAATGATAACTGTTGTCAGGAGTTTTAAAAGACTACATATCTATATATAATGCTTTTTGTTCTTAAAACAAAAAAATCAAGTGAGGAATACTGAATCTTATATTTTAGTTGTCATCAAAGTTGTCAGGTATGAGTCTTTCAATCCATCCAAAAAAAGGTTTATAAATTGAAGAAACTGTATTTGCTAACGCCCCCAAAATCCCCATAGAAATAAAGAGCACACTGGGCTAGCCTACGTTATTGTCCTCTATGCTACGGTCCTGCTTGAAAATGTCTTTTCCATTGTCTTCCTTATGGGAAACACTATAAACAACAGTTCATCTGGACAGTCAGGTAGTCAGCTATCCTGTGCACCATGAGTTTACCTCCAAAATAATTATTTACAAAACAATCAAAACAGAACACATATAAGCCAAAAATGTGTATGGCTAAGTAATGGGTTTTAAGCTAAAGTGGTTAATTGAAATATCTTGAATTTTAGTTAACATTGTACAATACTAAATGAGACTAGGACACTAATGGCAATGCTGGTACCTGCAGGATCAATGAAATGAAATGCATTAAGGCAGCCTATGCAGAGTTCAGAGCAGCAAAGAAAAGATCAGCAACAAATAAATACCTACGGTCAAGTAGGTGTAGGTCTACAACATAGGTTTAGCTTTAAAGTAAATGAATTCAATGGCCCTATTTATTAAGAAAGGAAAAATGTATACATGATTATAAATTACAGATGTAACCATGCATATACTTGGGTTTACAAGCATTACTGAAAACAAACCTTTGAATGCATCAGAAAATATAAATAACTTGGATGTAGTTGTTTAGGGATTGTCAATGCCCCAAATAAAAAAATCCTATTTGCACAAATTAAAATCATGTACAGTACATACAGAAAGTCATTGTTGTTAGTGTTTAAATTGCATTTGCTACCTAAATGCAGCACCAAATACATGGAAGTCCAGTATAAGCAGCCAGCTTGCTAATAAGACAGGCAAATTACTACAAAACATGGTATCTGCTTAGTAAAGAAAAGAGAATGAATTAAAAAGGTCTGCAGTAGCATTAGATTGTGAACTGTTGGATGTGTTCATATGATAGTTTTGTGTTAATAGAAGAAGCAAATAACACAAATAAATATGATTGTGACAGAGATGTTATTCTGTTTCCTCCCAGGGACTACATATAAAAATGAGCTTATAGCTAACTTTGGCTGTTTCCTGCCCCTGTCATATAAACAAATACAATAATAAATAAATATTATAACATGATATACAGCCATATCTGGTAAGATGGTGTGGTGGCGCAATACTTAGCTCAGTCAGGGCTTTAATTTATGACTTTCATAACTCGTTATCAAATCTATATTAACACTTCCAGTCTTCCCTCTAACCCTCCAGAATCTCCACAAATTTGAAAAAGGTCCTCCATTGTATTAACTGTTATGGGTTAAAATAGCCATTATTTTCTGGATGACAAAAGCTAGTTGTTGCTAGTTTTTGGGGTTGACACCTGTATAAACATACACTGATAATAGATGGCCCTCCTTTTCTTTTCTTATCAATTAAGGTACTAGCGACTTGTCGAGATTGCAATATTTAAATGGGGTGGGTTACTTTGAACCCAAAACACAAGTGCACCTGAAACAGGAGCATCATCAGGCCAGGGGATTTTGCTGTGAAGCACTGAGTCCAGATGCATGACTGGCCATAGACAGAGTAAGAACTGTGGCTGGGAAAAACAGCCTCAGACTAAACACCTCTCAAAGCAGACAGAAAAGAGGGGGGAGAGGGAATCCATGTAAATCCTGCTAGTCCTGGAAATGTGATACAAGGAAAATAAAACCGGCACAGCTGACTGGACTGGTAGAGCACAGCCTTCTTCTCCATTGAATTCCCCTCATTCCGCTTGGGCGGTAATTAAAATAAGGAGAAGCAGGGGAGAGAAGAGTGATGCTGAAGTAATGGACAGAGAAGGTAGTTGTTGTGTTGTTGACTACAAGAACCCCTTGAGGTGCAGAATTTGTCCTTTTCTGCCCAGATCCAGCACCTCTACTGTTCCCTATGAAGAACATGTTGCTGGTAGAGAGGAGATAACGCCTCTGATTGTCCTAAAGTGACTGTAAATCCATGCAATTAGCGGTGGAGTTGCACCCTTTAGTATGGCACAAGCATGAAGTAAAAGGGTTGAAGGACAAAAGGACTTGCCATCTATGGGAACATGAGAGTGGCGGAAGCTTTAAACGAACATGGCAGCACTTCACTGACCACAGGCAGACATACCTGGCATTCCTGTGGGTGATTATTACCCAGAAATCTACAGAGTCAATGAGTTGCCTCAGGTACTGATGCCTGCCGTTTCAGACAGCCTTCTGACTGTGTACACTCAGAAAGACCGTTGCAGCCTCTTCTGTAGGTTCCATCATCAGATAGTGTTCATTCATCCTGATCTCTGGTATGGTTATATTTTTAATCAAACCAGTCATTAGTTCCCTAGGCTTACAAGGCACTTAACCACAGATCTATCTGTGCTAGTAAGGGGATCAGGTATCAGCCAGACGTTACCGTTTCTTTATCAGTTACATTCATTCAGTCATAATGGGCAGCCACTTTTGCACCAACGCGATTTCCAGCTTCAAGTTACTGAGCTTGAATAAATAAATGTTAAGAAAGAGCTCTCTAGTGTCGATTGAATTTGGTATCAGCAGATTATACCTGAGGTGAGATACTGGAATCCGGAGAGCAAAAGTCAGATGAGTGCATCCCTGGTAGAGTTTTTAGTCTCTGATTTTACGAGTGATTGTCTTTTGGTTTTGTTGCCTGTTTTATAAGTTTGTTAAAAGTAGCTACATCTAGGGTGACCTCTAGCTCACCCAATAAGAGCGTGCGCCCCATGTAGGCTGAGGCCTTTGCAGCGTCCCAGGTTTAAATCTGACCTGCGGCCCTTTGCTGCGTGTCATCCCCCATCTCTCTCCCCCTTTCCTGTCTATACACTGTCACTCTGAATAAAGGGAAAAAAGCCCCAAGAAAATAGCTATATCTGTTTTACAAACCAAATCAATTACAAAAACTAAGTTTGTGTTTCAGTTATTTTGTGTTCTCCTTTGTTGAATTAGTTTACATAAATGGTTTATTGGTACAAATTTCGGGGGAAACCTTCTCTATTGAAGGAAATGCCTCAGTTTATGATGCTGTTGATGCCTTGAACTGGCCAGACAATATTGCCCAGTTAACATCTACATTGGAGCTATAACACAGCAGAGTCAGGGTTTTTGGCAGCTAGTGCAATCAGAGAAATATAAAGCTGGTAGATATTTAAAATGGCAGAAAACTCCCTGTAAAAAACATTCTTCCCATATGAACTGTGCCAGACTGATCGCTGCCTGTGTAGCTTGAATTTCAGCTGTTTTCAATTGTCAATCTTTCTCATGGGCAAAATATACAACACACATTCTCACATGCACTGCACACTTTCTCATTCACTCAGGGTTCAGGGTACTCAGTCAGAGAAATCTTTAGTTATGTGTTCTGCAGGCTTGGGTTACATTTTACATGCCTGCAAGGAATTATGCATGAACAAGATTTTGTGCTGTAAATGAAAATTAGGTTCTCTGTTTAGTGTAACATTAAAACCCTCTATCATGTCATTTAATTACCTGGATAAAATACAATAAGGGTGCAGTACAGCCTCTTTTTCACACCAGCCTTCAAATTTTATACTTTTTCTTCTCCTCCTCTTCTTATTAATGTTAAATGTTAAAATCTTACGCAATGTTTTATGGGCTGAGGTACTTGCACTGACAAGTGTGGCAAGCCTGGCTGATAACCTTTGTCATAGGTCATCGCCTGTCTGACTCGATGACTCACGTCCTTTTGCTCTGTCTCCGTGCAAAAAAATATGAACAAAAAAAGTACCAGCATCAGTTAGTACACACTTTCTTCTATACATAACTGATTTCTGTTTGTACCACTACAGGCTGTGGGTCGATTGGCTCACCACAGACAGGTTTCAGAAGACTGTTTTGTAGACCACGTACGCAAACATCACAACAATGAGTAAGTCCTCTAAATTCTAATGTTAGACAGACAGCATGGTTTTCACACAGCATGAGCTAAAAACAGAAACGCACTCGGACCAAACACCATCCCTGAGGCCAAAGTCTGTGCAAGCTGCTGCTCCAGACACTGTCTGATGAAGAATTGGTTTTCGCCCTTATGGAGATGGGGGTCTGGTTCTGTCCGCTGCCCTGGGGCTGTATGATGTCTGTCCAAACTACACAAGGAGAATATTTTCTCTTCGTGAGCTTGTCCAGCCAAGGCAGAGCTTGCCCTGAGATCAAACATGGGAATAGGCATATCAACACTGCAGTCCTTCCCTGCCTTTAATACCCTGTCACAGGATAGTCCCAATATGGATGTAGTTAAAATGACTGACTACTTGTCTGCACATACCTTTTAGAGCAGAACTAAGTGCAAGGGGCTTATATCTCTCTTTCTGTCATGCACACGTACACACAGGCCATCCATTATCCAATCCACACTCTAATTGTGTATTTTTCCCAACCCATTATCCTGTTCAGATGAGAGGCAGGCTCTCCACTCTATAATGAAGGACCTGGTTGCCCTTCAGATGACGCGGCGCCAGCCTGTGTTATCGTATGACAGCGGCAAACCCAAGACACCGGCCCAGACCAATAGACAGGTGCGGTAACGCTGCAAATTGAACAAACAGAAGACTACAGATGATTTGGAAGCTTAAGCTTGTATAAAGTTGTCCTCATACTGTAAAGCAGGATTTCTCATAAACCAAGTAATAATTGCAATGGTGCCCTTATTATCTAGGATAGTATAATTAAATAGCTTTAGTTTTTTACTGTGAGCTGTAGCTACATTTTGTATTGGTTCCAGTACTGTAGTTCTAAAGAAGCAATGTAGCGTGCTGTTTAAAGAGTCCCTGAAACCCAAAGCTTCCAGGTTCAACCCCACAAATGTCTCCATGAACAGTTAGGCATTTTGTGGTAGTGTCCCTCAGCAATAAAGGAGGATCTGCTGAATTGTAAATGAAATGTCCAAAATAGTTAAGGCGAGAATGAAGCATGATAAACCTAGCAGGTGGTGGGCAGTCTTCTGCTTAGTACGCAGGGTAAGATTTGTCTTTGTGTTCGGTATGAATGATGCTGAATTTTGAAGTCTGGAGGGCCATATCCTGACAAAGTAATGCTTTTCTTCATGCTACGGGTTTGTAGACCATAGAATTTAAACTTTGGACCACTGCTATAATAAAGAACAGTGTAATTGGATATCCCCTGTTCAAGTATATTCTTGTTTCTCTAAAAATATATTTATGCCCATGTAGAAAGGTGGCCAGTAGCCCACCCACCCTCACTTTCTACCACAGCTGCAGGCAGCCACAGAGAACAGCCAAAGCAGACAACTCATGTGCAGTGCAGTGTTTGTTTAAAACCAGAGACTGTCCCCCTGGGAAAGACTCTCTCCACCATTTTCCCACCTCAATACGTTTGGTCTGGTCTTATTATGAGTGGAAGTGGGTTTTCTCAAATGATGGAGAGAGCAATGGAGAAGGCACAGAGTGACATGTCTTCCCAGCAAATAATCAATTGAAGGCAGTGCATGTGCAGGTCAGTTTTTAAGTCTTTCCTTTTTGTTATTTTTTATCTTCTTGTTTCTTTTTTCTCTCAGGACGATGTCAGGATAAAGTTTGAGTTCTCAGGAGAGAGGAGGTGAGTTTTGTTTTGGGCTATTTTTACGTGCGTGTGCGAGTGCGTGTGCGTGTGCGTGTGCGTGTGTGTGTGTGTGTGTGCGCGCGCATACATTTTACATGCATACATCTACATATCTATACGCAAGTGAGGGAGAGCATAAACTCACACAGAGATATTAACATCGTCCCTCAGTCATCCTGTTCTCATCACATGTTCCAGTTCATGAGAAAGAGCACATCTCAGACTCCACTCCACTTAATTCAGACTGGTATGTGAGCTGAAGAATGGAAGGGGAAAAGGAAAAGGACTGTGGTTAGTATGTGGCTGCCAGCGCAAACCACAAATATGCAAGGTGTACTTAGAGAAATCTGCACACACTACAAACAGCAGCGTGTGTGTATTTTGTTTGCACATGTGCATGTAAGTCAAAAGCAGATTCCTTAGTTGCGGGTACAAATCTCTTGATAATCTGTCTGTCTGTGTGATTACTTGCTTCTTTTTTATGTATAGGATCCTGATGTTTGGACGGCCTGTGCAGTTTGAGGAAATCCAGCAGAAAGTCAAGACTGTCTTTGGCCAGTTGCTAGACCTGCATTATATGAACAATGAGGTAAAGTGGAGAAGCTGGAACAAGGGAATGTTTGGCATTACTGCTTGAAAAATGATTTGAGTGTTACATCAGTCATCGAAATAGTTGTTGATACATTGTTAGTGGACTAATCGTCTAATTGCTTCAGCTTGACAAACATGTCTGAATATGTCCTTCTCTGTTTCTTAATGTCTTAATGTGTTTCCATATTTGAAAGTGTAAAGAATTTTATTTTGGTCTCAATTGTTGTACATATCTGCAAGTATGTGTGTCTCTGTATTTGTTTTACTGATTAAACATTATGCTTGTGAATCTTGATATATATATATATATATATATATATATATATATATATATATATATATATATATATATATATATATATATATATATATATATATATATATATATGTGTGTATGTGTATATGGTTTCTTGCAGTTGTCCATCCCTCTGCGAGATCAGGATGACCTGGACAAGGCGATCGACCTGCTGGACCGAAGCGCCAACATGAAGAGCATCAGGATCCTGCTGCTCACACAGGAGCACAGCAATGTAAGACATATATTCACACACACACAGGTCCGGCATTTACAGCGTACTATTGCACCACTGACCTTTCTTCACCATAGAGCCGTGTTGTGTAAAATCAAAGTTCCTCATTGCATGTAAATTACACTAACTGGCTTGCTGACAAGAAGTGATTGGTTAATCATGTTTTTGTAGGCTTCTTTAAACCTCGTGTTCTCTTCTCCTCGTTCCAACTACAGGCCTCCTCCCCCTCTCACCACATGCCGTCTAAGCAGGTGAGGATCAAGTCCTCCCTTTCTACCGGAGATGTTAGCACGGTGTACCAATCCTCCGAGCCCAGGGGGCGCCACCTATCAACTGGTACATATCTTCACCTGTCATTCATATATATTCTCTCTACTCTGATGGTTCACACATTTATTCAAAGGAAGAAAAGTAGATGCTTCATTTTTCTCAAAAGCCTCAACATTTTGTTAAAATCCAGGGTAGTTGCCACATTGTTGTGCCATTGCCACTTCTTTTTTACTACCTTGATTTCCCTGTCTGTCGCCTTCTCTCTCGCTCTCTCTCTGCCTGTTCTTTCTTTGGCTTCCCCTTTTAGCAATGGGTCCACTTCCTTTTCCTGTTCACCATTACTAGATGATGCCTGCTGGACAGCAGCCAATCAGATTACAAAATGCTATTAGTTTGGTGGACCATTAGCCTGGTTTGAGATGAAGTGGCTGCAGGAGGCCTTGAGCCGTGGACTTTGGCAGCACCAGGCCATAAATATTAAAACCAGCTCTCAGACGTTGCTCCAGAATGGAAGCACTCAGTAGTTTTATTGCCTTTTTTCTTTATCTTTGTGGGAGAGAGGGCCTTTCTGAAAATTACAGTTTTGTCACAACAGTTACTGCAAGGATGTGAGTGTTCTGAGTGTGGTTGCAGCTTGTGCACATCTGCTTTTGTGCTGCTTGTACCCTTCCCTGCATGGAAAAAATAAAAATATATATATAAATATATATATATATATATATATATATATATATATATATATATATATATATATATATATATATATATATATATGTATATATATAATATGCAAAGCCATTTTCCATCAATATTTTTTATGCACTTTTCAGTCCTCATGCCCGTAAAGGCATTTCTAATGTTTGCTCTTAACTGCTGTCTAATCCCAGGTTCTCAGAACACGGGGCGTAGCTCGCCGCCTCCTGGCTATGTGCCTGAACGGCAGCAGAGGATCGCCCGCCAAGGTTCATACACCAGCATAAACAGTGAGGGGGAGTTCATCCCAGAGACCAGCGATCAGTGTGTGAGTTGTTGCTGCACTATTAATGGGGAAATTATGTGGTGTGCTTATAACTATATTGAGATTTGATCACAGGAACTAGAAAGATAAAATATTGGGTTCATGTTTCCAAAGTTGCGAAATATATATTTTTAATTTTTTTATGAAATGTGTACACACACCCTTTATTTTCTGTTGTTCCCTGTGCAGGTGCTGGATCCCTGGAGCAGCGCAGAAAACTCTGTCTCTGGAAGCTGTCAGTCTCTGGACAGCAACTCAGACAGGTGAGGAGCAAACACTGCCTGCCAGAAACTAAAAATATATATAAATATACATACTTACATACTGTGTGTGTGTGTGTGTGTGTGTGTGTGTGTGTGTGTGTGTGTGTGTGTGTGTGTGTGTGTGTGTGTGTGTGTGTGTGTGTGTGTGTGTGTGTGTGTGTGTGTGTGTGTGTGTGTGTGTGTGTGTGTGTGTGTGTGTGTGTGTGTAAAATAATTGGTGTTAAAAAAAAAGAACTAATCTCTCACTCTTCTCCCTTCCTTCTTTCTCCTCTCTCACACAGCCCCTCACTGAGAAAGTCTCGCATGCACAGAGCCAAGAGTTACCCTGATAACCGCCAGGAGTGCTCAGGTGAGAGCATCTACAAGAAAAGTTCCTTACAACCTTTAAGGGAAATATTTAGTTAAAGCAGCACACTCACATCTTATGGGATAAAGCATTGTGACCGCCACTTTCAAATTTCCTTTAAACCATCAGGACACTATGGTGGAAGATTTCTATAGACTTTGGCTGCAAGTTGTGAGAGATGCATGAGAATGTTTGTGTTTACAGCAAAACCAATCATCCACCATAAATTTACTCTACTAGATTTGTACATGGGCGTTTGTGTGTATACACATATATATGTCTAGTAATTTATTTACTTAATTATTTATTTTTATTTCTTCTTATTATTTACTTCTTTTTGTTTGTTCTTTTTTGTGTCTAACTAGCTACCATGTTGTACTATGTTGTAAATATTGTTTGAACGCTGTATCCAATAAAATATATGGAGAGAAAAAAACTTTACTGATTTGATAAAGAAATCTACATTTTAAATATCAGCTCTGCTGAGTTTTTAAGTATAAGCTAGAAGGGAGAGTAATAAAGTAGCTCACGTGAATGTTGTGTGACTCATTGAGCTAAACTTTTTAAACTACAGAGTAATCCTGCTGATCCTTGACTTTTGGATATTATCTTTTAGACCGGGAGAATCATGTGTATGACAGAATTGCAGGTAAAGGAGGCACCTATCCTCGTAGGTACCATGTCTCCCTGCATCATAAAGACCACAGTGAAGGTAAGACAATTAACATTTTATCTTGGCTTATCAACGATGTGAAATATTTCTTACGCTCTCTCTTTGTACTATTTTCTCCCTTAATTTGCCTGTCCATTATGTGCTATTTAACCTTAGCCAGCCTTTTTCCCACTCTACTTCAGGTCGTCGGACGTTTCCGCGGATCCGTCGCCCCCAGGGCAACCTATTCACTCTGGTGCCCTCACGCCGGTCGCTCAATGGCAGCGAGGAGAGTGTGGGCAGCTGGCAGTTGGTCGACGCTCAAGGCAGGCTCCGTCCCCAAGATCGTTCTGTTGCGCATAAGTGTGAGTGTTGATCTAGAAGAACTCTAAACAAAAAAAAATCCTTTAGAAAGGATGATATTCATTCTTAAGAGGTAAATCAATTATACATTGGAGTTTCAAAGTAGTACCAATGTTTAAATCTTGTAATAAGGGTTTCCACCAGAACTAACTTTTAGCAGGATGAAAAAAAACAATAAAACAATAGTTTAAAGGTGGCTCAGTAAATTTAGCTACAGAAACTCTGGGTAGTCAAATAATAAAAGTAAAAAATTGATTCCTATGTAAACTGCACCAAATTAATTGCTGATAGAAATCAATTTTTACTTTGTGCATCTAATACAGACATAGTTCTGTTAAGCTTCGCTTTCCACAAGCTGAACAGCTGTGTGTATTTTATTTTTCAGCGCCCAGTGCTCCAATGACGTGGCGGCGGGGGAAGCTTCTGGGCCAGGGAGCGTTTGGTCGGGTTTACTTGTGTTACGATGTGGATACTGGGAGGGAGCTGGCTGCCAAGCAGGTCCAGTTTGATCCTGAGAGTCCTGAGACCAGCAAGGTGAGACATTAACATGGCTAGATCAAGTTCACAGAGACAGAATGCTTGGTTGTATTGTGCCTTCCTCTTTTCTCTTTCTCTGGTAATATTGAGAACATTTCAGATATTGCTGATAGCACGCTACCTCTTGTTATTGCTTCAATTGTTTGTTTTGCTGACATTGCATGTACATGTAGACATCTTGCTACTTCTAGTTGCACATTAAAAAAGGCAATGGTGTCACTTCCTTCTTACTTTTACAATATAACTCATGGATGATGACATTACAGTATTTTGTAATATTTTACTTTAGTCTGTTGATTAATAACAAATCATAAGTCTGAGCTACCGCCCAACTGTAAAAGCGCCAAGAATGACCTCATATCTTGTGTGTATTAATCTGTTCAGGCCATTGTGCTTGAACACAGGTAGTTAGCATAGTTGACTGAGCATTACATTTATGAATCAACTATTTTGTAAAAACATATCTTCTCAGGTTGTGAGGTCTTAGGTCAGGAGGTAAGCCACAAAAACTTTATTTTGATGCAGAAATAAAGTTATCAATCTGCAGGAAAGGGATTGAATAACTCAAGAAGTGGAATGGATTGAAGAGGTTTTCTTTCTTCCCCCCCCTTCCCCATTTTAATGTCTTTTCCTGTCTTCCACAAAGAAAACATGCACTGTCACTTCCTGTATCTGAGAGGAGCCGAGTGTTGTGGGGGGAGTGGTGGCAGTGCTTCTGTGTTGGGACTCGGGGATTACATTGACTTCTGTCTGTCTGTCTGTCTGTCTGTGTCTCTCTCTCTCTCTCTCTCTCTCTCTCTCTCTCTCTCTCTCTCTCTCTGTTGTGGCCTCATTCTCTGAAGTAAACACAGAAACTTCTTTTGGGGAAAAACTCTCTAAATTAGGTTTCACTTTTGTTTCCACATGCAGCCATAAATCTTGTCATCTTCATGTTTATGATCACATTTGTTTGTCATTAGTTTGTCATTAGGGCTCCACCATGTCCGGAAAATGCATTCTGTTTACAAATAAAAACAGTAAATCAATGACAGCTTTTATGTTTGATGTCTGAGTGGTCACGTGAATCTGTACAGGAAGTCAGCGCTTTGGAGTGTGAAATCCAGTTGCTGAAAAATCTGCATCACGAGCGCATTGTTCAATACTACGGCTGTTTGAGGGACCACAATGAGAAGACCCTCACCATTTTCATGGAGTACATGCCGGGGGTGAGTCCCAGCTACTTTTGATTTCACAGCTTCAACCAGGGCTCTAAGATAGGGTTGTTTTCCCAGGTCAAAACCTAGAAATCAATTCCAAAACCTCAGTCTTTGTGTTCAATCTAAGTGCGTCTAATGTTGGGATGTGAGGAAATTATAATTTAAACTCAGGCAACAAAGCCAGTCGCATAAGACACGAGGAGGGCAAACAAAGGACAACAATCGATTCCAATGCCTTAACAGTTTGAACTGATATTAAGAAGTGTGGTTGAGCACGTTTCCTCTATTCCTCTGCACCTGAAACTATGCCCAAGGTTTATAAAATTTAAATTCTTTTTCTTTTAAACCACAGACAATTTTCCAGGGATTCTTTTTCTCTGGATCACAATGTTAACCTCAGTAACCTTGTTTCAGTTTTTGATCCTGGGCCATAGTTGTGTAGCCAACTTCTTGTCAAGTCTCAAAAACTAACAAGATAAAGAGACAGCTAGAGGTTAAGTGATGTACTAAAGCAGAAAAAGAACCAGAAGAAACATGTTGTCAGCCAGTAGTCAGCGAGTTCTCCTTAGGTCCTGCTCTCAACAAATAACTAATCGTAAAACAAATCAATGATACTTAGTCTCTCCTTATTTCTGGCATTTTTATTTCCCTTTACCAAGTATCTTTTATCAGTCAAATTTGCCTAATCACTGTAGTTGAGTAGATACGGTCAAAACGCAAACACAAATGAAATTGTGAAATTTGAATCCCTGATTTGGTTTTGAGTTTGTTGAAAAGCACCTATTCCATTGCCAATGCTTTGAATGCACGACAGACATATTTCATTTGCCATATTGGAACTTGGCTCCTTTACTCCCTGTGTTTCTGGCTCAGACCTCCAGTGATGGGGTAGATTGGTGCTCTTAAGGCATTTTTACAGTCGCCACAGCCAACCTAGCGCACGGCAATGTGACGTCAAAATGACATAGATCTCGCTGGCGCACCAGGATTTTAAGTCCAGAGGTGGCGCGCCACAACGGAAACAGGAAGCATGGACGAGTTTGGGTGCAAGCTTTCCGAGCACTGGAAGTCTCTCTTGTAAACTTGGGTTAAGATGAGTTCTTTTATGGTGAATGAAAGGCTTGATCCTACGAAGTAGGTCATGGAATTGTTGTACAGACATTCTGAAGTATTCTAAATGCTTCTCTTTGTCTATCATCATTTGTTTCACGAGATATTGAACTCACCATATTTATGTCTGGTGTTATCAAAAGGATGAACATTCCCCCTTCTTTTTTCTTTGTTTCTTTGCAAGCAGGCTCTCATCCATTGAATCCAATATCATCTTAGCCATTGTGGACATTGACGTCAATGCTGCTGCCAGTTCTGCTATTGTTTACCTTTTTTCTTCTTCTTCTAGTCCGTAGAAATAGCAAAGTTGGTAACCTTTCCTCAGTTACGACCCCTCTGTTCAAGGGAAGACTGCAACTAGTGTCGGGACAACCACGCGCGAGTATAAATATTTACGGCACACCGATGACGTCACATTGCCGCGCAACAGGTCGGCTGCGGCTAGTATACCAGACGCATTAAACTCTGGGTGTATTCACAGTCTGTGGGCTATTGTCTAAAGCATATGCTTTTTTCCTTATCAGGGTTCAGTTAAAGACCAGCTGAAGGCCTACGGGGCGCTGACAGAGAACGTGACCCGGAAATACACAAGACAGATCTTGGAGGGCATGTCCTATCTGCACAGCAACATGATTGTACACCGGGACATCAAAGGTAGTCCTGTTAAACTACAGAGGTTGAGTATTATACTGTTTTGACACCAGATCAAAATGTAGACCGTGTTTTTAATATATAGATGTTTGTGTTTTACAGCATATGGAAGGTGATTGGTGAGGTAACATATTTACATGTTCCATGTCAACTCAGGTGCCAACATCTTGCGGGATTCAGCAGGCAACGTGAAGCTCGGAGATTTTGGTGCCAGCAAGAGGCTGCAGACCATCTGCATGTCTGGCACCGGCATCCGCTCTGTGACCGGCACCCCCTACTGGATGAGTCCGGAGGTGATCAGTGGAGAGGGCTATGGCAGGAAGGCTGATGTCTGGTAAGACCGGGTGAAACACAGCAGTGTAGTTTTAAGTTTGATCCTTGGAAAGTGTATTTAGGGATAGATATGCTTGAGCTAAATCAATATTAATAGGTTCTAGGAGAATGAATACACAATGTAAATGTTCATGCCTTCTTTCTTCAAACTCAAATGCTTTTTGGTTAATAAGATGCTGACATCTCAGTAGTGCATTCATACATTTTGACACATAGTTTGAGTTACTGGATGAATACATGCTTTAATCGCCTGGTAGAAGCTGTAGAGCAGATTTTACAAATGTATCCACTAGGACACTAAATGAGGGAGATACTGTGTAAATAAAAGAGCATACAAACTCTTTCCTTTAGACTTATAAATCTTGATTCTTAATGGGATGTAGAAATACTTTAGCGACTCTGATAATCTGTTGTCACAAACAATAGAACATTTTTAAGGGAATAAAGCTGCTAATACTGCTGGAGTATAAGACTTGTGTTACTGACAAATATGCACATACACATAACACACACAACACATAATGCTTTTTACGTCTGTAGCACAAGCAACAATTTGATGGAAATGACACCTGTATCTGCCAGTAAAAATACTTTGGTTTAATATAGTGATGGTGGTTACGTTCATGTAGTGACTTGGTAGAAATACCTATATTCAACATGATCATTTTGAGAAAGTCACCAGGGGCTGACGGGATGAGACATGTGCAGGTGAAAAAAAGCTCAAATACAGATGTCATACTCCTAAAGTGACATAATCTCCGTCCTCTCAAAGGGAGAAAACATGTTTGTGAAGTGAGGAGCCTGCTATATGTTATCCAGTTCCTACCACACTCCCACACACAAAGCAGACCGCATTCCCTTATGTAATCTGATTGGGTTACAACCCACCAGTCGAGTGATGTGATTGGCTGATGGCCAGTCAGACAGGTTGTAGCAGAGGTTGGTATGTTCCAGGTTCTTAGCCCATGCTGCAAGAGGATTACTGCTCCCAGGAGGGCTTGTTTAACTCCCAAACAGGTAGAGGAGGCCCTCTGCAGCCAGCAAGTTTCCACTCAAAACATTCCTGTTAAGCTTTAGTTACAAGCTGCTAATATGTAGTATTTGTTTCAGCTTGTTATGTGACTCCACTCCAGATTAAAGTAAAGCAAAAACAATCACATATTTTATTTTTTTACAGGAGCCTTGGATGTACGGTGGTGGAGATGCTAACAGAAAAGCCTCCGTGGGCTGAATACGAGGCCATGGCGGCTATATTCAAGATTGCCACTCAGCCCACCAACCCACTGCTGCCCTTGCACACTTCCGACCAGGCACGGGACTTCATTAGCTGCATCTTTGTGGAGGCCAAGCACAGGCCCAGTGCTGAGGAGTTGCTCAGACATCCCTTCTCCCAGATTATGTGCTAAAGCCTGCCTGGTTTTCTGAACTTTGACCACAGAGCAGTAGCTTCTTTGAAACCCATTTATGGCAGAAATCCAGACATGGAACAGGTCTAGAAGTTGGTTAAACCCACTGAACCTCTGCCACCGTTCAGATGCTCCTCTCACACAAATCCAAAGAACAAGACAGTTTAACAACAGCAGTAATCAATGCCTTAAAAACCAATGCCAGTACATGCGCTGACAAGGGTCACCACCAGGGGGAAACAAAACATTAAATATCTCCACACTCCAAA
Organism: Percina caprodes; assembly: GCA_013375575.1. Lineage (NCBI taxonomy): Eukaryota > Metazoa > Chordata > Actinopteri > Perciformes > Percidae > Percina > Percina caprodes. The sequence continues at coordinate 664,376 of JABXJD010000002.1, read as the reverse complement.
TGATGCACTCCAAAGGCAGCATCATTCAAGTCATGCACCGGTTGTTTCTTCTCCTGTGTTTACATTCACATATTGGGCAGTTATGAGAAATGCCAGGAAGACCTACAGTGTTTAAAACATTTTATTTTAATGCTACAGCACACAACAGTGTTAAATGGACAGGATTGTTCTCTTGTTTTCCACCTCATCCCTGTCTCGTTTTGAACAAGGAAAACTTCACCGTTAAACTAGAACTCTGTTAAGCTATTAGTGATGCACTTCACATTTCTGACTACATGTTTTTGTAGGATGAAACACAGCAATGTCACATGGAGATATGTGTAGAGTAGCTACACTGGAGTATAATAGAAGAATTATCAATAATTAGCAGGTTGAGTTATGTTTTAGTTTCAGCCCTACAGTATTAAAGCTCTAGTGAGTAGTTTCTGTCGACCCCCATAAGGAATTCTAAGTAATGACGACAACACTGTTGCCACGTCCACATGATACAAGCCTTCCGTGATTGTACACAGCCCCCACCCCTCCTCCACGCTAATAGTCAAGGAGGACACGGAGGATTAAAAAAAAAAAAACATGATGGACTATTCAGAAGAAGTCATTATCCAGACGACACAATCTTCTGAACATAGCCATACTGAGAAATACAGAGAGAGTTGTGTGGTGCTGATTCTTAATTTGCTTTGTATCAACTCACATGGCAATGGCTTGAATGTAATGGACGTTCATTAATATCAAAAATTTACGCACTAAGGCTTTAAGCTATCTTTTACCATGGTTTAGTAATCTTACGGGTAGACATGAATAATGAGAGCCAAATAAACACATTTCTCTACTTACAGTAGCCTCAATAGACCACGATGCACGGCATCTACTAGCCCCAGTTTGTGCCTCCTATGGTATTTCCATTACATTAAAATCCCAGTGGTGAGCTTCTGTTCTCTAATTATGCAGTGATCTTTTATCTTTGCTTAACTACACTTACTATTGCTCTGAGGTTAAGCACTCTTCTAACCATCTGAATGGAAAAAATATTCAACAAACAAAAACGTTCATTCACGTTGTATAAATAAAGCAGACATGTCATTTCTGGCTACAATCTTTGTTTAGATCTGGAAACTTGGTAAATCATTTTATCTGTATTGATATTTTATAATTGAAAATAATGTTTTAATACATTTATTTTGAAGTACAAATACAGCAAGGGCATATGGCATATTCAGAAAAAGGTTAAAAGAGTGTGAATGCCCTCAGAGCAGCAGTAACTTCTGTTATATGATATTCTGTGTTTTTAACGATTACTGGGTCTTTATTTTACAGAGAACCAATGGCTTAGCTCTGTGACTTAAATGCAAGTGCAACACATGAGAGGCACTTACTGAGGCATTGCAGCTCCAATACCTGATTTGGTCAAAGATATGACTTCATTTTTCTCCACAGAAAAAAACACTCCCTCCACTATCACTATTGCTGTCCTATCTGTAAAACTAATGAATGCATGCAGAGAAATTAAGAGAATCAGTGCATTTCAGTACAGTCTTGCAATATAAATCGAATAATCCACTCATAAAGCATGAGGATGACATGCACTGTAATTGCGTAAGAGGGGCTAAGAGTGGATTTTTCTTTTTGACTCAACCGTCTTATTATACCTCAATGTGACTTAGATAGAAACCTTGCCATCCTCTTCTTGTAGATATTCAGCATCACAGTTTTTCTCAGCTAACAAAGTGCCAAAAAGGAGCAGATAAAAAATATATGATACGGCTGTGGTATCAGTTATATGTGAAAGGTATGGTTTGAAAATACAAAATGATGGCCTTAATTTGGAAGTGATTTCCGTTGCCTTTGCCTAAGCACTAACAGTTAATGTGTGTCCGGACCAAACATTCCTGACTGAGAAGCCTTAGCTTAAGGATCAATTTTAAATCAGATGCACTTTTATATAAAATGAATGTTGTGGAATTTTTGTTCTCTACCAAAATTTGATTTTTTTTTTTAACTTCAAATGTGAAACTTGTTTCATTTTTATTTATATCCCCATGTCCATCCCGATTAGATTTTTTTATTAGCAAATATATATGTATAAATATATTTTTTATATTTAGACAATGTCAAATCTAATGATACTTTCAGGACTTTGTGTCATTAAAGTAAATCATTGAAAGCAGCTGGTTTTGCAGACATTACAGAATTGGGGTTTATAAATGAAAAAAGGGTGCAAAACAAACTCTGGCTGCCTGGTTCTTGTTCCAGCTCAAACAAAAAACCTTTCCACACACTTAATTATACATTTTGATGACAGTTTTACCTGACAGGTTATGGAAACTTTGAAAATTTGCTCATGCTGCTCTGACACATGGATGAGGTTTCATGAATGAAACCTTTAAGGGCTTAACTGCGGGGAGTATTTTGTGTGTGATCTCAGTGTTACTGAAATGTAATTGAAGGGTGTGTGAGCCAAAGATGAGCAGGATTGGAGCCAGTGCTGGATGTCAGAGTTTGTTGTTCAACCTAGACGACGACTTTGTTTATCCCAGGGTTCAGACGCGTCCAGTCTTCTGGGCAAAGGGCTTGCTGCTTAAAGCTAACATGAGAACTTTCTATAGGGCTGCTACAGGCTAAAGGCAGCTAAAATATGTTCAGTGTTGTAAATAATGCATTTTTTAAGGAAAAGACAGCAGGATAAAGAACCCTGTGGTAAACAAATGAACACAAACTAGTTGTTTAGAGATCTGTATATGTAAATGTATGATTATATATCATGACTTGCAGTGCAAAGTCTAATGTATCAAATTTATTTCATAGCAAGAAAAGAATAGTATGTTTAATGACAGTGTGTGTGTGTGTGTGTGTCTATATATATATATATATATATATATATATATATATATATATATATATATATATATATATATATACCATGACCTTTCTCCAAAACAAATAAATCTTTTTTAAAGTTTTTAAAAAATGGGTTGTTTGTTAGTTTGTTCATGTATCGAAGGACAGTTGTGGCCTTTCCAGACTTGGTGAGTCCAGTAAATGAAAGGTGACTGACTTCATTGTTGGCAGTAAGAAGCTACTTTATTGATGCACTCGATTTCCTCTCTCTCTCTCTTTCTTTCTCTCTCTTTCTCTCTCCCCCTCTCATTTTGTTTCTTCCTCTTCTCTCATGAAGAAAAACAGGAGGCAGTGACACAGGAAGGAAAGATTTCTACAACCGTGTCTAGCTGTGAAATGGGTAAGCAGATTGTATCGAACAAAGGGTCTTTTTCTTTGGTAGTTGTTTGTGGCTTCCTCTGCTTCCCTCGCTCTTCAACCTCTAGATGTTATATGTCAGAGAGGATTGGTTTGAGTAGTTTAATCCTGAATTCAACATGTTGGGTTTCTGTTAAAGATAAAATATCAGCACAGCTACCACTTTGGTCCGGACTGAAACATCTCTGAAATTGTTTGATGGTTTGCTGTGACATTTGGTACAGACGTTTATGGTTAGAGGATAAATCCTACTGAGTTTGCTGATCCTTTAGTGCCACCAGCAGGTTGACATAATGTGAAATTTCTTGACAGAGTTTACATAGATTGCCATGAAATTTGAAATCTTTTCAAATGCTATAAAACTGAATAAGACACCCCAAAGTTAATGAAAGTAGAGATTTGTACTTGCCAAAGAGCATTGTGTGGAATCAATCATGTTATTTTGGGAAAATTAAAAAGAACATTGACATAGGAAAACGGGTCAATTTGACCCGAGGACAACATGAGGGTTAAACAACCCAACAGAACAAATATATATCCACCATGAGCAACATTACCATGCTTCCTACACGATGAAGCATCAGAAATATTAGCAAAATAATACATTATGAATGATTATACAAGTCATTTTACATTATGGATACTTTTACTTTACAAATTAAGTATATTTTGCTAATGATACTCCTGTACTTTTATTTAAGTAAAATTATTTTTGCATTGTGTCTATATTTATTAGTAGCAGTAAGAAAAATATGAGAATAGGTCTTCCATCTCTGAAAACAAGGATTTGCAAGAATTTTATTAAATGTGAGGACAACACACACACAAGGTGTGTTTCAGCTAAGTAACAGCTGCTGGACTAGATGCATGGGCCGATTATGAGAAATTAAGCTCCTGGGCACAGACACGCAAAAAAGGACCCACCATCTTTCCTACATAGGAGCAAGAGCAATGTTGGCATTTACTGTCTAGCTGCAGTTGCTTCGCGTCTCTTTGTAGTCATTTTGTTTCTTTCTGGTCATTTTGCTTCTCTTTGTGGTCAGTGTGTGTCTCTTCGAGTGACATTTTGCAGGTGAAGGCCAGTAGGAGGGGTGTGCCTGTTCAGTAATGCATCCATGACTAGATGAAGGTGTAAACCGATACTCTTACTGACATGAAATGATTTTGATGTAATAATGCCATTTCCGAAAACACTTTCTTTCCTTCAAAGAACAGAGGCGATATCACTGCTGGATCTCAGACATGCATCTGTTTCTCAAAGGCAAAAGCCTTTCTTTGCTTTCTCTCTGAACGCTGTTAAATGTTTTTTGATATAACTTTTTTTGTGAGGGTGTTCTCTAATGTGCTTCCATTGTTTTGTCTGTTTTTACTCCTCCAATATTAACAATTACATGCTTTTTTTTGGATCTGTTTGTTTTTGTTAGCAGCCTCAGGCCTCAGGACTAACACACGTGGTTGAAATTAATCTTTAGTACAGGGATTCATGGTAAGTAAGAAAAATCCTGTTTTAGTATAAGTCAATGTTACTTTTCTTAAATAAGGCTACTCCTCCTTTATTACAACCAGTCCGTGAAATCAGGGCCTTGATGTAGTGATGAAGGTGGGGCTGAGTATTTCCAACTCTATAGTCAAGATTCAATTTGGCATGTGGCCATCAGTAAGGGTGAGGGATAGCTGCAGAGAGGTTCACACTGGGGATTCTGGGTGTAAAATGCCAGAGCACAAAGCAAGTGTTGAGTGTTACGCCACCAAACTAAGCTGGCAGACTTGTGTCTTTGGCCTGACATCAGAATGAGTCCAGCAGCATTAAGATTCTGCCCTGCACCCTTTTTCCTTGTAAGTCCTGCAAATGAAATGGTCTCCTCATGTTGGACACATGAATCAGCTGTTTGACTTGCCCCCCCAGTGGCTCCAGCAGCAAAGAGGGAAGGGCCTGCACCACCCACTCTTCTCTCTCTGTGGATGTTTAATGTTTGGGACATATTACCTCAGTGACCAGATCTGAGGCAACGGCCGTGATTGTCTAAAAAATCCAAAGAAGCAAAACAATTAGTGTCACATTAATGATGCAACCTGCCATTAATCCTTAGAAATGAAGCCTTTTAAAGTTAACAAATCTCTGCCAGACTTACAGTGAGCCATCTCGTTTAACCTCTATTAACAAGAGAGCAATTGGAATTCAAGACACTGCGTTGTTTTTCATCCTTCTCAGCAACAACCAGATGGTAGAGCCATACAGTGCTTTATTTACCCAGTACCACTGGTTTCCACTCCCTGTGATTTTACAACCCAGTAACAAAGAAGTCCTTTATGTCCCACTTCTGTTGTGGTTTTAATAGCAACACCAAAGTTAAATGACTATACCACTGTTTTACCGTCTTAACTACAAATAATGTTTAAATTAAAGTTTCAACTAATGCTGGAAGATTTACTAGGCTACTTTAAAATGTCAGACTATATTTATAGTAAATAAGATAAAACACATTGTTTTTAATAACAATTGCCGTGCCCTAATTGTTCTTGTGTTCAGGAATGTACACTAAGAGAAGAAGAGGTCACAATTTCATCTCCACTTATCCCGTCCCAGCTGAAGTGCCCTGACGTAGCCGGCCGTGCGGTTGTCAAGGTAATGGGTGAAAATGGTTTTGTAACGCAGCCTCTGTTAGTCGTCCTGGAGTTCAGATTAGGTCTGTACTCCCCACTCCCTCCCTCCCATTTCTCCTCAGTTCTACTATAAATCTGTCCAGTAGGTCTAATAACCAGAACATCATGAACACCCCAGAGTCCTTCAGTCTCACTGGAGCCTCGGCTGCATGAATCTACCACTGCGATAATTAAAGTGTGCATGTCTGCAGCATGATGCTCAACCAATTGTAGATGTACAGTTATGTTAATTTAAGAAATATTTGTTGTAGCTATAAGATCATGACAGTCATCCCTGGTCACTGGCTCAGGTGCTTTTGTGCGGACACTTTGGCGTACACCATTCTTGGTGCTGAGTGGCGCATGCTTAAATGTACAGAATTCTTTGAATGCCATGAAATAAATGCTTCTAAAATGCATAATGTGCAAACACACTTTAGTTAGGTCAAATCATTTCATTTTTCACATCACCAAATGTATTTCTTGCTACAAAATTAAGAAAACACAAATGAATGATGTTAAGATACTGAATGAATAACACTAATTTCATAGCACAAAATGCACTTTTGAAAGGCTCGCCAGTGTGTCAAGAAAGTGTATTTTGTTTAGTGTAAAAGACAAATAATAATACTCTTATTGTAACTATAATTGTTGGCTTTTGTCTGACTTTTTTGTCTCACAATATGCAAACAAAAAGATCCAAAATGAAGTGCGTAACAATTGTGTAATTGTGTAATACTGTGTTTAAGGAAAGTAGGGGACTGGTATTATAGCCATAGTAAAAATGCTGACTTTGGGATATAAAAAGTTGTTTAGTTTTTATTACATACAGATTTACAAATGAAGTATTGTTTTAAACCATGATGTGATTCTGTATTATTTAATACGTTTATAATAACACTATTACTATCCCTCAACAAGGTGTCTAAAAAAAACTTAGTGTTGAACACTTTACCAAAACCTAAAATTGGTACAATTAAAAGCTGATTTAAATGGTTCATGAAATTGGCAAAAAACTGAGATAACAAACAGATAAGAGCAGAGTTATACTGAAAATTGTGACTTTAATGAAGACTAATCTAATTCCGTGTTATCCTCATTATTGGGACCGAAAATGTAATTCCACTAAATCCTGCAGGCTTATATGTTGGACTTTGTGCAACACACCAAAACAATTAACATGTCTTAATTGATCTGCTTCATCTGTCAATCTGCTGTCTGTTTATTTGATTAGAGTGTGAACATCTCTTCCCAACAGCTCCATCCTTTTATTCCTTCAAACTTTCTGTTTTCTGTTTTTGTGAGAGAGCATGTGTGGTCAGGTTGAATTGGCGGCCAGATCCTGTCACACAAAATCCTTTTCATTAAGCTGGAACAGAAAGAAAGAGAGAAAGACATAAAGGGGTGAAAGCAAGAGTGTGAGAGAGAGAGAGAGAGAGAGAGTCAGAGGCCGAGGTAGAAGACAGAAAGGGGGGGAGGCCAAGAGACATTTGTAGTTGAGTGGACGAGCACAGACAATCCCTGGCACACAGCTCTTTGAGTGTCATGTAAACCACCCATTCCCTCTCTCTTTTTGTCCCATTCACTGCCTGCCTGCCACCCTCCCTTTTCTCTGCCGCACCCTGTGGCCTCTCGGCTTTGGACTTGGGGGTTCACCCTGCCTCTATAAAAGCCCTGTTAGTGCCCCATGTGTGCTTCATTCCCCATCATGGAAAGTCAGAGAGTCCAGTCCTCATACAGAAAGCGCTTTGGGCCTCAGGGCTCCGGCAGCACAGGAGTCAGAATTTCTTCAGGCCGCCTCTCCTGGCATGGCACTCCACGCAACCTCACCCACTCCAGCCCCATGTCCCGGATCTCCTTCGGCTCAACAAACACGGCCTTGCTCCTGGGGAGCCCTGTGGACCGGCTGGACTTCCCAGCTGACTCCCTGATGAAGGCCCAGTACAAGGAGACACGCACCAACGAGAAAATGGAGATGATGGGCCTGAATGACCGTTTTGCCAGCTACATAGAGAAGGTGCGCCTGTTGGAGCAGCAGAACAAGGTGCTGGTGGCGGAGCTGAACCAGCTGAAGGGGAAAGAGCCCAGCCGCCTGGGAGACATCTACCAAGAGGAGCTGAGAGAGCTGCGCAGGCAGGTGGACGGTCTCACCACTGGCAAAGCTCGGCAGGAGATAGAGAAGGACAACCTGGCTGCAGATCTGACCATGCTCAAGCAGAGGTAGGAGTAAGCTGGGTGGGACTCCTGTAGGGCGGAGGATTGTGTTGGTCTGATGTACAGCAGCACTTGTGTCATAATCTCACTGGCTTTTGCAAATTATGTATTTTGCTTGCTTGCTTTTACTTTCTGATGATAAAAAATACAGTCATTTTAAATTTGGCAAAAAACGTTTTGGAAGTTTCTTTGGACAAAAAACAGCCCAATGACTAAAAAACAAATGGAAAGTAAAAATTAGACATTTAAAGATACATTTGGTGCTAAAATTTCAAATTTAGATCAATTAATAAAAAGACATGTAACAGGTAGAGGGAAGTAGTACCAAACTTCTGCCCAATTTCTCCCTTCTTGTGGATATCTGAGTTTTACCCACTGAATTTCTGTTTTATCTTCTGTAAAGTGAGCAAGAAGCATCACAAGAATTATATCCTCTCAAAAATATTGGTCCTTATCCAGATTTGCTCACAAATGTGCTTTGGGATTTTGTAAAATATCAGGACTGGAAAAAGACATTCAGTATGCATAGCTTGAGGTCTCTCAGAACAAAATAAGATAGGTTCATTGCATAGCTGAGAGTTTTTTTTTTTTTAATTACGAATGCATTCATATGCAGATTTGGTTTGTCTCTCTTTCGTTGGAATGCAGACAACTGTGCGCTACCCGAGCTTTACTCCTGGATCCCTCTTCACAAACTTGATCCTGACTGAATTGAGTGAGTGTGGAGGAATGAGGCAAACATAATGGCAGCTGTCCACAAAGGAAATAGACAGCCAGGCAGATGTTTTTTTTGTCCCCTGTTACTCCATAACAGTGATTCACTGCAGTCACATACAGCTTTTAAGTGGCATGAATCTATAATTGAATTTAGGGAAGGAGAATAACCAATTTATTATCCCTGAGGGTGGAAAGGTCTCTTTCAGGCTCCTCTCTTCCCTCCAACTAATATGGAGCTGCCTCCCCCCTGAAAGAATGGCAGAATAAATAGTGATGGTCGTGGCTGAGAAGGACAAAGGTCACTTTTGTGATTCTGTAGCTTTTCTTGCACCACTCTATTCAGCAAACTCTGTGTGAAGCTATACAGATGTTACCCCAAGTTGGGGCATTTATGTTGCCATGACCCAGATGGATTGCAGTTTGGTGTGTATCTGTGTGTGAGGTTGTGAGGCATGCGTGTGTGTGTGTGTGTGTGTGTGTGTGTGTGTGTGTGTGTGTGTGTGTGTGTGTGTGTGTGTGTGTGTGTGTGTGTGTGTGTGTACTCCATCCCGTGGGAAAGGCCTCTGGCTGTTAGATTGGAGGGAATGTGTAATGATGCATAAATTGCCCTTTCAGCTGGGCCCCAGCCCTCTCCTGAAGCACAAGGAGCAGCAATAAAGCTCACAGTAAAAATCTGATTGCAATGCTTGATATAGGTTTTCAGTTTTCATGGTTTGGCTCTTATTTAACAGGAAAGTCTCATTTGAATTGCAGAAAACATTATAGTTTCTCTGTTACTGATGTTGTGCCATAAAACAGCAGGCATACCATGCATGAGAGCAACACAATTGTTGGGATTATTTAAAGGCTTATTTCACTGTTGGAAAGGTGAATATATCTTTAAATTGGTTAACTTATGTAGTAGAAATGGGAAATTGTTTTAGAATTTAATGCCTTCTAGGCTGAGAAAAGACAGAAAATGTGTTTTTTGGCTCATGCGGATGAAAGACACCAAATCCCAGAATGTACTTGCTTCGCTGCTCTACGAGTCCACTCCCAAGCCACGCCTATTGTTTACAGACATAGACAGACAGTGAGGCATTCAACTCAACTCAAGTGTGTTTTATTGTAATTTCAACCATATACACGAAACAACGTTTCACTGTGGTTCAAGTGGTGTTACACATTTAAAATATATAACAACAACAACATTATATAAAAACGACATACGAAACAGGCTACATTTAGTGCACACACATTGTAGGCTCCGTAAAGTTCAGTTGACGCAATAGTAGCATTAGCGCTTGTAGTCATTAGAATAGCACGGTCATTCAAAAATACTACTGGGTTTCTATTGATACAAAGCTTAATGCTAATCGGTATCGGTAAGTATCCCTTTAAGGGATTTTTGTAAGAAGATTTGTAAGGGATTTTTCGCAAGAAACATAATTTTTTATTAAAAACTATGATTCAGCATTTTCAGCATTGTACATCATCATCTATGAAGCACTTTAATTTCCTGTTTTAATCCTTTTATGTGACTAAATCAGGTTGCAAGATGAGATTGGCCTCCGACAGGATGCAGAGAACAATCTAAATGCCTATAGACAGGTAATTCTGCTGATATTCCTTTTAAATTCATAATCCAAGCAATTCATTTATTCTGACAGCCCACCCTCATTCCTCTTTGTGCCTCATTCTTTGCATAGGATGTGGATGAGGCATCTCTCAATCGTGTTCAGTTGGAGAGGAAGATCGATGCCTTGCAGGATGAAATCAACTTTCTGAAGAAGACTCATGAAGAGGTAAGAATAACATTGAAAGAAAAAAACATGCCCAATTAACTTTAACTATCACCACCTGTGCCACATTTAACCATCTAATGAACTTTACTTCACTTTTCCCACTACCTTGCCCCCACCCAGGAGCTGCGTGAGTTACAGGAGCAGATCATGGCCCACCAGGTGCATGTTGACTTGGATGTATCCAAACCCGACCTGACTGCTGCTCTAAGGGACATCAGGGTCCAGTATGAAACCATGGCCACCTCAAACATGCAGGAGACTGAGGACTGGTACCGATCCAAGGTCAGAGGACTCAAACATATACCGTTCATGAAGTGTGTAGTACTGAGAAATAGAGTTATATACTTTAATATACCTTTGTACACAGTTTGCTGACCTGACAGATGCAGCCAATCGAAATGCAGAAGCCTTGCGTCAGGCCAAACAGGATGCCAATGAATACCGGCGTCAGATCCAAGTGGTGACCTGCGATCTTGAGGCTCTCCGCGGAACAGTAAGTCCAGAAAAACACTGTGTGTTATGAACATATTGGCTAATATATATAATATATATATATATATATATATATATATATATATATATATATATATATATATATATATATTATTATATATATATATATATATATAATGTAATCCAGCTCTGATAAAATGAACATGATGTAGCTTCATCAATTGAATCTGAAATAATTTAAATGATGCATTTTGGTACCACAAAATTACAGTGAATTCCGACAGTAAGTAGCAAACAGTGACGATTTTTTGCTCTACATATTATCACAATGGAGCTGAGAAGCAGGTTAAAGTGCAGGCTCCCAACTTCGAGGATGTTAACAGTCACATCATATGAACAGTTTAGAAAATGTTGCTCTTTTTATTCACAATTTCCCAATTTTACTTACTAAACAAAACATATTTAAAACCTGTACAGACAGCAAGACAATGACAATTAAACTTAAAATGTTAAAACATGGGTGTCTTGCCTGTAAATTAGGATTGTTGAACTAATAGCATCAGTCAGTGTTGGCAGCATAAATGGCCTTTAAAATAATCTGATTGGAACATTACAATGAACCCTCAATAGAGTCTGCTACATTAGATGTTGGTGTTCATCACTTGGCCTTGTCTCTTCTCTTTAAGAATGAGTCTCTGGAACGCCAGCTCCGGGAGCTTGAGGACCGCTTCGCCATGGAGACTACTGGTTACCAAGATACAGTGAGCCATCTGGAGGAGGACATCCATGCGCTGAAGGAGGAGATGGCTAGACATCTGCAGGAGTACCAGGACCTTCTCAACGTCAAGCTGGCCCTGGATATTGAGATTGCCACCTACAGGAAGCTGCTGGAGGGGGAGGAGAGCAGGTGAGCCATAGCTCGGCAGATCGGTTGGGTTTGACACAACCAACAAATGTAAACAAGTCATGATAGTAGATATTCATCCTTCTTCTTCCTTCAGGATAACCATTCCGGTTCAGAGTTTTTCCAACCTGCAGTTTAGAGGTCAGTATCATCATCATCATCATCATCATCATCATCATCATCATCATCATCATCATCATATTTTGCAACAATAAATATTATAATTTTAACAGAAGAATTTGAGATTTTTTTGGAGAGGTTCACAGTGTTGTCCTCACCCTTTAAGTATACTGCATTTACTGTATACCCGATAGCTGAGTAAAACATCTTTGAGTATGTATGTATTTGTATTTACTGTATGTATTTCTTAGATTGCAATTTTTTTCCTCTATTAATCATTTAGAAACCAGTCTGGACACTAAAAGCCCAGAGGCCCACGTGAAGAGGAGCATCCTGGTTCGAACTGTGGAGACCAGAGATGGGGAGGTATGTGCTTTTACAAAACAACACAGTTAAACTCCCGCACACTGAAGCAGGCCAATAATGCACATCTCACCATTTCCCTCTGGAGGGCAATGTTGAACCCTTCTGCAAGTTTTCACACTCATTCACTTACCATGTCTGATGCCATTAGCAGCAAAAACTCACTAGGGTTTTTTCTGTTTTAAACTCTGATGTATTTTCTTTTCAGATCATTAAGGAATCAACAACTGAACATAAAGATCTTCCATAAAGTTCCATCCTCGGTCATGATCTGAGGATCACTACAATTTTGTTTTTTGTTTCCAAACCCCAAAGCTGCCTCATCAGTCATTACATTATTTCATTTTTCTCTACTTTCATCATCACCTGCATGCTAATCTGTTTACTGCCCCACAACCATGACATTCCCATTGAATGTCTGCACAAAACATCTATGTTCAGCTTTTGTACAGCTGTGAGTAGGATGTAGATCACTCATCTTAAATGGTCTTTAGCTTGTTCCAATAAAAACTAATGGAAATCACTGGTAACCTGTTTACTTTTAATTTAGACTGACAGACCAGATTTTCTAGCATATTTTCAGATTAGTGGCCTTAGAAGATGCCTTAAAACAGTTGTGGAGTTGTGAGCTAATATCTTCAGCTAATATGTAGCATGGTGGACGTATGGTTATGTGTATGTGAAATGTGGCAAGGGAAGTACAAGAGGGAGTTGTGGTTTTTCTGATGTGATGAAGAATTGGATTTAGGCTGGGATTGAGAGGTATGTGTATGTTAGAGCAGCTTTTGGCAGAACGTTGGGTAAATTTGAGCTGTTTATATTAAACCCTTGCCTGGTGCTATTTTGAATTACATTCCTTTTGTTGTAGCAGCAGTCACCTCTGCTCCTGTGTTGCTGCTTATATTACCTGCAGGGGTTTTCAATTAGGGCATCACTTGTGGCTCATTAGATGTGTGCTCAGATTGGAGGTGAGTGGAGCTATGCTGTGAGTTTGCGCAGATCATCAAACTCATGTGTCCATGTTACTTTTTCACACAACCCTAAACCTCACTAGGTGGCCAAACAGTCTGCTATGGCTGCATTTGATGGGTAAAACTGCAAAACCAGAAGATGACAAATGTGTATGACTTATTGGACAGTCAGTGATCTGTAGACATTGTGATTGAGTTTACTGTATATGTTTCTTTACTGACACCAGGGAAAACCACTAGGCCCAAAGGTGCTCAAGAGTCAAGTAAGATCTGTTGGACATATCAAAATCACGAGGACATCAGACAAAAACAGCTGACAGGCAATTGAGATAAAATCACTGCAAAGTCCAAAATGAATTAAAGGTATAATCTTTAATATGAGTTTTGGCATCAGGATTTTTGCACAGTCATTCGCATAACAACCTATTTTAGGTGTGTGTGTTTTTTTCCACATGACTGCACCAACGGCAGATGCTGAATGTTTGTATGCTTTTGACTCAGAGGGCTGTGACCATGGCAACATTTACAGTGATGTCAATTGCATACTGTTGCATACTAAAAGGTTCTCCCATCAACAGCAAAACTAACAACAGTCAGAGGAGTCTATATAAACCTACACAGTCCTGAGGGGATGTCTAATGAGCCAAAATAAACAAGAACAACTTTCCCTTCACATCTGCTCTTCTGCATCCTCCATCGCACACTTGGTGTCCTCTCTTGAACACAACCTGATAAGACATTTTTTGACACCAGGATGCGTAAGGACATGTCTACTTATCCAGCAGGGCTGATAGGGACAGAGCCAGGTGTGGAGTAGGTGTTCGGAAGATAATGAGTTGTCTTCCAGCCTCCAGTTAATCCACCAACCTCCCTTCTCTATCAGCCAATTTCTGTAGGGATTGGCTGATAGAAAGTGAGACACCGAGACAGGGGAGAATGAGATAACCTCCAAGAAAACCTACAGCACCAGATATCTTTATTTGTTTTATCTTGAAAGGGAGGATGCTGGGGTAAAAAGGCAAAGGAGGGTGGGAGGCTGATAGGATGGACGGATGTCACAGCTTAATCACTGCAATCCAAATCTCCTGCTTTGTTGGAAGTCCCGCTGAATGAAGCCGTGCTGACAGGCCCTGCCACTAATGAGAGTGGTGCTAGGCTGAAACTGACTGTCGCTGTGCTAGTCACCAAGGACACGCTGTGGACTTGTATTCCCATGTGCCTCACACCTTCTCCCCTGGCTCCACATCTTCCACTTGTGTCACTCAACCCCTTCTCTTGTTTCTCCCAATAACATGCAACCCTCTCTTGTATTCACTTTGTTTTTGTGACTCCTCGTCTTGTAGCAAAGATACAGATGAATCTGCTTTTTTTTTTGGTAAGACACCTCTGCAGATTTGAATGTAACATTAGTTTTGACCAATGCTATGCGCTATGATGTCATGTTAACAACATTAAAATTTTGTTTGTTCGAGTTGATGCCTTTTGTTTTGTTTCTAGCAAGGTGTCCATCCATTTTTATTGTTCATGTGTTCGTAGTTTTGTTCATTTGCATATGATTCAATACTGACACATACACAACCGTTGAAAAGTTTATAATCTCCTGTCACAAAAGCTTGATTGGGTATAGTCAGATGGCTGAGAGGACTATTCTATAGCTGCATCTCATGCCACTTATTTGATAGCTCCTCGACTCCTCGGTCCTCGGCTGAACCGGAAGTTGTCCTGTCCCTCCTCGGTAAAAGCTAAACAGCTGACGTATTCATGTGACGCTTCAGAGGAAAGGCCATTTCATCGCTCTACAACAAAATTGCTTGTTTCCTCTCTCCTCCGATGAATTCCTTGCATCTCTCCCGTGTCTCCTCGAGAAAGGGAGGCAAGTGGAGGACTTAAGGAGGGAATATAAGCGACATGAGAAGCACCTCATATTTCTGAATGCTTCTAAGTTTTAGAAAATCCTCTTTACAAATAGATGCTATTTGGTATAAAGGGTTTGTTTTGTACATGGAGAACAAAGTTTCAACCAGAATGACAACCAAAACAATAAAAAGTGGCCAAAACTATTTCAAATGTAAACAATATATTTGTTTTTTTCTCTGTTAAAAAAATCCATGATTGAGGAATGGAAAAAAAAACATCAGTTGAACAGTTGATTCCAACCTTCAGCTTTCATCTGACTGAAAAGATGACATAAGTGCTCTGAATTAAAGATTTCAAGAGATAGTAATCTAGAAATTTAATTTATCACGTCCTTTAACTTTGGATTTCAATTTGGTTTGAGTGATTAAAGGATAGTTCCACACTCAAATTAGTATTATTGCTGTAGCAAGGAGATTTTAAAATAAGTGATTTACAGCTGACACTCATTAGAAAGTTTAACCAAAGCCAATATGAGGCCTGAGCAGTCTGAGTTAAAACAAAATCTTCTCTTTGTGTTGCTGTCCTCAACAGAAACAATTTTTAGTACTTAAAAGACTTTATCTGTGGAAGATACACACTTTATATGTCTAATTCAAACTGCTGATGCCTCATAATAACCCCTGGATTTTGTCCACACCTCTTTCATTTGAAGAATGTTAGTTTTCTTCCCAGCCAGCAGGGAGGAATGAATACAGCACACAAAAGCTAATTCAGTGTGGGTAAGTGAGAATTGTTTTAAGACAGACTTGAAAACATGAGAGCATTCTTTAAGTTTTGTGTTACTGCATTTCATAAACACATCCTTTTTAAGAGCTGTTGCACTCTCTGAATCGTCTTGGTTCTGTTGGCTCCCTTCACTACAACAAATATTGTAATGTCTCCCAATTAGGAAAGCTTGAACAAACTGAAAACACCCAGTATGGTGACAGCTTTGTTTTTGAGGATTCAAGCTGTGTTTAGGTGCTATATGATATACTGTGAAAAATCTTTCACATTTAGTTGTAAGAAACATTTAGTGAAGGACTTTCAAACCGAATATAATCTAAATTAGAAAGATCAAAGCCTTGTTTGTATCAATTATGTTTAATAAAAGCATGAAGATAAATATGAGAGAAGGTATCCTCTGATTTTTATCTGCTACTTGAGGCATTTAACAAGAAAGTAATAATGATGACATCAGAAACCTTCTCAATATATGGTCAAAACAACAACTGCATCTAACCATGATTATGGTTTGCCAAACAAAACATTTGTGTAAATGTGGTTTGAAATTAAAAGACTTCAAGGCTTTTGAAGACCCAACATGGAAGTATAAGCTTTCCAGCACATACTTGTTTTTGTCCTGAGCTTCAGTATATTTGAAAGTAATGCAGACATTCTTACAGATAAACGCATCATTCTTTAGGATGATGTGTAACTGTGTGTGTGTGTGTGTGTGTGTGTGTGTGTGTGTGTGTGTGTGTGTGTGTGTGTGTGTGTGTGTGTGTGTGTGTGTGTGTGTCAATGTCAATGTCAATGTCAATTTTATTTCTATAGCACATTTAAAAACAACAACAGTTGACCAAAGTGCTGAACAGGGTCGATGTCAAATACATAAATAACACGTGTAAAAATCACTCCAACCAAAATACATCACAAGGAGACAAACAACAACACTTTAAAACATCAGAATCCAGGTTAATGAGGGTTAAAAGCTACAGCAAACAGGTGCGTCTTAAGCAGCGATTTAAACGATTGTAAGGTCTGTACAGCTTTAATATGCATGGGGAGGTTGTTCCATAGGGTGGGGGCGCCCACTGCAAAAGCTCTATCGCCCTTATTTTTTAGCCTTGATCTAGGGACATCCAAGAGCAGCTGATTTGACGACCTCAGCGTTCTGACTGGAGAATGATGGCATAAGAGATCATCCAGGTAAGATGGCGCAAAACCATTTAAGGCCTTAAAAACAAGCAATAAAATCTTAAAATCTATCCTGTAACGGACAGGTAGCCAGTGGAGGGAGGCCAAGACTGGCGTTATGTGTTCACATTTTTTTGTTGTAGTTAAAAGGCGAGCAGCTGCATTTTGGACTAGCTGCAGCCGATTTAAAGATTTTTGGTTCAGACCCATATATAAAGAATTACAATAATCCAGCCGAGCAGTGATAAAAGCATGGATGACTTTTTCAAGGTCTTTTGAAGGAAGGTAGGCCTTTATTTTAGCTATAAGTCTTAACTGAAAGAAACTGGTCTTGACAACTGCACTGATTTGTTTGCTAAAAGTAAATGAGGTGTCAAAAATAACACCAAGATTTTTAATAGTGGATTGATTTTGGGAGGCTAAAGGGCCCAAAATGCCAAAAGGGTCACCCAGTGCGTCCGAACGTCCAAACGTGATGATTTCTGTTTTATTTTCATTCAGAGTGAGGAAGTTTAACTCCATCCAGGTTTTTACCTCCTTTAAGCAGTCTAACAATGGCTGCACAGACTCTTTAGTTATAGATTTCATAGGCAAGTAGATTTGGATATCATCAGCAAAACAATGATAGGAGATGTTATGTTTCTGAAAAATGGAACCCAGTGGCAGCATAGTGAAAAGAGGATAGGGCCCAGAACAGAGCCTTGAGGGACCCCGCAGGTAAGAGGAGCAGCTGATGACGAGTGTTCAGCTAAATGAACAGAGAAGCTCCTGTCAGTCAAGTATGACTGGAACCATTTCAAGACAATACCTTTGATACCTACACAGTGTTCAAGGCGAGATAAAAGGATTGTGTGATCCACAGTATCAAAGGCGGCAGTCAGGTCTAGAAGCACCAGAGTTGCCTGAATCCACCGTTAGAAGGAGATCATTAAAAACCCTTAAAAGTGCTGTTTCTGTACTATGCCGTGGTTTAAAGCCAGTTTGGAACTTCTCCAGGATGCCATGGTTGGTGAGGAATGTTTGTAATTGGTTTAAGACTATTTTCTCCAGCACTTTTGAGAGAAAAGGTAGTTTGGAAATAGGCCTGAAGTTAGAGAGAACATCAGGATCCAGATCAGATTTTTTAATAAGAGGCTGCACTACAGCATGTTTAAAAGCAGCTGGGACACAACCTGCACTCAGACATGTGTTTATTAAAATAAGAATGCTGGACCCGACAGTATTAAAAACGTCCTTTAAAAGATATGAGGGAAGGATATCTGAGGGACAATTTGTGGGCCGCAGACTCTGAACTATCTTAGATAGTGAGGGGAGTGATACAGGCTCAAACTGCAGCCGAGTATGTAGGAGGGACCGAAGGGTCTATGGCAGAGGACGCAGGTAAAGATCTAAGCACAGAAATCTTTCCAATAAAAAATGTTTTAAAATCTTCGCATAATGTAAGTGTGGGCACGATTTGAGCTGCATTGCTAGGATTTATAAGGGAGTTGAGATTTTTGAAGAGGACTTGGGGCCTATGATTATTGTTGGAGACAATGTTGGATATGAATTTAGTTTTAGCGATTTTTACGGCTCTCTGATAGCTTGCAAGGCAGTCTCTAAGAATTTCTAGGGAGACCTGGAGCTGGTCTTTTTTCCATTTCCTTTCAGCTGTGTGTGTGTGTGTGTGTGTGTGTGTGTGTGTGTGTGTGTGTGCGTGTGCGTGTGCGTGTGCGTGTGCGTGTGCGTGTGTGTGTGTGTAACGTACAGTATGTTTGGTTTTGTCCAGCTCTTATCAGAGAAATGGTGGGTCTCAGGTCTGGACAGAAGTCAACCCTGAGCTGAAGGAATTCCAGGCTGATAAAACTCTCAGGCGGTCGGGGCCCTGGCTTTAAAACGCTTTCCCATCCAAAGCTGTTCCACAGGGCCGGGAAGGGGTAAGGATATGAATTTCTAAGCTCATTATCTTTCCTCAGCGGGTGCGAGGTGACAACAGATGTCATGTAAGCTACAGAAATCATGAAGACACACAGTCACCCAGTCTCGTTAGAAAATGCCAAGACTTTTTGTAGAAATACAGTACATAAGCATGGACTTCCAGTAAGGGTTTAGGCAAGATGAAAATACCATTAATTGTGCTATGAGTTCAATACAGTTTTGTCTCATCAAGCCATTCCTTACTTCACTAATGAATTCTGCTGATGCTTTTCATAAATGCGGCAAATAACATCAACATGAGAGAACATGCTGTACCACTGCCAAGGCTGCACAGATTGTTTTTAATAATTGCAAATATTTAGAAATTTTGAATCTGCATCTAATTTGAGTTACACTGAAATACTCTACAGATAAAACAAAAAGCTGATTAATCTGCAGCTTTTTGGATAACCAATGAATTATTTAAGAAATATTTCAAGCACAATTGCCACAAATTACCTAGTTCAAGGTTCTCAGTTGTTTGGATATGCTGCTTTTGTTTTCTTTAATGTGACTGTAAACTAAATATGTTTGGGTTTTGGACTTCTGGTAGACACAATAAACCATCTGAAGGGTCTCCTTAGACTTAAGGAAACTGGGACAGGTGTTTTGAACTATTTGCTGACATTTTATGGATCAAACAATTGATCAATTAATTGAAAAAACAAGATCCATTCATAGATAATGAAACAGCAAGTTTTTCGATAACTAATGTAAGCATTTTTATATATTCCTGGATCACCTTATAGATGTGAATCCACAAATATTTTTCATGTGAATTTCAAGTTTAAGATATCCTGCTGACTAATAAACACACAAACAAAAAGATAAACGCAAAAACAATGTTCTTGATGAGCTAATAAACTGAAATTTTAGAATTTTCAGTTTGCATAAATAATCAGGGGGATGCTGCAGCAGGTCCTACAAACTCACAAGTATCATCCAGTGTTGATGCCAACACTCTTTGTCTTTCGCTGCCTTTAGAGCACATTCTTGTCTTACTTGGCTCTCACACCAAAAGGTCATGGGAAGGCATGTGTGCTCCTTAGTTAATTTTAGCCCTCATTTCATCAAGGCCATTGAGACAAAACACAGAACAACCACCTCCGCCTGTCTGTCGGGACCATAAAGCCACATTCCCTCTGATGTCCAAACACCCTTTACAGACTGAATCACTGAACACTTACTCATGCCAACTGCTTTTTTGGACAAAGTAGAGCGATGACTTAAATGTTTAGGTCACTAACCTGCCATTTGATAAAACCATGAATGGTCTCCTAATGGTCTACTGATTAAACAACAACAACAACAGGTCACACCTAGACTCTGCAAAGCTCAGATATCCACAGAAATAAATGTACTGTAACTAAAGCTGCCAACAGCCATGAATGAGCCCTTGCACCTGCATTCACCAACCTCTAGTCAGTGCTCGGGCCCTAATTTAGGATTTTAGATCAATGCAGTGGTAGCGTCAGTGTTGCCAGTGGTCTTGGAGACATATTGAAATAAAAGTAGTATGGTAGACTGACCTGTAAATACCACATAACATTAGGCCCATATCACTCAGCCTAGCAGGTCAATGAAACTCTTCTGTGGCAGCTATTCCAAACTACAAAAACTAACTCTGTGTGTGTGTGTGTGTGTGTGTGTGTGTGTGTGTGTGTGTGTGTCTGGGTGTGTGTCTGGGTGAAAATGTGCATTAACAAAGTTAAATTGGACGTTTTTTGTGAAAGAAACTGCTTCAACATACAAAACAGATGTTTATTTTCTGAAAGATTTAAAGGAAACTTGTCACCCCCCCCCACACACACACATGACAACATGACAAGGGTGCCATTTTAAAAATTTTCTCACGTATAGATTGAAATAATACTCCTAAAGTGTAATGGCAGAGAGAGAATGCTGCTATTTTGAGCTCAGAGACTTGTGATGTGGAGTGAAGCAGAGTAGACTGATGGGGGTCTGCACTCTGTCAGTGTCAGACCACTATCAAGTCATCCTTGATCAAGTAAACATCACTTCAGGACATGGATTTCAAAATAAAACTTCCCTTTACTAAGACATACTTTGTTTATGTCTGTTTAAGTCACTAGTGCAGTGCCTGCTTGCAGATGACTCCAGAACCATTGCACCTAAAAAACAAACCTTGCAGAAGGTTAAAATGTAACTGTATCCTACTGACTTACTTACTTCTACACATTTACCTGCCAGAGAAAGGTTGCTAGTTACATTGCCGATTCTGATTTTACTCACAAAATATAACAATTAAAAAATGACAACATTTTATTCAAACTGATTTCACATATTATTTGATGTGATATGTATCATCATTATGTAATTAAAAAAACACAGGTGCTGTGCAGTTTGAATTTTGCACTTGGCTTCAGTGGTGCTCACTGTCGTTTAGCAATCAAAAAACTGTAATCACTTTAGATAACAGACACTCAAGTGTCCTGCTGTAAGAACTAATCTCAGACATTTGACTCATCCATGGACTAACAGCGGTGCATGAATGAAACACAGATGTAGGCCCATGATTAGATTTATTTACTTATTAATCGAAGGTGCCGGAGCAGTTCTGGATCATTCCAACACCTTACTGCAGCAGGGGAGCGAGGTGTGGGGATGGCTCATTATCAAGGCCAGGTGAGTTTATTGTCATAGCTGGAGCTCAATTAACTAACTATTCTCTCCCTTTAAATGCAGTAGTGTGCAGTTTTTTTTTTACTAACTGGTAAAAATACAGTAAAACTGCAAATTTTAAAGTGGCATTTTAACGTGGACACCTAAGGCACACCAGTGCAATAATGATGCTGTCTAATCAGCATCTTGATATGCCACACCTGTGTGGTGGATGGATTTTCTCGACAAAGGAGAATTGCTCACTAACACAGATTTAGACAGATTTTTTAAATACTATTTGAGAGAAATAAGCCTTTTGTGTACATAAAAGAAGTCTTAGATCTCTGAGTTCAGCTCATGAAAAATGGGAGCAAAAATAAAAGTGATGCATTTCTAATTTTTTTTCAGTGTATGCATTACTTGACATACAAAAAAAATGGTTTTTAAATCACATTATTTTATAATGTAGGTTGTAGCAGTAACTGTTTTAGTGATTATGAAAGAAAAACACATTTTAGATTGGGGGGTGGCGACAAATTTGGGGAATAAATAACGTGGGCTATTTTGGGATAGCACTAGGCGTGAATACATTTTCACTCATAAAGCTTGTGCCAGCCACCTTGGATGAATTTTAAAACAAATTTAATTTAATTTGTGCATTATCCTGCAAGCTTGTATTAAGAGAAAAAAAAGATGTATTCTTTGTCTTTATTTTGAAAGTCTGTCAAATATAACGTCCGTTTTGACCTAGTTAACTCAGACTGACTTGTCACTGTCTAGCCGGGGGGCGGTAGAAAGGGAGTGGATCCAGGGAATCTGGATGATCGGAGCTTCTTCTTCGTGCAGTGTCCAAACTTGATGGAGAATTTTGCGATAAATAGGCTATCAACAAAAATGAGCAATCCTGCAGCTTCTGTTCCCAACTTCTTCTCCTAAAACAGGTTCCCTTTTCAGCCTAGAGGAAATCAAACTGTGGGAATCCGGTCCATACTGTTTTTTTTTCTTTTTCTTTTTAAAGATTAAGAAATGTTGCACATGGCTTTTGCAGAATCCTAGTCTACTTTATTTTCATATTATCAGTGTGTACATCAGCGTGCAACATCCTGCATCTGCTATCTCCCTGGCAACCACACCTCCTCTCCATTATTGTCCG
The DNA here is from genome assembly GCA_013375575.1 of Percina caprodes. Classification (NCBI taxonomy): domain Eukaryota; kingdom Metazoa; phylum Chordata; class Actinopteri; order Perciformes; family Percidae; genus Percina; species Percina caprodes. Next base: position 641,405 of record JABXJD010000002.1, on the reverse strand, counting down.
GCGCTTCATCCTTCACCGTCAGAGGCAGCCTCTGAAAGAAATCAAAACCCTGCTTTTGACGCTTGTCCTGGAAGCAGATTTTTTTCTTCACAGGTGGCACTTCAAATTATAGTGTAGGCTACTTTATTTTTTTTATTTATTTTTTAAACTAGTAAGGTTCATGTGTCGGAGAAGTCTTTTCTCTCAGCACCAAAATGCCCGTGAGACGCGGTCATGTTGCGCTTCAGAACACCTACCTGGACACTATCATCAGGAAATTCGACGGGCAAAGTAAGTGCATATGAAATTAAATTACGTTATGACCATGAGATGCGTCACACACACAGTTGACCTTAGTGATTTTAAAACACCCACCAATGGCGACAGAAAACATACATACACAACCTCATTTTGATAAGGATTTCAAATTTGTTGAGTGACTTTAATGAATCTGTTAAAGGTGACAGAGAGCCCCAAACAGGTGTGAAGAAAGTGTAAGTTTGTCCTCAGTAACTCACTGAAAAAAACGAATTTCTGACAGCTTATGGTTATCATCAGTTGAGTAGTGGGATTGTTTAAATAGAGCATTGTTGTGAATGGAACAGGGTTGGATGTACTTTTATATTGTGAAGAATGTGGTTAAAACATTTTTAGTACAATTGTGTAACATTGTGTAGCTAACTCTATAGGTGAAAGGTTAAGGCATAAACCTTAACTTTTCACCTATAGAGTTAGCTACACAATGTTGCCAGTTGCAAAAAGGCTACAGCCTCCTGGATCCTTCATATTTCATACTTGGTTTGGCTTTGCCTAAACATAATCAGAAAAGGGTTTATTGCCAAATAAGTTACACTGATGAGAAAATTCCCTTGGTTGTTGGTGCACATACTGTATAAACAAACAAACAAACAAAGAAACGTATTAAACATAATATGAAATAAACAATACAGAAACACATATATGCAAAATAGCTGTAACATAAGAAAAAGGAGGCTGAGTGGATTGAGTGCAGAATGTGCAAACAATATTATGCACAACAGGCAGGTGTATAGTCCACAATGGAGGTTAAGAGGAACAGGTGGCGGACTGACATGCTTTTAATGTATCTAAAATCAGATGTCTCCCGCCCCCCAACCTCTGCTCCTTTTATGTTTGAGGTGTTATTGTACCTTTGTGCGATTGTGTGTGCTCATGTGATGCCTAACATTATGTTCCATTAGCTCACATGTTCCACAAAGAGAGACCACTGCTCAGATATTTAGAGAGGAAAAAAAATCTGATGTTGGCTATAGTGCCTTGTTTTGACTATTTGTATCTACATTTTACCTTATTACATTACATTAGATTTATTAAAATGATGCAACCAAAAACTACGTAAATCATGTGAGCAGAGATCTTCTGCACATCAAACATTGCATTTCAATCATTTTCATTTTTGTTGGTATGATTTCTTGTTTCTGTCTACAAATGTAATACATAATGGAATATAATCAATACTGCTTTTCAGTCTGCCTTTCAAGTCAGTTTTCCCCTTTTCGCTCTGGTACCATTACTACCTACTTGTACCTCACTATGGACCTCTTCATAGAGTCTTACATCATGGATGTAAGACATCTTGGATGTAAGACTGAAAATAACCCTGACATCCTGAGCAGAAACTGACCAAACATGGGAAAATAGTTGATTGTTCTCAATCAGCTATAGTCTGATTACATCTGGGGGCAATACTGCTTGAATCTCTGAAGTCCCTTAATAAAAAGTTATTATGCAATGTCTCTACTGTATGCTCCTAAGTGTGCACGTATGCACGCGCAGCCACATGCACGTGCAGGACCAGGTGAGTGCATGTGCCACAGCAGTGCTGCTTAGCAACGGTGTGACGATCAGTGTTTCCACTTTGAGCCCCAGATAATGACTCTGAAACAGTATGTGCTTTCTACCAGTAGAGCTCAGCCATTTACTTTAAAGAGAAGGATTTAGGCAAGAGTCCCCTCCACTCATCTGTGTGGGCAGCAGACAAGGAGAGCTATGTAACCCAGTTTGACCACAGGATAAAAAAGGGCCAGTCAGAGGAAATGTATGTACTTTTCATTCAGCTCATTAAACTCCTCCATTAGCGAACAAAACTGTCCTACTTCACTTTCATGGTCGACAATGTTTTGGCATGCTGTTGCTGATGCCACGTACATTACAAATCATCAATAACAGGAACTGGATGGTATATGAGCTTGGAATTACTATTAAGGATTTTTTTTTTGTGCAAAGTAACTCAGAGTTAATACTCAAAGGTTTTACAATGCAGGGAAAAAAAATAACTCTGGTCCAGTTTCCTGGGGTAGAAAGATTCAGATTCTTTACTAAAGTACAAATACCAATGCAACAATGTAAAAAGTCCTGCATTTAAATTCCAGGAAAAGTAAAGAAGTATTATAAGCTAAATGTACTTAAAGTATCAAAAGTACTTTCTCTTCAGAAAAGCAGCCCCTCTTACTTACATATTATAATAACTTAGATTATTAATACTGAAGCATTAATATGTATGCAGCATTTATCTGTTGTTGCTGCATGAGTTGAAACTATTTTCAACTAGTTAATTACCTAAGTTCAGTGGTTTCCAACCTAGGTATTAGGCCCCTCCAAATGGTCACAAGATAGATCAGAGGGTTTGTGAAATGATTAATGTTAGGTTTCACACTGGAAACACTGCTTGCATTAAATAAAATTCAAAGATCACAGATACTCCCTCCACCACTGGCAGTGTGAATAGAGACGAGAACATAGAAACATCTGTAATCTATCATAATAAAGAGACAATTGAAACATGTAGCCTAACATAATTCGCAAACAAGTGAATGATTCCAGTTTATTTAAAAAATCTTACAGGCTAATCCTGACAGACATCAACAACCTGTGAATTCCCTTAAGTTAAGTGAGAGCAGGTGTGATGCCACACAGGTCCTTATGTCAAAGTGCCCATCTGCTTCTTCTTAGTCCCCTGAGAGGGATTGTGACTAAATGCTTGCTCTTAGGGGAAGAGTACTCTTAAGGTGGACAAATTCATTAGTTCCTTTAGCTGATTGTCCTGCTGGGACCATGCAGTGTAAGTGTAATTGTATTGTAAATATCCTAATGATTTGTTGATCAATATCTAATGTAATGTTATTCACTTAAAAAAGAAGAAGCAGTAAGTAATGGTATTATATATTCAGTAAAAAGTTTAATTAAGAGCAGATTCTGACATTTTAATAATTATATTATTATATGAAATGTTATTATGCCCTAGAAATGTATCAGTATCTAACAGTAAAGCTTGCAAAGTTAAAAAAAACAACTAAAACCCCATACAGCTCGCTTGAGCTCAATCTGAATTCCCCTAACGTTACTCCACCTATTTAAGGTTGGCATGAAAATGTCACTTTTTTTAACCTGCCCATGATCCCCCAGTGGCTAGAAATGGCGACAGGTGTAAACCGAGCTCTGGGTATCTTGCTCTGCCTTTTGGGAAAATGAAAGCTCAGATGGGCCGATCTGGAATCTTGCCCCTTATGACCTCATAAGGGGCAAGATTCCAGATCGGCTTACCTCCCCTTTCTCTTCTTTACCCACCCAGAGAATTTGGCCCACCCATGAGAGAGAGGGCTGTAATTCTGCACCAAGGCTGAATTTTGGGAAAGAGACTTCAGATAGGGCATTAGGGGACCACTAAGGTCTATATAAAAGATAAGGTCTTTTTTTAAAAAGTTAAGTTAGCTCTCTGTCTTTGTAGGGCAGTATAGCAGACAGCAGATTATTTCTCTTAACATTTATGGTGATGTTGTAAATACTTAAATATATTAGTTTCTTACTTACTTAAACCCACATTCATTGTACATACTATATTTCCACAAAGATTTCATGTCTTTTCATACTGGAATTTGATGCTAAATGTCTTCCACCGTTTAGATCGCAAGTTTGTGATTGCCAACGCCCAGATGAAGAACTGTGGTATCATCTACTGCAACGAAGGCTTCTGCCAGATGTTTGGTTTTGCCAGGGCGGAAATCATGCAGCAACCCTGTACTTGCCAGTTTTTGGTGGGGCCAGGCACCATGAAGAGCGCCCTGGCCCAGCTTGCACAGGCTCTGCTCGGCTCCGAGGAGCGCAAGGTGGAGATCCTCTACTACGATAAGGAAGGTAAATAGAGGATATGAGTGTTTGCAACCTCAGAAACCTGAGTAGGAGACTTTTGGCCATCAAAAAATCTTCCGGATTGGACAGCTTGACTGTTATGAAAACACAACCACCATAATAATCCATGTTTCTTTGTTTTGCCACCCATCTTCTGACAAGGAATCTGATTGGATAGATCCTGAACCAAACTATTACCCTAACTATCATTCAGTCACTTGCTCCTATTTCGGCCATTTAAAAACATCTTAACAGTCATGACTCAATTTCTGGAATATGTATGGGGAAAAGTAAATTGTTTGATAATAAATTGTATCCAGCAGATTATTTTTACAATTTAGATTTTAGCATACAAAAAGAGCTAGGTTAAATCATCTTAATTTTATAAGACTGACAGAACTTTTAGGATAGTTTATAAACTTAGAGGTTAAAAAAAATAGTTTTTGATCCTGCAGGATGTAGTTTATTTTGTTTCAAACGCAGATATAGTGGATGATTGGTGACAATAGAAATATACAAATGTATGTACCAAACTCCATGGCAATTCATACAATGAATCTTCAAAACCCAAAAATGTGTGGTGCTAGAGGAAAATTGGTTTGTTGGTACAACCAGAATACTTGCTACCATTCCTCCTTAAAAATTTTATGAGAGAAAAAAAAATATTTGACAGAAAAAGTTTTCATACCAATTGCAAAAAATAGTAATATTTGAGACCAAAAAAAGTTTAAATATAAATTTGAAATTTTTAAAATTATTTGTGAGGAGAAAAATCTTTCTCAAAATACTTTTTTAAATACTCAAATATATATTTTTGAGATCTCAAGGTTTTAAAACCTAAGGCTTTGTTCTCGATGCAACTTCTTACTCTCATCTCAGAATTTTTCTCTCACTGTGAAAATAATGTCATGGGCAAGGCCACATTCCCACTGGCCAGTCGGGTGAGCACTGTCTTGTCTTGGGAATTGATCTGAATCATTACACCATTGTCATTTTTGAGCACAGAAGCTAGTGTTAACTAGCAGCCAGCCCACTTCTAAACAGCTGAATTAGCACAACTTTCATGCATCTCTTTCACATCTACAGCAGTCTGATTCACTTTGTTCCCTCAGACACTGCACATGGGTAGGCACTTTTAATAACATTTTGAAGATGTTAAGAGGCTGAAAACACATTTAAAACTTGCCCTGTTTGAGCCTGTTGGGTGCTAACGTTAGCAGGAGGATAACTTTGTTTAGGCAGCACCGATTGTTTTACTTTTTTTCTCTACTGATAGCACTCCAAATTTAAAAACAACAGAGCTACATGTTGGAATCGAACGGAATTCTCCTTTAACAAAGTTTCCCATGCTTATCACAGTTGGGGTAGCTGGAAGGAATGAAAAGTGTAGAAATTTAGAGATGGTGATATTAGAATTGGGATGAGAGTTAAAAGAACACAAAGATATAACAGAGCGAGACAGACATTTAAACTGTGACATTTTTGACATTTTGACAAATGTTTCCTCCTCTCATAGCTTCATTTCCTTTAGAGAGTCTAAACGATCTCACCAGCAGACTTACTACTGTAATTCCTTCTTCACCTTTTAATCTGTCTCTTGCACAAAGGCACTGAGGCAGAAACACATAATGGACGCAAGCAAACACACCAGGCCCAGGACGATTACAGACATCCACCATAAACTAAAATGCACGTACTTTCTACTAACAAACACACACACACACAAAGTGCTGTTGTCATGGAAATGCGATCAGCATGCCAGCTCAAATCCACTAAGCATCTATTTGTTTTGTCTCCTGCTTCCTGCTGTGCTTCCAGACTCAAACAGGCACAACAAATTGTGAAAAAGTGAATACAAAGTAGTTTGGCTGCTTTGACAGGCTGATTTCCTGTCACTTTTTTCCATTTGGATGTGTGAATGAGACAGAATGCAGGGACTGTGTGTGCGTGTGTGTGTGTAATCTGCCCTCTCGCCTGTTTCTATTTTAAGACCACACTGATTGCAGGGTGAAGTTAGACTTGACGGAAGTGCTGCTCATTTAACCTTTTTTGGCTTTCTGTGTTTGAAATCTGTCCCTCCGTTTTACCCTATAAATCTCTTTCATTTTCTTTCTCCCTGTTCATCCTGTCCTTTCCTCTCTCATGACTACAGTTTAATGCGTCTGGAGGTATAGTTCAGTGAAAGAGTGTTCGGCTGCAGATCAAGAGATCCCTGTTTCAAATTTGATTGCCCCCTTTCTTCATTTTTAAGTCTGCCTTTCTGTGTCTAAAGGGACCTGTAGACCATGCCTGGTGGACATTGTCCCTGTGAAAAGCGAGGAAGGCCTTGTCATCATGTTCATCCTCGACTTCCAGGAGCTGATTGATCCTACTCTCAAGAAGTCAGGCCTGAGGCAGAGAGTCGCCCAAGGATTGTTTTACTGTAAAGCCTTTAAGATTTATCTTATACCTTGCCTGCTTGATATATTTTTGAGTTTGGGGAAGTAAAGTAAAGAAGTAAATTATTGTATGATCATATTTTACTTCAGTAATTCACATTCATGTCATTTTTAATTATTAAACAAACCGTGGTATTAGTTTCCAGTCATGGACATACAGTAGTAGAAATGACCATCTGATAAATGTTCTTAGTTAGCATTTTAGAGATGCATGTGCACAAAGAAGGCCCTGTCTGATGCAGTAAAAAAAAACGAATCGAGGCAAAAGTGTCTCCCAAAACGTATTTTGGGTTATACAAAATAATTGTATATTAACATAATTTGTGTTAGATAAAGTTAGAGTTTTGATAACAGCTGAGCTGAACACAGACCTTCCCCCTCAGGCCAGAATCGCAGGTTGAAGATGAGGCTGCCGGTTCTGCGGTCCTTTCGACAATCTTCAATTTCCAAAGATCAGTTTGAAGGAGTGGTAGTGGACTACCTGCAGGTAAGGTGGTGTACACATATAAAATATAATGTGATGCAGTATTGTTTGGTGGATGTATGCCTTGCATTCTGCTGTAGTACCTAGTGACAATAGCTAAAATCTATACAGAAATAATACATACATGCATTGACTTTTCTTAACGGATTGTTTTTGCATTTACTGACTAAAGATTAGGCTTAGAGTAGCAGCACAAAACAAAAAAAAACTTTCTGCTTTCAAATTATTACTTTCATTAGGTATGCACTGTGCTGTTTCACATTCCTAGAACAGCAGTGAGAATTGTTAGAAATGTAAGGATTGATTTGTCAGCCCAAAGGACCCCAACAGGAAGAATGAGGGGAAAAACCATTGTTAAGTTAATCTTTCTCTTTTCAGAGTCTCCCCTTACTTCTGTTTAGAGTTTGAGAGCTCGTGTTTTGATGAATTACTTCTAGTGTAGAACTATTTACTATAACACCTGACACCGGAACTATATTGACATGTTGGGGAAAAATTCCTTTCTGTTGCAAGTCTACTTTGTATTGTAAACTATAAGTTTGATTAGCAAAACACAACAAAATTTTAGAAAAATGAAATGCTGGCATGCATGGCCTCCCTCTGGGCGCCCTGATAGCTCAGTTGGTAGATGGAGGTTTACTTCTCAACGCAGCAGGCTGGGGTTCGACTCTGACCTGCGACCCTCTGCTGCATGTCATTCCCCCTTTCACTTCTTCAGCTGTCCTGTCATTAATCTTTAAAAAAACAGACATGGCTGCCTGCTTTATGTCCTTGACAGCCAAACAGCGAGGAAGTTCCCCTCAAAGAGTTTCGAATCCCGTCCAAGGAGAGCTGCATGCAGTCTGAGACAGAAGCCCTGATAGAACAGGACCTGGATCCTCCATCCCCTGCAGTCCAGTCCTCCACAAAGCGGCGCTCCCTCCTGACAGACCGCCTGGACCCTGGCAATGCCTTTCCTATGGGGACGTTACCTCGAAGCTGTTCTCGGGACAGCGTCCGCAGCCTCCGACGCGCCTCGTCACTGGATGACATTGATGGCATGAGGACAGAATGGAGCAGTCAACCTGGAGACTCCCGAGCCAACAGCAGTGAGTGTCTGATGGACACTACGAGCACCTCAGTGGGAATTAGAGGTTAAAATAAAGAATTACTAGAATACAGTTGGCAATCAGGGCTGTATTTGTCTCCGAAAGAAACAAAAAAATAGTTACAGTACAGACTTTCACCATATTAGTGAAATATAATATAGATATATGTTTTATTTGAAAACTTCTGACAGGAACAAAACATAACCATTCTAAATCAGGTTACACCAAGCATGCAATATTATTATTATTTTTTGATTGGTTGCAATGTAGGGAGAAAAGAGGTTTCCATTATATTGTATATTAGGACACCTCCGAGCAAAGGAAAACAGGGAGTTTTTGTGGTCAGTTAAACTCATTCCAGGTCAAAGAAGTATGACTATCAATGCTATAATAACCTGCAATGTATTAGAGCTTGCACACAACAGTGGCTTAAATGTTGAATGAAACTATATTTGAGTTGTCATATTATATTTGATTTTTGGGCATTTTTTTGCCTTTATTAGACAGCCACATAGAGAGACAACAGGAAGAGAGTAATGCAATGATATTAAGTCTGACAACAGTTGTCCTGTAATATGATCTTAACACACACCTGACAGCCAATCAGAAAGGACATACCTATACCATTGCCAGGGTATAATGTTTGTTTCAACGCTGAAAATTGGTCAAATAAAAAATCAGATATGAAAAAAGGCAGCAAAAACTACAAGTTGCTGTTGACATTTCTTGATTCACTAAAGAATGTGTACTACTTTTAAGAAAAAAAACAGAAATAGAGAGACATGAAAGATCACAGATCTCCAACATCCATAACATGGAGAACATTGCACTGAGTACGTGCAGCTGTTTGATGGTTGTTCCAGCAGAGACACACTAATCAATCCCTTTGTCACTCTGTGTGGATTTGTTGTCCATTTGTGATAAAATTGCACATTGCTGCACATAAGTCCTCCTCATAAGGAAAATATTTTGTGAGGAAACTGTACTTTTTGTTCCAATCATACTCTGGACTCCCACTCTGTCTGTCACATTTTTTCATTTGCATCACATCTGTACGTCCATCTGTGTCTTTGTGGCTGAGGGGAAATGCAGTCGGTCCTGATTCTCCTGTGGAGGGAAAGAAATATTGGATGAACAAAAACATGTTGTTTCTAAAAACATTTAAATATATTTGTTTTAACATTTGGTCAGGATTTACAAATGTAAAAAAATAAAATAATTATTATTATTATTCAAATACATTTTCAGATATTAGTTTTCTATTTTTCTTTCTGCTGCAGATCTGAAGCCCAGCACTCTGAACTCCACATCGGACTCGGACCTGATGAGACATCGGACCATTGGCCGCATCCCTCAGGTTACTCTTACCTTTGGCACTGACCGAATGAGACCTCCCTCGCCCACCGAGATTGAAATCATTGCACCCAGCAAGATTAAAGACCGAACTCAGAATGTCACTGAAAAGGTCACTCACGTCACTCAGGTAAGACTAATCCTTTTAACATCTCAGTGGGAAAAAATAAACAAGTCCAATATGTCTTCCTCTGTTTGCACAACCATTCTGTTGTCAAAGCTACTGGGGTCCTGAATTTGGCATTCCTTGTTTGCCCTTATTTTTCCTAAAACAAGAACAAATTCTGCCCATGAGGGAAGATAATTCCACTTTTTCACCATGCACTTTCCTTTATTTCAGGAGTTTTCTATAAAATGTTCCATATCATGATAAGACAGAATAAGGCAGATCATTTCTCTTGTATCCACATTGATTTTTCTTGAAAATGATTGTGCAAAATTATCTCAACCTGTAGATTTTTATTTATTGATTGCTTGTTCGATTTGATGAATAATTTCCAGTTAAGTTAAGCCTCATACTTAGAGGTTGTGGTGACAAAATCTTCGTCTGCTAGCTGTTTCCTGCTGTTATGTTATGGGGGCTAAGCTAACCTGGGCTCATAACACAAAGGAACACAGCTGCTAAAGGCTAACCTAGCCGCTTACATGCCTGAATGAGCTTGTCTTTCCTACTTCTGTGCTGTGTTAAACTGACTCACCCAGACACTGCATGGTTTCACGTCTGAAGATGGCTGCTTGCTGCGGTGACCACGCCGTCACTCTGGGTCCACTGCCCACGTGCTCCGTTGGCGTCCTCGCCGGGCCAGCCCCGCTCTTCCTTGTTGTTCTAGTTCAGGTTTTAACCCTTGTGTTGTCTTTCCATCAACATGTAAAAAACACTTTTGTTGTCCCTGTCTCAATGTTTTGTGGCTAAAAAAAGTATTATGTTTTTTTTCTCAGCGTTTTTATTGTTTTTTCCCCCCAATGTCTTTGTCCCTTTTTTGACATTTTAGACGGTTTTTCTAAAGTTTTTGATGCTTACTACCAGTGGCTTTTTTTCGTAGTTTTTGACATTTTTTCCAATATTTTTTATGCTTTTTTCCCCAATGTTTTGTCACCTTGTTCGACATTTTCGACCTTCCATATTTCTGATATAAAAAAACTTGGAAATGGGTCAAATTTGACCCCAGGATAACATGAGGGTTAAAAGGTGTATTTAAAAAAGTTTGTGTTGTGGGAAAACCAGAATAGTTTTTAAGCATCTTGTCCTCAAAAATGTTCTCTAGACAGTGTGTGGTTTGCAGCTGTCTGCTTGAGCATGCTGCCACCGGTTGCTGAATCAACTCCTCAAATGAATCTCATCTCCACACACCTGCAATCTGGGTTAATCAGCGTCACACAAACACACCCTCATGTCACGTGTCAGCACTCTATTTACTCAAAAGACCTCTCGTAACATTGTCACACTACTCATTGGGAAAATAAATAATTTCTGTCACATCATGTTACCTCTCCTGTCACCCTGTTTGATAAGCTTAGCTGGTTGGCCATTATTGTAATTGATCTTGTCACACTGTCACATAGATACTTCAGACAAAGATGTCTATAAATGTTCATTGCTTCTGGCTCACTGAAGATGCTAAAATACATCTGCAGTTGCAGGGTAAAAGTGTGAAAGAATAATCTCACCTGAGGTGGGACATCTATGGCGCCAGCAACACAACACTTTCATCAGCCACCTGCCATCCCACCACGTGTGTCTGTGCACGTTTTGGCACGTTACCTCACACAACAGTAGAGGGAGAACCACCATGGAAAGACAAGTAGGGTTATTGCTTTAAAGTTTTAAATTAATTGTGAAGAATGGTCCCTATCTGACCTGGTAAGCCCAAACGGTTAGTGGGGGGTTAACTGGGAACCTCCGTAGGAGGCCCCTGTCTGAGAGATCTTGAATTCACACCTCCGGCGGAGCTTTTCTCGCATCCCTGTGGAGGTTGGGGGCATGGAAACAGAGTAGGCAATGTTCAAAGTTCCATTGCTGAAGCGGCAGCAAGGAGCTGTGGTCTCGAGGTCTTATGTGTCCTTACTGAAACTGTGTTCAGTAAGGATGGGACCCTGTTGACTTCAACTGAGGAGGTAATGGGGTAGTGGTAGGAGCACTTTTAGGAACTCCTGAATCCAACTAACATGCCCTTTATGGTAGAGGAAGAGCTGAAGGCTGATGGGGAATTGTCATCAGTGTCCTTGGTGGATGTCACTGAGGTAGTCAAACAACTCCACAGTGGCAAAGCCCCGGCGATTGATGAGACTCATCCGGGAATACTGAAGGCTTTGAGTGTGGAGGAGCTAGGATGACAAAGTTCTTATGATCTTAAGGATCAAATAAACCTTTTTACATACACTTCAACTGTGCACACGCACACACATGCACGCACACATGCAATCACAAACATCCAAAACTTCATGGGCTGACCTGTTTGGTGCAGCATTGATCCGGCAGCCGGGCAGTCTGGGGCTCCGACAGAGCATCACATTAATTCAGTTTATCCGAGAGGCTTCCACAGGGGTCAGTTGACTCTCTTTCCAAACCAGCCTGAGTGAACCTGATAAAGCATCCCATGAACTCTGTGTATGAGTCAAATTCGGGATGGGGAGAGACTCTGCACCAAAATGATTTATTATTTTATTATTTTATTATTTTTGCTCAGGAATTCAACTGTGAAGTAAACCTAAAAAAATCAGCTCATCAGCAGCTACTTTATTATGCACTGAGTCATCCTCCCGCTTAAAGAAGGATGAGACCAAAGTGTTTGTCTGTACAGTTGTGCTGTTAGTTATCACTAACTTATATGTAGTTTTCTGCTAGTATGCAGCCTGTCGTCTGACTCCCCCCATGTGAAATACCAAACTCCTTCCTACATAAATTGTAAAACGCTTTGTTTGCATCAAGTAGAACTGCAGTAATCCAGGGGTATTTGCCTACCCAGTTCTCCCAGTACCTGTAGAGATGATTTTGCTTTTTAGCTACATATTTCTTGGGTCCCGGGACACCAGCCTGAGCCTCCATTTCAACAATGAATGAATGACAAATAGCAATGCTTATTTATCCAAATTCGCGCTTAACCGCCTATGTAGCAGCTGACGGGAGCTGGCTGCAGGACAACTCAATCACCATGAACAGTTTTTAATGTTCTATCAGACTATAACTACTCGAGAGTGTGCTCTTGAGACTTTGCTCTAATTTTGGGACAATTAGGTCACTGCTTGCATATCGGGACTGTCCCAAATTTTTCGGGACGTCTGGTTACCCTAACTCTGTGGTGTAGAGCAACCAAGGATTTCTCAGTTCAAGATAAATCAATAAGTGTAAGCCACGCAATCTTCCCCAAAGCTTGGTATATAATATTCTGTATATGCACAAGCTACCAAAAGCATTTCTCTATTATTTAATTAAATTTTTTTATTTATTTTTATCAATTGGTATAAGTTGTTCTCCAGAAATAATTGCCACCATCACTATGTGTTTTAATGAAGTTCTGAAAAAACATCTTGGTGGTGGTAAGATCTCACTTCTTCGCACCAGGGGGGAGAGTGGTATCGACAGCCGGTTGCTGTCAGGAAAGAAACTGGCAGGACGAACAAAAGGCCACCGAAAATGCCTGGCAGAACACTTTAACTTGTTATCTTGACTCTGCTGATGTCATGTACAAGTTTGGATAAAGAGTGTTTCCTCTGTGTTAGCATAGCAATTGAGTGGAGTGTCAGTTGTTTGTGTTGTGCATTTTGTGTTGGAAGGTAAAATGCAGTTATTAAGGCTATTTGTCTGTGGTATGTCTCCTGTTGACAGACCACACACAACCTTCCCCAGGCCGTCTTCAAAACAACAATTGAGTCACTACGTCCTCCCTAAATCTTTCTTTATAGTAAAATAAGGGCTGATATGTGTTCAGTTGTTTCCAGTGCAAATTAACGTGTTTCAGTAGCTATTTTATAACATATTGTGGCAATTTATGAATCTCTCTCAGTTTGTAATAGTATTTCTTTCTACTAGACAACACTTTTGCAGATATGGTACCTGGTTTGATGGAATACACAATATTATACTATTAGAGTTTCTGTGTGTTTAGCGTAATTTGTTTTGGATGGATTTTGTGTAAATCCTTTTCAGTTAAGTTATGCTTTGGTATTTTAGCTGTCCTACACTATATCTACTGAATTGTTTTAGTGGAGGAATGTTAAAGCCCTTCTCCAGACTTAAAAAATATGTTCTGTTTTTAATAATAATTTGTGTCTGACATGGTTTTCCACTAAATTGCATCTGCTCCTTCTCTCTCATTAAAAAAAAAAAATACAGAATCAATTGCATATTGCAGTTGTTTTTCATTTTACAAATGTAACTACTAGACACATGATGTAATCTACTGCACTGGACTGGAGGCTTCAAGCTTTTACATCACACTTTTGGAATTGACATATTGAACCACGATTGGCTTCCAAACTAGTTGATGGAATGATGTTATAAAATCTTGCTTGCACGTACGGGTCTGTAACTGAGATTTAAGGTTCTCCTTCTGCAGATGAATATGAAAACAGCCTACTAATGTCAAACTTTGCATAGTGAAGCTCAAGTGAATTAACCATAGTGAAACACATTTTTAAGGGGGCCTTTTTGAGGGACCTTTTGTAGTCATCACCAGAAATATAAACATTTCCTTGGGAACATGTACAAAAATTAACCATTAACCAACTATAGACTAAATACATTAATTAATTTTAGTTATTTAGTATGAAGTGTAAAAAAACAAGCTTTTGTTTTTTAAATGTAACGTATAAATACTTTTTGTTAGTTATTTACAGCCTGAGGTATCTGCTGTACGTAATGTCACTATAAATGGTAACTAGGCAGCAGAGAGTACTGTCCTCACTGTTGAGTGTGTAATGTGGTGATTGTGTGATTGTGTGATTGTGTGTGCGTGTGTGTGTGTGTGTGTGTGTGTGTGTGTGTGTGTGTGTGTGTGTGTGTGTGGGGGGGGGGGATCACAGACTCTCAGTGAAGCTGTCTGTGAGAGTGGGGAGAGGTTCTGGTGAGATGTAGTTATGAAAGCGAGTAAAAAGGACGACGGCTGTGAGGCTATTGAGCGGCAATCGGTGGCTTGACGCTGATGCCAGTGACCTTGGCCTCTGGAGCTAATGGAAGTGGAGGACAGCGGGTATGCACTCTGATCCCTTAAACTTTCAACTGCCCTCAAAATCACACTGCAGTTTTTGTCCTGGTAAAACCGCTTGATTCTCTGTTGTCATGATCACAGACAAATGTAAAGCCCTGAAAGTCAGGTTTTAGGTCACAGAAATCATGGCTGCTGTCATGTGGCAACAAACTGTAATAATCAATAATTACACCAAGTGCAAGTTTTATAAAGAATGATCATGTTGTTTAAATGTAATTAAATCTATGAGAAGCTGTTGCCTTTACTTTTTGTTATGTGCCGTTATACAATAAAATTGTTCATTATCCCGCCTTTATAATTGGATTTCGATTGGCACCTTACAAAAAGGGAAATGGAGGTTGTCATTGATCTTTGTTCATATTGATTTGTCTGCATAACATTAAGCACACAGTGTGATTGACTGGACTGTAGCTTGTAAAAGACTGGTAACAGTAGAAAAGGCCCAGCATAATGTAACTAGTGTGTGTGTGTGCGTGTGTGTCTGTATGAGTGTGTTTTGGGAAAGCAAAGTGTGTTTATGTGGTGCCCCCTGGCTTTAAATCAGCTTACAACAGGAGGCTGTAGACATATTCAGTTTAAATTTACCATAACCTTTTTTGAAAGGTGCCACCATGATTTTTCTAATTGTGTGCATTGCGTGCGTGAGTGCGTGCGTGCGTGCGTGCACACAGTTGAAGCTTATGTAAACAGGTTTATATGTTATATGATGACAGCACAACGTCATTTTAATACACCTGTCTATCAACGTTAAGACAATAATTTGGTAACTTAGAGAAGAATGTAAAAAAACATAAACGCACAAAATAAATGCAAAAAAAACATTTTTAAGTAGCTAACCATGAATCAGGCTGCCCATGTCAACAGGGAAGAATATACTATACAGTAGAATACTAAAGGAAAGCTCCTTGGACTTATTGCTTATTAAGCAGTTATTGCTTGTTGAGCACCAGTGGAAGAGGCGGGTGTCGTCATTCAAAGGGCCACTGGATCAATTTTTTAAGTTTAAAGGAGGCTCCCATGGTGAGGGCTGGGCTACAGGGAGGGAGGAGAGAGCAGGAGGGAGGGAGATACAGATGGATGGATAGGGGTTTCCTCCCTCTCTCTCACTCTCTTGCAGTCTCTTTAGTTTTCTCCTGCTGTTTACCCTGTGGTGCGCTTCAGCATGAGCTTCAAGCATACACTGCAGCCTGTGAGTACCTCAGCCTTACTGGGTCTCTCAAGCTTCCTGGTGTCCTCCTCAAACTCTCCCTTTCCTTTTGTCTGCTCCACTGCCCGGTTTGTTTGTTGTAACCTTCCCTCCTCTTTCTCCTTCTTTCTGTCTTCATCCTTCATCTCTCCCTTCCAGCTATCCTTCTGTAGCTCCACAGGCAAGCAACACCATTCAGGTTAAGCTGATGCCATGTCACGATGCTAAGACAAGGAAGACCTTCTGTCTAACCATTTTTCACAGATTTGACAGAATCTATCCTATTTATCTTTTATAACATTTCTTTTAAATTGCACCTGTTTTAGGTTTATTGAAGGGGTTTGTTTAGGGTACACAAGTATATGTATTCTGTTTATGTTTAGAGTGATATAAGACAGGATGAATAGGATGCACTGGCTAAAAAGTTTAATTTTACATTTACTAAAGTACTAAAGTTTTTGTCTCCATAGCCAATTACAAATCACAATCATTTCTCTGTTTTTATGATTGGGAATATTTAGTATTCAAGTAGTACTTTCAAGCTAATTTCATATAATTCACACTGACATTCATGATATATAGGTATATGTCCTGTTCAGTCAATGTTCATCTTCCCTTGTACTTCACACCACAACTTCCTTCTCAAGCTAATGTAGAAATGTGGACAGTGAACTATTGCTATGTTAATTATAAAGTCAGAGTAGCAACACAGAGCTGTTGCGTGCAAACTGGTGGTTTCAGTTCTCTGGTTGTCATTATGAAACAGCGCTGTGCACAACATCAATACCTTAACATTTCTTGGATGAGTGAACTTTTGCTCATGTGTTTACATTTGTCATTACTGTGTTGTCTTTTACTGTTTGGCTCCTGTGGTCAGTCGTTGACATGCAAAGGAGGGCCAGAGGTTGTTGTAGGTTATGTTCAGTGAATCCTTTGAGATTTCCCACCATTTCCAAATACTGCACGCTGTTTATTGGTCATGTAAAAACTTTTTTGGAACTCGAGCAGAGCCAACATCTATCTATCATTAAAGGCCATTCCATGCTATAATGGAAAGCGATGTAAGCCTTGGTTATCCCTAGTGAAGATCTAACTTTTCCCTCTGTTCTTGTTTACCAAATATGGCCATGAACACATTTAGTAACTCAGTACTTTGTCCTTAAGAGGCAATTTACTGTGACTATGTCCGATCACTGTTTACATCCAAGCTGGAAAAGTAGATTTAAACAACAGTTCCCCCCCCCAAAGAACTAGTCTAAATAGACATAACAAGTTAGATTTCACTTCTGGTTCCTGTATGAGTTTTTGGCACTGCAGCTACTTGTTGTACACGTATATCTTTTGTCATGGTGACTATGACCATGATTATGCAAACCAAAGTGCAAATGAGGGTCTGACCACTGGAGGGTTTGTGAGGAGATGGAAGGACAACAATGCACCGCAAGAGCATTTTTTAACATGGCCTAGGTAGTTAGTTAGTGTGTACGTGTCAGTAGTGGGGCATCAGAAATATTTAGTTTTATAGAGGAGGGCATTTTCACAACACCAATGACTGTTAAACCGACCACATACAGCAGAGAGTAGAGTCCTGACCTTGCAGAATTAACTAATGCCATTATTTCAGAAATAAGAAAATACGAATTTATAGATAGATAGTGTTAGCGGTAGAGTGTTAGCTGTTTTGTGAAAGAGATTTATTAATAAAATAGAAACAACATACTGTTTAAGTCTATACTGTTTTAAGTCTATACTATTTACACACAAAATGAAAGTGGAGGGTGAATAACTGTGCAGTGCATAAATATTAAACCTCATATGAAGAATAAAACCTCCTAAAAGATTTGAATTCCTAAAAAAAGTTCAACCTGGTCATAACTGCAATATTTACTTAATGATAATGACAGTGATAAATAAAAGGTATTGCTGTACAGGCCAATGAATACAAATCTCAACTTTTTGTTGCAAAGTCACATTTATGCTTTTGATATTAGTATCTTGCTTTTCCTCATTATAGTGTTTTTCCTTACAAAACTCCTATTCCTGATGGAGATTTGTCTTTAATAAAGTAAATTGTTTTCAGCTCAGTCCCATAAAGGGACACCTTTTCCTCTCTCCTCAGGTGCTGTCTCTTGGTGCTGATGTGCTGCCAGAGTACAAGCTCCAGGCCCCACGCATCCACAAATGGACCATCCTTCACTATAGCCCCTTCAAAGCTGTATGGGACTGGATCATCCTGCTGTTGGTCATCTACACCGCCATCTTCACACCGTACTCGGCTGCCTTCCTTCTAAACGAGGTGGAAGAAGAGCTGCGGAGAACCTGCGGCTACACCTGCAACCCGCTCAACGTAGTGGACCTGGTGGTGGATGTCATGTTCATTGTGGACATCCTCATCAACTTCAGGACCACCTACGTCAACCACAACGATGAGGTGGTCAGCCAGCCGGGACGCATCGCGCAGCACTACTTCAAGGGCTGGTTCCTCATTGACATTGTGGCTGCCATCCCCTTTGATCTGCTCATATTCCGCTCCGGGTCTGAAGAGGTGAGAAAGAAGGGAAGACAGTGGACGTCAGAGGAATCACAACATTAACATAACTGCAAACTAGAAAAAAAGTGCAGACTTTGTTTTGTGTTTTTGAGACTGTAATATGTTATAGGTGGGTGTGGGAGATTAAGTGTCTAATGTCGCTAACATGAAGTCTACTCTCTCTCCACCAGCCTCAGACAACCACTCTTATTGGATTACTGAAAACAGCCAGACTGCTGAGGTTGGTACGAGTGGCCAGGAAGTTGGACCGCTACTCAGAATATGGAGCTGCTGTCCTTTTCCTTCTCATGTGCACCTTTGCCCTCATCGCTCATTGGCTGGCATGTATCTGGTATGCAATTGGCAATGTGGAGCGCACAGGTTCTGCCCGCATTGGAGGCATGAAGATTGGCTGGCTGGACAACCTGGCTGACCAGATTGGTAAACAGTACAATGACAGTGATATAGCCTCGGGGCCCTCAATTAAGGACAAGTATGTTACAGCCCTGTACTTCACCTTCAGCAGCCTGACCAGTGTGGGTTTTGGAAACGTCTCACCCAACACCAACCCAGAGAAGATCTTCTCCATCTGTGTCATGCTCATTGGCTGTGAGTAGAGTGGCAGTGAGTCTGAACTACCAGCAACATCTAGAACAAATAAAATATATCCGGTCACACTTGCGTGAATGCAGGTGACTGACCGCCTCCTGCTGAGACATTTTTGTGCTGTTGTAGTTGTTGGTTTTGCGACAGAAAAATGTATAATGAAGAGCATATAAAGATTATGGTGTTGTTGGGGAAGAGGAGAAGAAAAACAGGCTGTAGTAGTGCAGTGTAATGTAGCCAATATCATACAATACCGGCTGGTGAGACACAGCCGCTATCAATGTCTCCTTCATCTTGGCTCACTGAGAAAACTGCAGCCATTGACAGCCAAGTGTTGTCAACCACAAACACTTTTTAGCAATCGGTTGAGGCCATTGGCGCCAATTTATGTTTTCCTCTGTGGGTTCTCACGGGCGCACACCCTTTGAAAAAAACAAGAACTAAAAAAATGTTTGTACTTCAGAACCTTAGGAAATGGAGAGCAACCGACATCAACACACCCGCCTATTAACTCTATAATAAAGCTGTAAAGTAGGCTGTCTTTCAACTCAGGACAGCACCACATCTCATAGATTTACATCCGAGAGATGCTGTGATTGGTGGATAGGATATGGGGCAGGGGACTGACCGCGACATATCACACTATGACAGACGCTCCACTCAGCACCAACTGCAATGTTTCATGCTGTGATTGGTGGATAGGATATGGGGCAGGGGACTGACCGCGACATATCACACTATGACAGACGCTCCACTCAGCACCAACTGCAATGTTTCATTTTAAATGAATGTAGCCTACTGGCAGTCTGGCACACGTGGGTGCTCAGTATTTTCCGGTATTGGGGCCTATGGTTGAGGCTGCAACTTCTCTGGTCAAAGGTTATCAAAGTTGAACTCCATATGATGCAAAGATGCAAACAGTCAAGGGGGGGTGAGAGAAGGGGGAGGGGACATGCAGCAAAGGGCCGTGAGTCTGAATTAAACTCAGGCTGCTGCTAAGAGCTCAGTTATGGCGTCAGATTTATGTCATACTCAGTCTTACTACTTTACATGGGGGTACATGCACTACCAGTTAAGCTACCAGGGAGCCTTGATGATCATAACTTTTTAATGATACACACATACTGCTCTTAAATGTTGGCAGATTGATTAATCAATTAGATTGTTTCTGAAAGACAGTCTTAGTACTTGGCAACAAAATAAGGAGCTGAATGTCATTCTTCAATATTGTGTTTAAATTATCTATTTTGTAAAAGGAATTTGTTTTTACAGAAATAATATCAGCATGTTGCAAAAGGTTTAAAATACATTCATTTGATTTTAATTACAACAATTGCATGCTGTAAAATTGTACATTCATTGAATCTTGGTATCATCAATTTCTCCAACATATGGTATTTTTGTTTCATGTCTGTCCCATGCAGCTCTGATGTATGCCAGTATCTTTGGTAATGTGTCGGCCATCATTCAGAGATTGTACTCAGGCACAGCCCGTTACCACACCCAGATGCTGCGGGTCAAAGAGTTCATCCGTTTCCATCAGATCCCAGGAAGCCTGAGACAGAGGCTGGAGGAGTACTTCCAACATGCCTGGTCGTATACCAACGGCATTGACATGAACGCTGTAAGTCATGTAAGACATTCATCCACACGCATTCGTGCAACAGTTCATAAGAGGCAATGGCTCCATATTGATTTAGAAAGGTATTTGTTGGAAAGTGGGTATTTAGATAGTTAAGATAACTGTATGATTGAGGGTATCGCTTAGTGGTAGAGCATATGACTGCTGATTAAGAGGTCCTGAGCCCAAATCTGGGAGCTCCCTAATTCATCTAGTCTTTTTGTCTACTGTTCATAATCCCAAACCACAACGTCTGTACTGGCCACTCAGCTAGAACACAAATCAATAAGATCTGACAATGCATGTTTAATTTCTACACAAAATTCTGTATTTATGATCTCAATCAAACCTTTAGGTACATTAAGTGCAAATATCTACGTATTTCTGCATTCATCACCAACATAGATACCGTTGGACGATATATGCATGTGTTGTGCTTTCTTTAACCTCTTCACCAGCCACTGTCCCGTCAGCGGGACCGTTTTCTCCATTATTAGGAGAAAACGTTTTCTTAACTCAAATTGCAAGCTTATCTCTTCATGAACACGGTCATGCAGCGCATCATTAGAAAGCTTAAAGTCTCATGATTCCATTGAGCCCACACACATAAGCATAAGGTGACTTACAGCGGTTATAATCA
The DNA here is from genome assembly GCA_013375575.1 of Percina caprodes. Taxonomy (NCBI): domain Eukaryota; kingdom Metazoa; phylum Chordata; class Actinopteri; order Perciformes; family Percidae; genus Percina; species Percina caprodes. The sequence continues at coordinate 620,106 of JABXJD010000002.1, read as the reverse complement.
TGTTTAAAGTAAAGAAACACAGACGGATTCTGTGCAGATAGTGTCTAAATTCAGACATGAGTCCTTACCTTTCTCCTCGTGTCTCTCTTCACAGCGGTGAAAGATCTCCATAAACTTTTTTTTCCTGCTTTGCCAACAGTTCAAAGAATAAGTACATCCAATCCTTTTAATCCAAAACGAGCTGGTCCCCTCACAATCTTGTAGATTCTGGCCGTGTTTCCTCGCAAACAAAGCTGAAAAGTCCATCATTTATGGACTTTAATCGCTCCTACTGCCTGCTCTGCTAATGGTACAGTGTATCCTTCTATTCAGCAAGTTAGGTTGAATCAACAGCTTTTGATTGACAGGTTGTTTCAGCCAATCCGTCTACTCTAACCTGAGTTATCCCTTATGGAAGCCAATCAAGTCACACGATTTACAGAGGGCAAAGTGGGAAAGATTGACAGCACTTCCAACCATTTAGAATCAAAAGCTATGAAACCAGCCTCCTGTGTAGCCAATAAGAAGACGAGTTGATTGATACCAAACATGACCAGAAAACTTTAACCTTGTGATGGCTCCAGCTGTGTCAAAGCAAAAATAAGGCCTTAGTTATTGCATTTCACCATTTCATCAAATTATAATGACTTATTTCTATAAATTTATGCATGTAGTTATTTTAGATATGTGTGTGAGTGATGTGGATGTGTTTTTAATTTGAGAAGTTTTTAATTTTGCACTTTTTGGGCTTTTTTCTGAGAGGAAATAAGAAAACGCACAGACATATCTGTAGAAATAACTTCATAAAATAGCCATTTTCTGAGTCATTTTCTTCTGGATTTTTTCTGTATTAAGTTCAGACATGTGGCTGGGGTACTATGTTTGTATGTAGATCATGTAATATGCTTACAGTAGTGTTTTTTAATGATTTTACATATGATTTACTTGGACGGAAATAGAAATTCTCTATTCTAACCTCTTTAGCTCTGTGTCAGTAAGACCTAGTGTCACACTGACACAAGAAACAAAAAATTTAGAGTGTTAGCTTCCCAATGACCTCGGGACCATCCCAGAGGGCCAAAGGATGGGGAAACTGTAGCAGTTTTTTTTGGAGAAAAATTTAGGCGAGAAAAACATATATTTTGAAGTGATTTGTGAAGAGGTTAAAATATCTCATTGCAAGCTCTGAAGTGAATGGTATAAATAAACAGCCTCACAAAACTTAAATCATATACCAGCATATGTTAGCGCACTTACCTTTCTGGTTGTCTTTTCATATTTCCCATTGTTATTTTTTAGCATTACCTCTGATATTCTGTCTAGACCTACCTGCTGCTGCAATGATCCAATTTTCCCACATTGAACTTTCATGTAACCTTATCAAATGAACAGAAATGCAGGTTTTTTATGTTGCATTGCAAGTGAGTTTGATTTCAGAATGAAAAATAGTTATTCTAAATATCTTTTCCATCTTCCCTTTAACACACTCAATTTTTTTTCCTCTACTTGAAACTGGTTTTGGCATACATGATACTGTATTGATAGAATAACACATCACTTGCACTGATCTCAGTTGGGGGTATAGTTTAGTGGGAGAGTATTTGACTGCTGATCAAGAGGTCGCCAGTTCAGCTTTGGGTGTCTCCCGCTAATATAAACACACATGAGTGTTTCCACTGAGGCTAAAACATTAGGAGGCTGTTTTTTAGTGATGATGTGCGTCATATCGCTGCTTGGGCTGCTAACAGCACTGGAGCATGACACAGCTGGAGAGAGCAGCATTAGGGCCTGCCAATTCAATGTGAGAATAGATCATCACTTGGAGCCACTGTCCGTTGTGCCCCGCCTGAATCAATCTTGACACGATCTGCTCTCATTCTCACTCCACCGTTTCTTTTTTATGCATCTTTCAGATTCATTTAGCATTTTCTATTCTTAGATTACATGGTTTTAAAGATACAGGACATAGAGATGCAGAGGGAAAAGACAAAACGATGGGAAATTATTTGTAGTCGATTCACCCAATGCTCTTTGTTGCCCTGCAGGTTTTAAAGGGTTTCCCTGAGTGTCTGCAGGCTGACATCTGCCTCCATTTGAACCGCAGCTTGCTGCAGAACTGCAGGGCTTTTCGAGGTGCCAACAAAGGCTGCCTGCGGGCTCTGGCCATGCGATTCAAGACAACCCACGCTCCGCCGGGTGACACTGTGGTCCACAGTGGGGACATTCTCAGCGCCCTCTACTTCATTTCCAGAGGTTCTATAGAGATTCTCAGGGACGATGTGGTTGTGGCCATACTAGGTAAACTGCAAGACACAGTGTAGTTCCTGCTTACTTTGTCTATTTTCCAGTAAGGTTGGGAATCAGCCATTATTTTCATTATCAGTCTCTCATTAAAATAGTCAATATATCATTTCACTCATAAAAAGTCAATAATAATGACCAATGTCAATGACAAACTACAATACTCTAAAATGAAATTGCAAAAAATCATCACCATTTTATTTTTGTTAAATGAGATTTAAACAATAATTATAATCATGAATAATTCTTTTTTCTTTTGACACTTTTTTTGTATCTGCTTCTTTCCCACAAAGCCACAGCCACAACTCACACTGCCCTTTACCACACACACACGCAAACACACACTGTGTGTTGTGTTGCCAGAGGTGTTTGGGCACAGACTCACTTCCATTCTACAGTGGCATTGATCATCAATAGGCCCTGCACTCAGATCCAGGCTACATAGGTCATTTCTGTGTTTGAGGGAATAATTAATTTGTTTTTGAGGATGCTGAGGATCAGTGACACACACTAGTGTTTCTTTTTTCATTTGTTTTGGATCAGATTCATCCATGAAAATGATGTCAGCATACTATTTTCACTATTACTAGCAGGGGCTTGCTCACTTGGCAAAACATATTGATTAACTTTTATCCTTTTCCTATGCTCATATTTCCTTTTGCTGTGGTTTCTGTAGGAAAGAACGACATATTCGGTGAACCTATCAGTGTGTATGGGAGGCCGGGTAAATCCAGCGCTGATGTCAGGGCTTTGACCTACTGTGACCTTCACAAGATCCTGAGAGACGACCTGCTGGAAGTGCTGGACATGTATCCCGACTTCTCCGACACGTTCTGGAACAACTTGGAGATCACCTTCAACCTGAGAGATGTGAGTGCCACCAGAGGACAATGTTACACATTGAATCACCATCCTAATAGTGATCACAGTTCTAAACTAATTCACAACAGTTCACAACTAATGGGCAATTACCATAAACGTTCCAGAAATCGCTATTACAAAATCCACGAGACTCCATTTAATAAAGAGTCATTTTATCATGACAGAAACAAAATAAAACTACCAAAAGCCATCTTGGTTCGTCTTCAATCATCACTCTGGTTTGGTTGAAATAAAACCTTAATTTTCCCATTTACATGTGAAAAAATGCTGGCTCTATACACACTAAAAGTATTGTTTGTTTAAATTGAATCTGGTGAGTTTGGCGATAGCGATTTTGGGGCTGTTTCATGTTAAACAAAAAGGATCTTACTCTTTAGCAAAAAATGTTAAACAAAAAGGATCTTACTCTTTAGCAAAAAGGTCTATCTCCATAATGTTGTCAGACAGTGAGCATGGCAGTGGCAAAAACAGAACTTTTAGTGGAAGGAAATTGATGGTGCGCATTTGCGCTGTAGGATTAAATTTGCAGCCCGGTTCACAACTGCCAGTTACAGTGTTCTTGCTCAATACTGGACCAATTTTAAAGATTCTTGTTCACATTAGTCACTTAGACATCAATGTATGGGAAAATTCTGAAATTACCCTTTAAATAGTTACACTGTGGAATTTTCATTATAAGCAAACACTAAGATCAATGCCAAAATGTATTTTCTAATACATGAAATATTTGCAAAGCCTTTTTTTTTTTAAATGCTTTGAAACTTTCCTTTTTTTATTGGCTTGCAATTATTTTTATATCCTCTTTTCCCGGCATATCTCCTCCATTTATGGCACTTAACTGCTTCTATGCGTTGGTCGTTCAGCAAAACATTGCTCTATAGCACCACATGTGGTCACAAACACCACTGGGAACCTTAAAGTGAGGAAATCAAAAAGATATCATCAATTGCTTCAACTATCTCTTCTCAGTTTTATGTAGTATCCTTGTCTTTATATTTTAAGAAATATATCTACCGAAACTAATTAGAAAATTATTTTTGGTGATGCACCTGCCATATGTTGGCCTATTGTTTGTGTGCTGTTGTGTTTTTTTTCTTCTTGTGGATCCCTGACCGATTCAATACTTCAACCGTTGGTAGATTAATCATAGAGCTACATAATGATGTAAGACCCGTATAAAATCCAATGTGTATTTTTGAATTACTGAAGCTGATATGTATCAGGCAGATAGAATACACCAGCCAACCCAGGGCAGGGAATCTGAATGTGGCTACCGCCGGACAAGGCATCGGAGAAGCTCCCTGCGTCGTCGAAACCGACCAGGTGAGTGAGGGACAAGGCTTAACACACTTCCGTATGTTTCTCTTCCTTACTAATCCCCCTATTGTCCTGGCTGTCATGTGACAATGTCTGTACAGACGGCATGGACCGTGAAGACTCTTACCCCGATCAGTCCTGTCCAATGGCAAACCACCAAGGCACAATGGCAGGATCCCATTGGGAAGACCTCTGCAGCAGTGCTAGTATCTGTTCGCAGTCTAGTGATGAAGAGATGACGCCTATGGGACAAAGCAAGGGGGAGCTGTACCCCACCAGGGGGGATACCAGAGACTACCCCCCAGCAGCAGTCAACCTCATGCCTCACAGTGGACCCTCAGCAGGGATGGGACCACCTGTAGACCCTGGAGGACCACAATACTCAGGTAAAGATCAACAATCCCTTCATCAGTCATGTTTTTATGGTCACAAGTATGCTTGGTTGAGCCTTAAAACTTTTTAGAGTAGGTGTACCAAGTTAAGTCAAATCACATTTCCATAAATTTTCCATACCACTTTTCCTACATGTCTTTCTCTACCTTGAAGGCAAAATTAGATGCCACCATGTTTTTCCAGATGTGTTAAGGACATAATTTCTTTTACGAAACAAGAGAAAATTGTACATACTCCTAAAATCTGGTCCCCTCTTTGAAAACAGTGATAATATTTAAATTCCAGTTGATGACAGGTAGGGTTAAAATTAGAAAGAAGCAATCAAAGTTGCATCTCTTTCCCTTTACCTCTTTTAGTCATAATGAGGTTCTATTGTGATGAGTGGGGTCAAACTTGGAGCCAAGACAAGTCCAGAGTACTTAAATTCAAGTCAAAAGTACAAGTAGTTAAAACAGTGTTTATAAACAGAAATGAAAAAAAAACATAAAATTGAACCAACATAGAAAATGTTTCTGAAAAGTTTATATTGCTTTACAAAGCGTACCAAAGAGAATGTATTTTTGCATTTTCACATGTGAAAATTTGATGTTAATATAATAATAATGAAATTAAAAATAGGTATTAGACTTACAGTTTGCATTACAAAGTACTTGTTACACAGATTTGTTGATATATTACTTTAAAATTCCAACCCTACCAATTCCTCACCCGCACCAAGGCGTGGCAGCACATCACCCTAACCCTCATCCACCTTCACTGGCTCTCAATTAAGTCCCGCATAAAATATAAACTCCTCCATCCATACACCCCATACACCCCACCCCGAAACCTGTGGTCCTCAGACGTTGTCCTGCTCTCCATCCCCCACACCAGACTCTGTACCTTTGGAGACAGAGCCTTAAGTGTTGCAGCCTCATCCCTCTGGAACACCCTCCCTGCAGATATTTAAAATGCTACATCCCTGGACATTTAAAAAAAAACTCCTGAAACACCACTTGTTCACCACAACCTACAACCTCCCTTAGTAATACAACTGTAATTACAAAACCAAGGCACTATATAAATAAGAGTAGCAGTAACTAAAAACAAAAGAATTGACATCAACAGCAAAAAACAATGGGTAAAATTCAAGTTAAAATAAATTACTAATAACTGAAATGATGTGAAAACTAGTAAAACTCCACCCAAATTGGAATGAAAATGAAAAATTACATGAAAATAAAAACAAGAGTACACACTGCCTGGTCCTAGACAGTCTATTTTGCTCATATATTGCATGATTTATTTGAATAACTGATTCTTCTTCTGCACAGCAGCAACCCCCATCAACATGCCCGGCCTGTATGACTACTGGCCAGACCGCAGAGCCAGCCAGTTCTCCGACAGCCAGAAACGTTCATCCTCAGTCAGGGCCAGTTTTCACCCTCCACCCTGTGCTGAGGACAGGCCCAGTGAGCTGGAGTCCAGATTGGAGCTGCTGCAGTCCCAGTTAAATAGGTGACTTGGATTTATGAATGCACAATAAAAACAAGGGGGCACCCGGATTTGAACCGGGGACCTCTTGATCTGCAGTCAAATGCTCTACCACTGAGCTATACCCCCTAGTGACAGTTGAAAATTTACTTCCACATCAAATTTCTGAAAGCTCCGCCTTTCCTCTTCTGCTTTGTTTGCATATCAGTTCCCAGCTGGTTGTGTGCACAGTGTAAAGGCCCTGACACACCAGGCAGGCAGAGAACTAGTGGTGATGAAGGCCGACTGTTGCCACAGCTCACCATTGTTTTGGCCAAAAACTGGGCTGCACATGTATTAGAGAAAGTGAGGAGAGATGGTGGTGCTTCCTTTTACCTGCCTGTCCTCATATATGCAATGCTGGGTCATGCTATACTGTTGAAAGAGCAAGAGAGAAACCTAGCAGACATTTTTGAAAAAACAGATGAAATGACTATAAAGGGCTATAAAAAGATTATGACGGGTTCCATCCACCACCAAAACAACGACATTAGTAGAAATTTGTGTGTTATTTTGTGTCTTTCTTTATCCTTCCCAGGCTGGAGACCCGTATGACAGCAGACATCAATGTGATCCTGCAGCTTCTCCAGAGGCAGATGGCCCTGGTGCCTCCTGCCTACAGCGCTGTGTCCCCCAGCCCTCAGCCCCCTCACCCCACTAGCCTGTACAGCACAGGAACACCCACAATCCACACTGTCCCTCCAATTCAGCCAGTACCCATCGACAGCACTTCCTCAGTACTAAAGGTATTGTGTTCAGTTTACATACTTACAGTTATCACAGGTTTGCTTGTCTGTGGTCACCCATTTTTTGGATCCGTATGGGACTAATTCCAATGACATCAAGTAATTTGAACCTTTAGCACATTTTGCTGTCAATTCTTTAATTTGTAAATTAAAGAAAGAGTTTTGGAAAATTTGCTTGTTCTGGCTCTGTCCAAAGGTAACATAATACACTTGTCAGCCCTCTAAAGCTCAGTAACAGGATACAGTATATGATGTGTTTAATCCATACAAAAACTGGGGTTATGTGCCAGGCTTTTTCTTAACCAGTAACATGATATAGTGTCTGCTGGTTGCATGTCAATAAATGAGAGTTTAGAGGGTGCTGCTGGGTAGATTTTGTTACCTTTGGACAAAGTAAGGCTAGCTGTTTTAATGCTAGTCTTAATGCCAAGATAAGTTTTCCAGCTGCTTTCTCTAAATACATATTTATTGTGCAATACATTAGAGTGGTATCAATCTTATCATCTAATTCTCTCTAAGTGTATTGTTGTTTGAACAGGGAGAGGGGTCACCACACAGAACTAGTCCTGTTTGAGTTGGGCTTAAAACTTCTCTCTTTTTCCAGAGTCCAGACTCTGACTTCAACCACAAATCCAAGGACTCTCTGTCCAGCGGGATCCATCTCACTGTGGCCTCTGATGACACCATGTCCATGTCACCGGAGGCTGACCCACCACATCTGCACTCTGTGGACCTCAACCCTCCTACATTTTCAGGGGCCCTAGAGCCACCTGGACTGCTATGTGCCAGCCAGCGTTTTCCCTCCCTTCCTGAGCACCTGGAGACCTCCAAAGAGATGCAGGAGGTCCAGAGGCATTTCTCCGACCCTGTCTTGCCAGGCAGCTAGAATACCAGAGTCACCAACGCCACCCAAAAGCCTGGTCCTTTGGACAGGACCGCCATATGTTACCCACTCTGTTAGCTCTTTTTCCCTCCATTTAAACCTCCTCTCTCCTGTTCAGATGCTGCTGTAGAGCGTTGGACGCCTTGTCTTCCACTTTACTGAGGGTTTAGAGTGCCTCCTGTTTTTTTACAAACGGACTCTAGGGCACCTCCATGGGCTGCTGTCATGTCTTGCTCCACAGCCTTTCATACCTGAGGTCCTGTAAAATCAAGAGATTCTTCTTCCTTAACAGGGTGGGGAAATTCTAAAACATGAAATGACAATAAACACATACAAACATGTACATGTGTCATGCAGTTGCTGGACCTGAAAGCAACACAAACTACGTCCTAGACCAAGGCAAAGAGGTGAAATGTCAAAGACCACTAAAAATGTTTCACATGAGAAGAATTATCTGCATTCACTTTGTATAGGAATTGCACATTTAAACTCAAGCTTAGAAAAATGTAATCATTTATTTGGAATTGAATTTATTTTCCTAATATTAGAGATGTATCGATCACAATAAGAACGATACAGCTAGTAAATGTTACAAACTATGAGTGTTTTAAGTTAGAGACTCACTTTTGTTGTTTTGGTGTATGTTGAAAAATTATAAAAGGCATGCCAGAGCTGTATGGCACACTGTGAAGGATGATGGGTTCAAGGAACAGTGTGATTTTCATCTTCATGTTCTGACATTTAGACATGAATCAACAGAATTGTTAGGCATGTCATTTGATCATGAAAAGGTAATGCAAGGTACAAAACCAAGCAGAGCAGAAGCACTTCATAGTTTCTTGTACATTTACACGTAGCTCTTATAGTTTTGTTTGGATCATGACTGCTTTGCTTTCTGTGTTTGTATATCTGCTCTGTTAAACTCAAACATGTGTCAACTATTTTTCATGATCTGAAAGTGCCAACATTAGAGGACTTGTTTATCGCATTCTCAAGATACTTAAAGAAGTAAAGGAAAAAACTGCAGAGTTGTTTTCCATCAACTGAGTGACAAGTGAAGTAGATGGTTACTGTCAATCATATGCAGACACAGAGATGCTGTCTGAAGGCATCCTATGATTTATGATTTCACAGCCACAAGGTGTATGATGACTTTTTAAGAATTTTTTAATTCTGTATATTTCTGCACAAATTTCTGTTATTTATCTTTTTTTTTTTTAATTAAAGACACACCACAGACAGAGTACACTGGGAGTCCAAAACGTTTTATTTTATTTTCCAGATTACTCAAGAAAACACTGGCCTACAAGCTGCAACGCCAAATATACAGTGCAGACGGAACATTCAGCACCATGTGGCAGTAGACATAAACTAAAGTGTACAGAGAATGTATTTAATGATGGATATGCAAAATTTTGAATGACTTTTATACAGTGATGGAAAGTAACTCTTGAAAGTACAATTCTGAGGTATGTAATGCTAATTTATGCTACTTTATACTACATAGATGGAAATATTGTACTTCTTACAAGAATGTATTTATTTTACAGTTGCTGGTTACTTTGTAGATTAAGATTTGAAAAAGATACACTGGTCACCTAAAATAAGATGCATAGTTAAACAAATTAAATTAACAGTAGATATACAGTTCCGCTATAAAGTTTGTGAAACCTTTAAAATATTTCTATATTTCTCCCCAAACATGACCTGAAATGCTATCAGATATCTTCATTTAAGTGCTAAAACTAGATAAAGAAGACCCACTTAAACAAATAAATTATACATATTTATTTATTTATTTATTTATTTACCAGCATCACCCAACATTGAATGTCTTTGTTGGGAAAAGTATGTGAAAGTGTGTTATGAGTTCATTAAAAGGGGTAATTGGAATCAGGTGTTTCAATCAATGGGATGACAATCAGGTGTGAATTTAGCATTCCCTGCCCTATTAAGGAATAGAAACCTGGGTCTTACTGTAAGCATCTCTGGTCTTCGCCACACTGGTTTGAGGAAGTGTGCCATACCACGATCAAAGGAGATTTCTGCAGAGCTGAGACAAATGGTCTCCTCAGAAGTGGTCATCAAACTACAATCCCGCCAAGAGCAAAGTGTACAATACTCCAGGAAGTCACAAAGACCCTCAGGGTAACCTCTATGGATCTACAGGCCTCTCTTGCATTGGCTACTGTCAATGTTCACAATGTCCATCGTCAAACACTAAACCATAATGGTGTATGGCAGGATACCAAGAAGAACATTACAGCCCATGTAAAGTTCACTAAAGGCCACGTGGATGAACAAGGCTTTTGGAAGAATGTTCTGTGACGAAAATAAAACCTTTTTAGTTTTAATGCGAAGTGTTGTTTAGGACTGTCTCGGGGCCGGGGCAGCTTGCAATCTTTGAATCCTGGAATGTACCAGAAAATTCTACAGGACAGTGTCAGGGTATACATTTGTAAACTGAAGCTCAACAAAAGGTGAGTCATGCAGCAAGACAATGACACTAAACACACAAGTCAGAATTAAAGCAGTGTGTGAGGAAGAATGGGCCAAAATTCCTCCAAGCCAATATGTGGGACTGATCAAGTTATTGTGCTCAAGAGCGTCACACCAGGTACTGAAAGCAAAGGTTCCCAGTCCTAGATCTTAAGAAAAAAACGTCACACTTATCTGAAAAGCCCAAAGCTGTTCCACTCCCAGTGCTTCAAAAACAGTCAGGTACGCTCTGTCTTTGATAAAAGTTAATAATTCTCATTCACGTATTAGTTTGGTTTAAAGCAGACCTGGGCATCTTACGGCCCGCGGGCCACATCAGGCCCTTTGTGCGTCCCTGTCCGGCCCGCGTGAGGCCAATCATAAATTACAAAATAAATTTAAAAAATATCTATGTTGAGTGTGCTGCTTTTGTTTTGAAACGCGTTATTTGTGTTACTTCCGTGTGGACGTATGCGCGTGCGTGATTGTGAGTGAAAGTGAACAGCGGCAATCACAAATTACAAAATAAAAAGATGTCCGCTCAAATTTGATGACGAATGCCGTGTTTTCAACAAGACATGGACTGCCAAGTATTTCTTTACAGAAATGAAAGGTAAAGCCGTGTGCTTAATTTGTGGTCCACAGGTTGCTGTTTAAAGATTAGAATTTGAATCGCCACTACACGACGAAGCACGAAGATAAATACCGGAATCTGTCTGATGAAGAGCACGCAAGGGAGGCTGATGCGTTGATGGTAAAACTGCAAACCCAACAAGGTCTTTTTACCAAACACCCCCAGAGATGCAGCCGTCAGGACAAGTTTTGTCATTTCTCACAAAATCGCCAGAAAAACTAAGGTGTTTTCTGACGGAGAGTTTATTAAGGAGTGCTTATTGGACTCTGCTGCGCTGATATTTACTCGGAGAAGAAGGGCGCATTTGAGAACGTGTCACTCTCCTGACGCACTGTAACGAGGCGGGTTGAGGCCATCGCTGGAAACTTGGACCTTCAGCTGAAGGACAGAGCAGCCGACTTTGACTGTTTTTCTCTGGCTTTGGATGAGAGCTGCGATGTACGTGACACCGCCCAGCTGCTCATCTTCTTACGTGGGATAACTGCACACATTCAAATCACGGAGGAGCTGGCAGCCATGCAGTCAATTAAAGGGACAACCACAGGTAATGATTGTTCACAGAGGTAAATGCGTGTTTGGACATGTTAAGACTGAAATGGGACAAGCTGGCAGGTGTGACAACAGATGGTTGTCCAAATCTGACGGGGAAAAATGTTGGACATAGTGACATAAGCTACCACAGCAACGTCAGGTGGCTCAGCCTGGGCAAAGTACTGAAAAGTTTCTGGGACCTGAGAGACCATTCAGAATTTCTGTGGGAAGAAAGGACATGACATCCCAGAACTTTCAGACGAAGACTGGGTGGCAGACCTTGGATCCGCTGTGGATGTGACTGCACTCATGAATGAACTGAATGTCAAACTGCAGTGCAAGGGCCTTTTTGTGCATGAGATGGACAGTGCAGTGACGGCTTTCATGAGAAAGTTGCAGCTTCTTTCAAGCCAAGTGAAGGACAACATTCTGACCCACTTGCCAACACTAAAGGAAGCCACAAGATCAGCCAATCACCTCCACGTACTCAAGCAAGTTAGAAGCACTGCATGGAGAGTTTGAGGCGATTTCAAAACTCTTGAGAGTGAAATGCACATGGTTTCTTCTCCCTTCAGCTGCAGTGTGGACAATGCACCAAGCGATGTTCAGATGGAGCTCATTGACCTGCAGTCTGACCTACTTCTGGCAGAGCACTTCAGGTCAGTCTCACTGCTGGACTTTTACTCCTCCCTCAAAGAGGAGAACTTTCCACACCTGAGGAGGCATGCTCAGAGTATTCTGGTCCTCTTTGGATCCACCTATGTATGTGAACAGACATTTTCAATGATGAAGTTCAACAAATCCAAACACTTATCCTCCATCACTGATGAGCACCTCTCAGCTGTCCTTCGCATAGCCACCTCAGACATTCAGCCAGATTTCAATGCCCTTGTTCAAGCCCAGAACAGACTGGATTATTCGCACTGAAGAGGTAAAATGAGGTGGAAAACATAACAAGTTATTGTTTGTTGTATTGCAGTATTTCTATAAACTTGATAAGTTGTTTTTCCTTGTTTGTGGAAGAAAGTTAGTGTGAACAAGTAAAAAATAAATTGCAGTGATTCAATGATTGTTTTTCTTATTTTAATTTCACATAGCCTAATATAAATATTTAAGGATTAAGAGTTTAAATAAAACCATCAAAAGCAATCTGCTTTTGTATGAAGTTGTTAGGTTAAATGAAATTATTTCTTACGGTATATCAAAAATAATATTGAGCCAAATTTAATTGAAATATTGTCAATGTGGCCCTCCAGCAGTGCTCGGGTTGCTCATGTGGCCCCCGCTAAAGATTAATTGCCCACCCCTGGTTTAAAGTCACTGGAGATGCAGTTATAGACAGAAGAGGGATCAAACCTTAAAATTGGCAATGGTGGATAATTACTACATACACAATTTTCAAGTATTTGTGCTTTCCTTGAGTTTTTTCACAATACTTTAATTCTCCCCATGTAAAAATATTGATACTTTAAGTCCACTACATTTGACGGCTATATTAATTAGTTACTTTTCAGGTTAAGATTTTATATAGTTCAATGGTAGAGCGTTTGACTGCAGATCAAGACGTCCCTAGTTTAAATCCGAGTGCCCCTCTTTAGACACGCTATTTAACCTGAGGTCGTGCAAACAGTACTGATAATTCCTGATGAAGAACTGGCATAATCTCTGTAAATCAAATTCACAAAAGTTATACATCAACAAGTTTGTTCCTAGGACATGAAGGAATACAATTTATTAGAGCAAATTCAATAATAAACTTTATGAAAAAGCTACAACATGAACAATTGTCTTACCAACATCTCGAGTTGATATATTTGTCTGTACAGTTTTTGCCTTGTAATTGCATGCTACAAGGACATGCCACTTTTTAATTATTGAAAAGAAAAAAGTTCTTTCATGCTCCTCCCATTCACAACTCACTCTAAACACCAAAGAAAATCCAGCTTTCAAAGCTCAAACTTCTACTAATGGAAGAAGAGAATACGTGAGGAGTTAAAAAGGCTGAACGACATTGCTCCGGTAGGTTGTGAGTGTTGCTGTACATGGCTGCCTCACAGCGTCACCAGCCAAACCCTATGATGACACCACTGAGGTGACAATACGAATCCCTCTCTGGTTATTCTACAATTTATAAAAGTTGCACAGGTCTGAGCTTCGATCATTTGGAGAGACGATACTAGACATCCACCCATTTTAAAAAATATACAGGGGGGGTAAACAAGACCATAATACGCTGATCTTTGAATCACCAATAATATGGTACGAGTCCACAAGAAGGCTACGACATATTGCATCAGAGAGGTCATCTTCTGCCACCTACAGTAATTTGTATCAACCTTTACAACTCAAACATACATCTAAACCCTTCATGATAATCTCACAGCTGGCTGAAATCCCACCAAGAAGTATAAAAATCTGATTTTCATAGACAACTGCTCAAAGCTTCTGAACACTACCTTGTCAGCAAAATAAATAAGAGCTTAAACATGTTTAATAGGAGAAAATGTAAACCAGGTTATTGTGGAACAGGTGTGTGTGTGTGTGTGTGTGTGTGTGTGTGTGTGATGCTCCAAACATTTTCACAAAGTTCACTCGTGACCACATCCTTGTCTTGAAAGCAGCAGGACGAGGACTATAATTAAATCAAATTTGAAAACAAGAAGGAGCTTCTCTTCATCTAAGTGTCTTTGGCTTTAGACACGCAGGATTTCCAGGCAGTTGTTGTAGCAGATGGCGATCCAGTCCGGCTGCGTGGAGGCCCACTGCACGTTGTTGATCTCCCCTTCAGCAGTGTAGGCCAGGATGGGATCCTCAATGGCGCGTGGCATCTGCTGGATGTCCCAGATCAGAGCCTGGTGGTCATCAGCTGACGAGGTCAGACACACAGAGTGGGCATTAAAAGAGATATTTCAGACTGAAGAAGCAGGGAAATACAGATTAAGTTAAGCCTTATGATCCCATTTTGAAGTACAAGTTTGGGCTGTTTCAAAAGTTAGGAATCATAAAAGATGTGGTGAAATCTTAGTCATTAATCAAAAACAGTGGATCATACTGTAACCATCAGTGGCTACATTTTGAGGTATTAAATGACACCGGCGAGAACATATTTACCTCAAATTCCTTTTCAAAAATGTAAGATTTTCTTACAAATGCGTCCACACAATTCTCTTCTAAGTTTTTTTTGATGAATAGAAATGCGTGCTTATTCAAAACATAAGCAGATGAATGTGAGTTTGAAGTGTTTTTGCTAGCATTTATCTGTCCCCCCACACTATATCCCACAATCTATAGGTGCCTTTACCTGCAGTACAGATGTGACATGACGAGTGAGGGGCCCAGGCGATGCCGTTGACACATGCACGATGGTTGTTCAGCCGAGCCACCGGAGTGCAAGGCACACGTACATCCAGGATGACCACCTATTACACAGACATGTTAATGCTAGAGACTAGCAGGCACTTGATTCCCATCGTTATTTTTTTAATTAGAATTAAAATATCTATGCACTAAACATTTATGTGAAACATTTGGAAACGTGTCCATTTAAAAGTATTTCATTCTTAAAAGTCCAATGTATAGGAATTTCTCCCATCTAGCGTTGAGATCATATATCGCAACAATTCTCTTGCACCACGCAATACAAGGTATGTATTACAGCTACAGCAGCCTTCACACTTCAAAAAGAAGAAGAAGACTCCTGTTCCTGGAAATTTGGATTTTGAATATGTGTGGTCCTCCATGTTTCCTTCCTCAAGCTTGCCGGGGCCGGTAAGCGACGATACCCAATAGCAACACCTGTAAGTTTATATTGTCCCTTAACGTATTTCAAGGTGGTGCATGAATATGGACCCCAGGTCATGCAAATGGAAATGTAAAATTTCAGCCAATAGATATACTTGGAATGGTGGTGGTAAATATTCATGAAAGTTTTTTTTTTTTTTGATAATGCACTATGAAACCCATTATTGTCAACGGCGCTGAGCAAAGCGCAGAGCAAGTGGCATTTTGCTGCTTAGCCGCTCTTGCCGTGGTTCAACATGGTTTAACTTTGACCACGGCACGCGCAAGAGCTGCCGTGTGCGCTGTGACGTGCAATCACGTGTGGAAAAAACAGTAAACACAATGCATACGAAGATCCACATACGGAACATGGACGAGAGGATGATTTTGGCCGTCAGCGATCTCCGAGAGCTGTAGCCTACGACACAAGTTGGAGGTGGTACAGAGACCTCTGACACAAAACTATGCTGTGGTGCATACGTCAACATACATCCACCATAATAGGCATGCTGGATGTGTAGCTTATTGCAGCCTTTTAATTTTAATCATTCAGGTTTGTTTGAGCTATGTGAAATCAACATGGACATGTCTCCACTGAAATACAATCTGTTACATTTTTTTCTAAATTACTTTGGTGCATCTGTCAAATCAGTGAGTGCATTTCTTAAAACAATTGATGTAAACTGCACTGCATAGTGACTGACCTGGAAAAAGTGTGTATCTTGCTGGAAATATTGTGTCCAAAGCGAGTCTTTATACCAATAACCCGATCAAACTGACAAGTCCTTACACCATTGTTTATACCAAGATAGTGAAACTGTTTTGTGTTGTTGTCCATATTTAACAGTTCACTCTGTAAGTATAGTGTAATAAACAATGCATAGTCCCTATGTGACAAAGTTACACATTATTGTCATTGCTGATCTGAGAAATGCACCAAAGCAACTGAGAAGAATTGTAGTGGTGAAAACCAAATACCAAGTTGATTAGACAGCTCCATACAGGTATTTGTAGGATATATTTGCATGTTTATATGATGTGAAACATATTTGGACTGACTGACACAAGTCACGTTCGTTTTCATTGAAGTTCACATGTAGGTAGTTATATGAGTTGGTATTTGGCCTTTACACAGAATAACTACCCATTTCCTAGGGTGTACGCTGCAGTTTTGGAGGAATTAATTGCACATATGCATTAAACAAAGTTTTACAGAGCATGAATAAATGAATGCTGATGTTGAATGTATGAATTTACGCTCATAGCTTAGCTTTATTATACCCAACTGTAATAACTGCAGACCTCTAACTTATGTATGTAAACATGCAATGAAACATTTTTGAAATGCAATACTTTTATAAATAAAAACCTATTCATAACCCAACTGGGAAATAGTCAGCACACTATCAAATTGCTCCCGGTTGAGCCAAAATTACCACTGGTCCCAGTGAAAGCGGGGCTCCTTCACCAGCCAGAATTCCCCCAGCTGCTCTCTGGACCAGAGGGTCTTGTGTACCCACACCCTTCTTGCTGCTGGCTTCCTCCGTATATCCTGACAACCAGGGCAAGTGCTAAAGGTTTCTTTTGGTTCAAAGACAGAAACATCTTCGCCACCAAATCGCTATGGGAATCGCTGTGTAGCCTACACAATGTTGCATGTACTACACGTCTGATGTAAACACCGGACGCAGACGTGACGCATGTTTAAATAAAGTCTTGCCTATTTTGCACTGAGTCTGGCGGCAAGCACAACAACTATATTTTGGCAATAGGACGCAACCTAGCGGTGAGAGTGGCACATGCCGTGTACAATGTGAATCGGCCCTTAGGAAACATAGCTACTGATAGGCTAAAACTGACCTCCATGCCATCCATGGCCATTGTGGCCAAGTAGTTGGGGTCCTGCTTGTTCCAGCAGAGGCGGAGAAGTGGATGGTGCTGGGGATCTTCATAGATGATAGTGCTGTGCTCCAGGTGCCGGAGGTCAAACATGCGGACGGATCCATCGGCTCCCACAGAGGCAAACATATCTCTACCACCTCCTGCACGGCTGAAAGCGATGTCATACACCTGCACAGGCACATAAAGACATTGATCTAAATGTTCTTATAGGCTGTATACACATTCTGTAGGGCTTCTTACAGCACAGACACACACAGACCTCTTTGTCATGAGCAATCAACTGGGTCTTCACATGCCCAGACACCAGGTTAACGCGTCCTAACACCTGACCAGTCTCCAACCCCCAGATAGTGCAGGTGGTGTCAATGCTGGATGTACCTGCAGGAGGAACCAACGTGTTAAACTATACATATGAAAGAGCAACAAAGTCCAGTTGATAGCCTCATTATTTATCATGGAGTGGATTTCTTACCCAGCAGATTGGGATCAACCTCATTCCAGTCAAAGGATGTGAGGGGAGCACAGAAGTCTGAGTTCTTGTTGTTGTTCAGCAAACATTCAAGACGTGTTTCTGTGTCGCTGACCTTTGTAATAAATGCAAAGGAATTTGGTAGTGAGCGGACTTCTTCATACAAGTACTATGATCAAGTCAATGTGACAAGTTCACTGTTTCATTGTTTTTAAACTCCAGAGAAGAAAAAGAATTGTTATCAACAAATTTCACAAAAAGGCAAAAACCAACAATGTGCTAGTCGGTCTCTCAATACTTTCTTACTTCCCGACCCTGCTTGTGGCACTCAGCTTTGAGGCCACTGAGAAAATCAGTTGCAAATATATAGTTGGTAGCAAAGTTATTTTCCTTGAGGGTACCATAGCTTTTAGCAAATGTTTCTAAACATCTAAAAAGGTTAATAGAGAATTTGTTGGAACTATTCCCAGCTGTGGAATAATAAATATGTGGTTCTCTTGTAAGAAGCAAGATGTTGTATGTGAGATTGACTCAAAATAAGCTCCAGGCCTGTGTTCATGTAATGAAGGAGCATGTCACTCTGTGCAACAGTGTGGCTAACCAATGTGTTTTTAATAGTATTTGGACAACGACGGAGCTATATTTCATGTATATTTTGGATTTGTGGGTTTAGGCTCAGTTTGATATTTTATACTCATTATATTTGCATTGTCTAACGTTGTGCTTTAACTGCTGCACACACATTTCCCTAGGATGCATATCTTATCTTCTAAAATATATACCAGGCTTTGGCTGCACAATCAAAACCTGTTAGTAGGATCAATGTATCGTTGGTTTTGATGAACACAACAACAATAGATATTTCACCAGCCTTATATGTAAGATCAAACATCATACCCTCCAAATGCGCAGGTAGTCCCCACTGGTGGCAAGCAGGTCCGGGTACACCCCTTTAGTGTCTGGGATCCACATGATCTTGGTGGTGGGGTAAGGGTGGTCAAATGTGTTCCTGCAGACAAACTCTGAGCTCTCCTCTTCCAGACCCACCAGCTGAACCTGGGTAGAAGCAAAGACATTTCCTGTAAATTATTGTTAACCGGGCAACAAGGGTTAGAAATGGCATTAACCTTAGCTATTGTGGTGTTACTAACAGACACAACGACAGACTTGCAGTCTGTGTGTGTGTGTTTATTTGTATATATATATATATATATATATATATATATATATATATATATATATATATATATATATATATATATATATGCATATGCGCACTCTTGGTATTTTTTGTTGTTGGGAATAACAACAAAACATACATTGTGATTTTAAACATAGGTGCTGCGCAGGACAACTAGCATTAGCAAGCTCGCTAACGTTATGCTGATGAATGGCCACACCACACTACGCACCTTGTTGTTGTATTCCTCCACAAAGCTCCCGAGAGCTAGCCTAAAGCGTTTGTCTGGACGGACGCTCCAGTTCATCGCATACACCGTCCATGGTGCCTCGTATTTGTAGATTTCTTTTCTTTTGCCGTGAAGCGACATCCTCTCGAACTGCAGCTGTTGTCAGAGCAGCTAACACGCTAGCGTTAGCTAACTGCAAAATAAGTAGTCGTGCAAGTCAACTATAACCCGTTACTTTAACCTGCTATAAAAAATATCAGCAGGTGTGGTAGTAATAACCATTTAATTAAGTAAATCTTGTTTTGGAGCAAGACTTCTCACCACTTTACTTAACAAAGAGTAGCATTTCCCGTTAGGATCCAAAGTGCTGTCACGTTCAACAAAACACATGCGTTTGCTGGTTTTCAAAATAAAAGACGATTGTTATTAAAATCTTTTCTATTGGAAAGTTGTTGTTTTTTCAATGTTTTAACGTAGAGCCTAACAAATAGAGAAGTTAATAGAAATAACTCTTTGGGAAACGTCACACTCATTAAGCCACATTTCTTCTATTTCTACCAAATCCCACCCTGTTTTATGATGAACTTCAGACTTTATAGCCTGGGCCTACTGCTGTCTGAGAAAAACAAGGAGACTAAAAAGAAATAATTGTTAGAAAAACATTGTGGACAATATTGTCAGATTATTTTTATTTATGTGTATATGTTTATAATTTTGTCTTCTAAATTTTATTCATTTTGTTTGTTCGGACCTTTGCTGCATGTCATTCCCCCTCTCTCTCCCCGTTCATGTATTCAGCTGTCCTATACAAATAAAGGCATAAAATGCCCAAAAATAATCTTAAAATAAAATAAGAGTGAATATAACAACACCACAATTGCATTTTCAGTGAAGATAAAATGTGAATACAATGAATACACGTACTTCACATTACATTTCTGGATAGGTTTTTGGCCATAACATTTTCACGTAATCAAAGTGCCAACCACATTACTAAGTTATAAAGTAGTTTTACTGAAACCGAATGTTGTATTTGTTTTATTTTTGCTCTTTTGAACCGGAAGTATGACTATGCTATTGTGTCAAACTTGACCCTTAGTTGTAGTTACTCTCTGTGGCCACTAGAGGGCAGACATACTCATGATAATAAACCACAGCCGTGTATTATAGAGACACGCATCTTGATTTAACACGACTTTCTACTTTCTCTCTTTTTTACCTCTTATTTAGTTTTTACAAATTAAAATATTTCTCCGTTATCCTTAAGTGTTTAACAGTTATCGATGCATCTTATTTTATTGCCCTCTATATATTTGCAACAATTTAGCTTATCCTAATAATCAATATATGAGGATAAGAGAAACAAACTGAGGCTTTTCAAGTAAGCTAACCAAAATCTCATTTAATTGCCTCCCGTGATTGAACTATTAGATAGAAAAAGTCAAAAGAGTCTAAAAATAGATTTGTCCTTTGTTTTTTCATTAATCCTTACCATATGATTTTTAATAATTAATAATAAATGTATCATATGTGATCTCACACTTCTAAGACACGTATGTTGTGCTTACCTTTACCTTATTACTTTTTAAATTAGTAATTTAGTTTTATAATAAAAAACAATAATATACTATTTTAAATTAATATGTACTTAAAGTGTAGTTTTACTTCTTTATTTAAGTTAATTCCAAGTGGATTTCCTCTGTATTTGTGAATCATGTTTTTAGTTGTATTGCAAAGAACTGCCTTCATGTAGAATCAGAATCAGCTTTTATTGCTCAAGCACATTGAAGGAATTTGACTCTGGTTTTTGATTTGCTCTCAATACTTCCACAGAAAAATACGTAACAGCTAAAAGGAGAAAAAAGGTGGACAAATAAAGGTAGGATATAAACATGACTGTTAATTTATGTACAAAAATATGTGGAAAAAGGTATGAATAGTGCAAGTGTATCTGAATATTGAATGTGTGGATTTGTACAGTAAATGCATGACAGTGAATGATATGTACCTGATAAAACGGTTTGCATTTTAACTATAAAAAATATAATATACAATGAAAGCAGGTAGATGTTTTAGCTAGTGTGTGACTATATACAGTATAATAGTTTACGAACTGTAACAAGCACTATTCCCAAGAGACCGAGTTGTAGTTACGTAATGTGACCACTGGATGGCGCGGAAATAATACACTCATGCCAACATTTAACGCCACTAACGTCAAGGCAACAACAATATACAAAGATTTCCGATAGAATCCTTTCAAAATAAAACTTTCGACTTAATCATGTGTATTTTGTTGGAGGGGTCATTGATACATACTGTCGCGATGCTTTTTACTTTGAAAGATTGCTCTTGTCAGTACTCACTGCTTCAGGTGTAACATCATTACAAGGACAGTTAGGGCTACTTGAGCTCAACCAGCGTTACGTTTATTGTCACAGTAATTCTCCAGGTAAGATCCTTACTTACGTTGACGTTGTTACGTTTTAATAAGACACATTTTCTGAGTTGTGGTAAAGAGAAAAAACACGCTGCTTTCCTTTTAGGATTAGGTCGGGTACTAGCAACTAGCTAGGTGCCATGCTAGCTAGGTAACTATTAGCATGCTAATGCCAGATTTGTTAACCGCTAGCTAATGATAAAGTGAGTGAGTGCTGGGGGGATGGGTCGGGAACTGTTATATGATTACAGCCTGTGGTTTAATCCTACACATATGTGTCATTTGGTAAGAACACAGTGTGGGTTTTGACTCGACCCCCATTAAAGAAAGTCAGACATTATTTTAGCCTGTTAGCAAGCGTGACGCAAACGTTGGATCTTTGGCTAAAGTTAGTTGGGCTAGCGGCAGCTCTCCGGTTGAATTTTAACCCCCATCTGTTACAGCTCCTTAAGTTTAACCGAGCTTAGCTAGTCTTTACGTTCCCGAGCAGTGCCATAGTGGGTCATTATCGATCTTATTTTTTTATATATTGTAGCTTTATCCTTTTTATTCGCAATGACAAAGTGACAGCTTACTCAGAGACCAAACCAATACTTGGTTCTTTTCCTTAGTCATTGTTTTCAAGTCCGTCTCGGTCCGTAGAGATATTTTCATTCTCTTTGGGGATTGTCACATGAACAGTGTGACCAGGGACTGACTTGGTTACCATCATGTGAACCAGTTTATCCTGGGCTCTTGTCATAGTTGTAACTATTATTTCCAACGTCTAAACTGTTAAATATTTACATGGCCTAGTGTGCAAAACTTGTTTCATTTTCAATTAAACTTAGTGGTGGCTTAAATTGATTCATTGTAGCCGGCTGACAGTATAATGTGCAAGCAACCATCAGGCCTCATTTTAAGACAGCTAATACACAAGCCCTTTGCAACTTGGAGTAGTTTTAAGATTTCTGAACTGATTTGACACTTCTTGTTTTTGGAAATGTAAGATTTTTCCATCCTATTGTTTATTATTTATATTAGTCATGTTACACTTCTGCATCTGACCTTCTCTGTCACTTCTTACACCACCCTTATTTACACGCTTTGCTGTCTGTTTTTCCACTTTTGTTGCAGGTCCCACCATGCAAAGTGCGTATCTCCTACTGATACCCGCGCTGCTGCTCCTCCTTGCCTTTCCCGTCTCCAGGGGACGTTACAATGATGACTTTGATGATGGCGAGGACCTAGCAGACTTTGATGACAATGACTTTGCTGAGTTTGAGGATATGAACGACGATCTAGCAGCAGAGGCAGAAACTGCCCCTCCGCCTCGTGCCTCACCGTCCTCGCAGCCTGAAGAGGATGAAGATGAAGATGAAGATGAAGCCACCGTGGAGCTGGAAGATGGCTTGGATGGTTTTGAGGATTCAGAGACACAGGTACATAGTTGCCTTGTCTTACTGTTTACAGCCTAATTTCTGAGCACAGTTTCCATAAAAACTCACTTTTGATCATTTATGGCATTATGTTAATTTACGTATTCATTTAATTTATTAATTCCCTAGGATCAAGACATGTACAGCAAATATGACCAGGAGGAGTTTGAAGGGATTGGGGACATGGAAAAGACAGGCCACTCCATGAAGGACCCCCTCATAATCCACACTGTAAGCCAGGCTTATTGCTTAAAATCTTCTCAGAACCAAGTTTCACACTCGTCTGTCTTCAGCTGATTGTGATCTGGAGAGGATCTGAATGTGCACACAGTTTTTGCTGCCTGCAAAAGACATTTTATTGTAAATTTGCATTAATGTTTAGCATATGATGCACTGTAAGGCTTGTGTGTGTGTGTGTGTGTGTTGACGTAATGAAAGTTCAGGTAATTTACATAAACTGTTGTCATGGAACAACTACGGCAGCACTGAAATTGTAACCTTTGGCAACCGATTGGTTCTCCCAACAATCAAAATCAGTGTTTGCCTCAAGAATTTAGTGTCAGTTGATCTTTAATACTGACAACCGCTTGCTGTTTTTCCGCAGGTACCTGCACATCTGCAGAACAGCTGGGAGAGTTACTACATGGAGATCCTGATGGTCACTGGCCTGTTGGCCTATATCATGAACTACATTATTGGCAAGAACAAAAACAGTCGCCTTGCTCAGGCCTGGTTCAACTCACACAGGGAGCTTCTTGAGAGCAACTTTGCACTAGTGGGTGAGTTCCTCCACTTCCTGAGTTGCCTTAAGTATAAAACTATAGTGTGTGAAAGCAATGGATGACATGGTGACAGTCGGTACGAAGCACAGCTTGTGTTAATTGTCAATAATTTGTATGTGTAGGTGATGACGGCACCAGTAAAGAAGCGGTGAGCACTGGGAAGCTGAATCAGGAAAATGAACACATCTACAACCTGTGGTGCTCTGGACGTTTGTGCTGTGAAGGCATGCTGATCCAACTCAAGGTGTGCAAAATGTGTTTCATGTACTGTATAGGAGTGTGCTGGTGATAAAAATACAGTCATGTAATGTTCCTTGTTGTCTATTCTAGTTTCTAAAGAGGCAGGACCTGCTCAACGTTCTGGCCAGGATGATGAGGCCTGCCTGTGATCAAGTGGTATGTATTAGTCAAATAGCATTTCAAATAAGTCTGTGTGGAGTACAGTGAACCCTCGCTATATCACGGTTCACCTTTCACGGTCTTGCTGCTTCACGGATTTGCATCGTGCATTGTGTTCTGCATTCTGCAAACATAATCAATGGTGGCATGTCTGTTTATAAGAATCTTTTTGCCCAGAAGAAAAAAGAGCAACAACAACTACCGATAACTATGTTCTTCTCTCGAAAAAACGCTGCAGTCGGGATGCAGCGGCTCCGTCAGAAGAGCAGGGAAATACACCTGAGTCACGGTTTTTCCTACTGTACTTTACTTTGTATTTGTTTTCATAATTATTTTTCATTTTCTCCCGTTCCAATGACTCTGGTCGCGGGGGGGGTGGTGCTGATCTCCACAATTTGAAGCCTTCAGTTCGTATTGATGATTAAAATTATTATTTTACAGTACAGTAGTTATTTGTAAAAAAACGTTTATACAGTACTTTTATTTGTTAAACAAATGCTTGGGCCTGTAAAAAGGTTTTGTTCTTTGGTTTCAGTGTATAATGGAGTATTTCATCGTATAATAATGGTAAAAAAAAAAGGTTACTACTTCACGGATTTCACTTATCACGGGTTCTTCTTGGAACGTAACCCCGTGATAAACGAGGGTTCACTGTATATGAAGAGAAATGCAAAATATGGAGGCACCGGTCTGTGCATCTAAAAGTGTCTTGTCTGTCTGTAGCAAATCAAAGTGACTCTTAATGAAGAGGACATGGACACTTTTGTGTTTGCTCTTGGCACCAAGAAGGCGATGGCCAGGCATCAGAAGGAGATGCAGGACTTGGTAAATATCTTTACCATAAATATCTTTTTTTGGGGGTTTTTTAATACATTACTATTATATAATGTTTGAACACTGCAACTGATTTTTTTTTTTTAAATTATTGTTTTTACAAACTTGTTGGTTTATTAGTAGTCCATGTGTAGTTCTCACTGATATGCATTAGTACTTAAACAATGGTCTTGATGTTTGTTCTTTTTCTGTAGAGTGAGTTCTGTGGTGACAAGCCTAAGTCTGGGGCCAAGTATGGGCTCCCAGACTCCCTGGCTATTCTAAGTGAGATGGGTGAGGTCACAGATGGGGTGATGGACAACAAGGTAATGTCTGTTTACGCTTGTTTTATCTACAATATTACTAGAAAAAAAATCACTGCAGAGTTTCAGAATACAACAGGGTTATAGCAGGCAACATCTTCCTCTCTTAATATACAGCTCTCTAATGTGTCTGGATCTGTTTTTGGTATTTTTAGATGGTTCATTATATTACCAATCATGCTGAGAAGATCGAGTCCATCCATTTCTCGGACCAATTTTCTGGTCCAAAAGTTATGCAAGAGTAAGTATTTATTTTAACTATTTGTATTTGTCATCTCTTACATGGGAGTTATTTAGCATTTTAATATTTTCTACATGGCACTAAAATGTCCTGTGTGGTTTTTCAGGGAGGGTCAGCCCTTAAAGCTGCCTGACACCAAGAAGACGCTGTTGTTTACATTTATTGGTGAGCTTTTTGTCTCTCCTGTCTTCAATATACCTCATGACCTCATAAGTCGATTTACAAATGCTTAATGTGCACTTTGTGTGTGATTGTAGTGCCTGGCATGGGCAACACCTCTCCCAAAGACATGGACGCTCTGCTCCCTCTCATGAACATGGTGATCTACAGCATCGATAAAGTCAAGAAGCTCCGTCTCAACAGAGAGGTGAGCAGGATCCCAGTGCTTCGGTGCCTCATAGTGAATTCCAGTGACCACTTACTTAATTTCTGTATTTTGTGGTTTTACAATAAAAACAAATCCCCTTTTTATATTTAGGGCAAACTGAAAGCTGACAGAAACCGGGCCCGTGTGGAGGAGAACTTCCTGAAGCAGACTCACGCTCAGCGCCAGGAGGCAGCCCAGACACGCCGTGAGGAGAAGAAAAGAGCTGAAAAGGAGAGGATCATGAACGAAGAGGACCCTGAGAGACAACGCCGTCTGGAGGTCGGAAATCGGAAATGCAGCACACAAAACGACAATTAAACAAATAGCTTGACATTTTGGAGAAACTGCTTATTCGCTTTCTCGCTGCAAGTCGGATGTCAAGATTGATAATATCTTACTCTGTATCTTACGGTTTCTAAATGCAGCACTAGAAGCAGTTCAGCATATTTGCTTAAGTTGATGTTGATTCTTGCAATTTTTGTTGAATGGGGTGGGGGTCTCTGACTTTTGGTTCTGTCCAAAAGTCCCAAAAAAAAAAATCTGCACCAGAACCTTTTAAAACAATTGTTTTGTGTAAAAACAACAGTTAGACACTTATGTGCCATGTTGTTTTTACGATATATAAGTTGTTAATTGAGCTTTGGAGGTGCTGTTAGGTTGTATTTGTTACCTTTAGATAGAATCAGCATAGCCATTGTCCCTGGTTTGTAGTCTTTATGCTAAGCTAACTATCTGTTGTGTCATTCTCAGCATGGAAGCAAATCAGCATATTCCACAAAATGTTGAACGATGCTATTAAAGAAAAGCACACAAATAAGAATAGAGCTCATCATTTTTATGTCTCAAAACTTATTTTTGTCTTTGGTTCTTTTGTTTTAGGAAGCATCCCAGCGACGTGAGCAGAAGAAGATTGAGAAGAAGCAGATGAAGATGAAGCAGATCAAAGTGAAAGCCATGTGAAAGACCACCACAGGGATACGAGCACACATGAACGCATTGCTCAGCTTCTCTCACCATAGTCCACAGCTCTGGCTCACAGTCGCTCTAAACAGACATCCTGTGCCTCTGGGTGTGTCAAGCTCTGCTGTCTCTGCCATCGCCTGCTCCATTTGGTGTAACTAAACCCAAATGACTTGAGAGTGAACTGTCCATGTCAATTGAGATGGACTTTTTCACAATCATTACCACAATTCATGTCAGGGTCTTTTTTTTTTTTTTTTTACTGTCCAATTATTAATCAGAGCTCTGTTTGAATGCTGGGTAGCTCTGTGAGCTTTTTTAAAATTTCATCTGCTGGGAAGGAATGCACTATTTGGTGGTATTGAGCCACATTTTAAAAGGAATGGAAGCATTGCCGCGGTTTCATTGGAAATGTATTAGCATTAATATAATCTTAAATGATACTATCAAGGACATTTTATTTATATCTGCTATGAGGTTGGTTTCTTGCAGGCTGTTTCTAATGAGCAAACAATAAAATGCACTGGAGTCTGTTGGAAAACCGTTTGTTTTTCATGGTAAATTGCAAGTATTTGGTTTAATCTATTGATGAAGACAATTGTGTATGCCACAGAAATTGATACACAGCCCTCTTGGTAGCAGCAGTTAACGTGGACCAGAATAGGTGAGCTTTAAAGCTAAATTTAACTTTGAGATAGTGTCAGCAGTCTGAACTAGATTTGGTTACATGAGTATGGTTGACAAGCTAAAAGGATACACTGTGTGTGTAGCCAGATACAAGTCCGGGTATGAAGAAACCTATCGTTCCCCTGGGTAATAGGAAAAGACAAGAATCTTTGGGGGGTGTCCAATCTCAAAAAGTAAAGTAATCCTTTAACAGGAATATAGTGTCAAACTATCAGACTTTAATCAACACACTTAACATTAATTAGCATAGCAGAGGATCAAGTTTAAATTGCAAGGCATGATAGTGTACTTTCACAAAAACAGAATTTATATTTATTTTACTTGACCTAATCTAATCCGTGCAAGTCATTCGGATAGATGCGCGTTCACGGCTTTCCTTAACAGACCACGAGGTCGAGCACATATTTACTGATGCTAAACTGGAGAATACGCATTGTTCATACTGTATGCAGAGCTTCTTGTGGAAGTATGATAACGTGAGACATTTGTATAAAAAAAAAAAGAAACAAACGCTGTAATGAAACGGAGAGAGCGTGGCAGACGGACTGAACGCGTAAGAGCTCACGTCACATAGTCATTACTGACTACTGCTCATCATCATACCATTCAAGGATTAGGCTACTAATCATTTGCACAAATTAACAGCTGTACTCTAACTAAAAGTGAGCAGAAGATAATGTTATTTTAACCAGTAATTTACCATGAAGATCAATTTTCTACATCGTTAGAATATGATGCATGAATATATTCTCTTTTACTCTTTCTCTCTCTCATGGGCTAAAATATACATTTCCTAAGTCATATTAACTTCCTCTGCTCGCTTTCAATAGAAAGTGTACAACTGTTCGTTTTTGCAAATGACAAGTAAAAGAATAGTTTCAGTTAAGCGCAGTAGTTCGTAAATGTATGTTTTTAGAAATATCATTCAGTCGGTCCGCTATTTTCCACGCTTTTTATCCCTGTTTTTTTATTTTATTTTATTTAATAGAGGACCACTTTCCTTCTTTACATATTATATGGTTTACTCCCTCATATGTATGGACATAGAAAAGAAAGACACGGAAGAAATTGTACTCTAAAATCTAGAAACTATAAAGAAGATTAAGTGATAAATTCCATGCACACTATAAACAGAGTATTTTACCCCGGCAAAATACAAGGTCAAAAACCATTGAGGTGTCTACTCCCTGCTATGAATGTACAGTAGCCTACAACACTATTTAGTTGCTGTTCCAGTGAACTAAGACTATAATTAAGGATTGTCCAATTAGGATATGTTCTTAAAATTGTACAATCCTCCCAAATTGTAGTCGTTAAAGAATACAAAAAAAACATTAACTGGAAAATTATTTAAGGTGCATTGGTCCACTATAGAAACACACATGTACAGCACTTTATATATTACTTTATCAACCTTTTCTAATTATCTCAACAACTGTCCTAATATATTCATCAAACTTCTAACAACAATATGAGCAGTAACAATGACTGTCACATGAATAATTATTAAAAAAACAATGGTCACAACTTTAAATAACAATACTTAAATAAACAGCAATATGCACCTGTTGTATTGTTATGCAGGCTAATAATAATAAGGTAAAAACCACTGCTGAGGGAACAGAAAAGGCTCCAGGATTAATAAATCCTAGCTACCTGCACAGAATAATCTCCATGGTAACTAAGGTGCCTCTGCTTTTATGAAACCGAGTCAAGGCTAAATTGAGCTAGGATAACTGGGAAATCCCATCTTATTATCTTATCTTTTGTCAAATAGGCCTCCGTATGTGGATGATAAATCAAGAACTGTTTTTATTTGGTATGTTCAAGTTATTGCATTATCTTAATTATTCGTGTTTTGAGGTAGTTGTACTTTACTTTAGTATTTCCATTTTTTTCTATTTTACTTTTTCCTCACTGACAATGTTTATGTTTTACCAAACCTTGTGGTCACCTTATACAATATGATGAAATTAAAGAGATTAAACTGCCTAACAGTATATACAGTAGCAATTAGCATCACATCCAATAGAAGTATCCAGATCCTTTTTTAATTAAAAGTACTAATACCTCACTGTAAAACGACTTACAAGTCAAAGTCCTGCATTGAATATGTTACTAAAGTATATGTATAATCAGGAAAATGTAGTTAAAGTATTAAAAGTAGAAAAATGTCCACTGTGACCGTTATTGTATTATATTATTATTACTCATGCATTCATGTAATAGCAGGTGAAACTCATTTAAACTTTTAACTAATGATTATTTTCATTATGGATTATTCTGCTGATTATTTTCAAGATTTATTAATTTATTGATTGATTGACTGACTGACTAATTTGTAAAAATAAACAATCCGAAAATAGTGAGAAATGCTGTCACAATTACTAAGAGCTCAAAGTTACATTTGCTTTGTCCAACCAATAGTACAAACCTCAAAATTATTAAATATAATTAAAATGATCATTACTAATAATTTCAGCTGTACATAATGTATATAATGTACTGTACTACTTTGTTGGTTTTGTATTCGAAACTCTTAATTTGTAGGAACTAGTAACTGAAGCTATCAGATAATTGTAGTGGAGTAAAAAGTAAAAGAAATTCCTCTGAGATGTTGAGTAGAAAAAGAAAGTGGTATGAAAAGAAAAGACTACTCTTAAAACATTATTTCACTTAAGTACAGTAGGCTACTTGATAAAATGTATTGCATCAGTAATTGCAATATAAATATTAGAACTGCACCACTTGGTTCATAAATCAAAAGAATAATTAGTTTGCGTTAGCTGAGTTGTCACTTATCAGCCTTTAGGGGGCGCTTTGAATACTTTCCTGGGCTTGGGTTTGCATGAGCAGATTCTAACATCTTTTCAACTGTAGAAATTTGACCATTAGTAAAATACAGTCGTTTGTTCATACACAATAATTTCATTTGTGTTATATTCACATGGTTTGTCGAGTAAGTGGATTCCGTATTTTTCCTTTTTAGTAACCGCGTTTGAAGAAAGTGCCGGTCTAGAATCGTAGGCTGCATCGGCATACACTGATGGAGAACAGGCGAGGCTTTCAGGTTAGTTACGCGATGGCCGCTCTCTCAACAATATAGGGATTTTAAAGCGAAAGCAATGGCTTTGATGCTGTGAGAAGAGTGTTGTTGTCTGGACTAACTACCGGAATGATAGCGGCATCGTATTAGCTCGTCAGTTTTGCTTTAGCGCCGGGTCGGAGATGTCCCTTTTCTGTTAGAGGCTCAGTGTTTTCTTGTTCTTCTCCCGGGCCTGGTGGATGTGGCTGCTACACTGCAGCGGCGGGCTGCTACTTTCAGATGAGCGGGCAGTAGGTCTCGAAGAGGTGGGGGTCTGAATTTAGGCCAACCGGAGGTCAAAACAAGTCAGTAGATCCTCTAAGAGAGTCGCACAACAAGAATGTCACTGATAAATGTTACCGATGTGGGAGAAGGGGCAACACGATCAGAGTTTGACTGCTAACTTCATGTTCTTGCTAGTTAGCATTAGCCAACGGCAGCGTTAACTTGCCCTAGCTACAGCGAGAAGGCATAAGTAATTTAACATTAGTGAACGTTATCTAACGCAAAAGCTGCCGATAATGTTGCTCCTGTAGAATAGTTGGGCACCCAATGTATTATGTGTTTAACGTGAACTCTGTTTTGACGTTGGAAAACAGCTAGTTTCTCTGCATTTTGTTGGTGCAGCTAGCATGTTGCTAACTGAACTAACGTTAACTGCTCAGTGACGTAACGCTGGTCATTGTTTTGACAGCACGCATCATCTTACTCGAGACTGAGAACGTCCTTATTATCATTCTGCTAATTTATTTTGTCCTCTGCATTGAATGTTATTATTAACAGACAGTGGTTAGAAAAGTTAATGTTTGGCTAACTGATGTGACGCAGCTCATGTTACGTTACCATACCACTGTATGGTTACACTGTATGGGAACGTAACAAAACGATTTATGTACGTCGGCTGTAATCACTGCAGCATTTCACAGAAGTATATCTCTATTCCGCAGCTAATTTGTTAGAGCTTCGCCCCTAATGGTGGTGTTGGTGGTTCTGACCGGGTTTTGTCCCCAAACAGTAGCTGCTGCATTGGGTGAAATCATGGTTGTCTTTTGACATTCAGTTGTAGGATGGATCCAGACGGTGGGGCAGATTCACAAAAAGCTGTCAGTTTGCAGTGGAAGAGCTACAAACTCGTCCAGGACCCAGCCATTCGGCGGGTTGCACAGAAAATCTACAGATATGATGGAGTGCATTTCAGTGTGCCAGTGAGTTCCATGTTTTTACTCTTTATAAAGCGTGTGTCTAAAATTGTACATTTGAACTGCAACCTGTATAATACAAGATAGAATATTACATATTCCGAGGTAAATTGTTATACAGCAATTGTAATACAAAGTAGGACAGAATGCAAATATAAAGAGTGCAAACAAACAAAATATTAGCACTAATAAAATACCAGCAAGGTTCAAAAACCAAATGTACACAATGCCAAAACTGTAATCATGTTATTAACGGTAAGTGTCGTAAATATAAATGGTTAATTCAAACAATAAACATGCCAAAAAGTAAACATTGAGGCTAATAGAAAATGAGTAGGTTGATGGTAAGGTGCAGTCCAAACAGAGCAGAAGGAGGCTGGAGCCACATCAGCACGCCATGGGTGCATCTCATGGCCCTTATTTGATAGCTCCTGGGTCCTCGGCTGAACCAGAAGTTGTTTTGTCCCTCCTCAGTAAAGGCTATCTCAAAGCCCTTATTTCTGCTCTGAGGAGCAAGCATCGGGGAGGGATCACAGAGGAACTATAGGCGAGGATACTACTAACTCTGCCCATACAGCTGACGAATTAATATGAGGCTTCAGAGGAAAGGACCTCTCATCCGTCTACAACACATTTGCTCATTGCCTCTCTCTCCCCATGATTTGCTCGCGTCTCTCCCGTACCTCAACGGTGTGAGGGAGTAAGAAGGCAGGCAAGTGGAGGACTTGAGGTGGCAATTAGGAGGCAATTTAAGGGCTATGAGAAACGGCTCATGTCTCTTCTGTTCCTCTCTTTGCGAGAGGTAGATAGGAAGAAAGAATTTCCTAATGCTAATGTTTTTTCCAGGACTCTGGATTTCCTCCCGTGGGTGAACTGCGGGACCCTAGACCCCGGAGACTATGGTCCAGGTATACAGAACTGTCCCTGCCAGTGCCGAAGTTTAAGGTGAGCTGGTCAAAGTTCACAAATCCCAAGCAGTTTCATTTATTGGAATGGCAAGTTCTTCTCCCTAATTTTTGTAATTTTTCTTCACAGCTTGATGAGTTCTATGTGGGTCCTATACCTCTCAAGGAGGTGACCTTTGCTAGACTCAATGACAATATCAAGGAGCCTTTCTTGGCAGAAATGTGTGCCAAGTTTGGTGAGGTGGAGGAGATGGAGATCCTGTTTCACCCCAAGACCAGGAAGCACTTGGGCCTGGCCAGAGTGTTGTTTAATAGCACCAGAGGAGCAAAGGACACAGTTAAGCAGCTACACAACACTTCTGTCATGGGTAACATCATTCATGCTCAACTGGATATAAAAGGTAAGCTAAACGCCTCCAGTTATCACAGTGATGATTCAGACAATTTTGGATGAACTTTATTGCAAATTTTGTACAGTGACAAATAAAAAGTCAGTATAAATATGTAACACATTTAAGATTTTTGTTTAAAATTGTGTTTTTGTGCATAAAACACATTTAAACACTCTGGGATAAACACAAATTGTAAAAAAAAAAAAGTCCCATTTATGTTGTGCACATTGAACCACTAAGCACAAATCTCCCCAAATCTAACCTTGGTTATTTTTTTTAACATTGAAACGGTTAGGACATTTTTCTCTGTCCCTTGATCTGTATAAACATTTTTACATAGTAATACACTTAGGGAATCACAATTATGAGATATATTTGCCAGTTTTTTATTTAATTAAAGAAAAGCTTATGCCCTTCCACAAACTTTTGAAATGCCCCTGCTAACAAAAACACATTATCTGTCTCT
This sequence comes from Percina caprodes, assembly GCA_013375575.1. Lineage (NCBI taxonomy): Eukaryota > Metazoa > Chordata > Actinopteri > Perciformes > Percidae > Percina > Percina caprodes. The sequence goes on along the minus strand of JABXJD010000002.1, from coordinate 586,413 downwards.
TGATGGAGACAATTAAACCTAATGCAGTTTGTCTTGGAATCATCACTATAAGTGGATATTGTTTATGTCTGTGGTAAGTTCATTTTGACAGCCTGAATTTATTTTTCTGTGGCTTTGGTTTATTTACCCAGGCCAGCAGAGGCAGAAGTATTACGACCTGATAGTAAATGGGTCCTACACTCCTCAGACTGTGCCCCTGGGAGGCAAGGCTTTGACAGACAGGCTTCAGCCTCAGGTCCCAACACAGCCACAGCCACAGCCTGACACGGTATTGTCATAGCATACAGTAATTGTCACTTTGGATATAATGGTCATCTGAAGTTCATATTGGATATTAAGACAACTTTGTAAATTCTAATATATATTTTATTCTCTTTCTGCCCAGTCATCAGAAATCAGGCGGAGGCTCTCCAGTGAGCTTGCGGTTTTGGCAGCGGGGGTCCAGGTCCTCACATCAGGAAGCGCCACCCCTTGCTCTGGGGATACTGGTTACAGTGATCAGCGTCTGGACACGCCCCCCTCTTCCATGACTGGCACCTTCACTCCAGGCTCCACTGCTTCATCTCAGGGTGGTGGAGGAGGAACACCTTACAGCTCCAGATCTGGGACTCCTTTCTCACAAGACTCGGGCTACACCGGCGGCAGGTTAGTTGTTTATATTTGTCATATATAGAGTTTTACGTCAACATTTTAACATTGTCTTAGTGCTGTTGTTATCATTCAGGTCGCTCAGTCAAGGCTGAGACGCTTGACATTGTTATTCGTACATTATTAAATCATAGTTTATGAGACTGCAAGAAATATTTTCACTCATTCACAATAATTTTTGTATTATTAATTGCAATTCTACTGTTGTGTTAATGTAGTTAGTAACGTTTCATACCTTATCTGTGAACTCTCACTATCCTTTTGTTGTATTCAAATAAAATTTGTCTCAGCTCACAAAGCAACAGGAATTGCTCCATCTTTGCAGCATCTACAGTATGTTGCATGGACTGCATGTTTGGACAGTGTACCAATGTTTGCCACTATTACATCACAAGTATTTCAACATTATTATGTTATGCATAGAAGAGTCTGTTGTTACAACTTAGTGTATCACTGCTAGGAGAAAATAAATTTCTAAAATGACATTAAATATGTACATTTATGCTTTTGATCATTCAGTACAACTGGCAGTAGTACTGGCATAGGTAGTCGGTGGAGGAGTAGCAGTCAGAGTTTGAGAATCTCGGTCAACAATAATTCCTAAATTACTAAATTGTGTCTTTCAGGCATACTAGCTACAACACCGGCACTTTGGGCAGCGGCTACCCTCCCCAGGACATGCTACCTTCCTCCTCCTCATCTTCTGCAGTCTCATCTACTGTCGGAGGATACAAAGTGTCTCGCTACTCTGAGGATGCACAGGAACCTTCGGTGTATCACAGAGGTCGCCCTATGTACCCCCCAACCACATCATACCGTCCCAACGAGCCGCCGTGCTACCCCCCATACCCTAATGCTGGAGGGCCTGGGCAACACATGGCACACCACTCCTCAATGCCTCCACCACCTCTTGCCACCCAGTATGATCAGCCCCCACTGTCAGAGAGGGACCGTGACAGAGACTCAGGGGGGCGCTATGGGGCAGCAGGGATTGGCTCCAGAAGATCATCTTACCACCACCAGCAAGACACAAACTCTTCCACAAAGTACCATTCACATCACTCTCATCACCACTCAGATCGCAGGGATGACAGGGTGTACCGGCGAGACAGCCTGGGCTCCCGATCAGGTGACCACAGCCACCAGAGACACCGCAACCACCACCATTCTCACAACCACCATGGCAGCAGCCGCAGAAGAAGCAGCCATGACCGAGACAGGGACCGCGACAGAGATCGAGACAGGGACAGAGACAGTGACTACTCTAACAGCTCTGACCCCAGATACAATTCCAACTCCTACCGCTCTTCCTCTAACAGCATGTCTCCTCCCCCCTCATCTTATTCTGCATACTCCTCCAAAGAGCCTGCCCCAGCCCCTTCTCAGGGATTGGATGTTTCTAACCGTCTAGGGGGCACAAGCCTCACAGAGAGGGGCTCTCTGCCTTCAGTTGGTGCTGACAAAGACTACCACGCTAGTCACCACAGTGCTCTACCTCCGCCTCCACCTCCTCCTGCGCCACCCCCCCTCCCGCCAGCCTCAGTCATTGCAGCGGCTGTAGCTGAGACACTTGGAACACTGGACTTCAACCAGGATAGTCCAGCTCGTGAAGAGCAGTGGACAAAGCCCAAACGCCGCCCCAGCACCCCACCCGCACCGCCTAAGACGCCCCGCCTTCCTCCCCACCCCGCCCTTCCATCGCTTCCTCCTCTACGTCCCCTTCCTCTACCTCCCTCCCCCATCATCTTCCCTCCTCCTCCAGCCCCCCACCACCCCCTCAACGTGACTCCTCCTCCCCAGAGCCAGATTCCACAAATGAGAGTTTACCGTTTGTCTACCACAGCAGCAGCCTTGACTCTCGTATTGAGATGCTCCTAAAGGAACAAAAGGCTAAGTTTTCTTTCCTTGCCTCTGATGAGGAAGATGAGGAAGATAGGAAAGAGGAAAAACAAAGGGGCATACGTGGGGATGGAGGAGAGCGGAGAGGTGGGTCAGGTGATGTAACAGGGGAGAAGACAAGTGGTAATCAGGTGGGAGACAATGGGGAGAAGGACCCCAGGAGGAAAGGGGAAAGAGACAGAGATGTTCACAGAGGAAGAAAACGGGGAAAGGGGGGAGAAGGTAGGAAGAGTCCTATTGCACCTACAGCAACCATACCATCCTCTCCTACCTACTCTTCCCAAATCCTGCCCCCAGAGGAACCCAAGCCCCAAGTTGGACTCACTGGGACTGGAGCTTTACAAGAGGAATCTTTACAGGCTGGATCTGCTAATACACTGAGCAGGACAGGAGCACACACACCACCTTACAATGGACAGAGTCAGGTAAGACCAGTGGCACGTAATGAAGCTTAAGGGTTTAGACAGTCAGCTTTCAATTGCATTTTGTCCTGACAAATAAAAGTTGCATAGTTCTCACTTTGTTGCCAAAGTGTGCTAATCACTGCTGATGTTGAAGTAGCATAAAGGCGGCTTATTATTTTTTGCACTGGGCCTGTAACATTGGATGGGAAGCTTATTGTCAATTCTAAAAAACATTTTTTAATATTACAAATGCACACATGCAAAAGAATATACACATTAAAGTCTGCAAACAAAGGAAGAAAAAGAAGATAGAAGAATAAAGAAAAAACAACTTCAGTATGTACACTAACAATAAAAATATGGTTAACATACTGGACGTACATATATATTTAACTATATTTTTACTTTTTATTTGTTATAATATGCTCCTCTCCTACAGTAAGCTTACTCAATCTGTGTTTTGAGTTATCTTTGCAGCCCCACTTTTGATCATGGTTATCACTGTGTACTTGAACACTTTCTCAATTTAAAACTGTAAACTCTTTTTTTTTTCAGTCCTCCCCTCATTCCTCAGGTGAAGACATGGAGATTTCAGAGGAGGAGGAGGAAGAGACTACCATTACAACGGTGACCACTCACCAACCCTCGGTCACCTCAGGTTCCTCACCCTCCTCATCGCAAGCTGCCATTCCTTCACAAAAAACGGACCCCTCATCTTCGCCCCCACCCATCTCTGACTCTGCACAGCACTTTGGCACCTCCATGCACCCTCCCATACCTTCCTACCCGCCTCATTTGCCTCCTCCACCTCCCCCTGGTTACTCCCTCCAGCCCCCGCCACCCCCTGGGATCCCTCCCCTACCGCACATGGAGCTGCATCCCGAGTATCCTCCTCCCATGCCCCTTCACATGTATGACTATGCCACGTCCATGGAGCTGATGAACCAGTACAGCGGTGGAGCTCCTATGTCTTTCCAAATGCAGACCCACATGCTAAGTCGCCTTCACCAACTGCGCATGTCGTCATCCAACGGCACGCCAGGCCCTGGTGAGGCAGCCACTGCAGACTACACCTCCTATCATCTCCATTCTATGCCCCCACCCCACACACACCACCCCTACATGGACCAAGAAGGGAGCGGGGCAGGCGCTCATTATGACCAGGACCACCGCTACATGCCCCCCCACATGCCCTACCCCTACCCTGACCCCCACAGCACTCAGATACCACCCCCTCCACACCATGGTATCCCACCTCCCCATACTGGCTGGCCACCACACATCTTACAGCCACACTACCCCTCCTTCATGCCCCCACCCGGCTATGGCACCATGCTGCCTGGGGAGGAAGAGTACAGGGATTCAGGGCAGGAGATGCCCATGTTGGCTGAAAATCCGCATGAAGCCACAGTTCAGATGGCCATGGCCACACTAATCCAGGAAATGAAAAACATTATGCAGAGGGACCTGAACCGCAAAATGGTGGAGAATGTTGCCTTTGCAACTTTTGACGAGTGGTGGGAGAGGAAAGAGACCAAGGCCAAGGTGAGGAAGACTAATTACAACAATGCTGATGATGTCTTAGTTTTTAAGCTTGCTGTTTTGGTTTTTGTGTGAAGTTAAGAAATATTGCTTTTTCCACTTTGTTTTTTTCATTAAACTCTGACTAAATCTGTTTTTAAATATGTTCCTTTGCTTCAAGTGAATTCTATGTTCAGATGAAAAACTACTATCAACATCTTTAACTGTCCTTTTTTGTGATGACATTTTTATATTTTCTTTTATATTCAAAAATTAACAACACAATGAGCTATGGAGCCAAAAATACCCAGAGGAAAGCTGGGAGGGAGGGAGACAAAACAACACATGCAGAAACAGACACACACAAACACATACATAAAAGATATTTACCTGTCCTTAAATGCATTTTGCCACAAATTTAGCTTTCTTCTTCTGTTTTTAAAAGATAGACCTTACAGGATCTCACTGCCTTATAACTAGCAAGGTGATTTTGCTTTCCATAGCTGTCCAAACTTTTGGTGGCAGTTTGTATTTGCCCTCCTCATTCTCAATAGCAAGATGCTGCTGACTACATTGATCAAGGATTACTGTTATATAATAAATACAAATTGTGTATTTTTTTTCTCCTTTAGCCTTTCCAGACAATGGTTAGAGGAATGTCTGCCTTACGGGATGATGAGAAAAAGGAGGAAAAGGTCAGCCGTCCTCGGGAGCCTCTCACATCTCTTGTGGATTGGGCAAAGAGTGGTGGCATGGAGGGATTGTCTCTCCGAGGAGCACTACGACTGCCTTCCTTCAAGGTAAAAGCACCATGCTGAGGCAGATCTGGGGCTGTATCTCTATGTTAAACAGCTCACACTGTGATTTGATAAATTAAAACACTTACTTCTACCCCTCTTGAATACACACTAGTGTCACACTAGTGTCTGTCATTTTACAGTTACCAAGAAATATATCACTGTCATTGCATGCTCTCGGTTTGAACCATTGTTTTGTATTTTAAAGTTTATTTAATTTATTTTATTTTAAAGGAAGACATTCCCTAACAATACTGGTCATATATAAAATGTTAGATATGTTTAGTCCTAATTACTGCCAGGACTTCTTATATATAAATATAGATTTTAGTTTTTGTCAAGTACAAAATGGAAATGTAATTTATTGATATGGGAAATGCTATAGTTTTTTTGTATTCTTAGATTTGGTGGTATAAGCTTATCTTAGTTGTTAAAAATAGCCAGAACAGTTAAAGTCCATCCATGGTTCTGTTTGGTTGATTTGTAAAAAATATTGTTGGTGTCCAATTGTTCAGGTAAAGAGGAAAGAACCTAAGGAGCTTGACCAGGGAGACATGAAAAGGCCGCGACCCTCGACCCCACCAGACGAGGATGACGAAGGTTTGCTAAGATGGTGTTGCAAATTTTAAAAGATGGGTTGGATTAATAGGATTTCTGCATTTAACTCTTGAACTTGTGTCTTCTTTCCAGCTGCTGAAGGGAGAATGCCAGAGGTTAAAAGACATGGATCTGAGCGGGACAACAAGAGGAGGAAAAAGAGGCCAAGAAATCGTAAACCTTGGGAGCTTGGCAGTGAGGGAGAGGAAACTTCTGATGGCTCCTCAACTGAAAAGGTATGTGTGTCTTTTTTGAAAGCAGACAACAATATACAAAATAAACTCAAGAGCAAGAACACATACACACACACACAAGTTGGGTACATAAATGACTCCTTTGGAAACCAGTTTATATCAAATGTATTAAAAAAATTAAAAACAGGCTGTGCATTGAATTGAACAAATATGAATGTTTGATGCAAATAGCATGTAAATATTTGAATTTTATATTCGTTTTGTGTTCTTACTCTTATTATTGGCTAGATGGCAGCATTTCACTGTGATCTCTTAGAGTTGTAACTACAACCTTTTTTATGTGTAGGAGGATGAAGAGGAGGATGAAGAAAGTGAAAAGGAGTCTGATGGTAAATCATAACCTGTAATCTTATTATTATGTATTTATTTCTGTCTATATTTAGTTAGGTCAGCAATGATACCAAATGTCTGTTTTTTTTAGATGATGCCCTTAGCGTTGATAGTGATGATGAGTCCCTCTCCTCGTCCTCTGAGGGTTCTTCCTCTTCAGCATCCTCATCTTCATCTTCCTCTGAAGATGAAGATGAAGAGGAAGGAGAGATGGCTGAGAGTGAAGGGCCAGACTCCATGGATGAGTCAACCATGGACAGCACAACTGAGAAACATGGCAGGTATGAAGTTTGAAATTCTGTGTTTAGTCCATGTTATCTATGAGCATGGCTAATATCTGTCCTCAGAAATGCATTTTGTCAGTTTAATTTGATTAAAAGTTCTTTTCATCATGTCATTATTGCTGGCTTTAATGTTGTCTTTTGTTTTTTCTCAGGGAAAATAACGCAGCTGTTGTTTCAAAGGCTGAGGTTAAAACAGGTTAGTCAGAAGAACACTTTAACATTAACAAATGCATTTCACTTGAGCAAATTGAGCAAAAATAACGACCATGAACCTAGGCCTGTAACAATTATAACATAATCACTGTTTCATTACGTAATTGCGGGTTCTTTGTTTAGATGTGCCAAATTGTAATTATACATGTGATTTTTCGTCGGACAGTTGGGCTAAAGCTATGCTAGTGGCGGCTGTCACTTGTTGCCATATCAACTCCATACGTCGTGAGCTGTAGCTGCCTCAAACCAGAGAAATTGTCTGTGAAAACATGCGTGTGTTTCTGGCTCAAAATATGCCTGACAAACCCGCTGATTAAATAACCTTTTTTTGCCCACCATCACCACCCCCACCTTTTTCCGGATGACTACATTTTTATTATTATTTAAATTGTTATTTGTTGGCACTTGAACTTATGCATGCAACAAAAATGACAAGGGGGGATGCAGTTAGAAAAAAAAAGAACTAGACTATTATATTCTGCTTCAAAAATGCCTCATTGGGCAAAACAGCTGCTTTATAGCTTTTAAGTTTGGATCAGTCTTTCTAAACTCTCATATTTTCTCTCAGGTGAAGCCAAGGACAGCAAGGCAGATACAACAGCAGCACCTACCAAGCGACCTCCATCGCCGCCATACCCGCGTCCTTCGTCCCCTATTGTTCTTGTGCCGCCTCTCAAGAAACGCAGGAAGACTGTCTCGTTCTCCACAGGCGAGAATGACGGAAAAACACAGCTGCCGACTGCACCGCTATCTCCATCTCCCTCCCAGCTGGCGGGTGAATCTCCTCTTCTCTCCCCTGGAAGGCCCCCAGACTCCCCAATCAGTTCTTCCTTATCCCCCTCGACCCGTCCCACTCACGGCATACAACTGCTCCCCTTTGCCTCCAAACCAGGGGAAGGCAATGCCCTCATTGTGCCCCCACCTGGACGAACCCAAGATTCTGATGAATCCAAAAAGGGACCACCTGTTTCTCCTCAGACCACCCTTGTCAAATCCCCTGGAAAACGGGGTTCAGGCAAAGACTCCCCCAAATCTCCCATCCCACCTGTTATGGTGTGCCGCACTGTGCAAAACCTGCCATTGGACCATGCCTCTATGTGCAGGATGGCCTTCGAGGAGGCCCCTCCTCCACCCCCCGTCAACAAACGGTCCAGAGGCAGACCTCGGACAACCAGCGTGTCTGCTTCCTCCTGTCTTTCCCTCAGAGAGGAAGATGAGGATGAGGAAGAAATTGAGCAGAGGTTGAGACTCAGAGAGCAGCTAGGGGCATCAAGCCTCCTGCAGCTGGCCTCAGCTTCAGCAACTGACCTGTCTGTGTTGGCTGACGTAGCCTTGAAAATGGACCCTGATGCTGGGGACTCAGAGGAGACAGAGACATCTGATGAGGCAGAAGAGCAGAAGATGGAAGAGGATCTCTTCTCCTCAGAGTCACTGGCCCTGGTTATAAGCCCAGAGGGCGTAATTGTCCTTATGGAGCACAACTACTGCAAACCCCCTATTCTCCCTGTACCATCCGGTACCAAAAGGACTTCCTCCAAACAAGACTCCTCTGTCTTGCTCCCTGCAGACCTGAACACTATTTCTGGGGTGCTTGAAGCGCCAGAGGAGGTCATTGGAGAAGGGCTACCACCCAGAGGAGACACACGAGAATACTTGGGGGGAGGTTTTTGTGAGTCTGAGGATGCGGGCCAAGCTCTACCCCCATCGTCAAAGAAGAAGATCATGGTTGGCAAAGGTTTTGAACTTGAAAAGGACAAGAGCAAAAAGAGGAGAAGAAAAGACAAAGAAAATCTTGAGGTTCATCACACAAAAAAACAGGAGGGGCAGCCAGGCAAGAAACAGAGGAAACGGAAACTAGAGGTGTGTAGGAGCTTCTGCTTTGTTCCTGTACATTTTTTTGTATTTCTTAACCATAAATGGTGTGTCATAGGTAACAATGTCACAATGTGTCTGACACAAACAAAATATGACTCATCTGTAGGTAGGTTTCTCTAATGACCACATTCTTTTTCTTTTAGTGACGTCATCATGTTTTTCCACAGAAAAGAAATGGCTGTATTTATTTTCTTACTGTGTCTTGTGCAAGCACAAAATATCCCAACTATATGAAATTAATCAATGGGAATATCAACATGCTACAGAACTACAATATATTTAGATGTAATCTAACACTTGCATCATGAGATTTGTATTGTCAGCATGATATTCATGGTGAATTCTTGCCAGAGGATGTTTTTAAAGGAGCAAGCAAAAATGTGGCCCTCTGCTCCTTTCTACAATAACACTAATCTTACTGCCCAAGTCTACACAGACCTACTGACATTGCCTCCGTGTTAAATGTAAATGTGTTCAGTTTGTGTTTATCAAACTTGCTAGTTTCTGCCTAGTGCCAGCAGCACCTGTTTACGCTAAGGATGCACTGATCCGATACTGATATCAGGCTGATACTTACCAGATGGCTGGATCACGTATCCGCAACAGTGGGACCGGTCTATTCAATTCAATTATTATAATTTCAATAATATCCAAAGCCCAGGTATTGGGCCTGAAAAAGTTGGATTGGTGCATATTTAGTTTAGGTTTCTATTGTTGTGCAGTAAATTTTCCTCACACATGCCAGGCTGTTTGTGACTGAGTGAGTCATTTGCTTTTAACTGGAAAACACTGGAAATGTTTTCCGTTTTCAAAATGTTTACGTGCCAGATGACTAAAACTGACCAATAAATATATCACGTTTAATGTGACTCATTGTGCACCAGCTGTAAGGTGTAAACAGTGAGACTAAAAGACAACAATGGATGATTCATTTCACTTGAGTCTGGTTTAAGTAAACATAACAGTGTGTGTGAGAACACAGTCTCAGCGCTTTCCTTAGTTATGTTGATTCATTGGTAGTAATATTCCTCTCCCTCTGTGCAGGACTCTGAGGAAGACGTGGACGTGGAGGAGCTTGAGTCTGGGGAGCTCTCCAGCTCAGACACAGAGGACGAGGTGGTTGAAGACGTGAGGAAGAGTGAGCGCCTCTTTCTGCAGGAGGCAGGGATAACAACATCCCAGCCAAAACCAGTCCCAGCATCTGATCTACCAACTATTAAGTTTGACAACCGCAGTGAGTTTGAGCAGATGACTATCCTTTATGACATCTGGAACTCCGGTCTGGACAGTGAAGACTTGAGTTTGCTGAAGAAGACTTATGAGAAGCTGCTGCAAGACAACCACAGCTCTGACTGGCTCAATGATACTCACTGGGTCAACCACACTAATATCCTTTTCAATGGTTTACTTCTGCATTAAATATGTGTGTGTGTAATCACCATGGAAATTAACCCCAGTAATCAATGTACAAACAAGATTTGGCTGTTTTCAACCAATGAGTAGCCTACATAATGTAATTTTTCTTTTTAATGGATAAAATGTGTTGTGTTTTCATATCACTGTATGGTTTCCTGCTATTGTCCTTGACCTTTGAGCTGCACTAACCAATTTGCCAAATGCCCGACGTAGTAAGAAGAAGAACACAGGTGGACAGCTTCGTGAGCATGTAACCGGTTGTGCCAGGAGTGAGGGCTACTACGCCATCAGCCGCAAGGAGAAGGACGCCTATCTAGACCTGGACCTGCCCGAGCAGGTCATACGGGAGGTGGAGAATGTCGACATCTCAGTAAGCATTCTCCCAAATTCATTCTGTGTGATCCTTTTTTCTCTGCACTGTTAGTAAGCATATTATTTTCTTTACTTTTACATTCTGTTCCTGTAAGGGGAATTTGTTTAACAGCGGTGAACTCAAATCTGTGGTTCTACAACGATTCTGCCAATTAATTAAAACATTAATAATGAATTAACTGAATTAAAATTAAATTATTATTAAATTAAATTAATTGGGAAACTATTGAGTTAAAATACAAAAGATACAGTTGGAAGATTTCAAAACAATACAAGAATAGTCTCCACTATGAAGGAACATTTACACAAAGACTACTGTTTTAAGTTTGGTCAGTCCATTTCTTACAAGGGAATTTGCTGAGGTACTGGGACTCTGCTTGTTGAGTTAATGTTCATTCAGCCTTTCATCTTGATTAACTAAAACCAGTGAATCTGTTTTGCAATGAGAGTTCAAATGCTTGACAGTTGCTCTGGAAGTAAGGGCGGTGTGGAAAACAAAAAGGTTACAAATCATCCAAACATGATTCCAGATGATCATGCTATGGAAATGATTATGTCCAGCTCTGTGCTGGCTCTGTAAAAAAACATTAGGGGATCCAGTAGTTCCTGAATATTATTTTTATAGATGGTTAATATGACGCTTGGTAATATCCCTAAGCAGTTTAATTGGCAGGGATGTAAGTAAGTGCAATTGACCCCCAGTCATTTGGCTCAGATTAACTGGAAATGTTGGGGGTTGGGATAATAAGAGGATTTTAGAATGGTAAAGATGGATTTGATTGTGCAACAGTGATGCAGCTTTTCCAACTAGCTGGTCAGCACAAACATTACAACTATATACCTTTTTGTTGTCAAAGCTAGAGGTTTTGGACAATTGGAGGATGCCGTAACTCATGTTTGAACGCAGAAAATTTCATTAGACACAAGAAGACTTTTTATCTTCAGTCTGTATTGCTCCGAATCTGTAACATTACATATTCCAGAATCAGATATTAGCAGCTTTCAGATTTTGAGATGGCATATTTAAGATACAGTAGTTTATAGATAGATTTACATTTTTCTTTTTAGTCAAACCACTAGTACAACATCTATGGTGGTTCAATAATTAAACCATAGCTCCTGCACTTTACAAATTTTAAATTATTGTGACAACCTGATATGCTTTCTTACATTAATTAGGTTTTACGTTTTATTTGTTTAATTAAATGTTAATTATAGCCTCCGAATAAATCATGTTTTATGTACTTTGTGCGGCATCTCTGCAAGAAGTTTGCTTCACAAATAAAGTTTTTTTTATTAGAAGATTAAATGTGACATGTTAGTGGAAATCAAAGGATAAAACCCTGTTTGGACAAATTTTACAGGACAATCTGAAAAGAAATTGATGTGCAACACAGTTGGCATGGGGCAATAAAGGAGTGTAACCATTCTGTAAGACAGATGGCTGGCACATGTCTCAACTGCTCTAAAACAATTTGAAAAACACTGTGGGCTCACAAAATTATTTATTGGTTTCAATATTGCCATATTTATAAATCACTTTTTACAAATAAAATGACAAAGTACATGACAGGGGCGTAAAAAGCATACAAGATAACGCAATACATAATAAAAACACAATACACAATTAAAATTATATAACATAAAGTGCAAACCGGTTAACCAAGCGCCTGTCTTTATGTGACATTTATAAGAATCCATAGAAATAGCACACAGTAAGGTTGGAGGCAGAGCATTCCATAATTTAAAAAGCCTGATTACAAACCGTGCACTTTAAAACCAACTGAATGCAGAACCCGTTTACATCCTGAAAAGCTTCTGAAGGGAAAACATGTTATGTCTCTGTCCAACAAATCCCTCAGATTCAAAAATGTTTAGTTCCTGACAACATTCATTTGTTTTAAACCTACTGCTACACATGCATGCCCTCTGTATTACGTCCCTCTAAGTTAAGATAATTTTTACGAGTCTAACTTACTAACTTACTTGGGAATTGAGGTTTATTGGGTCACATCTTGAGTTGCATCCATATGACACCTGACTGTTGTTAGGAAAGGTAGAAACATTTGGATATTAATGTTATTTGCATACAGCTGCTGATATTTGTGTTATGATATTTGTGTTGTCCTATGCAACCTCTAGATTCCCCCTTAATGTGTTTTCCATTCTGGCTTTATGCTTTGTCTCAATGTCACCATGGAGAAACGTTTTACACATCCTTCAGATTTTCCGTTACACATAGCTCATTGTTTTGATGTAACCTCAATGTTTTTACATTGAGGTACAGTGTCACTTGCACAAAATTAGATGTTATTGGACACCAGTCAGCATCTCTGATGTCCTGATCAAAGCAGCCCACACCTGTCTCAGCAGGGTGCTAACTGTGGAGGAGTTATTGGTGGAATTGATGGAAGTAATTGCTAAAGAAATAGAAGCTACTTTTGTTTTGAAGTCTGAGAGTTAAAGAATTAAAAGAACAACTCAGAATAACTTTTAATCATTGATGATATCATGTGCAAGAAAGACAATTCCATGCCTTCAGAAGTCACATTCTGCATTGGTTGGGGGTGGAATGCTTCATAAGGGATTTCATCAGCCTTCCTCTTTATGACAGTCCTATCTGCCTCAGTGTCTGGTTTTCAAATGAACCTCACCCACACTATCAAGGTTAAAGTGCTGCTCTGATCTAGTCTCCTACAGCTCAAGGCCATGTGATAAAGATATTGGGTCTGTGATTTCTTTGTAAAGCCTGTTTCTGTCTGTTTCCTGCCAGGGAGCTAACCGGGTGCTATCAGAAAGACGTTCAGAGCAGCGCCGCCTCCTCACTGTCATTGGCACTACGGCTGTCCTGGACTCTGACCTGCTCAAACTCAACCAGCTTAAGGTATGGGCAGTGACAGCCATGGTATCTCACTCAATTACTTTAGTTACTTTACAGTTGCAACATATTGTTGTGAATTATAGTTGGCAATATACAGTCCTTTCAGACAATAAAGTGCATTTGCCACTGTTAAAAATAGAATAGTAATTTGAATAATTCCTGAAATAAGATTAAATTATATTTACAGCATTAAACCTATAAAACATCACTGTACAATGCCTGGTGGTAATGACAGAAATGTGTAATAAAGGTCCTCATGTGGCTGCCCTTTTCATTTCTTAACAGATTTAATCTTTGCTGACCAAACATTTCTGTCTCTTCTAGCTGCCCTGATAAGATTTAGTTTTTATCCGCAGAAAATCTACAGCAGGTGTAGCCACATGAGTGAAATGACAGGAACTCAACTACCTTTACAAGATTGCTTCTGTACAATCATTCGGTATAAGTATCGATACTCAATACCTTTTTAAGGTATGGACCGAAATAGTCTGGATCAACATAGGTAAATTTCCAGGATAACTGCCCACGTGCCAGATGTCCCTCACTTTCTGCTTTGTGTGTGTCGTGTTCTCAAACTCTGTCCACTTCGGGAAACAACAACCTTTGAGCTAGCAAGTTACACAATAAAAATGCCAAGTTTTGAAAAACATTTGGATAGTGCAACAAGGCAGACCTGCTTTGTTCTTTTGGGGAATGATTGTAAAGATTTACAAAGAATATGTTTACGGACATTTTGGTACCGATATATGTATGAAATACACACAGCAATACACTAGTAAGAGCTAAACATGTATCCAGCTAATTTAAATAGCTATCTTTACTGCATTGTGTGAACAGTTAATTTAATTTAATACTGTATGAGACGTTTTTGCTGGGTGCAAATGTTCCACCAAAACAAGTTCCTTCCTGAGACTATTTCGCTGAGGCACTGTCACTGTATTGTGGCTTGACCAAGACAATTTTGATTGGTTTAAAAAAAAAATGCAAACAACTCTGAGCCTTTTTTTTTCTCCTATCCCAGAATGTATGTGCAGTGTAGCCAGACCTTACTCCACCGCGCTGTGGAGATAGGCCTGGCAACGCAGGACTAGGACCAAAATAACCCAGTACAGAGTAGTTTTGAAACTTCTACAATCAAACGATACCGGCATTTGATCCTTTTTGTACACAGACCTAGAAAGAAATTACTATTTATATTATTTTGCTTGCAGCAAATCACCTCAAGCGTTCTTTGATTTAAGGCGACGTGTGACACTAATGCTGCAGCTACAACCATACAGTCTTTGTTGTGGTGAAGTCGAGCGCATTTGAACGCTAATTATTTGGATGGGGAGGAGTGTTGGTGGACTTTTTTATGCGACTGAATGCTTTGATTCACATGTTAGGTTTAAAATAAAGTAGACAAAAAAGGGTATCAAATCAAGTACCCCATTGGTATCAGGCTCAAACCTTGCCGCAGCGCAGGCAGGTTCAATTCCGACCTGCAGCCCTTTGTTGCATGTCCTGCCCCCTCCGGTAATTTCCACCAGGCACGTCTGAACTGCGTTCCAGAGGCACCATTGGCCCTGCTGGCTTGATATTCCCCCTGCCATGGCACGGCACGTGTGTGAAGTAGTTCTCTGCCCCGCTAAAGATACACTCCAGGTCTATTTTTAGATGGCTTACACGTTGCTAACTTTGCACACTTGAGTCATGGATAGATCCAAGGCTAAACATGTCCCAGAGCTAACCTTGTGTTGAACATAGACAGGAAACCAGTTCCCCCTCATCATCAACGCCCTAAAGAAGGGTGGTGGTCATATTGTAGGGTTTTGGCTGTTTTTTACTAGACTTATTCAGAGTTCACTTGCAAACCACCTAAAACACATATACAGTGGCTTGCATAAGTTTACACATCCATGCTAAAGTTGACTAAAAAGAGGAATAAAAAAAACATCTTTTGGAAATTGATCTTAATGCCTTAATTCAAAAGATTAGGAAAAGCCAACCTTTTAAAGACACCAATTTTCTTTGTGAATGAATAATGTATTCTGAATAAATAAATGTTCTTCCTTAAAATACAGGGGGCATAAGTATACACACCCCTATGTTAAATCTCTATAGAAGCAGGCTGATGTTTATATTAAAGGCCAGTTATTTCATGGATCCAGGATACTATGCATCCTGACAAATTTCGCTTGGCCTTTGGAATTAAAATAACCCCCCATCATCACATACCCTTCACCATACATAGAGATTGGCATGGGGAACTTTCCATAAGATCATCTCTCAATGCAAATCAAACCAGCTATTAGGCTAACTGACATAAAACCATGCCAATCTCTATGTATGGTGAAGGGTATGTGATGATGTGGGACTATTTTAATTTACATTTATTTATTTACAATACATTATTCATTCACCAACAAAACTGGTGCCCTTTTTAAAAGGTTGGATTTTCCAATTTTTTTAATTAAGGCATTAAGATCAATTTTTATTTTTTTTATTCCTCTTTTTTCAATTTTAGCATGGGTGCATAAACTTATGCAAGCCACTGTAGGTATATATACCAGGCTGGAGTTTCATGAAAGCTCAAAGCATATTCATCCGAGAATCTGCATGCTTTATAAAGTTTTTTACCAAGATCTTTCATTACAGTGAATCTTTTTTTTTCTTTATGCAGTACCGCAAGAAGAGGCTTCGTTTTGGACGCAGCAGGATCCACGAGTGGGGCCTGTTTGCCATGGAGCCTATTGCTGCTGATGAGATGGTCATTGAGTATGTGGGTCAAAACATCAGACAGGTAATGTCTCCAGTCATGCTGAAAACATGATGAATTTAAAGCAAAACTTTCCAGAAATCCCATGGAGTCAGTATGTTGTAGGAATATTAACAGTTTAGTGCCGTGTTTATACACTTCCATCGACAAAGTAAAAATATGCCAAATGCATCTGCAAGCTTCCATTATTTCAATATTGGTGCATCATCAATATAAAGCACTGTAAATATGAAACATTACTCATGCACCTTTGTATATACCTGTATGTTGTGGTTGGTTTAGTGTCAACATAGGACAGGTGAACAAATGTTTTACGTGTGTGTCCAGATGGTGGCTGACAATCGAGAGAAGCGGTACGCACAGCAGGGCATCGGGAGCAGCTACTTATTCAGAGTGGACCACGACACAATTATTGATGCCACCAAGTGTGGCAACCTGGCACGGTTCATCAACCACTGCTGCACTGTGAGTCTGAATATCCTCAGTCAACTCTTGTCCATATCTGACGTGTTTTAGATGACAATCATAGCTAACAGGCTATGAAATATGAAATATTTTTTTCTGGAGCTGTTGCTCATCAGTCTCTCATTGCTTTCTTCCTCCAGCCAAACTGCTACGCCAAGGTTATCACCATAGAGTCCCAGAAAAAGATTGTGATCTACTCGAAGCAGGCCATCGCCGTCAATGAAGAGATCACATACGACTACAAATTCCCCCTAGAGGAAAATAAGATTCCTTGTCTGTGTGGAACAGAGAACTGCCGTGGGACACTGAACTAGTGGATGCGCTTCTCTTGCTCACTTGGCAACAGACGGAGTTCACCCTCCTCAGAGTGTACCCCCGTCCTCACAATACCTATGAAACAGAGACACTCACACACACACACACACAAACACACTTGCACTTTTCATATGCACTTTTCATTCACTCGGCAGTTTTACAAGCCAGTGTTTGAGAGGTTTGTGTCACATGGCATGTGAATACTATGAGTGGGGGCCTCTGCATCAGCATTAGCTCTTCTGTGGCAGTATTTGTGGATTGATTAATAATATGTTCCAACCCAGATGTTTCGTGCAACCAGGCATGAAGCGCATTCTATTTCCATGCCAATATCCGTTTGAAGGAAGACAATAAAAACTGAAAAGAACACCAGTATTATATGTCGATAGCGTTTCTGGATCACTTTTCCAGTGTCAAATCCCTCCCTGCACCCACCCATCCACACAGATCCGCACACAGACGCACAGGAATATCTGACAAATTCAGGGTTTTTAAAAGCGCTTGTTAAGGGTGCACTTTTAAGATAACAAACTTCAACATTAATTTGGTTTTTGGTTATGCAAGATTTCCAAGTGTGAAGATTGCTTTGGAGCTTTTTTATTTCAGTTCATAGTATTATATAATAATATTACTGTTGCTGTTATTAATGGTATTGTTATTTAGTGGCATTAGCTGTAAGTATCTTACAGTGAAATGAGCTTTAGTGTACCCACCCACTGTCCTTAGTGGCTTGTGATTGACCAGCCCCATAAAACTGTCATTTCTCTTCGCTGCGTCACTGTCCTGGTTTGCCACAACATCCTGTTTGAATGAGAGTCCTTTTGAACTTTTGTTTTTAACCCTCACTGAAATATGTCAGTTAGGTTGTAGCTAAAGTTGTTTAATATTTACATGGCTGCTGAATTATTGTCTGCAGGAACAGCACAACAGACAATTGGCCTGTGTTTTTTTCCTCCTCCCCCAAGTTATAGCTATGTTAGCAAAAGGTCTTGTGATGAGATCTTGTTAAAGTGTTTTTGTAGGATCTCTCCTTCTGTTGGTCTGTGTTTAGTTCCATGGAAGCAAATGTTGACGATTCCTAATTCAACAGTTACTTTTCATCAGCTTGGTTTCCACCAGACTCGTGCAGGTCTTAGTAAACGTGTGTGGTCAGTGTTTAACTTAGTCAATCTGTGTGCTCCACTTGTTTTTAAAAGGCACATTTATTTAATTTGGTCTTTTCAGAGGTTTAGTTTTGTAAAGTTACCTTTTTCCCTTGTTTTGTTGGCCATTACTATGTATTTTATTTGAATGTGGAGTTGTTCGCCCCATACAAAATATCCCTCCCTGAAAATTGCATCGACTTAATACAAACATGTCCTGCTTACAATCTGTTTGCGGTGTAGGTGGGTGGAAGAAATATTAGATATGCCACAGTGGGTTTGTGTTAAGCTGCAAACAGCAGGGTGTATAAGCCCGTGTTTTGTGTCTCTGTTTTTCATGTGGCAATGGCCGTCCAAAGTTTAACCGCTATTTTGAACTTTTAACTAGCAAGAAGACTTGTTATTTTGTTCCCTCCCAAACAGGAAAATGTGTAAGATATTTCTTGTTTCAATGAAAGCCTTTCAGTACAAACCAACCCTCTTTACTACAGGATGAAAGGAAAAAAAATCAAAGAAGTACATGTAAATATTGTAGAGGTGTTTGTTTCTCGTAGAAACACACAAATTTCAAGCTGTAAATATGTTGTTCCTTTTCCTCTCTCCATGAGGAGGAAACATGTACATACCTTCCATTCATTTATTTTTTAATGTTTTTCCTTTTAATTTGATGATTATTTTAATATTATTTGCAATATTTCTCTTGTATTAATGCGTTGGACCCTTTATTAATGGTGCATTAAAATATTTTTTAAATAAATGAAAACCATGTTTTTCAATCACTCTGTGTCCTACTGTTCAAAGCATTGTGGTTCAGCAAATGCGGGAGGATTATTTCGACTAGTTAATAGACTATCATAGTTTATCTAAGAGATCCTGACTGCCATGCTAGATAGAAGGAATATTAAAATAACTAGCTGATAAAAGCGTGAACAGGAAGTTGTTTGCATAGGGGAAACTGCAATACAAAGTCCCATTTCCTTTTTTACAGAGTGGAAATCCACTTCCACGCACCTGCAACTTTGAATTTCCTGTTTAAAGAAATGATAGGAAGCGCTGATAATCTGGCCTACAAATTTCAGTCACCAGATAGCAGCAGGTTAGGGAGATCTGGCACAGCACAGAAGGTGACATACTTTTGTTTTTAAACTGTGCATCTGACTGACAAACAGGGCAAGCCATTTCTCTGTGGAACATTCTGTTAAAATTAACTAGAATATTTTTTAAGATGCACCTTTTACGTAAAATCTTCAACTTTACCTCTCATTGTCCACTTCAGTTTTACTAATGCCAGATTGCAAAACCTCTTTTAAATGTATTGATTAGGATTAGTTCTCTGACTATCTTTGCATTTTCAGTTTGGCTTTTAACACAATTTTAATTTGTGATTTTGTAACATTTACTGAAAAATATCATTGGCGTATATATGTAATAAACATTTTGTTTTCAATGGGAACAATTAATTCAGTCAATTAAGAAATCAGCTCAAAAACGTTTTAGAACATCTGGACAGAGTACAAATTCATTCATTACATTTCATGAAGTTGTCAGGAATAGTAGGATTAAAATGGTCCTGAGCAGCCATTTATACTGCCTCAATGTACTGCATCAGTCATCTGGTATTTATAGTTTGTTTGTGAGCCAGAAGACATTTCTTCTCCCAGTCCTCCTACAGAGATGTCTATCTGAAGAGTGTTCTTCCATGCAGCTAAATTCAAACGGTAGTTTTTTTTGAGAACCTGCTAATAACATAATGCAAAATATCAGCAACTGAGGTCTGTCATGTACTGCAAATGATTTATAGCACTACACTTGTTTGTGGTATCATGTGATCTATGGTTTTCCTCTGAGTTGCAAGAAGCCTAGCTGAAACTGTAAATGGCAGGGTGTTGCTTGTTGATGTGAAATCACATTCAAAACATAGTGCACCAAAGTACAACAAGTTATTGCCTTAATGTTACAGGTGTAACAGCAAATGTAAATACTTCTGTCCAGAACCCTAGAACTAGTCTACATAAAACACTAACCTACTATGGTATAGTAATGATCCATGAAATCCCACCTGAGAGTAGTTTGTTTTGATTTCATGCAGAATAAATTAAAGAAACAAGAACAGAACATTTTAAAGTTTTACAGTGGGACCAAAAGTGATCAATTAAAGAGAAATTCCACTGATTTTGCACATACATAGTATGTTTATGAGTCTTAGGGCAGGGATACTCACCTGCTGTGCCTGGGGACCACTTTTGGAAAATGACAGGAGGCCAAGGGCCAGTTAATAAAACAACAAAATAAAGGCAAATATCGCAGCAGCCCAGCACAGGTCAGGTGTACGCAGGGTTATGTGTAGGATTTGAGGACATTCAGGGCTTAGACCTGGGTGAGGCAGGGACCCCTCCCCCGGCACTTTTTTATTTTTTTAAAGCTCCATTACAATGCTTTTTCTTTGCTGTGGCACAGTACCTAAAAACTCTGAATGTGAATCAATTTATATTCATTGAGACTTTAAAAATGGTCAGCGGGCCACCCAGCACTCTATTTTGTGCCTCCTTTAAAATCTGATTTAATATTTAAAAGAAAAAATGTATAAATTGCTAATAGTTTAGCAATGATTTATAAACAAAATACAAATGTGAGTTTGATTAAGTTGATGGGTCTTTTGGTCTGTCTGAGTTCATGGATTGGGAATACTGGCGTGAAACTGACTGTTTTCATGCATTTTGATTATTGTGTTAAATACTACAGTGCAATGGACAGTATTATGGGTGAAATGGACAGTATTAGTATTTGAAATGAATTGTCAGGAGCCTGTCTCTTTGTTAGTTAGTTTGTTTGTTTTTCTGTCAGAAAGATTGCACTTCAATTTTATGTATAGTGTCAAATTATTACAGAATTTATCTCAGGACACTTTACAGATGGAGTAGGTCTAGACCACCCTGCAACTTACAGAGACCCAACAAGAGCATGCATTTGGTGTGAATCTAAAGTAGACTTCCCTTTGACCGGTCTTCCAAATAATGGTGTGAAATGATCTTGACAGTGAATGTGGTGTACTTCAAGAACTGAAAGTAAACCTGTAACTATTTATGAAATCAGGATGTCACTGATTAACCTCAGTGGATATATTTATTCTTTCAAAACCCAAGGTTAATGTCAGTCAAATTAAGAAAGTATTTTCAATGTACAAAGTGAAAATCAGTGGCCAATCATTGGCAATGATGCATAATAACTCACTCATTATAGTATTTTGTTTAACATAGTGTTCTCATAAGATAAAAATGTTAGAAAGTTAAATTTAGGGGGATTTTTAGGCTTTGTCAAATTAACTGTTTGGTCAGTGGGAGTGGGCTCAGTAGGTATTAATAATCTGAATCTGGAAAGCTAACTAAAGTAATTTAGGGGAGTAAAAAGTAGCCTACATTTTCCCCTTTGAGGTGTAGTGGAGTATATGCATAAAATAGCAGAAAATGGAAATATTCAAGTAAAGTACCAGTGCCTTTAAATTGAATTTAAGTAGGCCTACAGTACTTAAATGTGGCCTACTACCAGTTCATGTGTAATCCTGCACATATCAATAAAGGTTTTGAAAAAAAAGCACGCCTCAAAAAAACGCGCTCCTCTAAAAGCCCTGTCTGCTTACAAAGCTTGGTATTCACTGGTGCTCAGAGAGAGAAGGGCCGGTAGCGTAACACTGTCGCAGCATGTCGGAACACCAGCAGGCTCTCGTTTATTTGCTCACCGGAGGATGCGGCTTTCTCGGCAAGCATTTGCTGAGGGTTTTGCTGGAGAAAGAGGACAAACTGGCGGAGGTCCGTGTTTTTGACAAACACATAGACTCAAGTTTACATGGACTCAGCACAGGTAGGCTAAAACGTTTAAATACCAAACGGCATTTAAAAAAAATCTGCTAGTTGAACGTTTTGTCTGTTATTGTTAATGGTTCTTTAACAGCTTCTCTGTCATCTTTAAAAAAATAAAAAGCAATGGTTCCAAAGGGCTTATTTGGTCGTGGGCGGGTTTCCAAACTGTTTTGTAAATCATCCAAATTGGGAAGAATTGATCAGATTGAAGATATTATGTGTCGAGTGAACTGTAATGTGTGTTTTAAACTTACATGTCAGATCCTTTGCGTTTTCAGTGTCATGTAGGCTAGGTTTTGCGGTAAAACTTGTTTTGTTTAGCTAGATAACACTACCGTTTTTGGTATCAATGTATGACCCAACAGAAATGTAAATAGTCCTATTACATATGACATCATTATTCGGTCATACAAACAACAGTCTGGTGTGGCTCAATATCCAAATTGAAATAATATAAATTAAATTAACACAAATTAACACTTTTTTAATGTGATTTTGTGTTATACAGTGGGGGGGGTTTCGCTCTTGGGGTACTGGGTGGTGGTAGATTGACCCAAATTGGGTTAACATTGGCCAGAATTTTTAGTGTGTATTAATGTTTTATTAGTGTAGGTTAGGCCTATATCTTATATTATGGAGGTAGGCTACCACATGGATCTGGTAATTGAGTTGACTATTATCTGAAAAGGGTATAACTAATGAAGGCAAATTATTTGGTAACAAACACTTGTCAGCTGATGTAAAAGATTTGTGCAACATATACATAATAATAGAAGATTAGGTGTTAGTAACATGAGAGTAGGTGATGGGACATACAGCTGAATTACGTGTCTCCAAAAGGAAGGAAAAAACATTAACATCCTTTCTTTCCCTCACATGCTGTATGGTCACTGCCATGACCGAGATGACAGCTGTGCAGTGGATCCAGGATAGTCCTCTCCCTTACATTTCCTGTGGCAGGATAAAGATGTTATAACCTGTCATTGTAGGCTTTGACATATCTTTCACGTCACAACTTAGAACTGTTTACAGTTAATGTCACCACCTTTGAGCTACATGTCTTCCATGGAACCTGGCATGGTGACCTCATGTGGTTCACAAATGTGCCTCTACATGTTTAGTCTCTATTTTCTGACAAAAACAACAGCAGTGTTTTTTTCTCTTTCTTGGTGACATTTTATAGATAATATTTTTCACAACCAGGCTCAAGGCTGGACATTTAAGAAGTTTATTTTACATAACTAAAATGGAAATTATTGTAATGATGACCTAAATGTAACAAAACCAAACGCGGGGGGAATGCAGGGGAGAGAGATAGACTGGCTAACTGACACCAGTGTTTATACTGTAAGTCGCTCAATCTCAAGCGATGCCCCTATGCCACTGTGAAAAAGGCTCTGTTCAGCTTTCATTATTCATTATTCAGAAAAGACTGAGGTCTGCTTTTTTTGTAACAAGTAAGATCAGATAACAGTAACAGGAGAACAGTGTCTGTAACATCAGGCCTCACAGAAAAGGACATATTTAATTGTGTGCTGGGTTGATAGTGATTTTAAATATGTAGGAACGTCTGATTACAGACTTTACTAAGTCTGTAATTAAATGCCTCTGTGTAATTAGTAGAATAACAGATGGTAATGCAAACTCCAGAAGGAGTGTCTCAATGGGATCTCTGACTCGATGTTCAAAAGTCCGACTCCTTTCTATGACAGCTACAGGACTCTGTCTTTTCTCCTTATCTGCTGTATTAGCATTTCAAGGACGCAAAGATTAGCTGGAAGTTCAGGGCCTTCATAACTGATAATGAGAGTAAGCATTGCTGCACGAATGAGTATTGTTTCTAAGGGAGCTAGGTCTCTTGTTGTTTTATACCATTTTGGACAAT